>OZ023334.1:9977312-10149812 GCA_964007535.1 Brachyptera risi
TGCTATATAGAGTCACTCTATAAGGTTGTCGCAATCAACTCATGCGATTCTTTGGGCCCTATACAGAGTCGTTAAGAGGAGTAAACTACTTCGATCGATAATTCAAGAATCGCTAGACAGATATGTTGATAATAATTACACTATTTCGATATTGATTTAAATATTTTTTTGACTACTCAATAATGTACACTATACACTCATGGCCATAGAAACTATATGATTTAGTTGAATTAAAATACCGAGTATCGAAGAAAACCACGATCATGTATTACTGAATTTAAAACTTTTTTTTTTTTTTTATAACATCGAAACTTGTTTGAAACTATCGTCCGAATTGTCTGTCCAAATACAGGTACAGTTTCAGTCGCATAAAGTGGTCGATCAAGTAACATGAAAATATATCCTGAAGAAAATATACGGTTATATTATACGAACTATAGTCAAAAGACGATGTGCATGCACTCTACGAATGGTCTGAGAAAATATCAGTGGTTCAAAATGTGCGTAGATTGAATTTTAATTTTGAAAAGAAAATTACAGTAAGTGTAGGCCTACATTAATAGCAATTGTTGTACCAATCTGTTTTAAGGATTGTCGTTCTAGGTTTTAGGTTTTGTGATCTTGGGCAAGACTCAAGATTAGGTTTTTATTTTATTTCAGTAATGGGGACGGTTAGTGGGTAAGATTTGTGACGAATAGACAACGACACTCAAACCTTACCCAAACCCTTACGATCAGCGAACGTATACCCTAAAGCAGATCGGCAGTTCAATTACTATAAAATGACATTGTACACTGTCAGAAACAATAACTCCACACATATGATCGGTGAACTATACGATATAGTGTTGTGATTATAATTATTTTATGTGGACGTCAGTGTACGATCTACGTCAAAACGCAATTCAATCAACGAAATAACCCTGTCACTGTATTAACCTGTATAACATCAACCCTTGTGCCTGATAATCCAGTGTGTGACACACGCACGATATACGCACACGCACACGTTCAACAGGTGAAAGGTAGAGACACTTCTGACAACACTACCACTCCGCAAGAGTTACGAACTGACACTAAGCTGAGCTGGTTTCTGGTGGCCGACTTTCTCTCTTAGCCCGACCGGTAGAGCTAGCGACACCTGCACGGCAAGACTGCATTACCGACTAGATCTTAGATCTTGTACTTGAGAAAATATGTGTATACGGAAATGTGAGAAACTATATAATATAAGACATTTTTTTGTAAAAATGTAACCATGGCCTACAGGCTTCACGACTCATCTATAGTGTGATTGAAAATAGTTGCAAAAGAGACCAAATGAAAGGAAAATGTTATCAAAAATTCAAAAAATGACAAAACATATGTAAAAATATTTGTAAAAAGGCAGCGATCTTACCGACGAAGTTGGTTATAATTGAAGGGATTAGAAGCAAAGTGGACCAACCCAATTTTTTTCTCAAAATGACCTATTCGAACCACTTCATTCGTATTGTGTTATTTTTGTGTTTTTGTGTTTTTTTTTTTTTTAAACACCAGTTTCAGAGGTTTAAACATGTGGACCAAGCTTTCTGGCCCCCATTATATTTCGGAGCAAAACGGACCAACCCACATTGGAAGTGTTTTGTTTTGACTTTTGGGTTGGTCCACTTTGCTTCTGATCCTATCCTATCCTATCCTATCCTATCCTGAGAGCTATCAAATGAAGGTTTGAGAATTGTTTCTCGTTGCTTCGGAAAGTATGGACAATTCGAATTAATTTGCGAGAAATAAAAATAATAATACTTCGGATTAACTAACTATAGAATATAAAACACGATGATTATTATTTCAATTTTTCAAGAGTTGAACAGAGTATTAAAAACAATCTAAAATGCTCAAAAAAGTGTCTTCAGATGACCACCTTGGGAGGGAAAACAAAAATAAATAAATCTACAAGTGCCCGCCTGGCTCAGTCAGCCAAGGCACTGCTTCGGAAACTGACCTTGAAGTAGACAAGGGTTCGAATCCCGCAACCTAAAACCTACCAGCCATTTCATTGAGTAACCATAGTAACAAAGTAGCCTATGTTCGTCACGCTTTAACGCTAGCTTGTTATGAAAAAATACCGGCTCGGACCACCCAACCGCCAAGTGTTGACATACACGGTGAGACGACCGCTCGTCGTAATACGCTTAGCCCATAGCATGAGATCCTGTAACTTATTACAGAAAATGTTTTAATTGTGAAGAGCATTGATTATTGTAACAACGAATAATGCATTTGACTTTGAGACTGGCAAAAAGATTTTATAGCATATCTTAATATCACATTGTTGTATAATTATTATACAGTCAATATATGATGTATAATATGGTGAATTTTATATATGTATATGTATATATATATATATATATATATATATATATATATATATATATATATATATATATATATATATATATATATATATATATATATATATAATGTTATTCCTGCTCAACGACCCTATCCTCAACAGGTACGAATGAGCGAATGTACGAAATATATATATATACATATATATATATATATATATATATATATATATATATATATATATATATATATATTTACCGTATAATATATTGTCCATGATGTTTTCCTAGTTAAAATGAACGTGTGTAGAAGAACCTATAAAGTAAAATTCCTTATATCTTACTGGTACTAAAATAGTTATAACCTTATTGTACTAGCCCACAGGATTAACCAGGCATAAGACAAATAGAAAACGGACTTTTAGTTCAAGCTCTACAGTACAGTCTACATGGAGGATGGTCATTGGTCAAGGCAGCCATGCACCGTGATGCTATGCACAGCCATTAACTTTTCCTCCTTCATTGCATGTTGAACAAAGGTTATTAGCCAACAAGTTTTAGCGTTATTATTATATATTCTATTCTAGGATATTCTAATCTGAGATGAGATAAAGAAGAGAAGACTCGGATCCCTACACCGCGTGTAAGAGAGCAGTTTGGTTCCCATAACAACCATGTGTTGTGGAGACTGTCGTTTCCCACGCGTATGCGTGATAGGCGAGACACCGAGATAACGCTATACGAGCTATCAGCTATCCTATCACGTGACTGGATGAGAAATTTAATATAATTATATGAATCCATATCAAATAAAAATCATGCCAAAGTAAAAATGGTTCCCGAAGACGCATAATAAAAATCAAATATGTATAATGAGAAAAAAATATTAATGAAGATAAATCAAGTAAAAAATATTTCAATAATAATAATAATTCCAACATGAATTATTAGTGGCAAATGATGATATAAAATGATGAGAAAATATTAGTATATACAGTAATATAAAAATGGTAAAATAGTATAAGAATGATCAATGAATGTGTGTATGGATGGTATCTCAAAATGGCAATAGACCCTTCTGAAGCTAATATCCCCATCAGATTTATAAAATAGCTGTTCATAAACTGAACTTTCGACAAAATTAAAAAAAAAATGGGTTCGGTTTTGGAATAGGGTATAGACTACCTGCTTTTCTTTTAACAACCAAAAAACCGAAGTCACCTCAAAATAGCGTATTTGAAATAACATGGGTGGTAGTGCCGGTTGGACCAGACATTCTATTATAGAGTGGAGGAGCCATGAGTACAGAACAATTTTGGTACACTCTTATACACATACCACTGAAACCCGAATGATTTGAGGAAAATAATGTGTAAATTAGGTACAAATACGTGTCACACGTTCCTGAATAAAAATATGAGAGTATTATATTTCGCCTTGAAATGATTTTTTCAACATTATTCATTATTGGACCTAAGGTCTTATTTTGATAGCCTTCTTTGTCTTCTGTCGACATTCTTGAGAAAATTACGCACAATTGGAATAAAATTCACTCTATATACTATACATATTTGATTTATTATCATCAACCAATTATTGACTAATTTCATAACGTGTACTTTTAACACAATTTGTAAAATGATACTGTTTCAAGAAATGAATAAATAAATTGAAATTGAATTGAGATCACAAAAATTGTTACCAATTTTCACGATGTTACCGATTATTATTTAACAAACTGTATATAGTGAATTACAGTGATGAAATGAATGAAAGTGAAGTATTGAAAAAAAAAATTGAAAAAAATTGAAAATTGAACATTCATTCAACCACTCCCTTCCATCAAAATTTACAGCGCAATAATTGTTTTTCATTCTGATGTTGTTCCACATTGATGATCGATGCCACAGTCGTCATTACTGAATACAAATTTCTTTCAATTTGAATGTGTGTGAGATGCCTTAGAAGTTGAAATTTCGCTAAATTTCTTCGCATTTTTGTCAAAATGTAAGTCAGTCTTGAATAATGTTGCTCGAAATCATTTAAATCACTTCATTGTTTTGATTTTAAATATACTATTTTGTAGAGGAAGGTTTACAGATTGCGATGGTATTGATAGTTTGTATTAGGCCTAGCCGTGTAGAGCAGATCTAGTTTAGTGCTTTTGGTCGTTCATGAAAAAATGACGGCAAGTTAAAACTGACAGACGATGCGTGGGATATACGTCATAGATCTCGAATGCCCGAGGCAATTCCATGAAAATGTCAAACTTTAAAAATTCGTAGTTAAATCAGAAAAATTATGGTCACAGACAGCGCAGTCCTGGTGTTGAAGACCATTAGTTTTAAATAATCAAAATGGGGTGGTAAGATCGCCCTTGTGGTGCCCCGTCCAAACGATCCTACTTTTCATCCTTGGCCTTAATTGGGGAACAATGATTTTGTATCAAGTTTCGATGTTATTAAAAAAAAAAAAAAAAAAAATCAGGAAGAAACGTAATAAATCGCGATTTTCACTAAAAATCGTTGGATAATTATCTCCATTTCTCTATAGCAGCAATTGACAGAGGTTTTATGTACTTTAATGATGATCAATATTCCAAGATTAGGTCTACTTTGAATTTTATTTGCTTGGCAGTCTTAACTTCCTTGCCGTCATAATTTCATGAACAGCCAAAAGCACTAAACTAGATCTGCTCTACACGGCTAGGCCTGAAACAAACTATCAATATACCATCACAGTCTATAAACCTTCCTCTACAAAATAGTATATTTAAAATCAAAACATTGAAGTGATTTAAATGATTTCGAGCAACATCATTCAAGGCTTACATTTTGACAAAATTGCGAAGAAATTTAGCGAAATTTCAACTTCCAAACCTTACTCATCACTACATTTTATAATTGCTCTGAATTGAAATCGAGTACAGCAGTTGATAACGCACGCAGCAAGGGAAGCTGTCTACACGCACGGATGTGGAGGAACAAAGCGGAGGAAGGTATAAGGGAAGTTCTCACGACTAGAATGCTGGTTACGGGAGACTGAAGGACATCTGATATCGCAGCACTGCAAGACACTGCCTTAGACAAGACAAGAGGCATGCAGACAACAGCGGTGTATACAGGGACCAACAAACAAGAGTATTCATGATAGACTCATTCAACGAATCTTCAAATCAAATTGTATAGTGAAATAATGAATATATATATATATATATATATATATATATATATATATATATATATATATATATACAATATATATATATATATATATAAATATACAATAAATATATATATATATATATATTGGCACACGCAGCACAGTGATTAACACGCTCGCTTCATGTGATCCGGAAGGTGCAGGGATTATAGAACCCGGTTCGATTCCCGCCACCGTCCATCCATACAAGGGTTTTCATGGTTTCCCTCTGTAGTCTAGGTAGGTCTCACTCATACGAGAGAGGAGGGAGGTAGGCCAACGTCTCTGACGAATGGTTGGAACATTAGGTAAGCCTATACAGCTAGCACCAAAAACCAAAGTCCTTATTCTACTCGGCTAAACCAGTCAACCTTGAATAGGATTCAACAGGTATCAGACAACCAGAAAACTGTATTTCACTTTTGGTGCACGCTTCAACACTGTCGAGTTGGACTCTAGAGCCTTCTTTCAAATATTCTGCTAAAATATTGACCTACTGCCTGAATTTCATCCATTTCTTTCCACGTTTGCAGTCCTGACCTTCTTATATTTTGGAAAGTAGTAAAAGATTTTATTTTACAACAGTAACATTCAGGGTCTTTCGAGTGAATACTATTTTATAGTAAATTTTGTGTGTATTTTTTAGCCCATTCAAATAAATTCAAGGTATACCGACACAGAACGATGATAATTTAAAAATATTACTTATCCTGCTACACAAAAATATATTACAATGAAATCATAAAAAAAAAAAAAAAAAAAAAATGCATCATATTGTATTGCGGGTAAAATCAATTAGGAGGAAAAATCAATTAGTGATACAGATATAACCTTTCATTCTGGTAAAAATTCAAAATAAATTCTCAAAACAAGATTACCTCTCAATGGGTTTTTGTTCTACAGAAACAAGTGGCAGCACCATTGACACGTTACTACTATACCGACCGTCATATACAGATCTCTACAATATCGACCTACCTAGTTCACACACCACACGACAGGTGGCGCGAGCTCACACGCTCATTACCTGAACCGTCTAGCAGGTACAGAACAGTCGGGGGTGTTGATCAACACACGACCCTTCACAACATTCACTCATGAGGCACAACATGCTTCATTCTTCAAACAGTGACGTCATATCACATCTCAGCTGATTCAATCGATCGACTGCTTAAAGGACATCACAATCCTGATATTAGAGTGTAAGGAATAAGGACGATATTTATTTCCACAGTTTTAGAGAAAACTACAAGTTATCTCACTTTCAGAAATGATAATTTATTTATTTATCCTCGAGGACCCTCCAGCCTTTGTTACGAGTCATGACGTAGCCATTACTCGACTCTGTTCATGTTTCCATAAAGAATCGGTAGAGCCTACGTCATGACTCATGGTCTCTGAATGGGAAAAAAATCATAATAATTTCTGAAATTGAATACACCAATTCAGAAAAGAATGTGCCATCTAGCGGTGATCGTTGAACTAGAACGGGATGTTATTACCCGAGTTCGAAAGTCCTATGCTGCCAATGCTATTTGGCATGTTTGATTTATATTATTGTGCCTTACAGTGAACGTATTAGGTTTTAATATGATAGTAGTTTCAACATTTATATGTTCAATATATAATGAGAGGTTTACACACTGTCAGAGTGAGTAAGATGAGAGATAATGCAAGTTTCATATCTTGGTGTTTTGCCTTTTACCATGTGGATAAGCGGGCTGACTTTTTGAACAGGTACTAAAACTTCCAGAATGCAATACCAGCGATTTCGGCTGCTAGGAGACGTGACGCGCATGCGCATTGAATTATGAAAAGGGTCTATTGATGATTTCTAGTTTTCTCTAATATTAGGGAAATAAATATGGTCATTATTCGTTGAAAACTAGTTTCAGGGTTGTGACTGTTCTTTAACGACCGCACCGTAATGGGGGGGGGGGTACGTACGCATGAGCGCGTGATAATGGAACTAATGCAATGATTAGTGATGATCAGTGATTAGTGAGAAGACTTTTAAAGAAAGAACCCATGCCTTATGCGGGACTCAAACCCACGCACAACTAGGATTTCAGTTTCTGAAGCGATTCCTTTGTTGACTGAGCTACGTAGGGCGATCTGGCAAGAAGTTAAGGTTTGAACAATCTGCGCCCAAGTGATATGAAATAGGGGAGACGGTCGTTCGGAACCTTATCTCTGGGATACAAGTACAATTTTTTTTCCAAGCTGCATGACTATCCTTTGATTTTTTTATATATATTGGGTTTAACGACGAACTGTAATGATGACTAAGATCTATTGGCGTCGGATGAATGATTAATGAGCTGATGGGATGATGGGATGAAGGTTTTATGGGTAATGGGAAGGATAGTGGGAAGGAAGCGATCGTGGCCTATATTGTGGGAACCATCCCGGCATTAACCTAGACTACAGAGGGAAACCACGAAAAAACCCTGTAAAGATGGACGATAGCGGGGATCGAACCGGGTCCGACATGCCCATCTACCTCCCGGGTCACATGGAGCAAGTGCGTTAACCACTCAGCTACCTGTGCCAATTATCCTTTGATTGACGACCCCACCAGCAGTTGGGTTATTTGTAGGTACGCCTATACATGAGCGGATGATAGATGAATGGTTTTATCAAAAATGCATGCCTCATGAAGGAATCGAACGCACGTCCAACTTGACTCAAGTTTCAAGAGTTGGGCCTTGGCTAACTAAAACCAAGCACAGGCGGCTATTTTATATATTATAATAGTTGGTTAGTGTTAGGTTGGGTTACAAAGTTACTATATTTTAAAATACAAATTTTACACGAATAATTACAACTGTCAGAGACCTGGTGAAAATACAATATGAACCTCCAGTTTGAGGCCAGAATACAACGCAAATCATGACTGTAACTGCAGGATAAAGTTCATCTTCCGGTTAAACTATGGATATGAATGTATGATAAAACCGCGAGCCTAAATAATGTAACATCATAATTGTTATCACAATCAAAAGAAACAATGTTATATAGATTTTAAATTTACAAATTATAAAGATCTTTTCACATTAATGTCAAAATTATCCAATTAAAATTTCTAAATATTGAACTTCCACGTCCGGCGACTACTCATACCTATATACGTTCATTACAACATCAATGGTGTTATGACAGAAAGTGTGTATCATGTAAATGAACTCTTTAATGAACTTTAATTGCCGTCTAAATAGATAGTTGATCCGAGCAAGTGAAAGTGCCCCCCCCCCGCACTACCCACTCCTCATCGCAAATCACATTCCTGTAACGATCTGACCAATTACAAGCACTCTTGTCTAGGACAACATTACACCTGTAAGCGTATATATATATATACAACACTGGTGGTCGCAGAGATGGAAGAGAAACTAGAATTTAAAGGTCATAATTCGTGAATTAAAAACAGAATGGCATTCGTAATAAAATCACGCAATATTGGCTGTTGAATAGGCCGACAAAAAACAACTTGAATAACATTTTTAGTTATAGAGAGAGAGATAGACTTAATTGAGTATTTTCAGTAAGAAAGTCATTTACTACTAGGAAAACGCAATATATGCGTTGTTGGATGAAGCATATTCATAATAAAAATGTAATTTCATATGCATATGTGTAGAATAATATATGATCATATTTTTTCATTACTTTTTTATTTCAATGCTGCTTAAAACGACCCCGTCAACAACTAGGTTATACGGGGGTACGAATCTGAAAAAAAAGTTTTAAGCGGGACTCAAACCCACCTACGACATGACTCCAATTCCTAACGCAGTACGATAGTTGATCAAGCCACGGGGGCAGGTATATATATATATAACATATAATAATATATAATAATGTATAATATGAATGCAAGATACATGCCAAAACACCAAATACATCATAAGGTGCAGACGATATTTGTCGAAAGTGTTATATTATAACTCAAATTTTATAAGAACAAAAAAAAAAGAAAAAACACCGAGACGCGTGGCCGAGTGGTAACACACTGAACCGTCATTCGGGAGACCGGGGTTCGATTCCCGCAATGGACGACCATACACTGACAGGGGTTTCTCGTGGTTTCCCTCTGTCGTTCAGGTCAATACTGGGATGGTTCCTTATCAACAGGCCACGAGCGACTCCTTCTCACCATCCAAAACACCTAATAAAATAACCTCTCATCTCATCATCCCATCATCTCATTCATCATCCACCGACGCCAATAGATCGTAGCCATCAGTATAGTGCGTCGTTAAAACCCAATATAAAAAAAAGTAAGAAAATCATGCAGATATAAGTAACATTCACACTAATGCATATTTTTGTGATCGGTTTTTACCTCACCGCGTATTATTCCATACAAACAACATGTATATAGGCCTACACATGATGTTCATTTTGGATCACCAGTATTTTAGAAGATACTTCTCTGAATGGTGTGAAGCAGTTTCTTTACAATATATTCGAACGGAAAGTCACGGCAATCGTTTATATGTTTTATTGACACTGAAAAAGTGGCGCCGTGGGTGAACCATATAAGACCATTGAACGTTAAACCATGCACGCTGGTTAATAGTTATTGAAGGATATCACACGCCTGAAACTAGATTCTAGTGATTACCAAGTCTAGTTAGCCTTTATCTGACAGTTCAAACTTGCTATCACCATGGTTACCTGTGGTATTTGTTTTCACCAACTCGCAGATAAATACTAATTGGACTTGGTAATACTGGGCCTTAAAAAAATAGAAGAAAAAGAATAAAAAAAAAAAAATAGAAATCATATAATCTCAATTTCAGGAATTATAATGAATTCGTTCATTTGTCCTTCAGGACCCGGATCTTTTCCGAGTCGTGACGTACACAACACCCGATATACCGGTACTGTTCATGTTTCTGTACAGAATCGACAATGCCTACGTCATGACTGATGGTCTCTGGCTGACAAAAAAAAATATTATAATTTTTGAAAATGAGATTATGATTTTTAGTTTTCTCTAAAATTAGGGAAATAAATGTCGATCTCTCCATCGATTTGTTTCTGGTTGTGATGCCCTTTAGGCCCAGTATGTAAATGTGCAGAGAATCCTGGAAGTATCGATTCTGCGAGTTATCGTGTTATGTACGGTGGGTCGATACTGACGAGTTAACGGTGGGTCGATACTGACGAGTTAACGGTGGGTCGATACTGTCGAGTTAACGGTGGGTCGATACTGACGAGTTAACGGTGGGTTGACACCGACGAGTTAACGGTGGGTCGATACTGACGAGTTAACGGTGGGTCGATACGGACGAGTTAACGGTGGGTCGATACGGACGAGTTAACGGTGGGTCGATACGGACGAGTTAACGGTGGGTTGACACCGACGAGTTAACGGTGGGTCTATACTGACGAGTTAACGGTGGGTCGATACTGACGAGTTAACGGTGGGTCGATACGGACGAGTTAACGGTGGGTCGATACTGACGAGTTAACGGTGGGTTGACACCGACGAGTTAACGGTGGGTCGATACTGACGAGTTAACGGTGTGTCGATACTGACGAGTTAACACCGAATATCACTTATCATACTAATTACACACACCTAACGTGGTTCGTGAGAAAATAATAACCGACTCTCGGAAAATTAAATAATATATACTAGAAGATCATGATTGTTGTTATTACGCGCGCGAGAGTTGAGTGAACTTTACGCACGTTATTCTCATTGTTGTTGTTGCTGTTGTTGTTGTTGACACTTTAGACCAGCTGGTCATCGCACACTGTTTGAATGTCTTGTTATATTCACTTAGGAGAAAAAGGTGAATCATTTAAGGCGTCCCCAGTCTCTATAGGGCAAAACGTTCCCTCCACGGTGATTCACAGATATAAATGATCATGAAACTTGGAACAGTTCAAGGTGTCATAATAACAGATGCATCATAAGATGTAGACAGTATTTGTTGAAAATGCTAATTGACTCGTATGGTAAAGTAACAAAGGTGGAAAGATCACTTATATAATATATTTTTTTTTGTATTGGGTTTTAACGACGCACTGTAATGATTACTAAGATCTATTGGCGTCGGATGAATGATTAATGAGATGATGGGATGATGAGATGAAGGTTTGTATGGGTAGAGGGAAGGATAGTGGGAAGGAAGCGGTCGTGGCCTATATTGTAGGAACCATCCCGGCATTAGCCTAGACTACAGAGGTAAACCACGAAAAACCCCTGTAAAGATGGACGGTGGCGGGGATCGAACCAGGTCTGATATTATGTCCCTTCACCTCCCGGATCACACGAAGCAAGTGAGCTAACCACTCAGCTATTGTGCCGGTCTTATATAATATGTAACTGATACTTTTTTCATCGATTTTTACCTTACAGCGTGCCGTTACATAGGCCCTAACATTGTAACATAATTTGAATGTTCATTATGGATCGACAGTATTTCAGAAGGTACTTCTCTGAACGGTGTGAAGCAGTTTCACTACAAAATGTTCAGACGGAAAGTCACTACGATTGTTTATATGTTAAATTGACACTGAGAATGTTATCCTGTGGGTAAGTCTCCCTTAATTAGGTATTTATATTGAGAGCCGGAGAGCGAGTACGAGGAAATCAGTGGTTACCTCACGGTATCTAACTAAAAAAGAAGAGTTCGAATTTTGTTCGAATGAAACTGTGAAGGGGGTGCACGAATGGTACTCAAACAATTTGAGGGAAGCATCTTTACTATTTTTTCCATGTTCACGAACCAGCGTAATTGAATAAACAAGTATACGAACTCTGAGATAATTCTATGTTTTTTAAATGATATGAATTTTTTTTATTCAATCAATTACAAGATGATACGTAAGTGAATTTCATCACATTCTTGATATTCAATCAGGTATTATATCTCAAAGCTGATTGAATTCAAAACATAGAATGTCATATTAAATTAAGGAGCATACAATTATCTTGGGGTTGGTATACTTTTTAGATGAGCGTAGCGAAGATTCCATTTCACGTACCG
The DNA here is from genome assembly GCA_964007535.1 of Brachyptera risi. Lineage (NCBI taxonomy): Eukaryota > Metazoa > Arthropoda > Insecta > Plecoptera > Taeniopterygidae > Brachyptera > Brachyptera risi. Next base: position 9,989,857 of record OZ023334.1, read on the forward strand.
AAAAAAGATGGGCTTGGTTTTTATGTTTTTTTTTTTGTAATTTTGTGCGCAGCATACAGGTCAAGAAAAAATACCTATCGACTTGAAAATTTTTCTACATATTTCTGTCATACCAGAATAGGCTGGGATTGTTTTTCAGCAAAATCGGTTGGAAGGTTTTTCCGGAAAAAATCGGAAAGTTTGAAAAATCCTCATAAGAATAACCCGGAGGGGAAAGACTTGAAAAACAAGAATTCTTCAGAAGCTCTCAAATTTTCACCGTATATGAACAATACTATTAAACATCTTTTCTGAGATTTTTGCAACAATCGGATAAGAAATAACAAAGTAAACGCAATAAAAGTGTACATTTTATTGAATATTTGGATCAATCATGGATTTGCAAAGTGTATATGCGACAGGTTGCAGCACTATAGGCCTAAATATCAACAAGTTACAGGTAAGTTTTTGAACGTTTGAATTGATCCAAGGTCCGTAAATGTGGATTGAGCTGACAGAACATTTTTCATTCTAGATTTCCATACTTCTATAAGCTCATCTCACAACGCGCATCCCGCGTTTTCCTAGTTTATTCAATGCAACTGGTAACTTATTTGTCATTAATTTCATTTTATTTATTTATATTCATTCAACTTTTATTTATACTTATATTTATATTCAACTTATATTTTATATTTATATTTAAACAGTGGCCATATACTCACGCACAGGTTTTCAGTGGTTCGTTAAAAGTTAATCAACTGTTAACGTGTTGTCTCCCTGGGTTACCGTATATACATGTGTTATTTGATTAACTGTTCAAACGATTAGCGTAATTAACGGACTATTGAAATAACGGAAAAAAGAAAGGTTTATTCGATTTTGTACCAACCAAACTAAGATGAAATATGTTGATATCTTGGCTCACGGTATTATCCTAATTTAGTTTATAAAATGTCGAATTGGTGTATTGAACTAACACTGGTATTGGTTATAGAGCTGACCAAAAAATTCAAAACATGTACAAGTTAAAAACAGTTCGTAAAATCATAACTATATATATAAACTATAAGTCATACATTTGGTTTAATCAGTAATCAAAGATGTCTTCGAAGATATTTTTTTTTTTTTCATTGAATCCAAAGATTTGTACATGGCACAAATATTGGAAGTATAAAAACTAACAACTAGATATAAAAATGAGTAGATAAAAGAATAGATTGAAAAAGACAGAATGATATATATATATAATAGTACAATGATGGTCTAATGAGATTTTGAAGTTAGGAATTCGTTGAGGTCATAGAAGGGGTTCTGGAGTAGGAAATATTTAAGTTTGTATTTGAAATTTTTCATCATTTTTTTTTTTTTTTGTATTTGTATTTAGTTTATATATCAAAGTTATTGTGTATTTCAATCTTGGAATCAGTAATGGTGAGTTTGCTGCCAACTTTTCTAGTTTTATTCACGCGTTATTCATTGCTCCAAAAAATGACAAACCACAATGTTCACCATTTATAATTATAAACAATCACAATCATTGAGAATTTTTGATATTTCATAGATATTCTACTTACGCAATCTCAAATTTAAAATGACAACAAATTTCAATTCCATAGTGATGAAAAGATTTTATATTTGATTTTGTGTAACCAATTTCTTAGAATGAAAGCGCAACAAATTTTTTCATCATTCTCTTCTTTGTATTTCAGAAAGATTTTCTTCACATAGCCTATATATACTCTTTAATATTTAGTCATTAACCTACATGACAATTGACGACTCGAAATAGGCGTGGCTTTACCAGTCAGCCAGTTGGATCTATATCATTTGTAGTCATTTCTAGATACTCCGATTGGATATTTGAATTTGACTACAGTTCTAACAGCTCCGTTGATTGGACGGTATGATTTCTGACGTCATGGGGGCGGAGACTGCGAGTCGTCAATAGGCTTCTGTCAAGTGACGTCACTCATTGTTGAAATTGACAGACAACAATGTCCACCAATTGGAATTGACCAATCAGAATATTTGGTAGCCCAACAGTTCGCTGTATTGCTATGGTAACGATTGTTTGTCATTTGTTACGTAACAGAAGCCTATTGGAATTAAAAATGACGTTTTCAGTTTTATTGTTGCTAATTCAATTGTTATCATCAGTGATGTCAAATGTCACCAATGAAACTGAAAGTGATCATCAGATGGGTGTATAATAATCAGGTTTCACCGCAGTGCACTAAATACATACAGCTTGTTTATAAGTGGGTAAAAGTGGGCAGAAGTGGGCAGCAGTGGGCAGGTACAGCCAGCCTGGCAGCAACTGAAAGTATACCTTCACCAGTTCACGTCTGGCATCCGTCGTCATGCTTACCTGCAGACAAAACGAAAAACAAAACTATTAGCAAAACAGCAATTTATAAGAGCACATAAACTGTCACATTTACGGGATGGAATTGAATTGGTAACATGCAAGCAAGCAATTTGAGTGAATCAATTTAATTTAGATGAATCGTAATGTTATAAATTATTAAAAAATGACATTTATAATTCAAAATTAGTTCAACTTGGTAAAATCCAAATAAAATAAGCCTAACAAATTGAAAATGAAATAATTCATAACAATTTTATCAAAATTATTCAATAGGCCTATGGGCATAGCTACCAAGTGAAATTATAGTTTGATTGGATGGTAAAACAATTATTATTTTCAATTGGAATTACCAATTTCAATTAGTTTTTCATTATAATTTTGATTTTTCACTTATATTTTGAATCTAATTTTGTTTTAAATAAATTCAGAATCAATTATCGGTACATAAAATTCAATCAAACCGAATTGAATTGAGGGTATGATATTTGAAATAACTTCAATTAATATAATAATTATTTAATTCAAATTGAATCACGATTCATTGAATTCAAAAGATACTTAATTTAGAACATTTTAAAATTAATTGACAACATTTAAATAAATATAATTAGTTTAATTCAATTCAAATCAATACGAATCCATTGAATTCATATTATACTAATTGAATTGAAATGATCGAATACAAAATAGTAAATTCAATTATTAACAATACTAGACATAATCATTACAATAAGCAATCCAATTGAAGACTCGAAATAGGCGTGGCTTCACCAGTAGGCCAGTGGATCTATATAATTTGTAGTCATCTGAAGATACCTCGATTGGATATTTGCATTTAACTATACAGTTCCAACAGCCCTGTTGATTGGACGGTATGATTTGTGACGTCAAAGGGGCGGAGACTGGCGAGTCGTCAATTAGAACTATATCTATTCACCAACAATGACTAACATCGACCTATATAACCACCGCCCTCTATAACAGTCTGTATGATCCGCAACTGGCCGATACGTTATCACTGTTCAAACAGGAAGCTTATTTCATCCCACTTCACGTGTTATTGCCTCGTAGATTAGATACCAGTCGAGTTGAATCAGACAGTCACACGTCTCCCCTATCTTACAACAATACCGGTCGGCAGTCTCGAACAGGCAACATGGGAGGTAAAAATGTTTGATTGCAAATCATTATGAAAACAATCCATTCAAACCTAATTTAAAAGTGGGTCTTTCACAGAACAAAAAAAACTGCCGTCTTCTTTTTAGACAGTACTAAATTGGAAACAGAATGCCTGTCTAAATTTTGGATTATCAAAAGCAATATGAATAATTCCTTATATAGGCCTATTTTAAGGTTTAATTAACATCGAAATCACGTAAAATACCAGTTGATCTGTCCTTATACTATGAAGACATGTGCATATGCACATGTCTTCTATATAGTGTTAGTGCTTATATATATATCAATATAATTCCTTCCAGATACTATTTGATGTACCTTGATCGACCACTTTATGTGATAGCCACCGCACCTACGTCTTTTATCATGTCTTAGGTCACACATTTTTTATAATTTCAATACTTTAATGAATCTTCTTAAAACTTTATCCGAATATTTGGTGGTATACGTTGATAATACATTCCAGAATAGATCAATGAAAACTCGGTTCGGCATTTCTCATGGAGAAAAATATAGAAAATCAGAAAATTCCGATTGGGAATAACATTTTCTTGAATTTTCTTTTATCCCATTTTATATAAGTAAAATAAGTAGAAAATTATATCATTGTCCAAATACATATTTCTGACATGTTTGTTGAAAGAACAATGATCACATCGCTTTGAAGAATATAAATGAATGTATTAAAGTAGAAAACTGTGTAATTTGGAGTGCAATGTTTGACAGATACGGTATCAATCAACAAGTGGACTGTGAAACAAAGGGAGTAGGAAAAACACTTTGAAATCAAAATTGGGTGTTTATATATATATATATATATATATATATATATATATATATATATATATATATATATATATATATATATATATATATATATCGCCTTCGAGACTTGAGAACATTTTTTATTTCACTAATAATATACCGAAAGATACCAAATCCCCTATATCTAGTTTCATACCAATATAAAATATCTCACTCATCTTTGAACGCATTACGCTGCGTCGTCCTACAGTAATCAATCACGATCCAAGCTAGTCCTCCACGGTTCGCTGTATCGACTGTTAGTCATACGAAAGACCAAGAAGACTATATATAGAGAACACCTGGTTATTATTCAAAGTATGTTGGTATCACCGCATCGTGTGCAGACTGCAGAAAGTGAGAGGACAGACTCGGAGCTACCGCGCGGCAATGTCAGTTAGAACGAAGGTCGACACTCATTGTCTCATGCGCGCATTATTAAGAAGCAATCTTGCCAGTTTTTCAGGGTCCCGAAAACCACGAGTATTATTTACAGACTCCAGAATTCAAGATCGGTGGTACCATGCATATTATTATATACTTGTATATCGGATTACAGCTATCTTGCCCATCGTATTGTAGCGATAGCTGAAATGTACACCCACATGACTGTATGAAAATACTATCTAATTTAATATTTAGGATATTTTCAAGTAGTTTTATGAAAAAATAAGCATTTTTCATGTAAATTTTTATATAGCGAATGTTTGAGAAGCAAAATACAATAAGACGTTCATCATATATATATATATATATATATATATATATATATATATATATATATATATATATATATATATATATATATATATATATATATATATATATATATATTTATGTATGTATGTATGTATGTATGTATGTATGTATGTATGTATGTATGTATGTATGTATGTATGTATGTATGTATGTATGTATGTATGTATGTATGTATGTATGTATGTATGTATGTATGTATGTATGTATGTATGTATGTATGTATGTATGTATGTATGTATGTATGTATGTATGTATGTATGTATGTATGTATGTATGTATGTATGTATGTATGTATGTATGTATGTATGTATATATATATATATATATATATATATATATATATTTATATTTATTTATTTTTTTATTTTTTCAAGTAGGGCCTATATTCACAAACAATGGGCAGTTGAGTTACCATGACTCCGGGGTCTATGAAGAAGTTCCAGCTGGAACAAGTGTTTGTATAGAGTTTCCCACGATTTGTCGGATATTACATTATTTAGTAACTGGCTGGTCCTCGAGATGTGACACGTCATTGTTCCGATATAAGAGAGTCAAGGACGAGAGAACTGAATACTGTATTTAAACTTTAAAGGTCCTCATAGATGAATACTTGAAACGAAGAAAGATGGACCAGTCGCTTACAAGCTCCAGACCGGCATTCAGAAGACTGGGGTTCGATACTCGATTCATACTGACAGAGGTTTTTCGTGGTTTGCTTCTGTTATCCTGGTGAATACTCGAATGATCTCCAAATTTTAGTCCACGACCGACTCCTTCAAATCATTCTGATACAATATATATATATATATATATATATATATATATATATATATATATATATATATATATATATATATATATATATATATATATATATATATATATATATATATATATACCGGTATATATATATATATATATATATATATATATATATATATGATTTCAATAGCTTCCTGGTTTATATATATATATATATATATATATATATATATATATATATATATATATATATATATATATATATATATATATATATATATACCGGTATATATATATAAATATATATATATATATATATATATATATATATATATATATATCACGTGCTGTAGGTATATGCTTCAACAGAAAGTGATGTAGGCCTACTCATGGATATATATGCTGTACATATATTACAGAACTCATATACCACTCGTGTATAGGCTTTAGGGCATGGCTTCCTTCAACCCCTCACCCACCACCCTCCTATCACCCTCACCATCAAGCGGTTTACTAAGTTTTCCTTCAAATATGCACACATGCATGCAGTTTAATCCAATCAACAAGATACTGCTGGATCGAAACACTCGACAATTACTGCTATGATATGAGGAAGACGGGCGACCGTCGACACTATACGTCACACGTCACTTGTTCTATACAAGTAAATTGCTCGACTGTTTCGGTTAGGAGACTTTTCATATTACTGATATTATTATATTTATTCACAGTAAAATCAGAACCCGTTCACAGTCGTATTGATTGGTGTTCGAATGAAATAAATGATAATATGGATAATAATAAACTGCTGTTCAGTGGTTATATGGTTCAAGAAAAAGAATAATTTCCATAATTATATATATATATATATATATATATATATATATATATATATATATATATATATATATATATATACGCCAATGAATCTTAGTCATCATTACAGTGCGTCGTTAAAACCCCCAATATATATATATATATATATATATATATATATATATATATATATATATATATATATATATATATATATATATATATATATTGTATATATATATATATATATATATATATATATATATATATATATATATATATATATATATATATAGTCTATATATATATATATATATATATATACATGCCGAAACCGCTTCCTCCTCACCATTCTTCAAACTGGTCAATATGATTATTTCTGAGTCTGTTACATTCACGAAAAATTAATGTATATAGATACATAAAAGAAGTGGCAAATTGCTGTTACTAGAAAAACACTCAAAATAATGTTTCTAATCATGTTTGAGTTTATTATTCCAGTGAGTTGGCCGCCAGTGATTGTTTTTGTCAATATAACGACTTGAAAGTTTTTATGACTTCTGAGCTTTGTCGTCTCGGTGAATATTTTAATACGTCTTCAAGACATAGTCTGTTTTACTCGGTTTTACTCCATTTCCTATAGTTATTATGCTATCCACTGTCTCGTCTGTACGTCTCGACCAATAGTTTGAGTGCCACCAAAGAGATTTTACTCTCACATATGTCAATCAGGGTTCTTCTCGGTTCGGTGTCAACTCAATTGATTCCAGTGAAATGGCATGTGTGTGAGGTAACCATAGCAATTAGGTTGAAGGCAAACAAACTAATCCTATACTGAAGTTATGATTGTAAAGTACATGCAATTTGGAGGTGACGTGATCTAACTTTTCAATTTTATATTGGACACTAACAACGCACTGTACTGATGACTAAGATCTATTGGCGTCGGTGAATGATATATAACATTGTGGGATGATGAGATGAAAGGTTATTCGATCAGGTGATTGTGGATAGTGGGAGAGTCGGTCGTGACATGTTGTTAAGGAATCTTCCCAGTATTGAATTAAACGATAGAGAGAAACCACAAAAAAAAAATGTCAGGATGGTCAACCTTGGCGGGAATCGAACCCCGGTCTCCTGAATGACGGTTCAGTGTATTAATCACTCGGCCCCTCGTCTCAGTTGTTGTCAACTTATTATAACAATGTGTGACATCAGCTGACAGAAGCGTTCAGGACCCTTACCTAATAAATTTCGTACTAGTGCTAGCTAGCTCCAAGAGGCCAAGACTTTGATTGGTAAATATCTCCCAGGGGAGCATACCTGTCATGGCAACATGTCTGGTCTCCGTGTACTTCCATTGTTGTTAGCACAACATCTTGGAGCTGCTCTTGAGGTGAGCTACGAAATGTGATGACTTATTCAGTTCAAGAGGCCGTGAATTGGTTTTCATCATATTTTGTCATTGTTGGTAGCTTTTATAGTGAACTTGAACCAATGGGCGTCCTAGTTTCTTGGAGCTAGCTAGCACTAGCAAGAGATTTATTAGGTAAGGTTCCAGAACAATGATAGTCAGGTATTCATGTGGACGCTGAAGTGCGTATAATCGGCTATGTGACATAGGCTTGGAGATAATATGGAATGTATTATTGTAATGTGGTCAGGATTCAGCTTTAAGGTTTGCCACACAAGCCCGTGTCACATAACCGAGTATATTTCATTCCGATATACGTTCTTCAGACGCCCCAACAGTATATATGTGAAAACAGTTGAAAGAAGCCCATATACAATTCAAGTTCGTTCAGGTTTAAGGTTTGCCACACAAGCCCGTGTCACATAACCGAGTATACTTCATTCCGATATACGATCTTCAGACGCCCCAACAGCATATAATATGTGAAAACAGTTGAAAGAAGCTTACACTATTCAAGTTCGATTTACAAACTCCTCATATCAAAACGTTAAATTATACAGAATACCAAATAAACAATTCTTTGATAAATACAAGATATAGCTTAGTAATCAATGGAAACAGAGATGTGAAATTCCCTTGAGGATACTTCGCTGTACGCTGGCTAACCAAATAGGCTAACGCAACAATAACAACAATTCAAGCAGGCCAACAAATAGGCCTAGCTTATTTAATACCAATGCACCTAACAATAACAGTTAGTTACACAATATGACTACATCTTACATGCAACATCAACCATATATACGACATTATCCACTGAAGCAAACATAAACCTAACAGGCGCGTTTTTATCAACATTCCAACGAAGCATATACTTTTTTGTTATATTATATATACTTAATCCAAGTACTTATAACTCTTACATATACTTGAACTTCTTATAATAACACGTTAACGCATGCACGCATCCTGAGAACCAAGACAATTACACTCGGTTATATCGTCCACCTACTTGACATATCCTCTCTCTCTATCACGCCCCCCCCCCCTCCCTCTCTCAATCTCTCTCTCTCTCTCACACACTCTTTGGCCCTCTCGCGGTGGTCATCAAGCCAGAACGCCGGCCTGTTTGTGAGACGTTTGGTGGGAAAAAAGGAAGAGTCTTCAAGAGTTGAAGATAATTACATGTTCTGGCCATGGTCTGTCGGACGCCCTTGAGCCACGGCCTACTAGACCGAGCGAAGCGACTCGAAACCGTATCAGTAAACCATGATAATAGTTCGATAGTCGAACATGGATCATAGCACAGGCCTAGAGAACAAACATGACTCGTATATATACTCGTAGCGGTTATGACGGATTGAACCATCCACGCGCTAGTGGTATAACACGGGGGAGACGTTCGATCGAAACCTTCATCAGCCGTGGATATATATACATGCGGGTTAAAAAAGAGTTAGGATTGAGATACCCGTTCGCTAGTTTTATGGGATAGGGGAGACGTGCGATCGGAACCTTCTTCATTCGTGGATACAAGCTACACAAGAGAGATAAAGGCTCGAACCACACGTGCGCTAGTTGTATGGGATAGGGAGGACGATCGGTTGAAACCTTCGTCGATTCACGTTAAACAAAAAAATGCTATTTGAACCACCCACGCGCTAATGGTATAAGAGATAAGGGTGGTCGATCGGTTGGAACCTTCTTCCTTCGTTGACATGTTACTCGAAAGAGTGAGGTTTGAACCCTCCACGCGCTAGTGGTGTGTGAGAGGTAAGACGGTCGCTCGGAATCTTCTTCCTTTGTTGGACACTAGTTTTACAAGAGAGTGAGGTACGAACCACCCGTGCGCTAGTGTTATGGTATTGGGGAGACAGTCGCTCGGAACCTTCTTCTTTGACGGATACACTTAGGCCTATACCACTCAAGCGAAGCAGCTCTGCCATGTAAACTACGTATATGTACTATATTAAAACGCATGCACAACGGTTACTTGCAGCTTAGATCATGGCTAGATTATGCGTTAAGTTGACTCGAGCTGCGTCAACAACAACAAAAACAACAACAACAGTCCCGACAACCACTTGGCCGTGCCCCATTCAGCGAAGGAACTGCTTTAGAAACAGAACTGGAGTCGGCACTCGGCAGTGAGGCTGAGTCCTGCGTAAGGCATGGGTTTTTCTGAAAATCGTTCACCTTTCGTCTCTTCATATAGTGTCATCATCACCCGCTCATGTGTACCCCCATATCACGTATAACTGTTGATGGGGTCGGTCAGCAACATTAAAAATAAAAAATAACATCCGTATGGTTAGTATATACAACTTGCAAACCAATGTCTTGTTTCGGACATACTCACTATGAAATATATATTTTAATAAATTCATTTTTATTTATTCTCATTCATCCATATAGCATTGCAGATTAGTGAAGACCTCTGAATTGAAGGAGACATTCATATATATATATATATATATATATATATATATATATATATATATATATATATATATATATATATATATATATATATAAATATATAAATATATATATATATATATATATATATATATATATATATATATATATATATATATATATATATATATATATTCATATATATATATATATATATTTATATATATATATATATATAAATATATATATATATATATATATATATATATATATATATATAAATATATATATATATATATATATATATATATATATATATATATATATATATATATATATATATATAACCACGTATAATTGTCATTCAAGTTCAAAAAAGATTTATTTGAAAAGAAATAGCCTTATAGGCCTTCTATTATATAACGAAATCCTTATCTATATATTACGTTTTCAATGGTCTAGAGATATACGTTGCCCAATATGATATACATACGCATGTACTTGTTCGCCCGTGCGTCGAGATCTCCAGCACATGTTTATATATCAGGCCACGACCGCTTCCTTTCACGTACACACTGATGAGGGGTATTCACCGAGCAGATCAGCTCTATATAAACTGGTCCAAGTATACAAGTTGAACATAGACGAGGAAACAGAGGAATGACGAAAGGTAAGAAATAGACGAAGGAGATGGAGATTGAGTATTTCTGGTTCTCAAAATCATTCATTATCTTTGACATTAGTTTTTTTTTTTTTTATACAATCGAAACTTGATACAAAATCATTGTTTCCCAATTAAGGCTATGTATGAAAGATATTAGTGACGTTATTTTTCATTCACACTTTGTTGTATGATTTACATGACTAATTATGTCTTCTCTTTGAAGCAGGTTGTACGAACTGATAGTTTTTAGCAAATGGATCAAAAATTAGCAAATTAACTTTTTTGAAAAACTAAAGTTTCTACTGAATACGAAGCAAGCTGTTATACACATTATTCTGTAGTATTACATAAATCGTAACAGCCGATTCGATGATGAAAAAATATGTATTTTTTTTTTACATCAATCGAAGCTATTATAGGAACCTATTAAGAACCTATAAGCAATAAGTATCACCAATTAATCTACAACGATTAAAATTAGTGATGAATAAAACAGGAAGGCGTGAGTGACATTGCTTGAGCTCAAGGTGCATACATCAAAAGGCAGCAAGTGGGATATTTAAAGTAATCCAAGGTCTGTAGCTGTAGATTGAGCTGACAGAATATGTATCAAGAATTCTACACTTCTAGGCTCATCTCACAACGCGTACACTACGTTTTCCCAGTATATCTACAGTTGCTAGTTTCGCAGGATGTGATCATATCTTGACCAAGTAGAGTCAATGTTGTACAAATAGCTACCCGATATCAAAACCAATCAAGCACGTTTAGTCCCAGAGTGATTCACGCATGACTAATACGCACGTATAAACACCACCTGCTATCACCGACCGACACGAGTGTTACAATTACACGTTCCCCCTATCACATAACATTATCGACCGGGTGTGTCGATCCGGCATCGCGATGTCAAACACTGAAGGTGTGGCTTTATGTTTATTAATATTGTCAAAGGCAAAGCAAGTCTGGATTCGTAAATTAGCTGAACGATTCTAAAAGCGGTCTGAAAACATACAGAAATGTGTCAGTAACTTCGCAATAATGTGGAGGGAAGCTGTTTGAAGAGGGGCACTAGACCCCCACATACAGCCCCGCATGACGAATATTTGTTTGCCTTAAACACTGATGTGATGTTTTATTTTTCAAGCCATCACATATCAAATAATTGTCAGTTAATCTGTCATTCAACAATGCTAGATACAAAAAAGAAAATGATATCTATGATATATGTTCATCTATGAAAGGAAGTCGCTTACCAACGGAATAAAAACAAATATAATTGTTGTATTCGTATAGCTGTGGTAGGCCTACTTGAGAGGTCAATGATTTTTGAGAACGAGATTCACGATTGGAAACCCAAATTTTAGTATCTTTACTACGACCCAAGATTTCACAATTTTTCAATCGATATGTATATACGACCTCTTCGCGTGAATACGAGTATAACAAGAAACTATGGGCCTACACGATTTTTTATATTGGGTTTTAACGACGCACTGTAATGATAACTGAGGTCTATTGACGTCGGGTGAATGATTAATGAGATGATGGGATGATGAGATAAAGGTTTTTATGAGTAATGGGAGGGATAGTGGGAAGGTAGCGGTCGTGACCTATATTGTGGGAACCATCCCGGCATTAGCTTAGACTACAGAGGGAAACCAAGAAAATCCTATGTAAAGATGGACGGTGGCGGGGATCGAACCGGGTCCGACATGCCCACTACCGGTACCTCCCGGGTCACATGGAGCAAGTGCGCTAACCACTCAGCTACTGTGCCGGTACCTACACGATTCACATCAAAATTCGAATATTTATTCATCTTACTTTTCCAGAGTTTCTAGGTGTTGATGGAGAATTTTTCTGGAACTATAACCATTCAAACAATATTTGCAAATTGCAAGAATGTGTAAAATTGGGGAGCTAGCAATAATATCAAGATTGAAAGATCTTTTAAGGTGTTCTCGAGATTATTTTAGAGCTATAGATTTGTTCTCTAGAGAGCAAAACTCCAAGCAATCCCGGGTAGAAAAAAGCAAATACTTGGTCATAGCTGGTAACTGGGAAGTCGACGATGACGATGGTGAATAAATATTTGAAAATCTATTTGTCTACCCTAAGATGACCTGGTCAATGTAGGCATATACATAAAATAAATGAATATTTGTAGTTTTGTATTCATTTTTGTATGTGTTATCCTTTTTATGATTCTATATTGAGTGGAAATAAAGCTGGCCTTCCATGGACGCGGTATTCGCTTAGCGAATTAAGCGGTTTTTTAGGCCGCCATGATGATAAAACGACCAATCAGTGACGAGAGTTACGCGATTTCCGATTGTTGAGCTCGCCTCAATTCCACCGCCTTGCGAAAGCGATACGCAAATTGCGTTCATGGCAGGCCAACTTAAGCAAAACACCAAATTTACATGAAAATCCCATTTTGGGAAAATTCTCGGAAATATTCCCAGAAATATTTCCTCAATTATAAATTCCCAGGATTTACCCATCACTATACCCTCAAGTCCATGTCACTCAGCCGAGTGTAAATTACCATGGTATGCACACTTCATAGTTCATACTATATTGGGTTTTAACGACGTAGGCCTACTGTACTGATGACTACGATCTATTGGCGTCGGTGAATGATATATGAGAAGATGGCATGGTGAGATAATAGGTTATTTTCTGTTTTTGGCTAGTGTTAATGAGTTGGTCGTGGCCAGTTAAGGAACCATCCCAGTATTGAAAAACCTAAACGACAGAGGGTAACCACGAAAAAAAACCGTCCGTCGACCATGATGGAAATCGAACCTCGGTCTCCTGAATGACGTTTCAGTGTGCTAGCCACTCGACCATCTCATCTCAGGCGCACTACAGCATCCCCCTATTCCCGGACTCGTATGTATCCCAGGTTGCTGTGAACCCTATAATAACCCCATACATAGTTTGGTCACTCAAACTATCAAACACCAAAGTACGGGTATATATATATAGTGCTGTCCTTATCGCATTCAATGCTGCTTCATTATGTATTTCATTACAGCACTTCTAGTGGCCGTTGCCAAGACCGCAGGACGTGATGGCATGCGCGCGCACCCACACCAGAATAGAATACCATTCTTACACTCCAAACTGTGCAATTTCATCAATAATAACTTCCAAGTGTCAACTTCTGAGCTTGAATAACTTGACTCGGTGGAGAAAATGCGTATTACAAGGTTAATGATGCGAAGTCGTATAGCAATACGATATATGAGATACGAAGCGAGCAATACGAGAAGTGCTCGATGCCATAAAGAAGAGGGAATTGGAATATTTCGCAGATGCTATGCTATGCAAGTTAATTATATTGCTATGCGGGGCTATCGTGGCTTTGAATAAGCCACGTTGTTGAAAGTTATTGCCATATTTTTTTTGGACAATATCTTAATAATACCAGAACCGTATATATATATATATATATATATATATATGTATGAAATGTGCAATTTTTACTATAGTTTGTAGTTTAGCAGATACCATACAGGGAAATCTCTAGTCCACCGTGTTTATTTGGCTCAAATGGTTCACTTCATGAGATAACCTCATATACAGTAGAGAGTAATAGAATGAGTGCGGTCACACAAAAGTTGGGGGGGGAGAGAGAGAGAGAGAGAGAGAGAGAGAGAGAGAGAGAGAGAGGAATGAGTGATGCGGAACCGTAGACCATGTTCCTCTCACAGGACAACAATCACAACGCAGGATAAAGAACAGGAAGCGACTAGACGAAGGTGGGTGGAAGGGGGGGGGGGGGAGTGTTCGATGGTCGCTCACAGCTTATACGTATACATACATCCTGGCCAATACGATTCCGACTTTCACTGTTTGCATGTATGGGGAGAGCAATACACTTGCGGTCACATAAAGCACTCGATCACGACAACATCAAAAGAGGCACCTGAAGAGCGTATAATGGAATAGAAATACTACCAAGAGTGAACGTGGCTTGGCGTGTTTACTTAGAAAGAGGATGTGGCTATTCGAGGAAACGATCAAAACCTGACCAAAATGACCCTAATCACAGCTTCTCTGTGCTCTAACCAATTCCCCGAAATAGTAGCTCATATACGGTATATTATTACGCGCCAACCTTTACTCTTGGTGTAGTATCTCTAATCTAGTATTCGCTCTTCAGCGCTCGCCATCAAAATGCATCCTGACGAAAGTATGCTGATATTATAAGCACTAAAACTAGAAGTCGATGAGCATACACGTATAGTCTGTAAAATAATTAGCGGTTGAATATGCGTATTTTATTCTAATTTAAACTTCAATTACAGATGGGACCATTTCGTATAACCACAATTGTACCTTATACCACAGATAATCGATCTGTCCTTATACCTGTTTCGATATTATAGCTACCATAATGCTACACTTGCAATTTCAGCGCCCCCAAAAGAAGTTCGTGTACCAACAGAACAAACACAAATAACACCGTTAACTTTATAAAGCCGGGATTTTTCAGTGTAACATGATATTTTAATACGAGGCTTACAATACGAAACTACATCTTTCAGAAGCGTTGAGCCATTGAAGTATTTCAGATACTATGAAAAATGACTGAAGTTTTTACAATCATACTTGGTTGACAAACGACCTCCTTTCAGGAATTATATACATATATAGGTATATATATATATGTATATATATATATATATATATATATATATATATATATATATATATATATATATATATATATATATATATATATATGCTCGAATCCCGGTCGAGGCGTATCTTTTTCGACATAACTATAAAATCCCATATATATATATATATATATATATATATATATATATATATATATATATATATATATATATATATATATATATATATATATATATATATATATATATATATATATATATATATATATATATATGCATATATATATATATACATATATATATATATATATATATATATATATATATATATACATATATATATATACATATATATATATATATATACATATATATATATATATATATACATATATATATATATATATATATATATATATATATATATATATATACATATATATATATATATATATATATATATATATATATATATATATATATATATATATATATACACACAATATATATAAAAAATATATGAAAAAGTATATATAATACATAAAATATAATATGTAATGATAAAAAAAAATATATATATATATATATATATATATATATATATATATATATATATATATATATATATCAATAAAGACTATCAATTTGTTTCTCAACTTTTAATATGTATGCTTAATTGTATTGTATAATGCCTATAACATGTTTATTTTCTGTTGTTTTATTCGTGTTCATTGTTAATTTATATAAATCAAGATATATTATAGTGCACTTGTGGAGTCTCGTGGTTGCTGTCAATAAAGATGTGTCGATAATAATAATGTAAGTTCAGAAATACTAAATAGTATCATTTTCTTCCTATAACTCGAAAATCTAATCTAATCTATACGCAGTGCAACCAACAGTAAAATTGCATTATAATAGTGTATGCAGGCCTCGATGAGATGATCGCAGTTTTAATCTCTCGTTTAGGAACAGCTGTAGTCGCGTGGCCAGTCGACACACCCGCTCGCGCCGCCGACCAGGTGTTCCCAATAATAACCGTCACTACTGACTCGAGACAGTCGCTCGATAATGCTAGATAATAGGGGAGACGGACGGTCGACGCGGGAACAGCTGCGCGATCGTGCAACTAATAGATGACAAATGCACGAGATCTCATTTTATATTTGTACTTATTTATAAAAGATTTTTCTGCGGTAAAATATTGGACTATTTCATTTATATATCAACAAAATAGTAAAAACATAGATTCAAATGAAAATAAAAATTGTCAAGTAACGCTATCAACAGGTAGGTTATTTGAATGTTATATTTTAGGCCAGGAATAGCTGTAAGACAAAGAATTGTCAATAAAAGTACAAAACCATGGCAGTTTTATAAAACTGTGTCCAGATAGATTTTTTAAACATTATATTATAGGCCTCCGTACATTCAACTAGTCCAAAGATTCAGTGTTAACCCCCCATGTCTCTATATCAATACGCTATCGTCTATACCTATACATAACTTAATAAATCTTATAACTATCATATTTTAATCAAATTGAAAGTGAAATCCATTTTGCATCTATTTTAATCTGAACCTAAATAGACGCTGGCAGTTCTAGAATGTACATTACAGATCTAAATCCAGCGAATCGCTAGGGAATATCATGAGAGCCATATGTTTCTTTCGAAATTATTTGCATTTTTTTCACATCATTTGTTTATATACAGCTATCAGTCACCGTCGGAGTGATTGATTTGAAGTATATGATACGATATTAGGATTGTTTGTAAAATAACACCAACACCGAATAAATAAATAAATACTAATAAAATAGACAAATAATTTGCTCCTATATCGACGAAGAGTTGGTCGTCCATACAGAGGTTAGTACAAATATCACTATTATACTTTTATACGATGGTAATTTTAAGGTATTATGAATTCTCAGGACACAGTTCACGTTGAGAAATGCAACTGAATCCATGAAAAACGTTAAAACTATGAGAACACAAGGTCATTGGGCCATAATTGTCGAAGTTTATTTAATTTTTCAGTTGGTAGACGACTTTCTTTCGTGGATACAAATATAGTCCCTAGAAAAATATAATTAAAAAAATACAAATATTATCAGAATAAGAAAGGAAGATTCCGAAGGGATCCCATCACATGCAGTAATAATACAGCGTTGTCCTATATAACACGCCATCACTGACCATGCACTCAGGGGGCTAAGTCGCTATAAATAAGCCAAGCAGTCGCAATGAGATCGATAAATACCTCCGTTAGTATGTCGCGTGTCTATCGCCCCGCTATATGGAAATAGCAAGATCGATATGTGTGTGTATGTGTGTATATGAGAGACAGAGAGAGAGAGAGAGAGAGAGAGAGTCAATATCGGCGATTATAACCATTCATTGACATCGTCGATCCCTAAATGAGGACTTTGAAAACGAGGGTCAAGTCCGCTTTACTGGGTGGCATTCCGGCGTTCTCGACCGTGCTAGGTCAAATACCATTTGAACAGAGCTCAGTGAGAAGGCATTCTCATCCAGTGCACGGGGGAGCAGGTTCGATTCCCACCACTTCCTACTTTTTGTTTTGTTTCAAACATCTTATAACGGCTTTTGAACATAGGTTACGGGTAGATGAGATTTTTTTAGCGTAAATTATTGAAATTGTTTCAAATTTTTCAATTGCTTTTTTCAACTGCGACCACACGATTGCCAGACGAAGAGCGACAGGGCACAGCCGAGAATGCCCGAATGCCGCGCAGTGAAGCTGAGTTGACCCGCTCGTCGATGAAACATACAACCTTAGTGTAGGGATCAATTGAAGATCGACCAAATTGATTGAATTTCGAAATGGATTCGAACATAATAGATACAGTTCAAAGTATATGAACTATGAAGACGTGTATTGCGCATGTGCTTTACGAACACCATTTGTAGTTTTACATCCCAGAATACCTATATATATATATACAATGCATAAACAATAAAAAAAAAACGTATTATCAATATAAAAGCGATGCATAGCAAAGTGTGTTACATTAATTATAATCAAGGTACACAGCTGAAAAATTACCGATTTTTGCACCTCTAAAAACTGTGGGCCATATTTTGCTACCAAGTTCTGACAGTAATGCCACTAGCATAGACAATAGATGTGGTGATATGTTATTTAACATAGGCTATCATATGTTACATATAACATATTTAAAATTATAACTGTGTTTCTGTATAGTAGACCTAACCAGAATGTTGATAGTTAGTTGCATTCGAATGCAAATTGGCATCCAATCAATACCATACAGCCAACTTAGCGATCACAATCGTTGTGATCGATTGATTAATATCAATCCCAAAACCCAGCTCCAATTATTGGAGCTGGTGGATATTGTTGTTCGACCATTTCAAGTTTCAACAATGATTAACTTCACTCGATGGAAAGAAGTCCTATATACCGGTATATATATATATATATATATATATATATATATATATATATATATATATATATATATATATATATATATATATATATATACATATATATATATATATATATATATATATATATACATTTCGAAAGTTATCAAAAAAACTGATACAAGTTTACATCGTCTTACCGATTTCTTTCTCTGGTGATTGGTTCCTCCAATTAAAAGATCCGAATACGTGTCTTGTTGAAACTAATGAGTTAAGATTATACAATTATAGAAGGCCGTGATAAAAGCCTAACCTTCCTCTGTTCCTGACAGAACAATACTACATTCCACGTGCTAATTGAGGATGTTCTATGGCTATTAGTTACTCGCCAATAACTACGCTGGCATACACACTTCCATCGCAACAAGATATGGACATACGCCTCACGTGTCAGCAAATCTACAACTAACTATACGGCATCTGATTTTATATTGCCAGTTTAACGACTCACTGTGTAATGATGATTGACTGATATCTATTTACGTCGATGTATGATGAATGCAGTGATGAAATATCATTTCATTGTGTTTTGAGTGTGGACTGTGGAGTAAGAAAAGGTCGTGGCCTGTATCCCAATCAAAGTTTTTTTACCTATAAACGACAAAGAGCACTTTTAGTCAGGATGGTCGACCATGGCAGGAATCGAACCCCGGCCTCCCGAATAACTGTTCATCTCAATTTCAAGTAAGGACTTTTTGAAGTATGGAGTTGAGAAAGATTACATATAATTTAGCCTTTTTCGTACAACTTGACAAGCAGTAGGCCTAATTGTTCCAAGGCTGGGCTGATGATGAGAAAGAAGGTGCAGGGATATTTCGGACGGGACCACAAAATAAATCATTAGACGAGCTTTAGCGAGGATTCAATTTGACATACTGAAAAAAATTGGTGTTCGTTTTTATGTTTTTTTTTATGTTTTTTTGTCGGTTCTCCACAGGTCAAACGGCTACAGTTATCAACTTCAAACTTTTTTTCGTCATGGTTCCTCATCTAACTTAGATCTGTATAGTTTTGTGGCATTATCGGGTGGTAACTTTTTTTTTATGAATTTTAGAAATTTCAAAAATCCCCATTAGAATAACCCGGAGGAAAATACTTGAAAAATCAAAATTTTTCAAGACCTCTCAAATTTTCGCCGAATATAAAGGAAACTATTAAGCACATTTTGAGAGATTTTTCGCATCAATCGGATGAGAAATAACGAAGAAAACGCATTTATAAAGCATTTTCCCATCAATTTAGGCTATTACGGGAACCAATTAAATCTATAGCAACAAGTGTCACCAATTAATTCAAAACGATTGAAATTAATGAAGAGGAAGGCCGTGACATAACTGATTCTCGTAAGGTTTTTGAACGTTTGGAGTGATCCAAGGTCTGTAGATGTAGATTGGGTTGACAAATTATTTTTCATTCTAGATTTCTATACCCCTAAGCTCGTCTAACAACGCGCATCCCGCGTTTTCCTAGTTTTAAACATTTCACTTTTTTTCTTCTATTCAATGCAGATCTTTGTCTTGACATTTTCCCATTCATTTTATCATTTTGATTTTTTGGCCGTGAAGTGATTCAATTTTACAT
This sequence comes from Brachyptera risi, assembly GCA_964007535.1. NCBI lineage: Eukaryota > Metazoa > Arthropoda > Insecta > Plecoptera > Taeniopterygidae > Brachyptera > Brachyptera risi. The sequence continues at coordinate 10,010,735 of OZ023334.1, forward strand.
CTCAGTATACACTCAAAAGACAGATATCAAGACAAACCAACTTGAACACCAATTTCACTATCCAATTTCCATTTTCAAAATCAACTCGGGATCGAAATCAATTTTAAGCTAACAGTGATTTGCTCAAGTGATTAATTCCTCCGACGAATAACGTCACTCAAAACAAGAGACGAACAACAATGCACATCTAATTGCTATATTAACCAATTAGGCAATCTGTGTTAGTTCCCCAGTTCTCTGTGTTATGGTAGCGATTATCAGTTTAACTTTTAATTTGATATGAATCTATACTGTGTTACCGGTATTTCATTTCAAGAGCTTAAAACACTATATAACATTGTACAAAACTATTCAAATGAAAAAAAAAACATCCATCAGTCTGCATGAATGAAAGTGAAATAAGCATTAAGCTAGAAGCTAACGTAATGAAAGTTATTAACAACACACACGTTATACCAACAGGTAAATATTAAATATTATACAATCTGAAGGCTGTGATACAACATTCTTTGATGATTTTAATTGAGGAAGTTATAATGATGAACTTTATTATATATACTAGGAAAACGCTATATACGCGTTGTTAGACGAGCGGGAAGTAATAGTATGTCGACTTCTTTGCCCAACTTCTGCCTAAATTCGCCAATTGGGTGACATTCAAGGTATAAATGGGTAAAAAAGGCTTCAAGTGGTACCAATTTAGCACATTACATGTTTTTTTTTTTAATGGCTGACCCGATCAAGCTGAGCATTTCCAGAAATGTTTATCAAGATGTAATTCAACTTCACACAAAATTTCATTCTTTTTGAAAATAAAATATTTTTATTTTTTTCCGCCGTGTTATTCTAATGAGTATTTTTGAAATTTCTAAAATTCATAAAAATAAAAGTTACCACCCGATAATGCCACAAAACTATACAGATCCAAGTTAGATGAGGAACCATAATGAAAAAAAGTTTGAAGTTGATAGCTGTAGCCGTTTGACCTGTGGAGAACCGATAAAAAACATTTTAAAAAAACATAAAAACGAACACCAATTTTTTTCAGTATGTTAACTTGAATCCTTGCTGAAGCTCGTCTAACAAGCATGTCTATAGGTCTGTAGTTGTTCATCAAAAATAACAAAGTTACGTTTATATCAAGACAGTTGACACGACTTGCACCCTCGAAGGATCCGGACACATTGTCGTGGTACGAGGACTTGCGTTGCCCCGTGATCTCCAGAGCTGTCGCCGGGAGCAATTTGATTGCTCCCGGCAGGGTCACCCATGCGATAAGGTCTGGAGTGAGGGTCAAGACCAGGTTCGGACCGTCTCGGTTGAATGGAAGCCTTTTGGTGACCGGAGTATATGGAGGGAGTACAGCTATACCTTGCGTTTGTACTTTATTTTATTCCATTTTCTTGTCACTTTTCTTCTCATCTATCGTCTTCTTCCATTTTATTTTATACAATCTCTTACTTTTCACTTTCTTTCCCGCTCCCTCTGTATGCTTAAAACACAGCCTTCTTTAATCAGATCATTCTTCTCTGATACTGCCCTTTCACTCGGGGTATGCTTCCCATGTTAACCGATGTCCAATTATTTTAGTTCACAAAATCGCCGATGGTGCCGTTGTTTCCAGACCATGACGTCACTTTCCAAAGATATTCAAGTATATCGGCCTATTTGACATGTCATATCTGCGAAGATACGAACAACTTTGGGAATTTCTTACGAGAATTTGAATTACGCGCGCATTCAATTAGGCCGTGACTGTGAGTTTACTAACTTTGTTATGACAATAATATGAAGGATTTTATTCAATAATATTACGGAATATCATCGGGATGAGTTCTTGAATGGTGTTTATTGCTTGGGATAACATACTTATCGTTCAAGTTTGAACCTCGGTAAGCCTGAAAGCCTTAGTCGAAATGTAGATATGACATAACCTCAATAGCGTAGTAGGAAATTGAAAAATTATGAGAGAATGACATTTGTTCAAAGTTGAAACTTTAGATACCAGAGTGCAGTACATACCAGACCATGACGTCATTTTTCCCTGCGCGAGCAAATATGCGCGAACCCGTCAAAATAGCCCTAGTGAAAGGGCAGTATAAGAAAATAATGAATAAAGAAGGCTGTGGCTTAAAACATCCACAACACGTTGACAACCATGGCAAAGTGCACGGTCATGAACACGCAAAATGACCTCGCTGTCGACGCGCCTTCAAAGTCAACCCCATTAGCACAATTTGTTTGATGGTACCAACTATACCAACATATGCCTATAACCAAACAACGCAAAATTTGTTTTTGTGATATACCCCGTTTGAACGAACTCCATAGAGGAACTATGTATCAAGTTATCGAAATTATTATAAAAAAATATATATATTAGTACCTTATAGATATGGTTCATAGTTTGTGTAAAGGCACGTACAGGGTAAAAAAGGGATGATTGAGGTGTAAACATAAATTCAACTAGATCATCTTCCAAGTAATTACTTTCCATCTGCATTGCTCACAGATCACAGCCAGTTGGATGTTGTTCTACTTGGTCTCAGAGAGGTGTACAGCCTATAATCAACAACAACAACAACAACAGTACGTGATAACATGCTGCTGGACTGCTATAGTCAAGGCATCGATCTAGCCGTGGCTCTATATGTCTATATACTGGTAGAGAAGTAACCATTTGAAGACAGGGACAAATAATGTAGAGTATACGCAACATAACTAAATGGGAAGACCCAAGGCCTCCTCGATTTCCGCCTAGCAAACACCTTCTCTAGACGGAGATCGAGGGGATCTGAGAAAAGGTAGTGAATCATAAAGTTTGGTTGATCATGTAAGCTCGAGGACTATATGGTGACCGTCAGAAAACAACCAATAGCCACAGGCTTGAATTTGAGAAAATCAAAATTTGAAAATTTGATTTGAAGGGGGGGGGGGGGGGAGGGCAACAATAATTGTAAATCAAAACGTAATATATACCGGTATATATATATATATATATATATATATATATATATATATATATATATATATATATATATACCGGTATATATATATATATATGTATATATATATATATATATATATATATATATATATATATATATATATATATATATATATATATATATATGAGGTTTTTGAAACTTATGCTTTCACGACCCGAATTATTTATAAATGGCATTATTTTAGGGTTATTTTCGACGTGTATGTCGTATATAAATATATATATATATATATATATATATATATATATATATATATATATATATGTGTATATTGTTTTATTGGAACTATATTGTCATCACAAAAACTTGGACTGTTGTTGGGGTTTATAACCAACAATAACCGTCAATAGTAAGGATACATTTATCCTCAATTATATTCTCTTTAGGTATATATCCTTAATTATGTTTCTTCAAACCATTGAAAATTTTACGATTCCATTTCAAATGACAGTAAAACATAGCTATATAGAACTTCAGATGAGCGTGCATACAGAAGGGTCGACACGACAGACCGTTATCGTTATCAGATAGAAGAGACGGTCGGTCGGCATCTCTGACAACAACAACATGCCGTACTATATGTACCGGACTGCACAACACAGGTGTAAAACTTGACAGCTAAAACATTATCGTGGATATTTATCACGTCTAGACCAATCCGTGCGTATTGGACCCTAGTGAAAATGATTGATTAGTGTTTGTTATTTGGCACGTGCCTGTAGCATGAATTCACGAGGGATGAAGGCTCGAACCACCCGCACGTTTGTGGTGTGGATAGGGGAGACGATGGGTTGAAAGTTGAAACATTCATCTCTCGTGGGTTTACGTGGCTATAAATATATATATATATATATATATATATATATATATATATATATATATATATATATATATATATATGCCAAGTGTAGTTATAAGTTATTTGACGAAACCAGCCATTTTTATCAATCTCTCGAAAAAGGTATGAATACGTCAACTGAAACGTTGAGTAAAATATTGAGCCACAATATTTACAACATCTGTTTCGTTGTACCTGTAATTGCTCATACTCTAATACCCAAACCACGAACCAAGTTTCATACTTGCGACATATATGACCTATATATTATAATATATATATATATATATATGTGTGTGACATACTTTTTGACATATATACTGACGCTGTTGAAGGAGCACATGCAGAAGACACAACATGCAACCGAGTATTGTCACGTACAGGGCCGGACTCGAATTACAACAGACTCCCCCCCCCCATGTTCAAATTGTGTCATAATTCTAGTAGGCCTACGACGTTCATTAGCTGCGAAAATTATTTTTAATAGAATATTGAAACACACACCTTTTCAAAGAGCCAGTCGTAGCGTAATATTTTATGGGTTTTGTCATTCAGCATTTAAGTATCTTCTAAAATATTGTCGATACAATGAATTACATATACGTACGTGGAGCATGGGGTAGAAAAAATAGCCGGCAAAAACATCCAGCTTAGTTTAATATTATATTCAATTTTTGCTCTATGATTTACAAAATACGACATTTTTATTTCGTACAACTACTGTCTACGCCTTATGACGTATTTGTGCTCGGAAAGAAATGTCTTCGGTATAGAGGGAACGTTCGTCTTGATGCCTACAAAAACTATGGTACATACGTCTTTAAAACATATTATCGTAATTGTATTATTCAGATAATATGTGCCTAGATATAGGTATGCGCTGCTTCAAATATAGAATCAACTTATGAGATAAATGCTCAGTTGTAGTTTAGTGTTGTATGTGAAGTTTATAGGCATTTAAAATGCCTGAACCAAATTTAAATTTCAGCACAGCTTTCAACTCACGTGTGTTATCTGTAGAGAACAAACATGATATGGAGGCGTTAACTCTCTCTCTCTCTCTCTCTCTCTCTCTCTCTCTCTCTCTCTCTCTCTCTACTAGTCTCTGCCTGCGTCTCCAGGGAACAATACTGATAAGAATAACACAGCAACTAAGTCACAGTCAAACAAAATAAAAAGAATCAAAAAGATGATGTAATTTGTGATATTGTATCCATCAAATCACACTCGCATACAACTTGGATTGAAGAAGTATCGGAACTTCATCTTGTGTATTTTTTATTTATGGTTTGCTTAACGACCCCACCAACAGCTAGGTTATACGGGGGTACGAATGAGCTGGTGATTATGAATGTATGAAGTGATGATCAGTGAGAGGACATTTACAAAAACCCATGCCTTATGCGGGATTCGAACCCACGCCCAACGGTGACTTCAGTTTCTGAAGCGCTGCCTCAGCTGACCGAGCTACCGAGGGTGGCTATCTTGTGTATGGATGGAGTATACGTAAAAACAGATTCAAAAGACGGATATAAAAGAAAGATATGCATTTTTGCAAGTGAACAGTTGAAAAATTATGCTTTGAAAAACTAAGGCCCGGTATTACCAAGTCTACTTAGCCTTTATCTGACAGTTCAAACTTGTTATCACCATGGTTGCCTGTGGTATTTGTTTTCACCAACTCTCAGATAAATACTAACTGGACTTGGTAATACTGGGCCTAAATATAAAACATACTAAAGTGGGATTTAGCATAAGAATTCGAGTCAATTGTATAGATTTACAACTTGTCAATCACCACTTAAGCCAGTTAAAATAGGACCAATATACCCTAATTACCCTACGTTCCCTTCAAGGGAACGTCCTATAGGCCATGGCTAGCTCCAAGAGGTTATAGGGCTTGCATTGATTAACGTTCACTACAAGTGAAGCTAAATTCTCTGGCAACTTGTCCAGCCCTTGTGTATTTCCATTGTTGTTAGCACAGAATCCTGGCCACGTGAACGAAGTGTAAAGATGGACGATGGCGGGGATCAAAACAAGGCCCGATATACCCCTCATCTACCGGATCACACGAAGCGAGCGCGTTAACAACTGAAATGTGCCGATTATACGGAATCTATTTGACAAAAAAAAAAATCTCGCGACCCGCGGGCGCGTGGGAGTTGGTCTTCGATAGACTAAACAACAACACCTACAAGGTGTGAATGTCAGCCCCTCTCCCCCTCCCCCCCTCCTCCTCCCCCCCACCACTCAATCTCTCTTTCTCTCGTATGACTCATGTTATAGCGTGACATGATCGTGGTGGTCTCGATCGACCGTCTCTTTTATCCCCTAGCACTAGCGGTCAGGTGTGTCTGATCGTCCACATCCGATAAAGAAGCTGTGACAATGATCATAGTTGTGTCTCGGGCCCAAATAGGCATTCCTGCAGATAATTCAACAGCTTAGTTTTACACACTCAATTGTTTTTTTGCTCAAGTGTGTGAACAGACCAAAGGATTTGATAAGTGTTTGCCCAACGAAGAAAGAACGACCTCACCAACAGCTAGATTATTTGGATTTACGAATTTCAGCACAGGTGCTGGCAAAATGAATAAGTGAAATGTAAAAGAACCTTCATAAAAATCCACACCGTAAGCGGGACTCGAACCCACGCCCAACAGAAGAGTCTTCAGTTTCTAAATGCGATGCCTTATAGTTGACTGAGCTACGGAGGACGGCTGTCTGGACCCGATCAGGACACGGATATTGCAGAATCAGTTGAATAATACCGGGTATACTAAGTACGAAAGAAAAAAAAACGTTTGAATCACCCGTGCGTTAGTGGTGTAGGATATGGGTGGGAGACGGTCGCTCGGAATTTTCCTCTAGCTCCTGCACTGCATGGATACAAACATACAGTTGGCTAGGCTAGGCTAGAACACCTATACATAGCGTAACATTTTCAGTGTCAACAGAAAATATAAACGATCGCAGTAACTTTCCGGATGAACATATTGCATTGAAACTGCTTCATGCCATGCAGAGAAGTATCTTCATCATAACCCAATATATTGTCGATCCATATAATCAACATTTACAATTTAATAGGCCTATGTTGAATGTTATTTGTAGGCCTATGTTGAATGTTATTTGTAGGCCTATGTTGAATGTTATTTGTAGGCCTATGTTGAATGTTATTTGTATGGTCGGTACGCGGTGCGGTGAAAATCGTTGGCAAATATACCGAGTGTTACTCTTCAATACAAACAAATGATCTATCTATATATATATATATATATATATATATATATATATATATATATATATATATATTGGGTTTAACGACGCACTGTAATGATGACTAAGATCTATTGGCGTCAGATGGATGATTAATGAGATGATGGGATGATGAGATGAAGGTTTTTATGGGTAATGGGAAGGATAGTGGGAAGAAAGCGGTCGTGGCCTATATAGTGGGAACCATGCCGGTATTAGCCTAGACCACAGAGGGAAACCACGAAAAACCCCTGTAAAGATGGACGGTAGCGGGGATCGAACCGGGTCCGACATGCCCATTACCTCCAGAGTCACATGGAGCAAGTGCGTTAAGGCCGTTAACCACTCAGCTACCTGTGCCGGTCAAATGATCTTTCCTGCACTGCGCTAAATTATAAAATTTGAATCCTTAGGATTTTCGACAAATATTATCTGCATCAGACGATGTATTTATTAATTTTGCATCTTCCACGATTCAAGTTCTTTGACCATTCATATCTGTAAAATCACCTGGCGGCGGAAACTACTTGCCCTATGGAGACTGGGGGCGCCTTATTGATTAACGACTCCCAGCATTTCACGGGGGTGTAGCCTATAATGATGTATACCGGTACACGACAAACCGAGAGACACCCTCTATTTTCATCACTCTCTCCTGATTAAAAACACATAATGACTTCGACTTCTAGAAAGCCGGGGTTGTATGAAAAAACCCACAATAGCTGTTAGCGTATCATCTCCAAATTGGTTACCTTCGTTATTTTATTGACCGGTATTACCAAGTCCAGATAGCAGTTATCTGAGAGTTGATGAAAACAAATATCACAGGTAACCATGGTGATAACAACTTTTATCTGCCAGTTGGAGCTACTCCCAAGTTGGTAATACCGGGCCTTAGGCCCGGTATTACCAAGTTTAGTTAGCCTTTATCTGACAGTTCAAACTTGTTATCACATGGTTACCTGTGGTATTTGTTTTCACCAACTCTCAGATAAATATTACTATACACTAATATGAGCATATAAACATTGAATTACCGGTACTTTTAATTACTCTGCAGTCTGTAGGGCCTATAGGCTATTATAGAAGTCATACATTCCTCTAAAAGCTCCTAATGGTTTCAATTCCTTTGAAATGAAACATGTTAAAAAAATCATTATGGGACACAACAAAAGGACGATCTTACCACCCCATTTTCTATTATTTTGATAAAAAGCAATACACTTTTAAGAACACAATTCTAAACGAAATATCATCAAGCTTAGAGAAAAGCGCCAGGTTTTTTACGGTCGGGGGAAATAGAAACAATTGACCACTAGTGATAGGCGTGGCTAATCGCCAGGGCCACCTTGATCTATACTTCATGTGGGAATTTAGAGATACTCTGATAGGTAAATGTGAAATTTCCCACATAACAAAGCCCATTTGATTGGATGTTCTGTTTTGTGACGTTTATGGGCGGGTGCGGGTCAATCACTATTCGTCAATTATGGGCTAAGACCGATAATCTTTAATAAATTCTTACAACGTTGTTTCACATTGTTGTAATAAGTGGACAACAATGTGTTCCTCAATCACATACGTCAGCCTTAGTTTGTCCACAACTTTTCTGGTTGCTATGGTAACCTGCCAAGCATGCTATCACCCTACATCCCTTCCTGAACTCTAGCCAAACTGTCAATTACAAGTTATAGCAAGCCAATGCATTCACGAGAGATGAAGGTACCGAGTGACGTCTCCCCTAGCCCTACAACACTAGCGCACGGGTGGTTCGAGTCTTCATCTCTCGAGAATACAAGTATATCAACCAACACATGTACTTGTTAGTGAGTTGACTATTATGTCTATAAGGTTGGCAACAGAGAAGGATGGGGGAGTTCCTGGCAAACCATCAACAATCAGCGCCATGCAACACTGTTGCTGGCTCGGAACTGTCGTGCGTTAGTGGTGGATAATAGAGGAGACCATCGTTCGTAACAACCAATATTCATAGTGTCAGGATTCTACACTGCATATATGTAATGAAATGTATACGAAAAACCTTGTTCGTTGTACACTTGCGAACATGTAAAATGGTTTAATCTGGAATTTGAATTTAAATGAAATTATGCACATACAATCGCAATTTTTTTCAGAGTGTATGAGTGGAGTGCGTAATGCGTATACGCAATGTCTTCTAGTTGTTTTAGTGCGTAGAGCCATAGACCATATAGTATCCGTATATTTTCTTCAGGATGCATTTTAATGTACGCGCTTAATCGACTAATTTATGTAACCGCAACCGTACATTATCAAATGGCATCGTAGATTATAGTCTCCACACAAAAAAGGCAAGATTTGAGAACAAATGAAAATATAACAAATATAGTTTTCAAATGAAAACTGGGAAAGAAGACGAAACAGATGATAATGAAGATACGATCGAAGATTCCTTTTTTTCTAACATCAAAATCCTTTAATTTTACAATATCCCTGAACTTACTATATAGGTCATACCATAATATTTATATAATTATATATTATTTATATATATTAATTTTATTTCATTTATTTATTGATAATTATTCATTTATATATATTCATTTTATTCATCATTATTATTTATATATTTATTTTTATAATATTTCAAATTTTATTATCTCCTTATTATTATTTTTTCCTAGAACTAGAGATTTACGACTAATGAAGAATGAGGCATCCTGATGAGTGATGAATGCCCGAATAATCTGGATACCAAGACTATTATCCTAGATCATCTCACCGTCTTCGTCGTCACCATCGCGATACAGCAACTGACAGCATCACCCACCTGTTAGACTCACACGCCTACTTTCTGTATACATAAGATGACGCATAGCCGCGCATACAATACAAGAAACGTACGACAATATCAACATACCTTGCCCGTTGCTTTCTTATAGCGAAGCGTGGCTTTCTGTATCAAATCCTTGACGTAAATCTCACCATCCCCACAAGGAACTACCACCCTCACCGCACCAAAACACACTGTCACTTTCATAGCACTAACTCTCACACTTGCATGGCACTAACACACACTACTTCCATACTATTACTTTTATTATTTATTAACACATTAAACACTATAACATCGTGGTCAAGTGAAAAGTGATGGAATACAGATTGGACTTCTTCCTTGTTGAAGCACTGACACTGATTCCGCGTATATTTATTTCCTGATATTTACTAATATCAAACTCAAAGATTATATATTATAATAATTGTAAATGAAACACTAAAACGTATACTACACACGGTATAATACTATATTATATTGATAATAATGAAAGAAATAATTTTCTTGTGAACGAATATTTGGTCGTGCATTGTTCGTGTTCGAGATATAACCGTTGACTAAAAGTTGTTTGGTGTGTTTCTACCTTTACCGTACACACGCTTCTCTCTCCCTCCCACAGCCCCCCCTTGCTAGAGGCACGGTCGTGGAATTCCTGACTGTTCGGCCAATCGGTGACGAGCAGTCTTGGATAGTCGCGCTTATGTGGAAAATAGATTCGCTATGAAGAAATTCATATTCAGTCAATCATAATGGTTCCATTCAATGTTCAGTTTCGATCGATTTTTTTAATAACATATTGTAGTCAGAGAAGATTTTAATTGGAGAATAATTTGAAGAATCGAAATCATCCATAGTTCATCCATAGATATATTTTTCGATTTATTGTTTGAATAGAATGTTCCATTCTTGTTTGACTGGAATGTACCTGAAGTGTTACCTGTACAACAAAAGATAGATGACTACATGCCTCTCGGTCGGTAAAAGAAACCTAGACGGACCCATTGTCGTGACGTAGTCACGTAGGTGTAGAATTGGCGCTAATAGTAGTAGGTCTACCGATTTTCGACGTTTTTGACAGGCTCCAAACCAGCTGAGACTTGAACTGTCAGACGGTCACAAACTGTGACTTGTGTAGTTGTGAGTCATCTTAACGAACGCGTGAGTATAGTAGGGTCTATAATACCTTGAATCATATGTCTTATTATTTATGGCAGATTATTGTAATAATATTATACTTCACGTACTGAAACATTGGGCTAAATAGTGTTCTTTTGCGGTCAATTAATTTGATATATTTATAGGTGGGCCTAGTTCAATCTCTTAGGCTTGGACTAACCCTAACCTTGGCTTAGGCCTACCCAGCAACTTGGTATCCTTTGTACTAGGCCTAGGCCTACGTCATAAGCATGAGCCCAAGCCGTATACACTTGTGTTACTATAGCCAGGCCTAGGTCCAGATTTGTTTTCTCTACATTCTCTTGATCATTATAGCCTGGGCATTGACCAGTTTCTTACAGGTCACTTTTTACAGATTCATCTGTGTAGGACGCTAACTACCATAGTCTAGGATTATTTCTGAAGAATGGAGCAACGACATCGAGATGTGATAGCAAAAAATATGTCTACCCTGGTTACGGAAACTGATGTTGATGAGGTGTGCAATTCGTTACGTCGAAAGAAAGTATTCAACGAGAGGATGGCAGAACCATTCCTGGTGAGTTTTGTAACTCAATGGTACCGGTACTGTAATCAACACTACTTGACTGACTAGTAGGCCCCTACGCAACACTTTGCAGTGTAGACCTGTGTAGATCTGGTCAAGGCTTCTAAATCAGATTGTAACTAGGCGTAGTTTAAGGTGAGGGAAGCTTAAATTTTTGTGAACTAGAACCTAACCTTATTGTAGGCCTGGCAATGGCCTGGCTAATTTACAATGTCAGAAATCAGCCATAAATTTGATTTTGATAGTAAGTCTCCATAGGTATTCAGAACGCAAAATTAGCAATAAGAAACAGCAAATAAGATGGTTTGTTTATTGCAGCATCTGATCCGCATTTTTGGTAACTTTTCATGTTGGCAAATTTGCAATCTGATTGGCCAACCAATGTCTACAGTGTGACGTAAGTGGACATTTGGAGTTTACAGACGTTGTTCTCATGGCTAATACCTCACTCTTGAAGTTGAGTGTAGGCCTACTGCTAATTCCTGTTGTGATTTATTTTTAAAACTTTACTTGTTTGCCGGTAGAATGAGATGATGCCAAGAAGTGAGCGTGCGCAGGAAATGTACACGTACATTGAGACACGGGGCCCACAAGCATTCCAAGCGCTCGTGCATACGTTGATTGAGACTGGCTTCACAAGACAAGCCAAGTTGTTGGATCCAAGCTGCGATCCCAAGGCTCATCTAGACTGGTTCCGCTCACCCGAAAATGCAATAAACGGACTGACAATACTTCCACAAGATAATGATGTTACGCCTAACAACAAGTAAATATTTCCCACGTACTAGAACGCTTGAATTTAAATTGTGTAGAGTAATTTTACACTTTTTCTTCCAATTTAGAAAATAAGCATAATAAGACAATGAGTTTTTGAGATTAAGAATTTTATTCATAAGCCGTTTCGGTCTGTTTATGGTTATTTTGGCTATCTTAAGTTTTGTTAGTGATGTAATGGTTAGGTAGTGATATTTATGTTGAATTCACAATGATACTGTAATTTCACGGTTCAATCGTTATTCTATTTTACCCTAACAATCACCCAACATAGACACATAACATTTCGGCACGGCTTACGATAAATTCACCGACATTATAGAATGATGATAATATATTGCTTTACGTCCATCTTAAACCGATTTTGTCGTTTGTATAGTCACAGTCGCTGTCACCCCAACATCCTGCCGCAGTACATGATCAACGAGAACCCCGACATGAACGCTAGATTGAAGACGATGGGTTCGTTGCTTACATACGACTCTCTCATCAACATCGGGACGGTGCCACGCCCTGTGGTTGTCATTCAAGCGAAAGAGAGGCTTGACCGAGGTTATAAACAAGATTTACATGTAAGTATTATATTGAAAGCAGGTTTGATTGATCAGAAAAAATATATGGTCAACCAGGACAGTCGATATTTTGGTTATTTCTTCAAATGTTAGGCCCAACGAATGGGACAATTTGAAAATCTTCAAATTCAAGTAGGCCTATTTGAAACTCATTAGATGATTACATAGGCCTACCGTAATTATACATTTTTTATGAATTATGATTTTAATTAGACCTAGGGCCTATTTATTGATAACATAGGGGATATAAATTGTAGCAAGTAATTTCATCAATTCAAGAGGCACAAAAAACAAGCATTATCATTAGACCAGCACGTGTATCCACGAATGTGATGTTACCAACATAACAAACACGAAAGCACTTAGCGTATATCAATTGGTATAAAAATAATAATTTAATAATAATAATGATGATGATTATATATTTCTTTATTCAGCAGAATAACAAGTACATATAGTTCACAAAATTATAATAATAATAATAATAATAAATAATAATAATAATAATAATTGTTTGTTGGCACTTATACAAGTGATCCAAGTTATGCTTTGTCAATATAATACTATACAGGACTCATTACAGTAGGCCAACTTTATTATTTTAGTCGTCAATGGAATAAAATTATTTTTCTATACTTACCGCAACTGATATTATCAGGATGTTATGATTTCAAGGGTTCGATTTTTCTATAGCTTTTGAACCTAGCTGTTGATGGGGACGTTATGCCAACAATAAGCGTTATCATCATCACGAGGCTCACGATAAATAGACATGTAAAAATAACAATCGCTACAGAAGCGACGAAATCTGAAAGTGTTTCACTACATGTTTTTGTAATACTTCTTCATGTTTCAATACAGTTGATGTTGTTTGATCATGTGTTTGAAAAAGCAGCAAAGCGCTACAAACGGCTGACTCCGCAATGTTTCTGAGGAACGCTACATTTGGAATGAAAGCATTACCAAGGCCCTGTAGATGCTATTTCCCGAATAGCTATGTATCAATTGGGTACTAAAAGGATGAAGTTAGTACTGGTAACAAAATTTGGAAAACCCATGTACAACTGCAGACAGCAGATGAGGTGTAGTTTTAAGCCAGTAGTAGACACCATTTTCCTAAAAATAACTATTTCTCTTGTATGACTATTGTACGTTATTTATTAGGTGTGTTTTTTCCGGTACCATACTGTTGTTACTCTACAGAACGTTCTTTCGCTACAAAACACAATTTGTCTTAAACAATAGATCCACCAAAGTGCTACTTTTCAAATTCTAAATGCAGGAAAAAGAAAAAATATAGAAGCCATGTTAACATGTCTCTATCGATAAGAAACGCAAATTCACTATCAAAAAGTATTCTATTTCTTGAAGATGCTGAAAGATTATGTAATTACCAAAGATTTCACAATTATTTACTTGGCAGACAATCTTTTTTCGTGGATGAAAGTACAGTTGATCAAGGTGAATATCAAAGTAGATTACGACAGCGCGCGTGTTTGTGTGACCAGGTTTATCCGATGGGGTCGAGGCCGAAGGGTCTTCTGCTCCTCATCAACAACGTCAACTTCAAGGACTCGCACCAGTGGAATCATCGTAAGGGAGCTGACGTGGATACGACAAACTTGTGCTCGCTGTTCGACCAGCTCGGCTACACAGTATACAGTCACAAAGACAAGACACACCAGGTAACACACCCGACAAATACAAACTCGGCTAAAACCTTTTGACCATACAGTGAAACCTCTATATGCGTTGGTTCCCCCATCGCTTTCCTGCTTAAGTACTATCATTCATTTTTTCTCACCCCACTCCCATATAATCAATGTTAAATTCTTGTGGATGGATCAATTTCCTGCATGGATGGTTTTATTTTCATGGTCCCTTGAAAAATGATGGATAGAGGTTTTACTGCGTTTTTAAATTTTGTATTCAAATGTTAGTAATTTTGAATGGATGATATGAAAAATGAGTGATAGATGATGACACTCGGCAATTGCCAACTGCGTAGGAAATTACACAGCTGGTCGAGGAGTTCTCCACGCTGCCAGAGCTGAGGCAGGTTTCTTCCGTCGTGGTGGCGATCATGAGTCACGGGATCGACAACTCTCACATCATGACGCACGACTGCATGCCTCTTTACACTGAGTGGGTGAGTAAGAGGAAGGACGGGAGAAAGGGGAATTCCTTATCTGGTAGACGTTTTGTTGTCGGGATTGATAGGAAAAACTGGAATATACAATGATTCAAATGTTGAATTTTAAGATAAGTACTGAATAATTGTTAAAACTTCGATGATTATATCATCTCAAGCATAATCGAGGATTTAATAATCTTGAAACCTGCAGTTACGTTTCTTATCATATACCTCGTCCTGAAAAAGCATGTAATAACTTGAAAATAGCACTGAATAAATCATGATATTTGTTCTTGTCATGTTGGTAGATGTCTTTCTTCTTTCTTGGATGCAAGTTTGAAAATTCCAGAAAAAGTAGGCTGGGAGCTTTGTTCAGTGTTACGGGCAAAAAATGACTGATGGTGACACCCTGTAAAACCCAAACATTCATTCATCCTTTTTTCAGTGTCATACTCATATGTGAACGTCTTGATGCTTTGTGTTCGTAGATCATCCGTAAGTTTGATGGAGAGCACAGCCCCGACCTTCTCCTCAAGCCGAAGGTGTTCCTCTTCCAGACGTGCCGCGGCCTCGAGCTGCAGACGGGCGTCGCGTCTGCACGGCTGGTTGCCAATAAGAGGACGCGTACAGACGGGCAGGCCAGCGACATCACTCATCACGCGCGCACCACCGGCGACATGCTCATAGCGCACTCGACTCTTCCAGGTAAGCTGCTGGTACAACGTACCTTATAGGACTACTTGCACACGACGCTTCCAGGTAAGCTGCTGGTACATCATACCTCACAGGACTACTGCACTCGACGCTTCCAGGTAAGCTGCTGGTACAACGTACCTTATGGAGCTAGCTACATTCAATGCTTCCAGGTAAGCTGTTGGTACAACGTACCTTATCGAGCTAGGTAGTGATCCCTATGTTCCGAATGCAGGAAATTAACCTTTCTTCTCATCATCTCAGTCATCATTCACTGGCAGATAGTTGATGCCAATAGCTGTTGGTTATCATTTTAGCGTGTGTCATTAAAACCTAACGTAAATGAATTGATATTGACGTGAGTGTAGTAGGTAATGGTTATTATTTGTTGCAGGCTATTCATCTAACCGGGACGAGTTTCTCGGTACATGGTTCATACAGGCCGTGTGTGAGGTGTTCGCCCAGAACGCTCACGATACAGACATCGAAGACATGTTGAAAATGGTGAGTAATAAGTAGGGTTGTCAATCAAACACAAAATGTAAACAATACCGAAATGTGCCATATCAAAAGTCGATCGAAAATATGGGAATATTAGGAATTCCATTCAATATCGAATCGAAATGATAATATATCGAATATCGATCAAAATAATGAAAAATGTATGTTTTTTAGTCATCTGTAGTAAATTTGTGATGCATAATGATGAATATCTGCCTTCGCCTCCACACTCACGTTACAGCTCGATTATCTGTGCTCACACTTCAAGCGTCGACATACGACTGACAACCGAGAACCACACAATCATAGTCGGAGACAGACATTATATCATGGATGAAAATTGTCGTCAGGCTGCTTTGTTTGACTTGCTGCTTGCTCTTTCAAGTCGGTGATATGGTCAATCTGACACACGACTGACAGCCAACGCTGTTTATTTATTGGACATCGAATTGATCCAATCGAACTTTGATATCGAAAATCGATTGAAATATTCTATTTCGATTGGCAACCTTAGTAGGCAAATAAGGATGTAGCTGATAATCAGACATTGGATCGCTAATTTATCTGCGTCAGCGATTAATCAATTAGAGATTAAAATTGATTGATTTAAATGATCTTTTTTTATATAAGTTTGATGTAGGGTAAAACTTCCATCATTGATTTTCAAGGGACCATGAAAAAAACATCCGTGTAGGGAAATGATCCATCCAGGAAAAGTCTTGAAAGGGTGGGACAAAATGAATGATGGAAGGGTGAAAACGATAGATCCAGGAACGTTTGTCGAGGTTTTATCGTACTTGATCAAAATTTTCAAACAGAGTCGACATATCTAGCCTATTCGTTGTAGAATAGTATGGCCTCTTGGTTTGTGTTTCATGAAAAATTACCGTTGGATGATAAAGAGTGTTCAACGTGTTTGTCCAGGTTGATTCCCGCCTGTCGCGACTCAAGTCCGAAATTGGCACGATGCAGACGACGTGCTACGAGAACCGTGGCTTCAAGAAGCTGTTCTTCATTCCGGGGCTTTACGATTCTCCCTTGACTGAATCTCCCTTACCCTCTCTGCCCTTCCCCATTGTCACCGCCTCGGAGGAGAAGACTGTCGACCAATCTCTGATCATCATCCCAGAGGAGCCGATATCGCTTCTAGGAGAGACTATTTCCATGGAGCTGACAACCAATCAGATGTCGTATGTGGCCTAGCGATGTGATACCGTCGAAAACGATCAAGTCGCTTCGCACCTATGGCGAACTGAACGGAACGGAAACTGAACGGGTTGTAGTTGCTTAGGGACAGATTAGGAAGCATCAAGTGGTGCCATCCTATCCACGTGGTAGAGTAGCTAACGATGGGGTCAGCTCATTTTTGCAACATCGGTTGAGCTATTGACGCTTTGAACAAATGGTCCCCACATCGTAAGCAAGAGCTACTCGACTATTTATGCCCGCCAATTGAATCCTTCAGTTGCGAATTATCGAAGCTGCCAGATAATTTTTTGTATACTTGCATCCACGAAATAGCAATGCAACAAATGGCACGATTAACGGCAAAAAACATCATTTTCTCAAGCTCTGGCATTTCGAATGTCAATTATTTTTTAAGACGAGATTTCTCGACTAGAAAAAAATATTTCAAAAGTGTTTGAAATCGTTCAAATCTGCTGCTAGTTCATACAATTTCAGAGGTTTTTACAATTATTCAGTCAATAAGACTAGATTCTTCTTTTTGTGGACCCAAGTATACTATTGACGTAAGGGAGGAACTTTCATCTTGGAATGAGAACGATCTTAGCAAAATGACACGCATGTAACGTAAGTGCAGACATCTTACAGGCCAATGGCAATAGGCTATCAAGTACCATAAGTCCATAACTCACAATCGTTAAGTGAAATGATTATGGGTAATGATGTCTTAAGGAAGGCCAGGTCTCAATATTTCTAGCTTATATACCGGTGACTTGTTTCTATTGTCGTTATGTAGTTTTTGTACAGTTTTACACGATTGGTTTAGACGATGGCGATCAGAAGAGTGCCTTCCGACATGGGCGTCGGCAGGGTTAGGCCAAGTGGGGCACGTGCTTCCCCAGAGATGTTTCTGTCTCATTTTTAAATTTTATATTACAGTATACATATAGACCTTGCTAAAGTCTAACCATTCACTTTGTTTTTTTTCTTTTGGCTTTTGGCACTTTCACTTTGGTTGTTTATAATGAAAATGTTCAGAAACTTCATTAGAAATAACTACTGTACCTGAATTCCATCCAAATATTTGAATGCCATTGTTTTCAACAATTAATGACATCAGAAAAAAAGCCAGCTGAACAAGTCAAAAGACCTCTCAAATCGTAGACTTGAGTGCCTCTGTCCTCCCACTGCAACCCAACTATTTTCTTGACGACATCCGGTTCTTCCGGTAAGGTTGTGATTGCGATAAGCTCGCCGCCCGAGTTACCAAATTGCATTTACACTTAAAAAAAAGAGTATTCAAAGTTGATCATTCATTTCTTAAAACAACATTAATATAAGGAACAGGTAATTAAATTATTAGTATATTTTTTTATGTATGTAGGCCTACTATGTAGCCTAGTGGTTTTGAAGCACACTGTCACATATCGTGTGATTTCCTGCCTCATTTTAAATTACCGTTTTCCAAGAAATGAAATTTATTAGGAAAATTAAATTAAGAAATAATAGTGTATAAGATTTAAAATTATTGAAAGGAATATTTCATAAACAACTAATCAAAACCTATTAGATAATTCATGACATTTTAATCACATAATTTTATCTCCGCCAATATTAATTCAATTGAGTGCTGTTGAAATCACTTACGTGTAGCGCTTGCCTCCAAGGCACTAAATCTACACTAGTGTAATACTACTTGAAATACAGTCCATTGTATTTCACGCCTCATATCTTTACCTCAAGTTCTCAATTGTTCAACTAATAGTTTGATCTCAATATACACGTCCTGGTTTTACCTCTGCAACGTTATTGCCCTGCGTGTGGTCATGTTACTGACCACACACCTCATATATGTAGGCCTATTCTATTTTGTGTTATTTTATTTAAAAAATGTTTTTTTCTTAATTTCCTCAATATCTGCGATTTATTGACGGTAGTTTGATACCGTAGACAATCGTACAGTACAATACTGTAGATAGCCGTAGACAACGTTACTGGGGCTTCATATCTGTTTGTTGTGACAGTTGTAAGCGATCGCGTGACCAAACTGTCGTATCTTCAATTCACTATTCATTAAATGTATATGGGAGAATAAAATTTCTTCCAGTATTCTGTAGAGTAATTTAATTGAGTATAAAGTAAAATTAAAATAAATTTCACTCTCCTATAGGTATATTCAAGAATTACGACAGTTTGGTGATCAATTACGATAGTAATTGACGACTAGTGATTGACCCGCCCACAAATGTCTCAAAACAAAACATCCAATCAAATGGGCTGTTTGTTATGTGGGTAATTTGACATTACCCATCAGAGTATCTCTAAATTTCCACATGAAGTATAGATCTAGATGGCCTACCGATAAGCCACACCTATCACTAGAGGTCAATTCTACAACGTTCAGGAATGAGGCCTCTGTATCGTAACGAGTGATACAGTGCTGTAGACTATTGTATAATGTGCGTGTTAGACAATCGTACTTCAACGTAGACAGTTGTATTATGGTTGCAGACAAGCATATGGCGCTGTAGCCAACCGTACTGCGCTGTGAAACTTGTTACTCTCAACCTATGAAATACTGCCTGACTGTTTACCTCAAACAAGTGTCCACATAACCGCTCAAAATAGAACAACTTTTACGTTCTAATGAAATAATTGTTAGTGCAATTTCAGTTGGTGCTAGTAATTATGTTGGGTATTGGTGAAGGAGTGAGTTGTAAATTATAGTGAAGACATGTAAACATAGCTTCCATTTTCTCTTTTCACTGCATTTAGAATTTGAAAAGTAGCCATTTGGTGCATCCATCATTTAAAAGATTGTGTTTTGTAGTGCAACAATATTCTGTAGAGTAACAACAGGTGAAACATTATATATAACGTAGAATAGGCATACAAGAGAAACACCCCAAATGACGTTTTTAGACAAATAATGTTCAACGACATAGTTGAACCTACACCTCATTTGCTGCCTGCATTTGCAGCTGTAGTTACTTTTATTCCAAATGTAGCGTTCATATCGATGATATGTTCAAACATGGCGGAATCAGATATTTGTAGCGCTTTTGCCGCCTTTTCAAAAACATGATCAAACAACATCAAATGTAGGCCTATTGCAATTGAAAAAATGTTGATAAAATATGTTGCACTTTTAATTTTCATTGCTTTCATAGCAATCGCTATTTTTTCATGTCTCTCATTATAGTAGTGTTGTTGTATAGGTTCAACTCGACACAGATAGTCATGAATCATGATCGTGTCATTGCGACTTTAGTGAGAACGAAGGTCGTGCCGTACTTCGACAGATCTTCGTTGTAGACTAGGAAATCGTAGCGTGTGCATTGAAAGATGAGCGAGAGCATTGTAATGAAATGATATCGGTTTTAAAAATATATATTTTGAATTTTCCCTTCAAAATGGTCAATCTGATTTATGTAAAAATTCGAGATTAAAGTTTCACGCATAATTCCAATGTACAAACACTATAGGGCCTAGTGTAGATGATTTTTTCCCTTCGAAATGGTCAATCTGATTCATGTAAAAATTTGAGATTAAAGTTTTATGTATACATAATTCTAATGTACAAACACTATAGTGTGGATGATTTTTTCTTGTTTTCCACGGCTGGATTATTCTTACGCAGTTTTCAAAATTTCGAGACATTTTTCTCGGCACTGATCGCACCGATTCTATCCAAAAACTATTTCCAACGTAGATAAGTCCATGTGTCTCGGAAAATATTGTGATGATGAATTGAATCATCCTACGTTTGGACCACCTCGCTGAAGCTAATCTTTCAACAAACATGGCTGCTGTTGGAGATGAACGTCTGCTAGTTAGACCACCAGCAGTACTATCTATTCATAGATAACTCGAATAGTCCAGTGTGAAAAGTTGTGCAATTTAATGTATTCTAAATCACTCCGTACTTCTTGTACAGTATTAGAAATGAAAGGTTACTACTATACATCGAGCCATATTTCTCACATCGCACAGTTTTAAGCAGCTGTGTAATATGTGTAGTGGTTGAAGTAAAAACAATTGCTAGTAATGGATGAAATCCTAGTAATGAATAAATACAAAATTAGTAAGGTCTAGCAGAATTCCTGATTGAAAATAGCTTTTTGTAAATGTGACTTGCGTAAGTGAATTTGTTACATAACTGAAATTAATTGTAAGTAATTCTTTTTTATATTGTAAAATATACTGTGAATTGTGCATATTTTATATTTTTAAATACAAATGATTTAATAATAAATATTTTGATTGATCAACAAGTTTGTATAAGATTACTGGTTTGTCAAGTTACCATAGCAACTAAATATATTGAGGGCAAACAAAAATTGAAGTCGACATTGTAATTGGAGAACATAATTTGGTGGACATTGTTGTCCACTCATTACAAACGTGTGACCTCACTTTTAAAAGGCCCAAATGGAGATACTACCAAGTTTTTCAGGTTACCATAGCGGCTTGAAACATTGCAAGCAAACCGACGAACACAGTGAAACCTCAAAGCATTGTTTCCCTGCTTCCATCATTTATTTTCCCTCACCCAAACCGCTATAACGTATGTAACATTTTTCCGAAGGGATCGTTCTCCTGCATGTGTTTATTTTTCCTGGTCCCTTGAAAAAAAGTACGAGTTTTCACTGTACTGGTGTAGAGATTGGAAAACTCAATCTGGGTGACCTCATTGTCTACTGATTACAACAATGTGTGACCTGACACACTTAAAAGGATGTGCTGTATGGGTTTTGGATTACCCAGGCTAGACAACATCGTGATAAAACATAAGGTCACATTGACTGATAACTAACACTCTATTGTTGCTGTATTGCAATTAAAGGGTACATCAAATATTCATAGAACCAGAACCCTTCAAAACCACTTTAAATCATGTGGCTCATAACACCAAATAGAAGATGAAGAATATGGCAGCCAAATGTACATTTGTTAGGCCTACTTTCAAACTTGGAGATTTCTAATTTTGGATTAGTCAAGTTTTCCATTGATTTCTTCGTTTCATCTTCATCAGTTTCTCGGTCAAACACCTGATTCTATTGGATTTTTTGTTCCCAGTACTACTAGTTATGCATGTTGCCCATTGCTTGGAGTAGACAGGGTAAAATAAAAGTCAATGTTTTCCTAATCTTATCAGCCATTATACATGTAATTGTTCAATTTATACACAATTATTCCCAGCTCGTACGAAGCCAAGAGGATAAAATGACATTGTCATGGTCCCTGTACACACACGTCTGATAAACAAGAGCCAAGATCATACACTCAACGAGGTCTTAGAGTTTCGATCCCCAGCAAGAAACATCCCCAGTTCAAATCTGTTCAATACACACAGTTATTGTACACTTCCAGTCACATGAAGTGGTCGATCAAGCCACACTGAAATGCATTTTGAAGAAAATGTACTGACATATTATGCATTAAAATCATCAAGACAATGTACACATGCACCTCAAGTATAATCTGTTGAAAAACCAGTAGTTAAATATGCATAGATTTTATTCAACTTTAAATTTAGAAAATAACCATTTAATAAGTCCACAAGTGTATGGTACTACATACACTTGTATCCATAAAGGTCATCTACCAACTAAATAATTCTAAAATCTTGGCTAATTGTAGAGAAACCCTCAGCTTTAAACATTGAACACTGTGTGAATCTCTCATTGAAAAATCATTGGCTCACAGAATACATACAACATCTACACTTGTTTGTATCCATGAAATAAGAAGGTTGTCCACCCGCTAAATAGACGTAAAAACTTCAGTAATTACATAATCTTGCTGCACCTCCAACAATTTGACACTAGTAAAATGCAGTTGCATTTCTCATCATAAACCTTGTCCTCAAAAAGCATACAAATACAAATATACAAATATAGCTGTGATATTCATGTCTTTTATGTTGCAACTTGTGTCTAACAAGTTACGTAAACTTGTGTTTGTTATCTTCTTCTTTTGTGGATGCAAGGAGAATAGATGAATATATCGGTGATATTAGTATTTGTTCTTATGTTGGACGACGACCTTTTTCTTATGTGGATACATACAAATATTAATATCGGAATCTGGTAATATAATAATTTTTTTCTATAAATAATAAAAGGTGAACAGTTTTGTCTTGAGCGGAAATCAAACCCGCGACCGATGTGACCTTGACTTATAATCTTGGCTCGTTTACTAATACACGTTCATCACACGCACAACGTACTTCTATACAAACACATATCACCGTAATTATCAGAGTTGCCAAGCGTTCAATTAACAAGCCGCCGAGTTCACTTCACGTTCAACAAACGGTGAAAAGGTTAGTAACGTTTCTCTTATAGAAATGAGAAAATTTTAGAAATACCGTGTCGACTGGTAACATCGTTTTTGCGATCAATCCTACCTCATGATCATAAGCCTCAATTTGGAAACAACGACTTTGTTGAGTTTTCATGTTGGGCCTAATAATAAAAATGAAAGAAAATTTGACCACCAAATATTGGCGTAACCATTCTTTCAATTAAAAATAATACATTCAACAATCATTATAACATGTGCTAAGTTGAACAATCATTCATTATGCACATCTTTGTTGTAATGATGCTCAATGACCCACCAACAGCAAGATTATATGGGGGTACTAACAGCCAGGTGGTAGATGAATGTTTACACAAAAACCCATGCCTTTTGCGAGACTCGAACTCATGTCCGTTCGGCGTCATATTTCAAAGAAGTGCTTCAACTGTCTCGAGTCAAACTGATCAGCAATGTGCATATCGTTATCCCTGTTTCAAACGAAATACAATTTTGATTTTTTTATATCGTTATCACTCATCAACTAAAAACAAATATATTTTAATTTATTACCAAGAACTGACAGATGCTGGGTTTGTGGATTGTAGACAGTTTGGTCTGCAAGGAGTGGTCCAAGAAACTCCAGCTCCAAATCAATATTCTTACAGGCACAACATAAATATATTATAGTAGCAGTAAACTTGGTTATAGCAGCCTTGGTAGCAGCCTTAGAAGTCTTGGTTATAGAAGCAGTGACTCAAGTGATCGCGAACTTTTCATGTCGTTGCCAATTTGCAATCCAATTGGCTGAAGCCAACAAGTGATGTAAAATTTGGATCAATGTTGGGAGTTTGAAAACATTTTTCTCACGGCTAATTCCTTACTTCTACTGTGCTACGTTGTGAATGGAGACATAAAATACCATGGACATTTCTATATCAATATTTTTGGACAGTTTTAGTCGAGTTCACTCCTAATTTCAATTTTGAATGGGCCTTCATTCTTGAAACATGACCATTGAGAATATTGATAATCAAGATTATGCCTAGAGAGGCTTCGGATCAACCGCTTTGGATAGCACGTCGTCAAGTGACGTGAACTCGAACGGCCAAAATAACAAAACCAAATAGCTCGTTTGCTGTTCGAAGTACAGATATGCTAACATAGGAAATATTCTAGCTTTCAGTTCAGCTCTACGGCGCAACATAAAATAATGTGTCACACTACATACACAGAGAGAGAGAGAGAGAAAGAGAAAGACAGAGACGGAGAGAGAATACAATACAAAACAAAATATTTGTAGTTTGACTGGCGAGTTTAGATTTAATATCGACAATTCCAATTACTATTTAGGTTAATGATAACAAAGAAGAATCTTAAAAATCAGACCCTTTTGAAATAATGACAAATAGATGAAAATATGACAATTTATTTCAAAAGGAGTATGAATTAACCACTCGCATGGAAGGTTCTTCTCAAGGTCTTCTCGATCTCCGCCTAGCGCATTGTTCCTTATGCCATATCATCCCAAACAAATTTTGCACTATTTTGGATTCCAATTCAAGAGCAGATACTACTGAGACGGGTGGACTAGTACCTAGCACGCTGCACAGTAATTCTAAACAGGATTTGATTCCCGCCATGGTCGACCATTCTTTTAGAACTGGTTTTTCATGGTTGCCCTTGTCATGAATGTGAATACTGAGATGGCTCCTTGACAACAGGCCCTAACCTTTTCCCAAGCACCTTGTCAAATAACCGTTCATCTCAATTTCCCTTTACCTCATTCATCATTCAATGATGCCAATAGATCTTACTCATCATTACAATATATCATTAGAAGTTAGAACCAGATATAAAGAATAACAGGAACCTCAATGAAAATTGACAGATGTATAGTAGTGGTTTCCTCGTGATTAAATTATTGTTTTAAATGTTTTGAATTACGATCAGTTGTACTTCGTTGCAAGTCGTACGTTCAAATTACTGGCAATAATACCTGGTGTGGATTATACGATAGTGGACAAATTAAACAATAGGATTTGACAAACAGATACACATGGCAGAAGGTACTAGTCTTCACTAGACAGAGATCGAGAAGACGTCGGGTTCTTCCAGTTCGCATCAAGAAATCCTGATCGGCAGATCACAATGACCTGGAATGCTGGATTCGTGATGTAAGTACATGAAAAAAAATTCAATTGCACGACATCAGAAGTCATTTTGGCTTGCTAGGTAACTCACCGCATGCCAGACTTTTTACAATATTCTACGAGAAAATGGAAAAAAAAAGTATACTTTCTTCGAATGAATCGATGACGATCATTAATTAACGTGTCAACCAACAGCTAGCTTATTCGAAGGTAAAAATGAGCAGATGATAGATGAATGATGATTACCAAACTCATGTCTTATGCCGGCGTGACGCAAACCCACGCCTAATTAGTTCCAGTTTCTAGCGCAGAGCCTTGGCTGACTGAGCAAGACGGGCAGCTATAAATAAATTGATCCAAGTGGATTTTTTGAAGGAATACATCCTTACTTATCATTCCACCACGATTGGAAACGTAACCAGTTAAACACTAGACTAGATATGACATCGGGTTATAAATTTGGTAACTGGGCACCCAATTGACTGACTGAAATTTCCGAAAGAAATTACAATTATGATTAGGAATCAGAATGGAGCCAGGCAAATAAATATGGCCAACTGTATAAGATGTTCACTGCTGTGTGTCTTTCACCTGACCCGAGTGGTTTGAATTTACTTGTGGTCTGACATTGACAAGACCAAGAGAACTGTTAAACTCGAGACAATCGTTCGTCAGTCTCAGAAAAGCTGAGCTTGAATAGAAGCGGGCTAGACAACGATTGCGTGTCGACAGCGAGCCAAATACTCACGATCATATACGATCATTGAGACCTCTACCAACGGTTTCTCACAAGTAGTTTCAGCCAGTGACATAGCCTTCTCTCGGGTATAACAAAAAAATCACTGCTTTTCCCGATTAGAAT
Source organism: Brachyptera risi (assembly GCA_964007535.1). Classification (NCBI taxonomy): domain Eukaryota; kingdom Metazoa; phylum Arthropoda; class Insecta; order Plecoptera; family Taeniopterygidae; genus Brachyptera; species Brachyptera risi. The sequence continues at coordinate 10,037,557 of OZ023334.1, forward strand.
TCATGTAGCCCGGTTTTGATTATTTTTTGCTGATTACAATTAAAAATTGCAGGTGCCCAGAAACCTGTTAGATGTTCATCTCCAAACCCCATCCTGTTGTACTTGAATAATCCATTCAATCCAAATGAAACTATTGCATCTAATCGTAGAACAAATCCTAAACATACGTTGCCTATCGTCTCCGACGGCAACTCTAATAAATAATCAACAAACATGTAATAACTAAGTTACATTTACACTTAACGATAATAACAGTAGGTCAGATCGAGAGAAAATAAAACACTCGCTAAAAAGTAATATTTACAGGCGACGAAAGACTTAGCTTATCAGATCGTTCCGCAGACTTATCCGTACGACGTATCACGTCGTAATTATATACACACAAGAAGGTGAAAAAGACGAAGGAAGAGAATGAGCGAGGAAGAGAAGATCCAGAACAGAGGGAGAAATACGTCATTTAAACCAAGGGTTACCAGCTAAATCAATTACCAATGATCAAACATAAGGAACAGTCCTCATTGAGATGCCACAAATGGTAATATTAACTAGAAAAATCGTACAATTGTTCTTGCCTACAGTGATGCGCAAAATCTAATTTGGTACCTTGTATTCCAGATGTTTTTTGTCATTTTTTATCTCTGACCTGGTTCATACACTTTCTTCATGGAAAACAAACCATGAATACAACAGATTATTAAATATAAATTGATAAATTTTCACTATTGTATCTTGCAAATATGTCTACAATAAGGCTAGAAACTTTATGTCCAAATATCTAGTATTTAAATACTAAAAAAGATATATGTAGATACATACGTATTCACAAAAAGTACGCCGACATCAAGTCAAAATACCCAACGGTATAGCATAGATGAAACGTTGAGATCAGAGCATTTTTGATAAACCCAGTCAGTGATTCCCATGCACAAACTGTTCAAATAATAATGCTATATTTTATTATTTCAGATGGAACAATGTTGACATCACCATAGGTTAGGTTGGGTTCGACAATTTTACTCACAAACGTGACTGTCCGGTTAATAAATTGACTCTGTCACTGTTTCAAAATACCATCAATAGATTTTGAGGAAAAGAACATTCCCCCTTATGCCTACTCACAGACTGATCAAAACATCAAAATATGACATTATTATACAACCAGTTTTTTCGAACACTTGATGGCATCAACCCCCCCCCCCCCCCCCCCCCCCTTAATACTCTGGTTGAACTTATTACCTATAACTTTGGTAGAAACGTATACTATATTTAAATTTACATTATATTTAAATTTGAATTGTTTTATCGCGAGCTGATGTGAAAAATTGTTTTCGTCATGTATCTTGTGTCTACGATACGTTGACGAAAAGTATCTTGTAATTTGTATTCATCGGAATAATTAAAAGTACTTTGTTTCTTATCAGTTGGCTACTGAAACCACCAAGTATTTTGTATCTACATACACTTTTTTTAATTACTCGACCCATCTCTGCCTGTCTACACATGTCAAAACTTATATTTTTATCGAATACTATCTAGCGGCTGAAAGGAGAATTTTCAAAACTACAGGCCGATGTTAGTCTTGGAGCTCAGCTAGAGCCTCCCGAATATTCTAGCATGAGCTTTCCTGAATTCAATCCGAACTAGACCATTGAAAACACCAACACGTGGCGATATACCGCGCGTGTAAGCGGACAAAAGTAGGGTGAGGGGTAGAAGGAGGAAGAAGATGAAAATAACCAGGACTACGAACTATTCAGTCAAACAGAAAACTTACGACTAACATACGGGTAAAACGCTGACTTTCGCCGACAGTCGAACGACCGACTTCCCAAACATCAGGTCGCGTCGAAACAAAACACAATGTCGGTAACTGTCCTAAATGCGGGAGCGTCTAAAAAGTTTGCGGTAAGTCTATGTTTAGTTTGCATTGCAGCTTGAACACTAATATCAATAACTTCCACAATGCCGTGTCTTAGCGTTGAGTGCAAGTGAACCTGTGAGCAAAGTTCAACTCTGCCTATAGTACATTCAAGGGTAACATTAGACCAGAAAAACGCACCATACCAAAAGCTCAGTGACAAATAGGATCGACCGTCAACAATCTTTTCGTTGGGTTGTATGGGTAGATTCTTCGAGCACCCTACTGATAGGATAATGTGGATTATTGTTTACTTTACAACCCCACCAACTGCTAGGTTATTTGGGGCTACAAATGAGCAGGTGATAATGAAACTAAGAAGTGATGATAAGTGAATGAGTGATGCTAACAAAAACTCAAGTCTCATGCAGAACTCAAATCTACGCTCGACTTGGCTTCAGCTAGCTTCTCAAGTTGAGCATTAGCTGAACGAGCATTCGGGGGTGGCGATGCCACGGCTAGATTAAGAGTGGCATGTAGTTTTCCTACTTTAAGGTTACCCTCGATTGGTCTACACTCTTTCTGTTGTACGGTTACCTATACACCAGAACGAGATACGGACGAGTCAATCCTCGAATACCAGACTACTCGTCGAAAAGTAAAACGGTCGGCGAGGCTAGACGGTGAACGTGTCTCTACTGGTTGAAGCGTCAGTCGCGTTCGACTCGAGCCCGGCCATCTCCAGCGCCGCAGTTTCTGCAGTGACGCGTCTGAACGTCTTGTCGTTTCGTCGACGCGTGTACTTGGCGTCATCGAAGTCGTAGGCGAGGCCGAGCGCGATGTTGAACGCCGATATGTCGTAGCGGTGGCAGCCCGAGTAGCGGTACTGCGGCTTCTTGTTGAAACGGCAGCCTCCGTCCTGCGAGCCTAAATACCAGCAGGTTTATATAACAACGAAAAATGACCTCGTTGTTGACGCGCTTCTAAAACATAACAATCTTACTGTACTGTGGGTGCTATTGGTGTGAAATGTTCAATTTGTCACTTGCTTCTAGTTGTCAAATGGGATTGAGTAAAAAAAAGTGAGGTATGAAAAAGTTAAGGGGGCTAACCAATTTTCAATGATTTTAACCGATGTCTACTGAAAAATTCATAACTCTTACAGTTATTATTTTTCAAACACCAAACTTAAGAAACATAGGCCCTATCTAAACAAATATTTGTTGACTTAAGCCTACAGGTTTTTTTTTTAAGTAACCATTGTTGACATTTACAATTTCAAACAACAACAACAATATACAGCTGTAATTAGCTACATGTACGGGTACTTTTTCTGAGGAAACTACTCGTTCAATCATCTCAATTTTTTGTTTACATGTTCTAATAAGTAATACCTAACCACCATGGTCATTTTAAGGGAAAGCATTTTTTTTTCATTCTTTGTTAATCTCCAATTATAATTTTCTGAAAATTGATATCAAATTAGTTGCATAAGACGAGCAATCAATAATTGATAGTTCTGATGTTTCTAATTTTATGAAAATTCTATTTCCCTCTAATTAGGCAAGCAAGCAATACAAATACACACACAAAATATGAAGTGATTTGGTCCAGTAGTTTCTGAGGTAAAGGTACATTGGTACTGAAAATAAGAATAGCTGGCAAATAAATGATACATACACAGATGCGTAAAACCATTTCACTCTAGAGTCTTCGTAACAAATGCACTAACACAAACCTCAGACTAAATGGGTATTTTGAAAGACGCATACAAAATTCCAAAAAATATATAGAGTTATGAAACGAAAAATATTATCATCTAAAAGCATTAAAAAAATGAAAGAAGAAAAAAAAATTCCATGTTTATGCCCCCTTAACTGAGAAAAGCTGATTCACAAATAGCAAAAATCAACCGTTATGTGTGAGATCTCCTTAACTCTTTCGCTGCGCGCTTTTCAGCACTGAAATATCCTAGTCTGTGCTATTCTTTTCCACAGAAAAAGAGAAAATATATAGTGGACAAAAGAGTTGAAAACATTCTCACTCTCTCACTCTCACTTTGCATATTACGAATATCATTGTCTACATCATCGAATTCATCAAATTCCACTTCAGAATCAGAATCTGCGCATAAAATATCGTCAATTATTTGAGCTTGTAGGCCATGTGTCTATCCTCTGGAGGCCACCATGTTACAGTACATTGAAATTGAATAAAAACATTCTGTATGGCTGTTTAAAAATGTTTTATTCACAATACTACAGTAAACCCTCGTTAATCCGAAATTCAAGGGACCCCAAAAAGTGATTTCGATTTATAAAAATTCGGATTAACCAAAAAACTCATTTTCCACGAAAATCATCACACTTCCCGGTTAGAATTGAAGCAATTTCGTATTGAGCACGAGAGAAAGCTAGATGCCACATGTGCGAGGAACTGAATCACTGATCATGTGTATTTAGCTATCTTCGACAGCAAACGAACGTTAGATGGCCAGCTTCCATTGGCGCTCGGCCGTTTCGAGTGATTGAGTGTTTCGAGCTTCCCGTTCGTCAAGGACAGACAGAGCGGCCAAAGACCTTAGTATCTAACCTAACGAAGTTGGATACTAAGGTCTTTGGAGCGGCCCGAGCGCACTCGGAGTTGGATGACGTATTCAGTGGCAGCGAACAGCTGAGCTGGCTTCGGCCTATTGTTATGTGTCAAATAAAAAGGATGGAATTTACGAAAATAATGATCAATTCAAGGAATTCACTCGATCTATTTCGGATTATCCAATCTGAAAACAGTGCTAAAGCAATTGAGGGGTCGAAATATTAGTTCGAATTACGGATTAGCTGGAATTCAGATTAACCATATTCATTAACATTGAAATGCCATTAACCTTCAGCCGGGGACTGACTCCAAGCTCAAAATATGTCAAATTTTGGATTAACCGAGTTTGGATTAACGAGGGTTTACTGTAGTAACATCCAGCGTGAAAAAAAAATACCAATAGGTTCCTCAATTCAGCCGACAGATCGCAGATAAAGCACAAAGTCGTAGCTCCTACCAATCAGCTCTTAACAAGGTCAAAGCAATTGCATGTTTTGACAGATGGCCAAGCGCATTATTGCGATTGCTGCGAGTTAGCTATACATTGTGTGAGCGCAAATAAGCGCTTTCCGCAGCGAAAGAGTTAAATAATTTTCTCACTTCTGCCTAAATTTTGATTATTCTCATGGGACCTATATATTTCTCAGACACCTGAGGGATGAGGATTCTTAAGTTAGTTTACAACGTAACCTCCCAGGTAATCAATTAAAATATATCAATAATATATCAATTTCCATAAGGAATTGGTCAAATAGGCCTGGATGTAACTTTGTCAAGAAATCCCGCAATCAGTGCTATGAATATTCATTACCAGTTCCAGCTACCAATGAAACTTTACGCTACAGTAAAACCTCTTCAATTTAAAATTCAACGAACAAAAAATATAGGCCTATATAATAATTACATTCTATTCGACTTATTTTGAACATTTGGTAATGAACTTATGGATCAAAACTTTACCAATATTGCTTGAATGACTGTACAGCCAAATTTGAATCACCTGAATCTGAATCAACAAGTGTTTACCGCAGTTGACGTTTCTCAACTTAAGAGTAGTTACCTATCGGATGTATACAGTCTTGAGTCAACGCGCACTGCACCCACGGCAGCATAACCTTGGTGTGCACGGCCTTCGTGTTGTAGACAAGCACTTTGCCGGCCTCGACCATCGGCAGGAATAGAAAGTCGTCAGCCGTCGTCTGGAAATAGTCGAACATCTTGGGGTGCGTGAGCGACGACGTCGCGTAGTGCATGGGCCACGCGACGAGCCCGCCGCCCGCAAGCGCCTGCTGCGACAAAGGCTCGATCCGGCCCGTCAGAAGGCGGTGGTCGCAGTCAAGGAACAGCACGGCGCCCGCCTTGTTCAGCATGTCCTAGGGCCGCGAGAGAGAACGATGTTTAGGAACGATGGATTAGTTTGTTCTAGCGGGTATTTTTTTACTAGCAAATGGACCTGTTCGTTGTGACTGTCGTTAAGTGATCATTTAATCCAACTGATGTAGGCCTATCTTCAATTTCCTATTTATGAATAAATAGATGTGTGAAATTCATTCTTTAGTATAGGCCTTTTGGTGTATGCAGTCAATTAGTCAAATATAAAATGCAATCACGTCAATTTTGAACTCACATATTTTTTTGAATAGGGTAACTAATTAATAAGTAATAACTTTAGGGTACGACAGGTCAAGTGACTGATTAGTTAAATGACAAACGTACAGGAATGAGGCCTCAGGTTTCTACATTGGTGAGGGTTTGCGATGAAAGGAAAGTAGACCGTTTTACCAGCAAACATTTTTGAATAGAGGTTGAAAAAGTCGATGAATAATCTGATGTAAATAATCGTCAATTCAACTCGAAAAAAAGTAGGCCTACTTCAAAATTTCAAAATTATTTTAAAAGTGGGGGCTATTTTAAAATCTTGAAAGTAGGCTAGTATTCAACTGGTAGTTACCTGTATAACGAGCGGTCTGAAGGCGTGAACTCTCTCGTCTTCAACGTGAGACGGAAACACTCCCAGGTCGTAGGTTACGACATTGCATCGTGTACTATTGCAATGCGATTGAAGCTACGAACAAGGACATCAAACAATAATAGTTACAATATTAAATTAAATTATATACTTTTTTACATCAGAACGGCTGATCCGATTTGAGTGAAAGTTCGGCATAATGTGTACACGCATCATTATTATATTGACATTCCCTGAGAATTTGAATTCTCTCGGATGAAATTTTTTTCACAAATTTTTTCCTCTGGGTTATTCTTACATGGGATTTTTGAAAAGTTTGAAATGAGTTTTCTCAGAAGTGGTTCAACCGATTGCGCCTCAAAACTATACAGTATCAAATTAGATAAGATGGTATGCCAAGTTTGAACTGATTTTAAATTTTCGTTTTACCTGTGGAGCGCGAACAAAAAAAAAAACAGGCACTTTTTTTCGGGTATGGTGAAAGTGAGTCTTCGCTTCGCTCATCCAATATATAAGACCCAAATTATTTCAAACTCGGTTGAAACAAAAAAGAAACTTATTGGAAGGCGAACAATTGCTGAAGAAACAATTCCAATATCAGTTGCTGACAAAAATCATGAAGTCTCATATAATTCGTAGCCAAAAACCTTTATATAACACAGTAGAAATATAATGTCTATCATTTTTCGAAGGTCCAGGAAAAATATTTATGCAGGAAAACAATCCATGCAGGAAATTTTTATAAATTGGTTACATGGTAACGTGCAAAATAGATCCAGTGTTGCCGATATCCATGTTCAGGTATAATTTTGTTAAGATAACGTCATTCTGACATCTGAGCATAGGATTTGCATTGTTCATTTCTCATACACATTTGTCCGCGCATGCGCCGCCTTCTTTGCACTGGGCGCAGATTATTTCAATTAGAAGATTAGTTCAGGTTGATTAGGTTTATTAGGTTGGGTTAGACTAGATTGTTTCAGTTCAATTTAGGTCAAGCAAAACCACAACTACAACTCCTGATATGGGCTAAGACACCGCCATTGTACGAGAAACAGTCATTTCATCCACCAACGTTGAAAGATTCTGGCTGTGATGTCAAGTGTCCAAACACTGCACCGGAAACATAATTATCCGCGGCACCGGGAATGGAGCATCAAATTTCATACCAAAATGTCATTGTTCATTTTTGAGAGAGAAGAGTGTTTATGAGAACATTTGACATATTCCACATGCAGTATTAATGGAGTTTTCCTTACTATGTCCCTGTATACCATTTCAAGCCACATACATTTTATAACAACAATGTAAAGTGTATGTATATGTGAAGTGTATTTCTTTATATAGATAGTACTCTAGATAGACAGTACGCCTGAATAGGTACTGTTAATTAATATTGTTGAATTTTATTGTCGTGTTATTCCTTCCACATTTCAATTAATTTTAAGAGGCCCTACTTACAGTCTGCAGTGCATAGGTCCCAAGTCCCAGGTTGTAGATGACAGTCGTGTGATTGGGCAGAAAATGAGCAATGTTACGAGCGAAGCCGACTCCTTGCTGCTCCTGACCATTCAATACCTACAAAACAAATATATACGTAACTTGACATATTGACGGCGACGAGATGTTGTCTTCCTAACCCATCAAACACTGGCACCAGACCAAGATGCATTGAGGGTTGCGTTTGTTTGCGGCCGGGAGATGGTGCCTTCACTTATCATGAAAACACCTACCTTACCGTGAGGACTTCTCTGTGTAATATGGATCGCTGCTCTATTTGGTGGTGTTTTGTAGAAACGGCTGATAGGCTGGCAAACTTGATGCCAGCGAGCCGGCCTTGAATGTTACGTTAGTTCTTTCCATCACCTCTTATCTATGCACGGTCAATAGTACTTTAAACGCGGACCGTGAATCGGAACATTTTTTCAACATGGGAGGGATAAGACGTAAGGACACCATCTCCAACGGGTAAACGCAACCCTCAATGCATCTTGCACCAGACCTTCGTTATTCAGGCGCGTCCTGGCTAGGTATTTGGTAGATACATTTGAGAAATCTCAAGGAACTTTGGGATTAAACAAAATTTATCTTAATACAATCAACTCATATACTTCTTTGCTTCAGTTGGTTGGCAGTTTAAACGGTAAATATGTTGTATTATTCTGTAACCCGACGTTTTTATAAGGTTATGTTAAGAGTGCATGGGAGTCGATTTAGTGAATTATCAGATTTTTGGTGATAGCTTTTGAACGGTATGAGATATCATGATATTCTAATATGGGAAACATAGGCTAGTACCATATTTTAAAAATCCTCAAAATGGTATAAAATATAACCATAAAGGCCTTACTCATGTCGCATAGTTGTCGTATACGGTATACGGCTAAAGAATATTTTTTCAACTGTGTACTTGACAATTATGCAATATGATGAGTTGAATAGTTATATAACTTACACCATCTTAAAGGTACTAAGAGTGTCTATTATGTTTCCTCCATATCAGAATTTTGATATCACATACCGTTCAAAAGTTATCACCAAAAAACTGAAATTTCACTATTTATTGACTCCCAAGGACTCTCAAGTGGTGAGAGATGAAGGTTCTTATTTAGATCTCAGGGTAAGGTGTGAATCACGAAAATAAAATGACAGTTATGTTCATTCAACACAAAACTTACCATATCCAACCCTAAATACCACTGAAAAATACTCTGGAAACCTAAAAACCTTGATCCTGATAAATGTGGATTCAAGAAATGGCATGAGCTTATAATAGGCCTCTATACAGTTTATACGTACATAAGTAACGATGACGGGTAGCGAAGTATTTTTCCAAACGGCATCTGGATACAGACGAGGATGTTCAGTGAAACCAAGAAGATTGAGATATCTCACATCAGCAATCAATTTCTTATCTTCTGCATTGTCTAAATTGTCCTAGAAGAGAACGGGCACAGTATTATGATGATTTAGTTCAAAATTTCGTATAATATACCGGTACCGTAGGTAGATTACATGACTCAGTTGGATGATATAACATCAAATACCTAGTTGACCTTCGACAAAGTTCTTCCTCATTGTCTACCTAAGTCAGTTTCTAAAGCTGGTAACTAACATTCAATCATTATGTAGGCCTAATCTTACATAATTAGAGGCAGTATTGTCTAAATTGAACTTCTAGACTTGCATCTATACTCCAGTGCAACCATAGCTTATATGGTCTAATAAATTATTTGCTCCAGTGTAAGCCTCAGACCTATTTCAGCTACCGGTATATTAGATTTCCTTACTTTGAAGTTTTTCAAGTTCTTGAGCTGTTTGTGTGTCTCGGTGACAATGGTTTGTATCGACGGTCTTTGATTGCCGACGAGAATGAGGAACACGCTCGTCACAACAACACAAATCAAAAACAGTACAAAAGATTTGGTCCTCATCGGTAAATGTCTTGCGTAACTGCATGGAAAAACTGTTCACGCTCTCCGCAGCAGTCTGAAATAAGAAATTGGCAAATAAAATTATAAGAGCCTATTAGATAACACCAAACAACGTGATTGGCTAAATATTCCATATCCTTGACCAATCTTTTTCAGGATTTTGTCTTGAAGGTTTACAGGGTTTTTTCGTTATGGTTAGGTAAGGTTACAAGGTTTGTATTGAATAGAAGAGAAATTGATTTTGGGGTTCAAACCCTGCTCTACCTAGGCCTAGCTTTAACCCTAACCATCATCCACCACCACCCAGCATATAACCCTAACGCAAATCAGTTAAGGATGCGGCAAATTCACCCTTGATTAAATTGTAAACGATAAATAGACCTATGAAGAACGTTAGACCTAGATCTACCTCAATTGTGAATAATTATGACCTACCACACTTGAAGACTCTTTAAAGAGACTAATAAGAACATCTCATAATAAGTAGGGTTAAGGGTTCAAATAGGCCCACTGCTACTAGGTGTGTCGTACTAATTAGACGAACTACATAATCCGAATAAGTATGACGTGCATACGTACTAATAAATACTTACATGCTTTTGTAGTCAAATATATACAATGGTTTTATTGATCTCATATCACCTAATCAAAGAATAAAACAAACTAGGGCAGATAAATTAACTGACATTTTCTAGTTTCTACACTATGCTGACAGTCAAAAGTGACAGTGTTACCAGTGAAATCAGTGCTACCAAATACTAACGGCAAACAAAAACACTGTCAGCCAATCCGGCGCGTAAATTGGATAACATTTAAATTTGTTTACTGACCTTTTGGATTCATATAATGGTTCAATTACAGAATATAGGCTGTTTATGAAAGACATGAAATAAAATTCATGAAATACGCAAAATACATTTAAGCTGGTTACAAACAATATCAAGTAGACATTTACAATAAATACATATAGCACAAACCAAAGAGCAAATAACAGGACACAAACTAAGGAGCTCATGATTACAAACATTAATTTTGTAAGTTACAGAATCAATGATAGGAATTAGCATAAATATCTTCATATTCATTAAAATACGCATGAGAATGTGTGAGAATAATTGAAAATGATTGAAAAAGATCGACGAAAGATTCATGAAGATTTATGATATATACAAGGGATAAGTTGGCCGATCTTATACAGTAGATATCTGGAACCATAGGCTATAATAAGGTATTGCCTAAAACGATGTAATGACGATTTTGGAGGCGTAGATTGAATGTAGGGTATTGAAGCAAAGGATGAAATAGATTTCTACGGGATGCAGAAGAGGTAGACCCTATTCATTTACACTGTAGAAGGGGTTGGCACTGATGAATTTTTTAAGAGATGATTTGAAAAACTGATTGACGGGGAGGAACTAATTGAGGATGGTAAATTATTGAAAAGAGTGAAGCAGAGACTTAGGAGACTTTTGTTGATAGGGTGAAGTTGTGAGAACTGATAAAGATGTTGTTTTGTTCTGGTTGAGTGGGAGTGTTTACTAAGGAGTTTGGGAAGAATATTTCGGGGTGCAGAAGTGTGAGAATACCGAAAGATATGAAGTAGATCTGGTTTGCATGATTGACGAAATGATAAACCTGTTAGCATATTCTTATTTCTTTTTGCACATTTCTGGAGAAAGAAGATGCGGCTGGATTCAGGTGTGGATCCGAGGGGTAAAACAACAACTAAATTTGGAGTACACCTGATTTCAGATTTCAATGGATTTCAAGATTTCAAGAAGATTCCAAGGAATTTCAAGAAGATTTCAGGAAGATTTCATGACAAGTGAAACCAGCTCTCAGGAGTTGTTAACCCCCTTGTGTGGATCCCGAGAATATGAGGTCATACGAGATAAGAGAGTGTAGATGTGGGTGTGATAGGCCTAAAGGAATGTAGGGGGATTGACGGGGAGTTTGAGTTTGCGAAGCGTGAATCAACTGTTGATGATTCTGGAGGAGATTTGATGGACGTGAGGTGACTAATCGAGGGTATCTGTAAAATAAGTCTAAGGAATTTAGTGGCGGGGGAGGAGAATATACTTTATGATCCAGGCGGATGGAATTGGATGGTGTGTTTTGGGACTGGGAACTTGAGACGAATGTTTTTGGAAAAAGCAAGACTGTAATTTAGGCACAAATAAGACATTGCGGACTCTTGGGTATTAGCTGTCTGGATCAGGGATAGTCTGGAAGATCTGGGAGAAGTGAGTATAGGTGGCACGGTATCATCAACGTAGATAGAGAGTTCCGACGTAGAGGTGGGTGGAGAGGTAATTGATATAGAGAAGGAAGAATAAGGGATCTAGTACGGATCCTTGGGGGACGCTGTTTCGGATGAAAAGAGGTGGAGAGAGGTGGAGGATACTGGAATTGGCTGGGTGTACTTTCACCATTTGGGTGTGAAAGAAGAGAAGCAATCCAATTGTGTGCTTCACGACAGATGCCAAGAGGTAGGAGCTTGGTAGAAAGATGGTCGATTGTGTCAAAGGCTTTGTTGAGGTCATAAAAGATTTCCATAGCATTTTCTCAACAATCGAGAGAGACATAGAGTTTGGTGAGTAAGGAGAAGATTGCGGTGGAGATGGATCTGTTGGAGCAAAAGCCATATGTTGACAGTCGGACAGGTTGTTGTGTTTGTTGAGGCAAGAAATGTGGCGGTCGTGCATAACGTACTCGAAGACTTTGGAGGATAAAATGTAAGATTATTGCAGCTTTTTATGCAGCTCATTGGGATAAATAAAATTTGAAATAAATATTCATGATTGGTGAATTAAGATAATTAGTGAAAATTATATGAAAATTGGGTGAATAAGGAAAACATAATTGTAGCATATTGCGAGAAATTAAAATGTTCAATTTGCATTGTAAATAATGGAGTGATTAGAAGTGAAAGGAAAGAAGTGATTTCATAATACCTGCTCTTGCGTACCCCCACTCAAGCTATAGCTGCTTATGGAGTCGTTATTCTCCAGTGCATGTGTACAAAGATTGTATGTAACTACTGTGAAAGAGCGTGCATGTAACTTTCATAGTGTGTGAGAAACAGGTACCGGGAAAGTTCACACTTATCATTGTCGGTATAGGGCTTACAATGCCCCCTTAAGAGTTCATGGTAATTGATTTAGCGAAATATCAGGGTTTTTTGTGATAACTTTTGAACGGTATGAATGAGATATCAAAATTCTAATTCACGAGAAACACATAGGTATAATTAAAATGGCTTCAAGATGAAATAAGGTATAACTATTCAAGTCATGTCGCATAGCTGTCAAGCGTATACAGCTAAAAAATGTGTTTTTTCAACTGTAGGCCTATACACTTGACAATTATGCGACATTATGACTTATAATTACAACTTACAAAGCATAATTAGAAAAATAATAACACAGAAAATTTTAATAATTTTAACCATCATAATGGTCATAATTACAAGTTAATCTGAATCCCACCGATAGGGATAGCATGTTTGTCGGGTTACCAGGGAAACTATACTATAGTGAGGTTAAATAAATGAATACTGAAGTTTGACTGGAATTTGGAGAACGTACAATTTGGGGGACATTGTTGTCAACTTCTTACAACAATGTACGATATGACTTGAAACAAACTCAACTCACGTATATCGTAAAAGACTGTCGCTAAAATTATACTGTCAAAAAGGAAGGATTGGTATTACATGTTATAAAACATTGGTACAAAGTTTATGGTGATGATAATATTATTATATTTATTTTTGAAGTCTCTCAGTTTTATTCTCCGAAATCATTCCAAGTGTAAATAGTACAACCATAATTAACATGTATATACCTGATACAGTTCAAAATGTAATGCATAATTTTCAACAATTGTTATTGACCTCAGATTTACAAAAAAAATATAGGCCCACAATCTTCAGTTCTTTTATAACCACGTCTATAATACTTTTAATAACATCTTTAATAATTATGTCAATAACAATCGTATAGTTATTTCAGTAACATCGTTCGTTCTTTTGATAGCATCTTTAGACTATCTTGGATTATATAGTCTAACATATTCAATTCTTCAAGTCACCCGCCCCAACAGCTACAGTCTTGTAAAACCACGAAAGCAGTAAGCGCGAACCACCCGTGAGCTATTGGTGTGGAATAGGGGGAACGGTCGCTCGGAACCTTCGTCTTTCGTGCATACAAGTACAGGTGTAGAGGCATTTCTTTACTGTAGCTGATTATTACACTTCAGTACAAATATACTGGCAGATAATTACTCTCTCTGTTTTCTTAAAACCGCTATATGAGTTGACCAACGTAATAATAATTCCGGGTGTAAACATAATCTGGCTGTACAAATATACTGTTACATCGGTATGGAAAAAATAATGATTGAGGCAATATTTGTGGCATGTTTTTTATATACCGGTAGTGTTATAATTTGATGACTAGTTCAGAGAGTAAATGCGAGTAGTTGTGTTGAACGTCTATACTTGGCAGTGATAACGTCTTATCGCCGTCACTGAGGGAAACCATTGCCAACATCTGAAAAACAAACAAAATTTATTTATTCTTCATAATTATCATTTTTTGAACAATGGAATATATATATATTAATATATATATATATATATATATATATATATATATATATATATATATATATATATATATATATATATATAATTATATATATATTATATTATATTATGAATAACACCGACTTTGTCTTAAGGGCTGCTACATGACAGAATAACAAAACATATCAAAATATTGATTCATAGACAGATAAAACGATATAGAAATAAAACAAATTAACTTTCGAATTCAATTATGATACTAAAATTGTTAACGAATTAAATAACCATAAAAACAATATTGCCTATATAGGTTAAACATCCTGTATAGATTCTCGATTTCATTGAAGTGAACACGATATATCAATATTGAATACATAATTGGTAGTCAGTAGGAAATTATGTAGTTAGAGGGGCACGGGAGTCGATTTAGCGAGAATTATCAGAATTTTTTCTTGATGACTTTTGAGCGGTACAAGATATCAAGACTCTAATACTGAAGACACACAAATCCCTCTGATACCTTCAAAACAGTGTGAAAAGGATTATTAATCTCTTATATAGTCTAAAATCTTCACAGCTCAACAGCTAAAAACAAAGTGTTCTTTCAGCTGAATACCTGTGAAAATTGTACAATATTTTGCAATAGTTTGAGAAACTATTTACTGTAGGCCCTACAGTAAATAGTTTTATTTACACTATCTTGAAGATATAGACAATATCTGGGTGTGTTTCCTCCAGATTAAAATTTGTATTACTTACACCGTTCAAAAGTTAACACAAAAAAACTGATACTTTGCTAAATCGACTTCCATATGGCTTTTATAAAATAGAATAGGGCCTATATACACATTGAATACCCGTAATTGATGAATGAATATATTCAGTATATAAGTAGGTCTATATTTGAAATTAAAGAAAACAAATGTTAATAACTGGGATTTATTTGTATCAATACTGACTGCATATTGACTGAAAATACTGCCACTAATAATAATAATAATAACATTTGAGAAAATAGCTATTTAAAAATACTGAAATTCGAACTACAAGTGGTTCACGAGATGAAAAAATATTTACAATGAAAAAATGCAAAAATGAATCAATTTGTCAGGTATAAAAAGTGAATACATCTCTAACTCTTGAAACCAAATTTCATTTCATTTTTGATTTCCCCTGGTGTGTTCCTGAATCCTGATCCCACTAACCTGGTGGCCCTGGTTGCTGGTGAAACTTGAGCCCTGGTAGCCCCTGGTACCTGATCCACGGCTATTGGGTATCAGGGGCAGGATGGACTCGGTCACGGCGCTGATCAAGTAGGGGTCGTCATCTCTTAACACACGGGTCATCAAACAAGATGGCTGACTCTTGCGAGGCCTGCGAAAAAAAATGACATGTTTCTCAGGATACCTGAGCAACTAGATTACTAGGACTACTAGGACTTGAACCCAGGACATCTTGGTTTGTACTCAAAGCTCTAATCAACTGAGCTAGACGGCCATCCGATTCAAGGCGAATAATCGACAAATTTATATGGCAAGACAAATTGTATGATTTGACAAAAACGTTCATACATAATCGTTAATGGATCCCAACCATAAAGAAATGTTGTTCAATATATATATATATATATATAGAGAGAGAGAGAGAGAGAGAGAGAGAGAGAGCTATTAGATATGTATACAGAGATACTTGTTTGTCAGGTTAATTCATAGAACATCGTTACCATAGCAACTAGAAAAGATGAAGTTCTTGTGATTGGAGATCACAATTTGGGAACATCCCAAACATTGTTGTCATAATAAGGAACACCATTAATGAAAATAATTCCATGGGCTCCTTTCAAGTGACGTCACCCATTGTTGCAAGAGACAGACAACAATGTCCGCCAGTTGGAATTGACCAATCAGAATGTTTGGTAGTCCACCAATTCTGTGTGACTATGTACAAATATGTATGTACAATGGCTGTGTTACTATGGTAACGATTGTTTGTCA
Organism: Brachyptera risi; assembly: GCA_964007535.1. NCBI lineage: Eukaryota > Metazoa > Arthropoda > Insecta > Plecoptera > Taeniopterygidae > Brachyptera > Brachyptera risi. The sequence goes on from OZ023334.1 coordinate 10,053,995, forward strand.
TTTGTTGCTTGACAGAATCCCATACAGTTTATTTCATAAAATATTAATTCATATTTTTCAATTATCTAGCAATTGACCATTGTAGATCGTCCACCCTCGTGATGTCACAAAATATAAAAACCAATCAAGTGGACAGTGAAGCAGGGGAAAATAGGGAAATAAACAATCAAGGTATCTAAAATTTCCCCTGCTTCGTTTAAGTCACGCCCAATGGTCAATGGTCAATTATGTAGGACCTATGTGAATAAAATAGATGAACAGAATAGAAGCTATATATGTTTTTGTAAATGAATGAGAAGAATCAAATAAATAGATCGCTAAAAAGATCAAATATTTTCCAAAATGATTGATTAGTCAATAATTATTCTCCCTGACGTGTTATAAGTTGATTATTTACAGTTTGTTGAATTATCAAGATATATTACAATTAATTATGTCGTGCAGGGAGGTAAGATCGTTCTTGTGGTGTCCAGTCCGAACGAAGCCAATCAAGATGATTGTTATTGTCGTGATCATATTTAAAATCATCTCATATTGTATTTCCCCTTTTTTTTCTTGTTTGTTCTGTTTGTTTACCTTCCTCGTCTTACAACAGTGATTCTCTTCTTGTCTTTCTCGACGCTTTGAAACAAACTGAACAACAGGTCAGTGTTGGGCTTACTAGTCTTCTCATCTCCAACTGTGCGAACGCCACTGTTGTAGCTCGCCGCTGAAATCAACAACAAGACATGAATATTGCTTGATTACAGGCAGAGCAATCGGCTATGGGAATATTTTAAAACTAGCCAGACCCCTCATGTATCAAACATGAGATTCAATTCACCACTATGCCCTGCAAGCTTCTACGCGTGATCGTTTTAACACCTCACCAGCCAGTCTGCCGTGACAATTCCCCTTTCCCCGTCGCCCCCCCCCTTCCTCTCCCCTCGCCCCTCCTTTCTTTTCTCCTTCCTTCCTCCTTCCTCTCCCCCTTCACTCTCCTCTCAACCACCCACCACCCCCCCTCCACCCCCCTCACCACCCTGAAAGAATGTTGTAGAACCAACGTGACGGACAGACAGATCTGGAAGACTCTATGTATAATAATCACGAAATTCAAGTTGAATGAACATCAAGTTATTCATTATATTATAACAGAAAACTGACGGTGATATTTGTGTTTGTTATGCTGGTGAACAAACCCCTTCCAATTCACAAAATACACAAAAATACACGAAGACAAACGACACGTAACCATAGTAACTAGCACTTTTAGTGAAAACAGAGTAATCAAGTTTCTAGTCTCTTAGAGCTAGCTAGACGTGGAACAATATATGATGTAGCAGTAGCGGTAAGCTATATAGCATAAACGAAAGATATACTACCAAGACATGTCACGCAATGGCAAAATCAAATTGACCTCACTTTTATCTCCGATACTTCATCACACTCACTTCTAACCTGTCACACCTGTAAGACAAGTGCAGTTTGCAAGAAAGTGGCAAAAACCTACTGGATTGTGTTGCTACCTAGCAGTTATAGGACCGTTCCTTGAGCGGCGAACATAAAGGTACTAATTGACGACTCGCAGTCTCCGCCCCCATGACGTCACAAATCATACTGTCCAATCAACAGGGCTGTGTTAGAACTGTAGTGAAATTCAAATATCCAATCGGGGTATCTTGAAATGACTACAAATGATATGATCCAAATGGCTGACTGGTGAAGCCACGCCTATTTCGAGTCGTCAATTGCAGATGTAGGCGAGGGGAATGGAGATGTGTACAGGGATTTATTATTTTGTATTTTGTGTTTGTATTTGTATTTTATTCACGGTTTTATGAAAACATGATTACATGTATAAACCGAGTTAGAATTAAAAATAAGTGGTCTACAAATAGTTAAAATGCAATGTAACGAGACGAATAAAATGAATGGTAATTATTGTTCAGCTATAAGAGTAAACTGTCTTGATAGTATATCTTTCGAGCGTGTTGATACCTGTTGGCTCGTCCACCTTGTCCATATGTCCCCAGGGTGGCAGTACTGGATACACGGCCCCAGGTGACTGGCAGTTGGTGTTATTGGGCTGCTGCCAGAAGGACTGAGGCAGGGCGCGATACTTCATGGGGACAGGATCTGGCAACAATAACAAACCATGAACAAACAATACGTGAATAGACCATTTTAGAAAAGAATGAGCCATCTAGTGGCTATATCGTTTGAACTAGAATGGGATGTTATTACCCGAGTCGAAAGTCCTATGCTGCCAATGCTATTTAGCACCTTTGATTTATATTATTGTGCGTTACAGTGAACGTATTAAGTTATAATATGATGGTAGTTTCAACATTTATATGTTTACTATATACTGAGAGATTTACACACTGTCAGAGTGAGTAAGATGAGAGGTAATGCAAGTTTTATATCTTGGTGTTTTGCCTTTAACCCTGTGGATAAGCGGGCTGACTTTTTGAACAGTACTAAAACTCCCAGAACGCAATGCCAGCGATCTCGGCTGCTAGGAGGCGTGACGCGCATGCGCAGTGAATTCTTGAAATGGTCTATAGAATGAGTCTTATGTTATTGGATGAGCGAAGCGAAGACTCAATTTCACCATACTCGAAAAAAAAGTACATGTTTTTTTTCGCGCTCCACAGTTCAAACGAAAATGTAAATTCAGTTGAAACTTGTCATACACAAGTGTCCTTATCCAATTCGATGCTGTATAGTTTTGAGGCGCAATCACTTGTACCACTTCTGAAAAAACTAATTTCAACATTTTTTAAAATCCCTCAAGAATAACACAGAGAAGAAAATCCTTGAAAAATATTTTCTTCGAAAGAATTCAAATTTTCACGGAATTTTAATATAATATTGATACACGTTATTTCGAAATGTCACTCAAATCGGAACAGCTGTTTTGATGTAACAAAATATATACCGGTAATGTAATGTTTCTACATCCACAAATCCAAGCAACAAGTGTCACCAATTGATTGAAAACGATTAAAAAAGGCCTTTTTTATTATTACAGGAATTAATTAAAAAGAGTAATGAATAAAACAGGAGGGCAATGACGTTATTGTTTGGATCTCAAGGTGGATATAATTCGCATCGAGGTTTAATTTGTTCTGAGGTAAATAAATAAGTTCGTGTTGACTGGTTTATTAATAATCTGTTAAGTTATCAATTGAATCCCAATCTGTATTTTCATTTTTTATTAACATCAACGAATATATTCTATTTTCTCATAACTTTCAATCTCGAAACCAAACAAAGATATGTTGATATGTTCAGCTAGCTCATCCATCAACGCGGCAACAAATAAGGCGTTTTCCTAGTATAGGACATCACAACACTCAAACTAGATGTCAATGAATAATTACGATATTTATTCCCTTAATTTTAGAGAAAACTAGAAATCATCATCTCAATTTGAGAAATTTTAATTAATATGTTTGCCTTCAAAGACCTGTGTTTATTATTGAGTTGTGACGTAGACATAACTCGATTCTGTTTGTGTTTTATACAGAATCGGTAGAGCCTACGTCATGATACATGATCTCTGGAGGGCATGGCCTCTGGAGGGCTGATCTGGGATTTCAGGCATGATTTCTGAAAATGAGATGATTTCTTGTTTTCTCCAAAATTTGTGAAATAAATATTAAGCTTGATTCACAATCCGAACTAATGATTAGTGACTAATACTAAATACTAAAATTAAGCATTCACATAGAATTGAAATAAGAATTAATTTCGACGGAAATGACGTACTTTTCATGAGTCGTAGCTGTCTTCAGATGACGGATTTAAATTGAAATCTACATGTTAGAGGCTGTAAACGAGCGGTTCATCGAGCGGGAAAGCTTCCTTTTGCATTGACTTCCTGTCGTTTCAAATTCACGACTACTGACTGGTCAGACTAATGATTAAAACTAATTATTAATACTAAAGTTGAAAGTTAGTTAACTTTCAAGGTCAGTCACTAATATAAGACACAATGTGAACTTCAACACTGATCCCGTATCTGCCAACTTTATAGTTAATCATTGATCATTAATCATTAGTTCGCATTGTGAATCAAGGTTTATTCATTAATATTTAGTTTTAGGGTTGTGATGTAAGGGGAAGTGGGAACTACCAACAGCGTCACATTTTCAATATCAACGAAACATAAACTTTTTTATGGACTTTAGCGTCTTTGACTATACTTATAAGCAGGCTCTAAGCTAACACGAACATGCTCTTTGTAAATATTCCAACTCTTTTTTTTCTTCGACATCTTTTAAAACTTTTATGTGAGTTTTGTTTCATAACTTCTACATAATTATGTATTCTGGTGAAGTGAAAGGCAAATAAAAACTAAACAAAACGTATATTGTAGAGAAAATTTTTCACACCATTCAGAGATGTATTTTTTGAAATATCATTGATCCATAATAAACTTTCACATTAGACTTTTATTTTTTTATATCAATTTTTCTTTGTGCATTTTATATAATGATAAACTTTACATCTGCTTTTAATGGAAAGAAGTGATCGCCCAAGAGACTTACTTCAAAGTTGAAGATATCAACATTCGTGTGTTTTGTGTACGGATACATATCACTGAAACAGTCATAATGTGTTCCGGACGTTCGGAAATTGAAAGACTTTTATCTAATCAAAATAGGGTGGTAAGATCGCCCTTGTGGTGCCCCGTCCAAACGATCCCATCTTTCATTCATAGCCTTAATTGGGGAACAATGATTTTGTATCAAGTTTCGATGTTATTTAAAAAAAACATTAGACCACATGAACGTTATATGTATGTATAACAGTACGCGAAGAGGTAAAATTAGTGGCAAAAATATCAAGTATTACTGTTTTTTTATATATATATATATATACTAGGCAAACGCGTTATGTGTTTCCGCGTTGATGGATGAGCTGGAACATATCAACTTATCTTTGGATTGGTTATTATATATATATATACACCTTGAGATCCAAACCATTACATCACTGCCATCTTATTTTCCATTAATAATTTATTGGATGAGCGAAGCGAAGACTCAATTACACTATACCGAAAAAAAAGTGTCTGTTTTTTTTTTTTTTTTTTTTTTTTTTTTTTTTTTTTTTTTTTTTTGTTTTTTTGTTCGCGCTCCACAGGTCAGACAAAAATTCAAAATCAGTTGAAACTTGGCACACACATGAACCCCTATCTGACTTGATGCTGTATAGTTTTGAGGCACGATCGGTTGAACAACTTCTGAGAAAACTCATTCCAAAGTTTTCAAAAATCCCATTACAATAACCCAGAGGAAAACATTCGTGAAAAATATTTCATCTGAGAGGATTCAAATTTTCAGAGAATTTCAATCTGATAATGATACACATTATTCCGAACTCTCACTTGAATCGGGTCAGCGGTTTCGATGTAAAAAAATATATAATGTTATTTGTGTCAATTATTCAAAGCTATTAAGATACCTATTAAATCAAAGCAACAAGTGTCACCACTTGATTGTAAACGATTAAAACAAAGCCTTCTTTATTATCATATAAATTATTAATGAAAAATAAGATGGCAGTGATGTAATGGTTTGGATCTCAAGGTGTATATATATATATATAATAACCAATCCAAAGATAAGTTGATATGTTCCAGCTCATCCATCAACGCGGAAACACATAACGCGTTTGCCTAGTATAATAATAAAGAAGGCTTTGTTTTAATCGTTTACAATCAAGTGGTGACACTTGTTGCTTTGATTTAATAGGTATCTTAATAGCTTTGAATAATTGACACAAATAACATTATATATTTTTTTACATCGAAACGGCTGATCCGATTTGTGTAAAAGTTCGGAATAATGTGTGTCATTATTAGATTGAAGTTCTCTGAGAATTTGAATCCTCTCAGATGAAATATTTTTCACGAATGTTTTCCTCTGGCTTATTCTAATGGGATTTTTGAAAACTTTGGAATGAGTTTTCTCAGAAGTTGTTCAACCGATCGTGCCTCAAAACTATACAGCATCAAGTCAGATAGGGGTTCATGTGTGTGCCAAGTTTCAACTGATTTTGAATTTTTGTCTGACCTGTGGAGCGCGAACAAAAAAAACAAAAAAAAAAAAAAAAAAAAAACAGGCACTTTTTTTTCGGTATAGTGTAATTGAGTCTTCGCTTCGCTCATCCAATTAGGTTTAACGACGCACTGTAATGATGACTAAGATCTATTGGCGTCGGATGGATGATTAATGAGATGATGGGATGATGAGATAAAGGTTTTTTTCATGGGTAATGGGAAGGATAGTGAGAAGGAAGCGGTCGTGGCCTATATTGTGGGAACCATCCCGGCATTAGCCTAGACTACAGATGGAAACCACGAGAAACCCCTGTAAAGATGGACGGTGGCGGGGATCGAACCGGGTCCGACATGCCCACTACCTCCCGGGTCACATGGAGCAAGTGCGTTAACCACTCAGCTACCTGTTACTGTTATACATTGTTTCCACAATTGTTATTAAAAAATTTGAGTCATCAGCATTTTCGAAAAATATTGCCTGTGTCTTGTGATTGATTCATTTGTTAATTTCTTATCCCGCAGAAACGGTAGTAAAACTGAACATAAAACTGCATAATTAAAACAAACATAAAACATAAAACAACATAAAACTGTTGAAGTTTTATGATCAATTGATCATTTTATATAACGTGAACACACTCTGGGGGAACTTTTTCACTACATAGGCCTATAGACTGCATGGGAACACCCTAATCAAGTAGGCCTATCAATTAGTTAGCTAGGTAAACGCAGCATATGCGGTGTAAGATGATCGATGTTTTATACTAAACTAGAAAGCTATACACACACCTTGATTTTGAATCTATTAATTCAATGACTTCCGGTATGATTTACCTATTGATTATTGATAAGCATGTGCATAAGAAGTTTGATATGAAGTTGTGTGACGTATTGTACTTAGTCGGGTCCATCGTGATATAGATTTTTTTATATATTTCTGAGAATATTTCAGAATTTTTATATTCTAAGAAAATCTTCAGATATCTCAGATATAACTATATGTTATTACATTTAGGCCTACACGTACAATTTAATCTATACTTATAGTGAAAACAGAGTGTTATTAAATATCAACTGATTATTGTAAATTTGTTGAATTTATTATCCAGGTGACCTATTTTGTTAGTTGTTTGTTTTTTATTTGTAGGGGGGAGGGGATTTGTGACGTATACTTCACGAGAGGGTAAATGGCTTTTGACAAACTAATTATGACTCTGTCTGAATACCTTTAAAGGAGAGGGGTTCAAAGTGGTTCAAAGAATTGTGTCACGACCCCCCCACATATATTTTCTTATTATTATTATTTCTCAGCAAACGTAACGGCTTACATGTTCACTCTAATCTCTCATACAGTTGAAACACTGAGAGAATAGGATTTCTACCGTGGCGCATCATGGTATCACTTTGGTGCACTGAATAATTTTCAACATGACAACACTAAAATAGCTAATCATGCTACACTGATAGCGTCTCTTTTAATTTTTTAAAGCCAATAGATATGGCTATATAGATATAGTTATATATGGATATAGCCATATATAGTTATATGGGTATAGACATATATAACAATAGATAAAGATATGCTAATAAATAACTGACATCATTTTTAGCGGATTTGCATGGAAACATTGCTTGTTCCCGAACCTGTATGGTTAACAGAACCACCAATCATCTCACAGAAAAAAGATGAAATACACATAAAACATACCCGTATTTTCACTGTTCCTTTCGCTTAAGTGCACAAGATAATTTTAATATTGCGAATATATTCATATTTAATCATTTGAATTATTAAAGACAACAAATAACGAGCGTATTTGTGAAATATCTCATTTTTCTATATCGAAGAAGTTTTGTTGTGGTGGCTGCACGAATCCTATTCTCTCAGTGTGTCAACTGTACGCTCACTAAAAATGGCATAAATCTTTCAAATCACGCAAGTTTTGTGGTCATAAACCTGACTAGCCCCTCCTTTCACCCCCTCTCCCTTCCCCCATCACCTCTAAATAGCCGTTCCATTGACTGTATTCTGACGTCATATCGACACCCCCGACCGCTACTGCTAGGACATATTGGGTAGACGGATGATCGTCTATGACGTGCAGAGATTGCTATCTGTGGTCTCGCATGCTTCTAGCAATCTAATAAGATAAAAACGCTGCACATCTGGCTGTGATAACAACAATGGCGGCTCTCTTACTCGAGCTATTGGGTGCTAGCCCTAGTTCACTAGAGTCAACATTTTAAAATATATTTTAACAAAAATAAAACGGTTAAAGCAAGGTAATTTAATGAGTTTTGTGAAAACTGATGATAGGCCTACTGATGACATTCATACAGCATTCGTAAATACATGCATTTTGAATGGTCTTATTAAATTTCGATTCTTTTTCTTTTAATAATAGGCCTATTGGAAGTTGATACAAAATCAATGTTCTCGAATTAAGGCTATGGATAAAAGATACATTATAACTTTATTATTTCAAATAACTTGAATAATTATTGAAGATATTGCCTACGTCTACTTTCAATATAACAATAACCATCTATAGCAGATGGTAAACCTTGGCTAATTAAGCCAATTATTGCTATACGAAGCAGATTTTATTAAATAATAAACATCATTCACAACATCACTTAACATCACTCACAACTTGAGCATAACATTTTTCACACGAACCCTGCACTTGATTATTATAATATAATACACTGTTCTTTTTACCACTCATGATACCTTTTCTAATGTTTTACTTTATATAATTTGTATGTCTCACATGCACTGTATATGTACTTTGTAATCTGTGTACACCCACAGACAAGCCTGTTTCAGGCTTTGTGGTTATTTTATGAGCGTAAAATACTATATAACATTGTACGAAACTATTCAAATGAATAAAAAATAATAATAATGAATAGAATATAAAATAAAATAAATAATGGAAATAAATATTTTAGTTCTCAACATTCGCATTCTCATGTCAGCTATTATAATATTCCTATCATTTGTTGATGCAAGTGTCAGGTTTAGTTTGAATATCATTTCTAATTCCGTTAACAAACGGAAAAGCTATGCCAAGTTATATTTTCGTGTGTATTTATTATTTTTTTATTTTGATTCCAGTAGGAGTGAAACACGATATGTTCAAACATATGTTATGTTACGCTTACAGTCAAGCACCATTTTTGGCTTTGTAGGATTTCACGATGAATGTTTCATGTAGGCCTTATTCATAATTAGACGAGTTTTAGCGAGGATTCAATTTGACATACTGAAAAAACTTTGTGTTCGTTTTTATGTTTTTTTTTTGTTTTTATGTTTTTTTGTTGGTTCTTCACAGGTCAAACGGCTAAGCTATCACCTTCAATTTTTTTCATCATGCTTCTTCATCCAACTTAGATCTGTATAGTTTTGTGGCATTATCGCATGGTAACTTTTTTTTATGAATTTTAGAAATTTCAAAAATACATATTAGAATAACACAGCGAAAAAAAAAGAAAAGCTCGGTCAGCTGAGGCACCGCTTCAGAAACTGAAGTTACCGTTGGGCGTGGGTTCGAATCCCGCATAAGGCATGGGTTTTTGTAAATGTCTTTTCACTAATCATCCCTTCATACATTCATAATCACCTGCTCATTCGTACCCCCGTATAACCTAGCTGTTGGTGGGGTCGTTAAGCAAACAATAATCATCATCATCAAAAATATTTTTATTTAAAAAAAAAATGAAATTTTGTGTGAAGTCAAGTTACATTTTGATGAACATTCATGAAAATTTTCAGCTTGATCGGGTGAGTCATTTTGAAGGAAAACCATAAAATGTGCTAAATTGGTACCACTCGAATCAGTTTTTACCCATTTCTTACTTAAATGTCACCCAATAGGCGAATTTAGGCAAAAGTTTGGCAAAAAAGTCGACATACCATTACTATCCGCTCGTCCAACAACGCGCATATAGCGTTTTCCTAGTGTATTTAATATGTGATCAATAAAAAATAGAAAAAAAATAAAAAGTGTTTTGTTATAATGATGACATAATGTTGAATTAAAAAAAATATATATATATATATATATATATATATATATATATATATATATATATATATATTATACAGTTCATATTCAACGGACTAGTTCAAATTGTAACGTTATATAGATAAATGATGATGAGAATAAAATGTTTCTATTTTACACAAAAACTTCTACATCAACAAGTTTGCTTTTGCAAATAGCTTTTTCCGACAGAATTCATTGTTAAATTGATCGTCGCCGCTGTATACAGTGTTGAGTGCTCGCATGTTAAGCGGGTGGCCTACATTTACCATAACGTTATCGATTTTACATAGGAATGTCGCACACTTAATTATTCAGTTAAAGACATTATTATTGATTCCTATTTCTTATTCTTGCATCGAATGAAAGTGAAGGAAGGAGAAAAACGTTCAACTCACTAATGCGCTCTTCTCTATTTCTCTCTCTCTCTCTCTCTCTCTCTCTCTCTCTCACTCTCTCTCTCTCTCTCTCTCTCTCTCTCTCTCTCTCTCTATCTATCTATCTATCTCACACACGCAGACTCATTATGAGGTCAAAGGTCAAACGAATACTGTTATCATTTCAATAAATAACAAAATTCAATAAACTTGGTTCAATCATTACCGAATGATGTTTTAGGTGAATAGATTTATGGTGAATATAATCATTCATAATTATATAATATACATTTTTCAGCACTTAATTATATAGTGATATTATGAATTCTTCTGGTGACACGACCGGCTCGAAGTCTGAAAACCACCATAAGATGCCGCGTTTAAACAGTCAATTATTATTTATTCCTCAGCTTTTATTCGCAAAAATGGTTATCATTGTTAATCAAGACTTCGATGGTATAGGCCTACTTCTTTCAAATAATACAATTATTTCATTCAAATGGTTAATATAACCTAGGATGTTAGATAGCTATAGTCCTAGATATAACTGGATTTTTGATATATTATATTTTTACTCACACAACACAATGTGTCTATTCCTTTTTCAAAATAATTATATATATTTTTTAAATTCAAAATCAGAATAACTTTACCAAAGTATCCTATGGGATCATTCTGTATTGAAGTATATTTATCAATATAAATATCATTTATACCAGAACTACTTTTTTCTGACATGAATAAAATGATTGTGCCATATAAAATACCTAAACACAAGTAGCGCAAATCAAGCTACCGGTATCTGAATAATTGTAATAATATCTCTGAAAGCAAAACATCTTTCCCTTGTTTATCTTGTGACCAAAATCAGAAAATTGATCATAATTCAACGGGAGTGAAACAATCCAAATTAACAATGTAATATTTGTGTGTACTGAAAAAATCCGTAGTGTATTCACTTGAATCAAATCTAAAATACATTGGATTATTCTATGCTGGGGGAATAACTTCATCGCCTACTATAGCTTAGTCACCTAAGGAAGAACTTTAAAACCTTAGAACCATTGGCACTTTGGCACTTTAGAATCACGTTGGGTGTGTGGCTGTGTGGGTTCGAGTCCTACGTAAGACATGGTATATTTTAACAGCACTTTCACTTATCATAATTTCATGAAATCACCCTCTTATTCGTACCCCCTTATAACTTGGGTGCTGGTTGGGTCTTTGGGAAAAAATTATTATTCATTCATTCATTCAAATAGGTTTTCTTCAATCCAAATCTTCATAGGCTTAAATCGCTCTGAAGTTTTCAAAACGGAACCAAACTTCTACTATTTGTACCATGCTATAACCAATGGGTGGAGGAGCCGGGTTATGCTCGATCAAGCAATGTGTGACTGCGCTGTCTTTAGTCATACTTTTCCGCCTCAGATAAAAGTATGTCAGTTTCCAGAATAACTTCTTCAACTTATAACTTCTTTATATATAACATATCTTCAATTATTAGGCCTATAGAGGGGCGTAATATGTGACAGTATTTTCTAACGAGGATTGAAGTTATTCAACTTGATTTTACCTTTCCTATATATTAATAAAAAGAAAATGAAAGACAGTTTAGATGAGTGATTTCTTTAAATTTCCGAGCGGGTTTAGAAAGCGTCACCTCAGTGACGCTGCTGCGCAGTAAGGCATGCGCAGTAGCCACCGATCTTGTTACTGTTATAAGTTTTCATACCAATATATTCTTTAATAGTACCTCCTCTGGCGGAGGTATTATTACTGTTCTGTGGCTGTTATAGGGTCCAGCGTTCAAAGCCTGACACGCACAACTTATTGTTTTAAAAATATATCAAAGCTTTTAGCTGCGGGTTATGGGAAGGGAAGTTGTGGTTTAAGCAACCGATATTGAAATTCTCTTTTCTTCACTTTTTTGTTAGTCTCACTTGAATGAATGAATATTAGGGTTTTAAGGCGCATCGACAGCGAGGTCATTTAGCGCCTGTTTAGTCTCACTTGTTCTCAACTGTCCAAAACCTGCTGCTTTTTTGTTTGTGATATTGGGTTTTAAAGACGCACTATAATGATAACTAAGACCTATTGGTGTCAAATAAATTATTGATAAGATGATGGGATGATGAGATGAAGGTTTCTTAGGTAATGGGAAGGATAGTGGGAAGGAAGCGGTCGTGGCCTATATTGTAGGAACCATCCCGATATTAGCCTAGGCCCTAGGCTAAAGAGGGGAACCGCGAAAAAAAAAACTGTGAAGATGGGATCGAACCAGGTCCGATATGCCCCTTCACCTCCCGGATCACATGAAGCGAGCGTGCTAACCACTGCGCTGCTTGTGCTGGTAACCTGCTGCTGTCTCATGAATGGCTAATTTTACAAAATGGCGCAGAGGCGACGCTGTCAAGAACCACTTGCCTAATTTAATACAGTGAAAATGTACAGGAATGATACTCTAAGGTACTATAATTACCTCTCCTCCACAACTTGACCTTTGACCTGCTCTCCACGTCTATCTTCCTCGTCGTTAAACAGTCTTCTCTCTCCTTGACTATATGCACTCGCTGTCCCTCGGTCGTTGTCCCGTCTCTGTACCGGCTCGGTAAACACGGTGACTGTCTTACCGACGAGCTGGTCGGTCGAGTCTCGATCGTGATTGGTTCATGGAAATTGTCGTCGATGAATGTCAATGATATCGAGTCGTTTGTTGGACCGATATGAGTTGACGACGCATTATCGGCAGGGTGATCTTTATGTAAAAACGACACGTTGTCGATAGGCAGGCTTCTAATAGTTGACGATGCGTCGTTGATAGACTGACCGATAGAAGTTATCGACGATTTATCGACAAGTGACTTTGTATAAGCAAACGACGCGTTATCGACAGTCTGATCGTTATAGTTTAACGTCACATTATCAGTAGGCAGGCGGTTCAGAGTTGACGACACATTATCGGTGGGCCGGCCGATACACGTTAGCGTCCCATTAACAGTAGGCAGGTCGTGGATGGTTGACGACACATCATCTTCAGGCTGATGAAACGATGATAACGGCGCGGTAACGGCAGGTTGCTTAGTGCGAGTCGAAGATGTGGGTATTAGCTGTTCTTCGATCATTATCAACATTTGTTGTTTTGTAACCGATACGTGTTACATCTTGTCATTCTATTGGCTGGAATACAGGAAAATTAAGTTGTAGATTTCTGCATTCAATTACAATTGTTTGAAATTGTTTGAACTTGAATTCTCATAATAACCAACAGAACAAATTCAGACTTCGACTACCTCCTATCAAGCAATAATGTCAATAAAAAAGCAAAATTAAAATTAAATAAAATACTGACCAAAAAATAATCTGAAATAAAATTGACCATAGAGGTACAGGGCTCTTACCGAGACTGTCACTGAAAATAGCGGAGCCTAGATAGCTCCAATAGACTAAAACTTTGAATGGGTAATGCTTTATGGAGGAGCTAAATACCATGACAACATGTCTAGTTTTATTGATCCATTGTTGTTAATACAAAATCCTAGTAGCCCTGCTGCTAATGCGGTGGGCTAGGAAATATGTCAAGTTTTTGCAGTAAGCGACCTGATTTTTTTTATTATTAAACTGCCATAGTATTTAGCTCTTCTAGTAAATATTATACCCAGTCAAAGAAACATATCTCTTGGAGCTAACTTTGCCTATATAGCACGAGAGAGCCAGAGAGAGTAGAGAGCAGAGAGTGTCAGACGCAGTAAGAGACCAGCTTACTAAAATAACTGGATTTATATAATCCCGAAAGTATAATAATAAACTTGAATAATAATGGGAATGAAATTGGAAACATAGCTATAGTTATGAATGAGGTGTGAGCGAATAAGAAATAACTTACATTATTCACCTTAGTTGATCAATTATTAATATGAAGAAAACACAAACAATTAAACTGCATGCATTTAAAATTCTAAATAATCATATCGAAGCCGGTTTTACAGACTCTTAGTTAAGTACTATTTAAATAATTATAGTACGGAAATAGCATATACGTAACCAAGGGTGATAACAAGTTAATCCGTTAACAATCGCTTAATCCATTAGAATCTGTTTGTGAATCGGATTTAAGTGCCCTAATTGCCAACGTGAAAATAGCTCTAGATGTGTTGTAAAACCTAGAAGAATGACATTAATTGAACTTGATAATACCGGGCCTAAGAAAATAATTGTTTCTAATATTTGTTCAGTTCACCTTTAAATGATATTTAATTATTTTCCAACCTATAGTGCTTGAAATGTTAACATCCACACTCAACTCCCAGTTAGTTAAACCGTAAAATAAACCTCCACACACTGTCCGATTATCTCTCCCATGTATACGTCACTACACAGTGACGTTCGAACCACGTTTGTTGTTGTTACGCCATACCAAGGGGTTGCACCTCATGGTAACTAGGGTCCTCTGATTGGTCGAACGGGACGTGCTATTATGACCGCGAGTGAGGAAACGTGACGTCACAGAAACAACTAGGAACTCGGTAGAAGCATAAGTAGTAGTAACATGGTATTACCATGTTATTACTAGCAGCTATTTACATAAAAGGGCCTTCTAAATTGAAGAACCTAAGATCCACTTAGAAGATCCACTAAACAAGGAGGTTGTCTACCTTCAAAATAATTATTTTAAGATTTTCATTACCTAAACTCGCTGATTATTTGAACCCGAAAAAATTACAGCTGCTACGTAAATATCACGGTGATATTTGTGTGTGTTGTGATGAAATGAACAAAATGGAGATACTATGATTTTCATGAGGAAAAATAGTCTTTATATATATTGGGTTGATGCGCTATGATGAAGAGAATAAGATCTGCTTGCGTCGGTGAATGATGGATGAGATGATGGAAGAAATGAGATTAAAAGGTGATTTTACAGTGTTGGTTTTGGATAATGTAAAGATAACGGTCGTTGCCTGTTGTTGAAAGGGGGGCAAGAAAGCATTTTTTCCAAAAATGATTTTTTTATTTTTTTATATCATGAACGAATTTTTGGTAGATTTGACTGAAAATAGTATTGCTCAATATAACTATCTGGTATACATATCCTTGAAAATAATTATTCTCTTGTTGACTTTTCCATTTTTACTTTCGAAAGTGTTCATTCGTTGACCAAATTTCCAAATTTTATTAAATACCATGGAAACTGTACTATATATGATACAGTTCTTGTGTTGATGGTTTTGGATTCAGCTAAGACTATAGGGAAATCATTTTTCATGACTTGGTAGACAGCTGTTTTCATTGGAAAAGAAGGTGGTTACTAATTGTTTGAAAATTGCATTTTGTTATTTTACATTGCCTTCTACTGTTGCTAGCAATTTTTTGACATTCAATTCCTCAAAACTATACTTTTTCTTGTCACATATTTTCTGCAATTTTTGTGTTGAAGAGCTGAAATTATCAACATATAACGATGGATAGACCTATATTTACCATAACTGGTGTGCGGAATTTTTTTTTTTTAAATTCGTATGAAAATAAAGAATATTGTTTGCTTAAATGTGTCATACAAATTTGAGTGTTACTCAAAAAGATCGGAAAGCACATTTTTTGGGACCAAAAGAACGCTATTCACCAGTTGGTTAAGTATGTTTGTTCTAACAAAAAAAGTTTCGTTACTCTAAGTTGAAAGATCTCTGTGAAAATGGTACCTAAAAATTGGTATTTTAACATTGTGAGTATAGAGCTTTCCTGCCGCCCTTTCAAGGAACCAACCAGGAAAAACTTCAGTCAGGATGGTCGAAAATGTGCTGGAAATGATAATTCCCAGTCAACTGAAGGACGGTGTACAGTGATAGCCACTGACCACCCGTCTCAGTATTTCAAGAAGACATCGACACAATCTGACAGTTAAATAATCAAATAAAAATCAGTTGCTAAAAAAACATCTCATCCGACAACCCGTGTGTAGTATTTATAGTATATTCCTATCTTCAAACGATATGTTCAAACGATCCTATCTTTTATCCATAGCCTTAATTGGGGAACAATGATTTTGTATCAAGTTTCGATGTTATTGAAAAAAAAAAAAGGATTTATAGTGTTTATTTTGACTAAAATAAGAAGAAGAGGAACCAGTTATCAGTTGTACATCTGACTAGTGCAGTTGTACAAAAGTAAAAGAAAGGTATCGTAACTCGTAAGTATGTGGATTCGAACCCTGACCAATTGATGCGCAACGATGGTGCGCACACGTTCTACCAATGCGCTACGTATGCATGCTTTATACAAGTTTGTATTATCACTGTCGATAATACGTTTGCCAGTTGGACATAGTATAACAAAAGAAACAAATTATCAATAAGAAAAAACATCAACAAACTAATAGTAATATGATCTTGAAGTAAAAATATCGATGTTCGTAATAATCACAAATAATCAGACCCACACAGTAAATAAATTGATAAAATAATTTTAAAAAATCCTACTACTTTTTCCAACAAAATTAGGTACGTTAGTACACTTCACAAAAGAGCACAACATGTCGACTTGAATCTGCAAGTCCCAAAGTCCTCTTTTTCCCACGTCCCCTCTGCCTGATTCTGCTCTTCCTCCTCCTCTTCCATCTCAACTCTTTCTCACCACCTCCCTCCATTTCTTTCTATTCTTCCACCATTTACCACTTTCAACTTCACTCCATACCTCTCCTCTCTCTTCAACAGCTCTTCTCACTACCATCTTCCATCTCTCTCTCGGTCTTCCCACTCTTCTAAATAATGAATAAATAAAATAATAAATTATAGAGAGATTATCTAAAACACAATTAAAATAAATCAAACAAATCAAGGTCAATAAAACAACTGAGAAACTCTTGAACATAAAAACGTTTGTTTGTTTTATAAAGATCAGATTAAGACCTCAGCTATCGATGCATATAGGCAGTAGACATGTTAGAACCTCTATGATATAGCTAGGTGGTCAGCATAACTCGGGTACTTATAGGCTTCTGTCAAGTAACTAATGACAAACAATCGTTACCATGGCAATACAGCGAACTGGTGGACTACCAAACATTCTAATTGGTCAATTCCAACTGGTGGACATTGTTGTCTGTCTCTTGCAACAATAGGTGACGTCACTTGACAGAAGCCTATTGTCTACGTCTTCGTGACGCTACTTTTCCTCGCACGCGGTCGGAATATCGACACATTGTTTGAACTAGACCACGGGACAGCGCGCTCATTGGTCAGGCTCGATATGAATCTTTGATAGTTTTAATATTAAAAGCACTGATGGTTTGTGTGTTTAGTTTATTGTTGTACCAAATCGATACAAATTTTAAAGTGATGCGTATGTTAACAATATTAATAAATAATTGGCAAGTTTCAAGTTGTGAGATAGCGTATCGGACACCAAAAGTATATGTGAATATGAATTTGAAATATTTCATTTCTGTGTGAAAGTATGATCACATATCAATATCAAATTGTAACAAATTCAAGTATATTATCAAAAACACACTTCTAAATGAAGCACTGTAGGCCTATTATGTGAAAGATTTTTATTCCATTTCACTCAATTGATTTATTCGTGAAATTGTAATTATTATGATATTTACTTGGTGTGATATTTTTTTGGCATTGTAACATTTCATTTATTGTAATATTTCTCACTTTTAATTAATCAGACGAATCTAATATTCTGGTAAAAATGTATATATTTTTATTTTTTGTGATGTAAGAGACAAATAAATAAATGGATAAATAAATAGATAAATATATACCCATGAAGTTTTAAGCTATCATATGCCCTATTTTAATTTTACCATTCATTATTTCTTAAAAATATACTTTTTATGTATACATATAGTTGCAACGTAGAACTATATTTTTAATTGACATGTTTCTTACCACGAAGTCATTTTCCTCTGTTATATATTGAATCTGCTATTGGTTCAGCTATAGACATGGTGAAGGAAATGTATTTAATTTTTTTCCACTTTCGTGTTTGTTATATTGATGGACAACTTTCTTCTTTCGTGCAAAGAAGTATTTATTCGTGTATCAATTCACAACAATATTTTTCAATCATTATTGAGTTTATTTATTTATTATATGTTGTAAACTTATTGTAAACATAACCTAAGTAATTCCTATAAAATTAACAATCCACAAAATTATGTTTGTGTTTTTCTTTAAACTCACCCCTTACAAACGTTTAAACGTATTCAATTACAAAATTCGTTTACCAATCATGTATTATTTTTGGATAAATGATACATTCAAAATCACACGCTTCGACAAGTCCACGCCAAAACATTGAATATTAGGCCTATTCATCAAATAACTATTGATCTATCTAATGAATGTTTGTAAGAGTTAGGGTAGAATGATGCAGGATCATCAGAAAGAAGGTCAGAGTGGTCAAGGTCAGAATGCCCAAGGTCAGAAGAAGTTTCAGAACAGGATGCGTCATAGTGTGGTCCAAGTTGAACCGAGTCGAGCGTCTAGAGTGTGAGTAACTATATAAACTGTAACTGTAACTGTAAGTATGATTTTTGTCATGCCTGTTTCCACTTTGCTGCACCGTAACGTTTCCGTGACGTCATAGCCATAGCCTTCATTACCTTTAAACACACAGGCTACTTCGAATGTGAGGAATGTAAGTGTAACTTCCGGTAAAATCGTAATTTCGGCCGACGAAAGTTGGATTCGCGTCAATAATCACGACACCGAATCGGTACCGAAACGGTGTCGTGAACCGCCATGTTGTTTAGGTGAATATATTGGCTTGTGATTGGCCAGCTGAGAAAATCGTGTCGGACCACAAGAAAAAATCGGAATTTCTACCTTGAAAGGTGTACCTCACATTTTCGACTTTCCCAGAAGGGTCGAAGTTTTGGTATGGTTAAATACCTACCATGGAGATTTCAACTTTCAACCAATTGAAATAACACGCCTAAACTAGACGGGATGCTGAAGACCGTATATCGGAATAAAGTATACTCGGGGTGTTGGCTGCGTGATATGGGCTTGGGAGTAGGCCTACTTATATATGGATGGATGGTTGTAAAATGTGGTTAGGGGGGCTGAATGAGGTTTGACACCCACGGCCATTTCACTCAACGGAGTATACTTCATTCCGGTATACGCTCTTCAGGCACCCCAAGCTAGAAACTTCATCCTGGGATTACTATATGTAAAGATAATTATATGTTCATAATAATGTCTGCCCATTACGGTTCCATAGTATAGGGCCTATGTAGGGCCTATACCTGTAAGGCACAAAAGGAAATAAAATAGATTAATATCTAGCCTTTCGCATTCTGTATGCATAAAACGTTCGACTGAAGTACTGAATGCAAAATTTGGGAACAAACCAGGAAACAAGAGCTACCCGAATTCGGATCCATTTTTGGGGGCATTTATAGTAATTTTTTGTCACTTATATACTATGAGACCTAAACGACAAAACACCTCAGCAAGTCAAGCAACCATGTTGTATTTTGAGAAATAAATGTTAGTTAAGGGTTGATAGAGGCCTTTGAAGGCATTTATTTTTCCAAGTGCTATGGAACTTTTTTTTCCATACCCGTCATCAAAGCAAGATATATATATGTATATATATATATATATATATATATATATATATATATATATATATATATATATATATATATATATATATATATATATATATATATATATATATATATATATATATATATATATATATATATATATATATATATATATATATATATATATATATATATATATATATATATATATATATATATATATATATATATATATATATATATATATATATATATATATATATATATATATATATATATATATATATATATATATATATATATATATATATATATATATATATATATATATATATATATATATATATATATATATATATATATATATATATATATATATATATATATATATATATATATATATATATATATATATATATATATATATATATATATATATATATATATATATATATATATATATATATATATATATATATATATATATATATATATATATATATATATATATATATATATATATATATTATATATATATATATATATATATATATATATATATATATATAATATATATATATATATATATATATATATATATATATATATATATATATATATATATATATATATATATATATATATATATATATATATATATATATATATATATATATATATATATATATATATATATATATATATATATATATATATATATATATATATATATATATATATATATATATATATATATATATATATATATATATATATATATATATATATATATATATATATATATATATATATATATATATATATATATATATATATATATATATATATATATATATATATATATATATATATATATATATATATATATATATATATATATATATATATATATATATATATATATATATATATATATATATATATATATATATATATATATATATATATATATATATATATATATATATATATATATATATATATATATATATAGGCCTATATGAATAATTTGAGTGGAACTGGGCAGTTTTTTCAATCATGATGATATGTATTTATAAATTTACTCGTGGAGGTGTCGCAATAGGGCGACGAGACCAAGTTATATGTGGAGGTGCCGCGATCGTTAGAAGTGATCGAGCTATATGTGGAGGTGCCGTGATCGCAGGAAGTGATCGAGCTATATGTGGAGGTGCCGTGATCGCAGGAAGTGATCGAGCTATATGTGGAGGTGGCGCGATCGTAGGAAGTGATCGAGCTATATGTGGAGGTGCCGCGATCGTTAGAAGTGATCGAGCTATATGTGGAGGTGCCGTGATCGTTAGAAGTGATCGAGCTATATGTGGAGGTGCCGTGATCGTTAGAAGTGATCAAGCTATATGTGGAGGTGCCGCGATCGTAGGAAGTGATCGAGCTATATGTGGAGGTGCCGTGATCGTTAGAAGTGATCGAGCTATATGTGGAGGTGCCGTGATCGTTAGAAGTGATCGAGCTATTTGTGGAGGTGCCGCGATCGTTAGAAGTGATCGAGCTATATGTGGAGGTGCCGTGATCGTTAGAAGTGATCGAGCTATATGTGGAGGTGCCGTGATCGTTAGAAGTGATCAAGCTATATGTGGAGGTGCCGCGATCGTAGGAAGTGATCGAGCTATATGTGGAGGTGCCGTGATCGTTAGAAGTGATCGAGCTATATGTGGAGGTGCCGTGATCGTTAGAAGTGATCGAGCTATATGTGGAGGTGCCGTGATCGTTAGAAGTGATCAAACTATATGTGGAGGTGCCGTGATCGCAGGAAGTGATCGAGCTATATGTGGAGGTGCCGTGATTGTTGGAAGTGATCAAGCTATATGTGGAGGTGCCGCGATCGCAGGAAGTGATCGAGCTATATGTGGAGGTGCCCGATCGCAGGAAGTGATCGAGCCATATGTGGAGGTGCCGTGATTGTTGGAAGTGATCAAGCTATATGTGGAGGTGCCGCGATCGCAGGAAGTGATCGAGCTATATGTGGAGGTGCCCGATCGCAGGAATTGATCGAGCTATATGTGGAGGTGCTGTGATTGTTGGAAGTGAACAAGCTATATGTGGAGGTGCCGCGATCGCAGGAAGTGATCGAGCTATATGTGGAGGTGCCCGATCGCAGGAAGTGATCGAGCCATATGTGGAGGTGCCGTGATCATTAGAAGTGATCAAGCTATATGTGGAGGTGCCGTGATCGTTAGAAGTGATCAAGATATATGTGGAGGTGCCGTGATCGTTAGAAGTGATCAAGCTATATGTGGAGGTGCCGTGATCGTTAGAAGTGATCAAGATATATGTGGAGGTGCCCGATCGCAGGAAGTGATCGAGCTATATGTGGAGGTGCCGTGATTGTTGGAAGTGATCAAGCTATATGTGGAGGTGCCCGATCGCAGGAAGTGATCGAGCCATATGTGGAGGTGCCGTGATCGTTAGAAGTGATCAAGCTATATGTGGAGGTGCCGTGATCGTTAGAAGTGATCAAGATATATGTGGAGGTGCCGTGTTATGAGTCATTTATATATGTTCTATATATTATATGTTGTGGTCATTTCTAAATAAATATTATCACGATTAAAAGAACAGCCCAGTTTCACTCAATTTATTCAAATATGAATCGTGACAGTTTAAGTAGAGTTATTTATATATATATATATATATATATATATATATATATATATATATATATATATATATATATATATATATATATATATATATATATATATATATATATATATATATATATATATATATATATATATATATATATATATATATATATATATATATATATATATATATATATATATATATATATATATATATATATATATATATATATATATATATATATATATATATATATATATATATATATATATATATATATATATATATATATATATATATATATATATATATATATATATATATATATATATATATATATATATATATATATATATATATATATATATATATATATATATATATATATATATATATATATACATACATCCATGACGGAATTGTATTTTATTCAGTATTTAATCAAAAACAGTAGCCTATATGTACAGATCTAATTTTTCTTAGAGACAAAATAGTAATATATATTGAATAGCGAGGACGGAGATTGCAGTTTCACCATCTCCCATTAACGGGCTGTCTTTTCAATTACATGCCAACTATTTTCACAGTTGGCAGCGATTTCTTCGGATGATCCACAACGTGACTCGCCGCCGCCTTAGCTCCGAGTCCTCGTGCGTCGCCGAGTTGACCAAGATCGGCGAGCTATGCCTAGACGATAACCCAACAGCTCACCAGATGAAAGAAGGTGAAGCTGGCCCAACATCAACATAATGGTTGCGAATTGCTGCCGTTTACGGGAGCGATTTCGAAAATTGACGGCCATTTAGAATTATCTTATTAGCTATGATCAGCGACAACTATGGGCTGGTGCGGTGTTATATAGGGTTGGTTTCGTTACGCATTTGTCTTTATGAATGTTTTTTCTTGCATTCTGCTTAGTTTTATAGTTAAAGATGGTTCATACCAAAGAATGTAATTTTTTCCCCAAAAAATGAGTGGAGAATTAATTACCGCTCACTTTGCAACTATTGAAGGGGGCTTATCTAATTCCATCCATAATAATCTAGTTTAATATCTAATTTGATCTAATCCTAAAACCGATAAAATTGGTTTATTTTCTTTTGAGGGGTTTGGTAACTATAGTCCCAAGACACAACAGTAATAATATGAATGTGTACACGTTTACAAGCCATGCATATGTGTGGTGGGAGGGTGGAGGGGTCACATAAACCCCGCAGTTCTAATCTTGAGCTATCAAAGATTGTGATTGGTTGATATTACCAGGTGCATATTGTTGTCTAACTCTCACAAAAAATAGTGATGGCACTTGACAGAAGCCTATATTGAAAAAAATGCTGTGATTTTTTCACCCTCCAGGTTTATACCGACTAACGAATCTGGAGCGTAATATTGACGAATTCTTCCTGGTACAACTGGACGTGAACACCATTCTCTGGAGCTGTCTGTCCTGTTTCTTCTACTTCCAGGAACGCCTCCGAGCCAATGGCTGCATGGACATGCGCAGAAGACAACTCTACGTAACATCAGCTGGCGTCTTAGACCAGTTCCTCAAACGTTTGATTCCAGATTTGTCTGACGAGGTAAATGATAGGAAAACATTGGTTATGCGTTGTGAAATGAGCTTAGAAAGTATGAAAATCTAGAATGAAATATATTCTGTCAGGTAACTACATCTACAGACCTTTGATTATTTCAAAAGTTGAAAACTTCACCTGCTACTTGTTGCTACTTTTGCTAACACGTGCGTGCTACAGCTCAATCAATGTTGGTCCTTTGAGCCTGATATTCAATAACATTTACACCAATTATGCGATTTATTAATTATTTCCAATTTGAAAAGCTGGAAAATAACTAAAAGTGTGTGTGGTAGTTATTTTCATATTCATTGATAAGGTTATTCTGTCTCATGTTTGATTTTTTTCCGTCGCTGCTACGAGCTATGTATGCCTACTAATCAAATGTTCTTTATCTGTCAGCCTACACTCACGAATATCTATTATAGTTCAATATAGTTTCAATATTTTTATTCGCATCACGTATCGAAGATTATAAAGCAGAATGGAATTAAATTAATTAATATCTGCCGATATATATCTATCCATATCTATCCACGATCATCAAACCAGAGGCATGAATAATATCCACATCCCTGCACACAATCTGGCACTTTACAATAAGAACCCTGAATATGCAGGAGCCATTCTCTACAACAAGTTACCACAGACGCTGAAAACCATGTCTGACAATAATCTCAAGCTATCTCTTAAGCGTATCCTCCTTCAGCTATGCCCTTCCCCCTTAAGCTGGATTTCCATGCACGCGATTCTCATATCGCGCGATACCATGTCGCGCGTCATGGCGGCGCGCTCGAATGTTGAACCAACCTCAACTTTCGTGAAGCGATTCGCGACTTGTCCCTGATTGGTCAGTGGTCTGCCGCCTCGCGACTTTGAGCCGCCATAATATACATTATAATACATATGCATTTTAAATGTTGTGTAAAGCTGGATTTCCATGCACGCGATTCTCATATCGCGCGATACCATGTCGCGCGATATGAGAATCGCGTGCATGGAAATCCAGCTTTACACAACATTTAAAATGCATATGTATTATAATGTATTGTGTATCAAATAAATAATAATAATAATAATAATAATAATACACCATCAACGAGTATTTACAATAAGATTTTTTATGGGACACTTTGTAACCATATTATCAAAATAATTATAGATGTATTTAATGAATTCTTGACATGTTCTATAACTGGTTTCACTTTGTCTAATAACTCTGTACTACATTATGTTCTACTGAATAAATAAAATTATTATTATTATTACAGGTTACCCACGCAGTCATGCAATTTATCAACGTGAACCATCACTGGAACAAAGAGTTCCTGTGCAAGGATATCTTCCAGAAGGCTCTGGATCACGGTATCCTTGGTTACGTGGTGATGAGTGCGATGCTCAACCATGTAGACCTCCTTATAACCAACAACAACATCATGGAGGCACGGCTCGTCATCAGAGTCCTCTACGAACTGTTAGAGAAGTATGTATGCAAGCAAGGTGTATTGAGGGTTGCATTGATTGCCGGGGTATTAACTAGTTTTTACCTATTACCTACTATAGTCCTAGCTATTACAGTGTCTTAACTCCCAATCCCTCCAATGTTAAAAATATATACCAATTTCCGGTTCAAATCTATGGAATTGATATGGATCGTAAGTAGTCTAATTGTAGTGATACAAATTTGACTACAATTTTATCTGACAAAATCACATATATATGTCGGCTCAGCAGAAAGAGAAGGTACAAACTGTACTAGAAACCAACTTATCTTAAAATAAATTATTGACCTACTAAAAACCAACTTACCTGAAAAGCAACTGTATACTAAAGCCAACTGTACTGAAAACAAACTGACATGAGCTTCTATACTTTTTGAACAACCTGTACAGAAGTTGAAATAAGAGATTTGGCTTCCGCCCAAGGTTATATATTAAGATCTTTGCTTCCGCCTGTTCAGAAATTTCATTCGACATCAACCATCACTAAAAATCCCATAGAATATTTATGGGTGGTAACGTTATTATATTATGTAATGTCATTACAGTGTAGAAGAGTATTTAGATGACACATGAGCTGCATTTTAAATTATGAATTCATATTTCTTTTGAACTTGTATGTGTGTGAATATGTATGTTTTTTTTTTTTTTTTTTAATCACATCGAAACTTGATACAAAATCATTGTTCCCCAATTAAGGCTAAGGATGAAAAGTAGGAACGTTTGGACGGGGCACCACAAGGGCGATCTTATCACCCCATTTTAATTATTTGAAATCAATGAACTTCAACACCAGGGCTGCGCTGTCGGTGACCATAACTTTCCGCCGCAGATAAAAGTCTTGCAGTTTCCGAAAGTCCGGAACACATTATAAGTAAAAACCGTTTCTGTGATGCATATCCGGACATTATCAGCATTGGTATTAAGAGTAAACAAAACACACGAATGTTGATATCTTCCACTTTGAACTAAGTCTCTTGGGCACTTCTTTTCATTAACAGCAAATGTAAAGTTTGTCATCATACAAAATGGAAAAAAAATGAGTGATAGGCCTTGTATGTAATGTATTTGGTATGTTTTGTATGTGTGTATGTGTTGTTTGAACCGGCATGTCAAATATCATGTAATGATCAACAATGACAATAGAAAATAATAATAATAATAATAATTATTATTATTATTATTATTTACGCATGTGTACCCGCTCAACTGAACCTTCCACCGGAAAACCGAGAATTGATTAAATAAAAACAATAATAATAATAAAAATAACAATTTGTGAAGGAAGGGGAGAAGCCAGAGCACTCAATTTTACTTCTGTACATATTGCTCAAGAAATAGAAGTTTATAAGTCAGTTGATTTTTAGTACAGTTGATATTCAGTACAGTTTATCAATCCCAACCTGGAGAGCCAATTTTTGAGGTGGCAGAAGGCATGATGCGTAGTACAAAGTTACTCTCTAGGAATCGCAGCGATCGGTTTGCCCAAGAATATTACTCATGAAAAACGACATAATTGACGGCTGAGTGAAACAACCATATGAACATGCAGCTCGATCCATCATGTTATATAGGTCTACAGTTCCAGCGGGATCTGCCTGCGACGTGACATTTTCAGCTTCAACATCACATATACGATTAATGTAGATCACAAATTTGGGTAATAGCATTTCTTGTATGTGTTCACGATGCCATTGAATTTAGTTTTAGGTACTGTAGTAGCAGTAACGTAGAAGCAACGTATAAATTTTGCATATATGCGTTGTAGGATGAGCGAGATTTTATATGAAATTTACTTTAAAAAATGGCAAGATCTACACACCTCAATTTTGAATCCATTTCTTTATCTATTTATCTAATCTATCTGTCTATTCAAATTAATAATCTATTTTTTGAGTGAATATTTAAACTGTCTACTTAATTCACCTATTGATCATTTCAATTCATTTTACGATCTCATTGGTTCAACCTGGTAATCATCATCTAATAACTTTCTTTAATACAGCTCTTTGATTGATGTGAAAAAATAATACATATTAAATTTTGTCTTTGAAATTTTGGCTCATCCGATTTATATAAAACTCGGAAACAATTTGTTGACTTATCTTTCGTGTGCTTGAATTCCGTACAACTTTTCATTTATTAGGAGTAAATATTGTCTTCAATATTTTCCCCTCTGAGAAACCTCGGCAAAGGGATCGTAGTTCTCACCCCAACGAAGCGAGTAGTGGGGGTAACTTGGCGGGAAAAAAAGCTCTGACATCAGACTTGATCATCTCTCGTGGACATGGACGTTGGTAAATAGTTGTTCCATATCTGAAATTGGGTAACTTTGTGTCACAGCGAGTTATGATCGGGAGCGCCTCCTTAATTAAAATGAATGAATTTTAATAAAAATATTCACACTTCTGTCACCTTTCTGTTCCAGTCACAATTGGCCTCAAATGAAGGCCAATGCCATCAACACCATCTCTCGGCTGCTCAAGATGTTTCGGACCAGCGTTCAGCCCAACAGAAAGGCCAAGTTCAGTTATGCACCACTCAGGAAGGGCCTCGAAGTTTGTGTTAGAAGGGCATTCGAACACATGGACAACTACGATCTACTCCAGGTACACAGGAAAATTGATTTGAATATTCATAATGGTTGGATAGTAAAAATAGGCAAATTTTCGTTTAATTTATATGATTTTTTGGGGAGGAAAATATTCATATATTCACGATCTACTTCGAATAAATGGAGAAAAATCGTTCATTCATTCTAAATGTCTGATTAGGTAAATTGAAATGTTTTTTCTTTGTGAAAATATTATTTTTCATACAGCCAAAGCCAATATTCTCAAGCAAAAAAAGAGTATTATCATGTCCAATGCCCAGGACACTTACCAGTCGCAGAAAGCGTCCTGATAACCAATTACCAACCGGCGCAATATAACCACATCGTTTTACTTCTTTTCTTTTCTATTTTTTCAACTTCTACTTTTACAACCAACTGCCATCATTCTCTTGGACTTAATCGTGCAACTTACACAAATAAATTACTTACCAGCGTATTAATAGCCACACTAAATCACTCGACACTAGCTGACGTCTCGCAGACTCACTCGGACTTACGGAATGTACCAAACAGAAAAAGGTCCGATCAAAACTACCCTTGTGCCATTTAATTAAACTTTGATTGTATGACACTTATCTGTCTTAATTGTCTTGGACGTCCAACATCTTCGTTCTCATTTTTACATATATAAAATAAATATTAATATAAAAATGTTCACAGTTCATCTATAGTATTAGAAATTTCTTACTGTCATCAAATCACCAAAAGAGAAAGGTTTTATGCCAACTTGATCATTGTAAAAATGTCGGTCATTATATACAATCCCGCTGTCACTCGGAAAGATTCGGATTGCGTTTCTTACCGTAAATATCGTCCTGGAATTATACCCTGAAATAACTTGGCTGAAACATATTACATTGATATTTGTGTTTTTTATATTGGTAGACGACATTCTCCTGTCGTGGATAAGAGTATAGCTGTTGAATTCATCTTAGCAATATATGCAAACCAATTTTGTGTATTTTTGTGTGTCTAGTTTATTGAGATGATGGCTGAGTGGGCGCTTGATTCTAAAATGCCGATTGACTCTCTTCTCAACTTTGGCAACGTATTGGAATTTGCATGTATCCAACACAACACTATCCTTTACCAAGACACACTCACCAGCAGCCTCTTGAAGGTCGTCCTGAAAATGATTTCTTCTGACTCGAGACTCGTCAGCTTACTCGGTACGTCTCGTAATTAGCAAAATAATATTTTGATGTGGAACGTCTCCAAAATCCAGATCCGATGTGGAATGACACTCTGTGAAAATGGCCGTCATGTGCTGTGATATCCGTCACGAACCTTGCACTCGTCTCGAACCTGTGAGCGAAAGAAAGGGAGATACAGATGTCATTGTAGAGAAAGACAGATAAGGACAGTACACGTCATCAAATCGCTTGGTCATCTTGCAACATCGCGTCTAGATAACCAAAACTAGCACCGCCACTAGCAATATCATTGGACATGATTCCTTCAATGAAACTACAGCAACGTTAGAGCACGCGCTGAGACGTGACTACGATCCCGTATAAGCCCCAGCACACTGCTCACTTTTCTCGCATTTCTAGCTCATATTATTGACTAATAAATAACTAGTTCAAATCTTGCTGTCGGCAAACTTTTGTATTTCCCGATAGAACATTAATATATCCTGCTTTGTTTTTTGAAATACTAAATTAAAGTATAGAGTTATATTGCCATAAGAGATACTAATTAGGGGAATTGGTTTAGGTCATAGAGAAGCTACATGGTTAGGGTTTGCTGGGTTAGGTTTTAGTCTTCTTGAATGTTTTAGTCTTCTTGACCTTGTATTTTGCTCAGATCAGTTGAAGAAGAAGAAGAATACTTATATACTGCATAAATCCTTCGAAGAAACGATGTATTTAACTGTTTATTTTGCAAAAATTGAAGCGAGTCTAGATGCTGCATTGGGGGCTAAATGTCCTGTATTTTCAGGCATCCGAGTCCTCCAGAACTTGTTCGATCGCAATGACAACCTTTCTCAGTTTGACTCGCCGAGGATCTTCTTCCAACACACACACTTCAATGTAATAGCCGACGAGTACTGTTCCGAGGATAAGACGTATCTGAGGAATAATCGCATCATTATCCACGACTCTTTCCTGAAGGCGTTTGTAGTGCACGGATCAACCAGGCTCAACCTAGGTACCAACAGTACGCATATTTAAATATTTTAGCATTTTTAATAATGAAATAAATTTGTTTTTTTAGTAGTTTGGATAGGTGCGAGGTGATGGTGATGTTGACACTGATAGTGGCTCTAGATATTTGATAATTTGATAACTAGGAAAATGCAGAATGTGCGTTGTGAGATGAGCTTAGAGTATGGCAATCTAGAATGAAAAATAACTTGTCAGCTCAATTTACATCTACAAACCTTGACTTACTTCAAACGTTCAAAAACCTCACCTGCAACTTGTTGATATTTATAGTAACCTGCAACCTGTTGCATAAACACTCTGCAAAACCAATTGATCCAAATATTCAATAAAATGTACACGTTTATTGCGTTTTCTTCATTATTTCTCATTTGATTGTTGTAAAAATCTCTGAAAAGGTGTATAATAGTATTTTTCATATTCTGTGAGAATTTGAGAGCTTTTGAAAAATTCTTGTTTTTCAAGTATTTTGCCTCCGGGTTATTCTTATGAGGATTTTCCAAACTTTCCGATTATTTTCCGGAAAAACCTTCCGATCGATTCCTCTGAATAACAATCCCAACCTATTCTGTTATGACACCAACGTTCAGAAAAAGTTTCAAGTTGATTGATTCATTTCTCTGACCTGTATGCCGCGTACATAATTACAAAAAAAAAAAAAAAAAACATAAAAACGAAGCCCATTTTTTTTCAGGGTGTGAAATAGAAAGCTTTGCTACGCTCATCTAATAAATGGTTGCATAAATATTTTATTTAAATTTTTTATTCGTTTTATTAATCTATTTCCATGTTATACCCATCAGCCATAACGCACACAGTCCATATTTCCAGAGGCGATCTACACAGCTGTCTGCCTGATGATAGCCGAGGTACCTTGCGGGTACACAGCAGCCGCAGCTGTCTGTCTGATGATGAACATTCAGGAAGCTGCTCTCAATCCTAAGATAGGTGTCACCGAGATCGTCACCCATCATCTACATGCCACCATCCTCTCTGTGATGTCACTGATATGTTGGGTACATAAAGCTAGTGACTTCTACAATTATCTCAATAAGGTATGACACTCTCGCGTTTCATGTATATCAGTCAAATTTGTAAGCCTATATTGTGAACAGGAATTAGGGTATTTTTGCTGTTATCTCATCCTATTTGAATTAGGCATGTCATAGTCGGATTCACATTGATTAGACGAGCTTCAGCGAGGATTCAATTTGACATACTGAAAAAAATTGGTGTTCGTTTTTATGTTTCTTTTGTTTTTTTTTATGTTTTTTTGTCGGTTCTCCACAGGTCAAACGACCATAGCTATCAACTTCAAACTTTTTTTCATTATAGTTCCTCATCTAACTTAGATCTGTATAGTTTTGTGGCATTATCGGGTGGTAACTTTTATTTTTATGAATTTTAGAAATTTCAAAAATACCCATTAGAATAACACAGCGGAAAAAAAAGAAAATAGTTTTATTTTCCAAAAAAATGAAATTTTGCGTGAAGTTAAATTGCATTCAACATTTTACATTTCTGAAAATTTTCAGCTTGATCGGGTCAGCCATTTTGAAGAAAAAACATGAAATGTGCTAAATTGGTACCACTCAAAGCAGTTTTTACCCATTTATAACTTGAATGTCACCCAATTGGCGAATGTAGGCAAAAGTTTGGCAATCATGAGGATTTCGTCAAACATGTTTTAATAACGAACTAGGAAAAGCACATTTATTACATAGACTTCGTTGATAGAGGAACAAGGAGCGAAATAAAATAAGCTATGAAAACAAAAATAACGTTCTTTTGAGATTTCCTTGAAAACGTGTGAACTGTATTTCATATTTTTATAAATGTCGATAAAATGAAAAGTGGACATACTATTACTATCCGCTCGTCTAACAACGCATATATGGCGTTTTCCTCAAGTTATTTGATTACAGAAGTATGTAAAACGTTTCATTTTAGAGGAGCATAGCCCAGTAGTGGGGACTTTCCATTTCATTTAGGGCCCATACAAAAAAAACGGGCTTCATTTTTTTCCATTTTGTACATAGTATAGACCTACAGCCTGAAGGTCAGGAAAAGTGACCAGTCATCTTGAAACGTTTTTTGAATATTGGTGTAATGTAACGCCAGGATAGACTGGGATCGTTTTTTTCAGAATAACTGGTTAGACGGTTTCCTCAGAAAAAAAAATCGGAAAGTTTGGAAAATCCTTGTAAGAATAACCCAGAGGAAAAATAATTGGAGAACAAATATTTTTCAAAAGCTCTAAAAAATTTCATGAATATAAAAACAACTATTATACACATTTTCAGTGATTTTTTACAATCATCAAACAAAAAATAACAAGAAGAACGGATGTTTTGTCAAACCTTTTATCGTGAATATGTTTATTCGGCTGGTCGAAATGAAGCACCTAAGATTGAGATGAACCATACCAGTGTGTAGCGCAGAAACGACCTTGAGCCACTCCACGCTCGACTGTTTCAGATAATGCAGCGTCGTGCTGACGAGGCTCCGCATTTGAACCCCCCGCTGCGCAACTCCTACACTTACGCGCATCATCACGTGCTCTATTACAAGGAAGAACTCTACTTCGAAAACTGGGAGGTAACTATTATACCTTTTTTCATACTGAGAGAATTAATGTTGGTCCAGCAAGGTCATTTTCCACCCATGTATTGTTTGCTTATATATTGGGTTAAACAACGCACCGTACTGTTGACTAAAATGACTATTGGCATCGGTGAATGATATATGAGATGATAAAATGAACGGTCATTTTATTATGATTTTTTGGAAAGTGGGAAGGAGTTGATCGCAACCTGTTGTTAAGTAACCATCCCAGCACCATCCGGAATGACAAAGTGAAACCACGAAAACTCTCTGTTAGGATGATCGATCTTGAGGATGTCTTGAATCGAACCCCGATCTCCTGAATGACGGTTCAGCAAGCTAGGCTCTCACCCGTCTCTGTTATTATATACTTGTCTGTGTACTCTCATGTAGTCGCATTATTATCCTGCAGGTGCGCTACGGACTGTGGATGCACTTCCGGAAGGGCGTTGCCCAGCCCCGTAATAGCCAGCAAAATGAGCTGACCAGCCATGCAGACAAAGATGGATTGGAAGATGACAACAATGAGGAAACACAAAATGACAACAATAATAATTTGTCAACTAAAAGAAAGTCTGAATTTTCTAAGCATTCAGACGTACCTATTGCCTGTCGTAAGTCATTAACTGGTAAAACAACCAGTACTTCGGTATGAGGTTTTTATTGTAACTTACCAGTTGATTTTATATAATACGATTTTTATATTCTGTGATATTTTTTCCATTTCAATCCATTTGTTTTGTCGTGTCATTGCAGGTGGATAAAGTTACTGATTATAATATGAAATCTCTTTATTGTTTTGTAGTTTACGCTTGTACTTTATTGATAATTGGATGAACGAATAAATTGAAATAAAACATTGAAATAGAATTTATTTCTATTGATTCATAGATTTTTTGTTTCGATTTATAATAGTTTCGATCGTTAAATTACATTTTGTATAGTGTAGTCTATGTCAAGGACACACATAAGGTGTTATTTTTTAGGCAACATCTTATATTTTTCAAGACCCATATATATGTACGTAAAGTCATGTAATATGAAAGTAATGTATATTTAAATTAATTCCATGTATAGTCTGTACATAGGCTGTCTCACCAATCTGAGGCAAGTGTCAGAGATCTTTGTAGTTTGCTCATCTATTGTCCGACGACTAGGTAGGTATATGAAAATGTCAATTATTTCTACAGACTTCATCGAACTCACGCACTGTTGTATTTTATTCAAATTATACTAAACTTAAGTTGACTAAAATATAGAATAACTTACAAACGTTAAAAGTTCAGATAATCTTCAACGCCAAAAATTAGAATGAAAACATCTTTCAGAAGTAGTTATACTATCGTCTTCAGTAAAGATGTCAATATTAAAAATGGCTGTGAGTATGGATTGGATGGATCTCTGAAGCAATTTAGCAACGTCGCACCACAATCCTTACCTGGTTACAAACTTGCCCTTAAATGCAGGACAGAAGAGTTCCTTTGTGACTGTTGAGTTAGGATTGATATGTTTACCTACTTGACAGTTAAACTGATGGGAGAGATAGCAACACTTGCTACAGATTAGTGAGACAGACTATACTTATATTTGTGTACTTGTATACTTTGTACTTTCAATATGTCCATGGATCAAAGAATACCCTTGGTCTATGATATGACATGTCAAATACCACTTATACAGTGTTATAAAATAATTGGATGAGTACCGGTAATAATAATAAATATCGAAACTCACATTGAGGAATTCCATTTTTTACATGGTTTAAAAATGCAAGAGAGTTGATTTAGATTTGATGTTCGATGAAATATTTTAATAGAAGTGTCAAGACCTCAAAGTTTGAGGTCTTTCTGGGAGTTCCAGCAGTTGTATTTTTGAACTACTACCTAATGTAATACTGGTTGTACGCATTTGCGAATCGCATTGTTATGAACAAAAAACGAAATTGGGAGAGAACTGTTGTAGCTAAGCCAATAACAACATTTTCTCCAGGAATTCCAGCATCCTACGTGTAAAAGATTACATCTTAGTGTCATCAATTGTGTCACTGTCTTCACTCATCATTAGGTTGTGTAGGAACTTTGAAATGAGGGGGGGAAAACCTAATTGTAAATCAAAAGCCAATTTATATATTGAGGGTCTCTCTTACAGATAGGGTCTGGGGCAGAGCCAAAGACACTGGAGTGAGAAACTTTCATTCTCTTTTTTTTTGACAATCTGAGAACCATATTTAACATAAATTAGGGTGTATTGTGTGTGTTTTTGAGTGTATTGTTGTGAGAGTGATTGTGTGGGTGTCAAGGCGAATAGTGTGGAGGCAGGTCAGGTATGGAAAAAAAATTGAAAAATTGGTTCTGCGTCAACCCCCCCCCCCCCCCTGCTCCTGCTCATCACGGTCCTAGTTCAAGAGCAAGACACAGATCAGAGTCAAGTAAATAATGGAAAGTTAACGTTGAAACATTGGATGAGCAAAGCGAAGACTCAATTTCACCGTACTCCAAAAAACTTCTTTTTTTCTTTTTTGGTGCTCCACAGGTCAAACGAAAGTACAAATTCAGTTGAAACTTGGCATACACAAGTGTCATCAGCTGGTTTGCTACTGTGTAGTTTTGAAGCGCACCAGATCCACCACTTCTGAGAAAACCCATTTCGAGTTAAAAAAAAATAATAAAAAATCAGAAGAGAAAATTTGTTAAAGATATTCCCTTTGAATGAATTCAAATTTTCAGGAAATTCTAATCTAGGCCTAATAATGATGCACAATATTCCAAAGATTCACATAAATCGAATCAGCCGTTTTGATGAAAAAGAAAGGATAAAATAATATTTTAACATCAATCAAGTCTCTCAAGAAACCCATTAGGAATTGAAGCAAAAGGTATAACCAATTATATTGTAGAAAGATTAAAATGAGTGATGAATGAAACAAAAAGGCTATGTCCTAATTGTTTTGAACTCAATATGGCTTTTGATGACATTTCATATAAATAATGCCGATATCGCTCATCCAACAACGCACATGGTGCGTTTTCCTAGTAAAAAGTAATTATACATATTTTGGCAGCTAGACTTGGGTATGTCGTAACCCGTGGAATGCGTTGTTGTTATTGTTAAGAGTAATCTAAATTTATGAAAGACTACCTGATCCAACTAGCCTAATCATTATTTATTTGGGTTAACGGACTCACTGTGCTGATGACTACGATTGGCGTCGGTGAATGATATATGAGATGATGGGATGATGAGATTACATGTTATTTTATCAGGTGTATTTGGTAGTGGGAAGAAGTTGGTCGTAGCCTGAAAAATAACCATTTCAGTAGTGATCTAAATGACAGAGGGAAACCACGAAAAAAACCTGTCAGGATGGTCGACCACTGCAGAAATCAAACCCCGGTCTCCTGAACAACAGTTCAGCCACTCGGCCACTCTTCTGACCTAACCAACCTAACCTGATTTATTATAAGTTATAAGCTAGAACTGACATTATTTATTCCAAATCAACAGTTTTACTATATAACAGTGACCAACAGGGATGATTGTAAAACCACTTTGAAGTATTTTAGGGTTTTAGAAGTCGTTAGCGGAAAATAAAGGTGGGTTTTGTGTTTGTTATATATCGTCGAACTAGTTCGCAGGACCCGAGCTCGACTGACTGATCATGCGCTGTGCGATTGCGCAGTTAAATTCGTCTGCAGCTGTTTTGAGGGTTTTGAGGTGCGTGAAAATTCTCAGGAAAACATCATAATTATATGATTTACGATATAAGAAAGGTTGGTGGCACATTGCTCTTTATTGAAACAATTATGAACTTATATTACAGTTGAAATTTTGAATGTAAACAGTTATTTTAATCACAATCACTTCTGGAAAGCCATATTTATCTGACGGCTTGTTGATGCAAGAACGACCTAACGATGTCTATTTATGGCTTATGACAGTCGTAATTAGCACATAATTAGCTAACCCGTCAGCTCTATATATTTGCTAATAGCTAGTATAGACATATTAGCCGCTCAAGTAAATGATAAATCGTAGATAACAAAAGACCAATTACTTTCTGACGTAATGTTTCTTAATTTGAGGTTAGGTTACTCTTTTGACTTCCATAAAATCAATGCTTCCATTCAGGCTCAATAGGTGAAGTTATTTCATCAAGCTATAAACTCATAATATCAATATCATCGATGAAGCCTACCTAGGCTTTTACCTATGTTTGGTCATTGAAACCGAGTATTCAATTGATGATATTGCCCTCCCACAACGTAGCCTATGTATAAGTAGAGGCTTCTGTCATCCTTCAGAAGGTCTCTTATTTTGGCCTGATTCTTGATTTCATTGCCAACCATTGTTTATCACCTTTTGAACGAACAGCCTCTATTAAACTAGATGCAAAGCCTGTAAAACTTGACGTGTATATATCTCGTTCATCATTACTACCGGTAGGCTATTTAGTACCGGTACTGGTATTGATGTTTCAATAAAAAAAAGAGGTTAATTTGTGATTCTTCATCTCGATTCTGAAGCGTTGATGTATTTTAAATGAATAATCAATGCTAGAGACCTAGGCCTAGTCAGACTACATTTCACCAAAAGCTGATTTCTGAACAATACCAGCATAAACGGTTCCTGTGATCTGACTTATAACATGAGGCATCAGAGTGGAATATCTGCGTGTTTGATGCTATGGCAGTCTGCAGCGTACGTAAGCCTATATGAGGCCAGTGACATTGAGTTTATAGTGTTATACACTATAAACTCTATAAACATTATAAACTCAATGCCAGTGATTTTGTAAGGTAAATTCGATAACCTCCTCTATTTAACACAAAGGAGGTTGTTCTAAAATTCAATGATTGGGATTAACTACGGTAGCTCCAGGTTCTCCTTATGGCCTCCTTCTACTTATAGAATGGCCTCCTTCTACTTATGGTTCTCCTTATACATTGTTATGTATGTAGTATGTAACTCATGATGGTACGTGTGTGCATAGGCGGTGGCTATGCACACCATACCAGTATTAGTATGTTGGTATGATTGAGTGTCTGTGCGGGTAGGGCCAGGTTGGACGGTAAAGGGTGTCTTTTTAACTGGCTGTCAACCTGTACGGACGTGTGTAACCTGAATTAATAAATGTGAGTTTCTTCGATTAACCTTTTCTTATTTATTGAAATAAGAACACAACAGTTTGGCGACGAGGGTTTTAGAACCAAAGTAGAAACTTTCAACGAAAAATTTACTAGGATTGTGCAAATATTGCCGAATTCAATTCGTGACCCGCGTGGTCGCGACAAGTGGGCGTAATGACGGCTGACGAACATTCTAGTGTAGGTAAAGGAAATATGTCTTCCTATTTCGGGAAAGTTGAAACATTTGATCCATCAGTAGAGGAATTTGACATTTATGTTGAGCGGTTAGAGTTATTTTTTGAATCTAATACTGTTCAAGAAGATAAGAAGAAGTTTATATTCCTACAACAGATGGGGGCGAAGGTTTACAGGACAATTAGATCACTGGTTAGTCCGGCTCGACCTAGTTCTAAAACGTATGAAGAACTCAAGGCCATTTTACAAGCGCACTTCACACCAGTAAAGTCTGTGATGGTGGAAGGGTTTAAATTTAATAATCGAAACCAAAGAGAGGGGGAATCGATTATAGAATACGCTGAGCAATTGCAGTCATTAGCCAGTACGTGTGAATTTGGTGCTTTCTTGGACAGAGCGCTTAGAGACAGATTTGTATGTGGGGTAAAAAACGAAGATATCCGCAAGCAGTTATTAAATTGCGAAGATAACATTACATTTACCAAAGCTTGCAAAGTAGCAAGAGGCCTCGAGTCAGCCGGAGATAACGCACGCGTTGTATCAGTATTAAGCGATGTAAAAAAAGTGGTTCAAAGGCAGTCACGTCAAGGTCAACAGTCCAAGCCTTCCAGCTCACAGTCTCATGGGTCAGATGGCGGTCGGCTACCAGTCAAGTCTAAATCGAGTCAAGCACACAGCATGGATCCCAAGTGTCGCAGATGTGGTCGACAACATGAGGAGTCAACATGCCCAGCTCGTCAGTGGACCTGTTTCACCTGTCAGCGAAAAGGTCACACGTCTAAAATGTGCCAAAGTCGGAGCAAGGTGAAGAAAGTGGAACAGGAATCCAGTGAAGGAGAGGACAGCGAGTCAGATCAAGACGTCAATTTTGATATGGGTGAAATAAAAAATATCAAAGTAATTGGTAAAGTTGATAAGCCTTTGATAGTTAAGATGAAGCTTAACAGTAAAGTGATAGACATGGAGGTAGATTCCGGTGCTGCCTGTTCCATTATTTCAGAAAAATGTTATCTCAAACATTTTAGGAATGTTCCACTGAGTAAAACTCAGATTACACTCAAATCAGTTTTTGGTGGTCTGGGAAGTGTAGTAGGCAAGATCACTGTGTCAGTGATTGGTATCAATGCAGTTCATAATCTAGACCTGATAGTGGTGGCTATGGGAAGTAGTAAACATAGTGATACTATACCATTGTTAGGGCGTCCATGGTTGAACGTGCTAACTCCAAATTGGAGAGATGATTTGTCAAAATTCCATCTTGCTGTCAAGTCCTTGAATGTAACCGAGTCATGTAGTAACAAGGTACAAGATTTACGAGAAAAATTTCCAAGAGTTTTTAACAAAGATACCTCCGGTAGCATTATAGGTTTTGTGGCCGATGTAGTGTTGAAAGAGGATGCAACCCCTATCTTCCACAAAGCATATGGGGTACCATATGCTGTAAAACCATTAGTGGAAAAAGAGTTGAAACAGTTGGAACAAAATGGTGTGTTGAAGAAAGTGTCACGCAGTCAGTGGGCTTCACCATTAGTAGTAGTTCCGAAAAAGGAAACTGGCGTTGTCAGACTATGTGTAGATTTTAAGGTAACCGTGAATCGGTATGTCGACACTGAGCACTATCCGTTACCACGGGTGGATGATATTTTTGCCTCACTGGGTAATGCAAAGGTATTTACAGTATTAGATTTAAGTAATGCATATCAACAGCTGAAAATATCAGAAAAAGCCCAGGAAATATTAACTGTCAACACTCATTTAGGCCTGTATCAATTTACTCGATTACCTTATGGAATTACATCCGCACCAGCTATTTTCCAAAGTGTAATGGATCAAGTTTTGTGTGGTATTCCAAATGTAAAGTGTTACTTAGATGATGTACTCATTGTAAGTGAAACACCGGAAGGTAATGAGAAAACCTTGGAAATGGTGTTAGAACGGTTGGAAAGGCATAATATCAGAATTAATTTAGGAAAATGCAAGTTTTTCAAATCAGAAGTTGAGTACCTTGGTCATGTGTTAGACTCATCAGGGATTCACCCGCATCCAAACAAGGTGGAGGCCGTTGTTAAGGCCCCAGCACCATCAGATGTAGCTCAGCTACAGTCGTATTTGGGTTTGTTAAACTTTTATAATAGATTTCTTCCAAACCTAGCAAGTTCAATCAAACCCCTACATAAACTGCTTGAGAAGGGAAGTAAATGGGCCTGGACAGCAGAATGTCAAAAGGCGTTTGAAGTGAGTAAGGAATTACTCGTGAGTAGTCAGTGTTTAGTACCATATGATCCAACTCGGGAGATGGTTGTATCATGTGATGCGTCACATTATGGTGTAGGCGCAGTGTTATCGCATGTGGTTGACGGGGTAGAGAAACCGGTGATGTTCGTTTCGTCAACCTTAAGCAAAACTGAACAAGGCTATGCGCAGGTAGAGAAAGAGGCCTTGGCAATCGTATTCGGGGTGAAACGATTTCATAAATTTATTTTTGGGCATAAATTTCGTTTGATCACCGATCACTCTCCGTTAAGGGCCATACTAGGTAGTAAGAAGGGTATTCCGACATTAGCTGCAGCACGGTTGCAACGTTGGGCCATAATTTTATCTGCGTATATGTACCATATTGAATACCGTAAAGGAAAAGAGTTAGCTAATGCCGATGCGATGTCGCGGTTACCGATGCCTAGTAAGTCAGTAGAGGAGCAACGTTGTCAGTTTTCCGCAGTCAAGTGGGTTTGTAGTGAGTGGAAGTCGTCATTTTCGGATTTCCCATGTACAGCCAAGGAAATAGCGCATTATAGTGCAAAAGATGTTGTCCTGTCAAGGGTAATGCTATCAACACAACAGGGTTGGCCTAGCAGTGAAGTGATAGATCCTGGGTTAAAACCTTATTTCAGTCGCAAAAGCGAGTTATCAATCGACGAGAATTGTCTTACTTGGGGAAATCGGGTCATAATTCCAGAACAATTACGTAATCATGTTTTGTCCTTACTACATGATCAACACCCAGGAGTGGTGAGAATGAAAGCGTTAGCTAGAAGCCATATCTGGTGGCCGGGGATCGATGGTGATATAGAAATCATGGTTCTCAGTTGCGAGGCATGTCAGTTGTCGCGCCCGTCAGACAAGCAAGGTCCTTTGCATAATTGGCCTACACCCTATCGGCATTGGCAAAGAGTGCATTTAGATTTTGCTAAACTGGAAGGCACTATGCTGTTAGTGCTAGTCGATAGTTACTCGAAGTGGCTTGAGGTGTGGCCAATGCAACAGACAAGTGCCAAACACGTAATTGAAAAGCTAAGAAATGTAATTGCTACTTTCGGTTTTCCAGAGCTTTTGGTCTCGGACAATGGTCCACCGTTCAATTCTGAAGAGCTAAAAACATTCTGTGTGTCTAATGGTATACGGTTAGCACATAGTCCACCCTATCACCCTGCGTCGAATGGTCTAGCCGAAAGAAATGTCAGGACAGTCAAGGAAGTTCTATCCAAGTATCATATTACTACGGATAAGCTTAATAAACAATCTAATCTAACCTTACAGCATAGAATAGATAACTTTTTGTTTCATTTTCGGAATACTCCGACAACCATAACTAATTCGTCTCCGGCTGAAATGATGTTTAGATATAAACCACGCACCAAGTTAAGTATGTTGAGTCCAAATGTAGGAGTAACTTTACAAAAAGCCAGCGCGGAAGTAATGTTCAAACGCAACCAACATTTTGCCAAAGGACCGAAAGAGTTTATGGTAGGAGAACAGGTTTTAGTCAAGGTAACTGGTCCTCAACGAACACCAGGTGTACGATGGAAAAAAGGGGAAGTTAAGGAAAAGATAAGCCCTGTAACTTATCTAGTTAGTGTAGACGGTCGAATTAGGCTATGTCACTGTAATCAGTTGAAATATTCAGTGCTTACTAGTGATAATAGTAGGCCTACAAAGGTCACTAACATGTATGATGAAGATTATGTTGATTGTAATAAGAATAAACACAATGATGTTGGAGAACCGGCAAGGCAACGTTCTCCATTCAAAGTTAAGACTCCTGAAGTACCATGTGAACCAGGGACCATAGGCAGAAAAAGTAAATCTCCAGAAGTTATAATGGAATCAGAAGTTAGAACCAGGTCCTCGCCTCTCAGGGCCCCAGATAGCATGGGAACTGAGGAAATTTGTACACCTATTATACGACGGTCTGAAAGGGCCAGGAAAATGCCTGTTAAACTGGATTTATAAGTATAAATGGAGTTATTATAATTATTATGATTATTGATTTATAAAATGTTTAATTTTAGGATCACTGTAATCCCTTTGAAAAAATAAATAAATAAAAAGGGAAGGAGTGTTATGTATGTAGTATGTAACTCATGATGGTACGTGTGTGCATAGGCGGTGGCTATGCACACCATACCAGTATTAGTATGTTGGTATGATTGAGTGTCTGTGCGGGTAGGGCCAGGTTGGACGGTAAAGGGTGTCTTTTTAACTGGCTGTCAACCTGTACGGACGTGTGTAACCTGAATTAATAAATGTGAGTTTCTTCGATTAACCTTTTCTTATTTATTGAAATAAGAACACAACATACATGTAGTCAGAAATGTTAATTATCTGCATCCAACTAATACATTTAGCTCACCAGACTATCCAATACGTCTGGGCCTATGTTAATTAGAATGAATTGTGTTGTTTCACGGCGCTTCATCAACGAAGTTATTTGCGCATGTTAATTTGACTTTCAGAGATATTTATAATTCAAATTAATTTCAATTACCGTATATAGACAATGTGATGACTAACGAGATAGGCCCTAGATATACATGTAAAGTTGGGCTTACAATATTTTCAGGCATAACGCTAGTTTATAGCTCGTTGCGGTGGCGAGCGAAGAGGAATGCCACGCAATGAACAGGTTATTGTGACCCCCTATGCTGCCAGCACTGCTTTCAATGTTTCATCCTTGCATTTTTTAAAACACAGTCATTTACGTTTTACGGAGCTTTTGCCAGGGTAATCCAGTGAGTCTATGGGGGCTATAGGCCTACCATACTTGAGTAAAAGTTTGGCCAGTGTAGGCATATGTTGAAGCTTGACTACCATTACTACTTTTTACAAGACTTATGGATGTCATTTGAATAGATCCTTGAGAATGAATAAAATGTTTAATCAAAGGAATAAAAGTGCGTAGGCCTAGCACATGTAACGTGGACAATGTAGACATTCAAACTTGGGAGTTTGCGTTGACCTCAGGGTTACCAGTCTTGAATTTAAATCAGCATTGGAAAGTTTCGTCATCTCATGATATGTGTTGAAACATGCAAAATGTGCAAGTTTCGACATTGAAATCAGAAACTAAACTGTTCACCTAGACCTATTAGGCCTACTTAACCAGCAATTGCAGTGAACTAGGTATGGGAAAATATAAATTGTTGTCTTGATGGTTTGTGACTATTTTAGTGTTTTCATGACAGTTTTTTTGTAAAACATATTCCCAATAGTAATTC
The DNA here is from genome assembly GCA_964007535.1 of Brachyptera risi. NCBI lineage: Eukaryota > Metazoa > Arthropoda > Insecta > Plecoptera > Taeniopterygidae > Brachyptera > Brachyptera risi. The sequence goes on from OZ023334.1 coordinate 10,097,962, forward strand.
GTTAATACTTCTCAATTCTCTATACTATAGGGCCTATATACATATATATGTATATATATATATACCGGTGTGTGTATATATATATATATAAATATATATATATATATATATATATATATATATATATATATATATATATATATATATATATATATATATATATATATATATATATATATATATATATATATATATAAATATATATATATATATATATATATATATATATATATATGTATATATAAATATATATATATATATATATATATATATATATATATATATATATATATATATTTATATATATATATATACACACACCGGTATATATATATATATATATATATATATATATATATATATATATATATATATATATATATATATATATATATATATATATGCATTATTTTGAATGACAAACAGCATGTCGTAATTTTCTGTCGAGACTTGCTCAAGTGATAAACCATATTGATATTTGCATAATCGCGATATAAATTTGAGACTAGGTGCCCAGATCAGACACTTCTGTATTACAAACAGAATCTATGTTCATTTTTATAAGAGCACTACAGCCAATCGTCAGCTTGGACTACTCTGGGAAAGCTTTCTCCATTTCCATTTCTTTTCATATTACATTGTATCAGTCATCTCATGTTTAATTTCTCATGCCAGTTATAAACTCAACAACCCTTGACTTTCAAATCTTATAAGAATACTTGGTTAACTTTTGTTGCCAAATACTGTAGGTGTTTTCAGTTTCATTGATGATAGGCCTACTTGGTTGACCACTAGTGACAGGCGTGGGCGCGTGGCTAATCGCCAGGGCCACCTTGATCTATACTTCATGTGGGCATTTAGAGATACTCTGATCTAGGTATATGTAAATTTTCCCACGTAACAAAGCCCATTTGATTGGATGTTCTGTTTTGTGACGTTTATGGGCGAGTCAATCACTAGTCGTCAATTCATTAGGCCTATCATTGAAACACCTGTAAAAGGCCATCTCCACATTTCTTCAATACATCAGATTGTTTTCATACAATGTTTTATTAAAACATTAAAGAATCAATAAGAATTGGGTACAGAATTGATATTAATCATGAATGCAATTTTTTTATGATTCTCATATAAATGTTATTTCAATTTAAAACTTACTGTACATCATGCATTATGAATTAAGGAACAAATTGAGAAGTTATTGCATGTATTTTGTAATTTATCATTCGTAAAACATAAATTTCCCATCTCCCTCGATCATCATCCTTCATGCAATATTTATTATAGCCTATTAATTGAGTTTTGTATATTTTTCTATCATTTGTTTCCTAGGCCCGTAGTTGATTGGGTATACACACTAGATATGAACAGTACAGTTGACTATCTTTCACTCTGTCGCTAACGTAACCGTCAGATACCGTGCTAATTTGGTCGTACAAAGCTATCCTATCACTCTTATCGCCTAGCTATCACTAGGCTATGTCTTCAGAAATTTTCTTCTCTGGTCGACATTTTCACGAAGCTGTTACTTGCTAAAAAATGTAACTTGACTGTGACTTTTTTATCTCTGTGTATTTATTGAACTTTATATTTCACTATCAAACTTTTTCCCAACTGTTTAAACTCTAAAACCCTAAGATTTCTCTTAATTTAAAACAGATAGTCACTGCTGACACCATGTTTGTTCATGTTCAATACAACAACAACAATGCTTTATTATATCATTGATACATTGTTACCATAGTTACAAGGACATTGTTAGTGGTACCAACCTAGTAGATATAATATCTATAACAAGCTTGGTATAACTTTTGCTGATTGCAAAAAGTACTGCTTATGTTATCCAGCAGCATCACACTAGAGTATGGCATATATGTCCAGATGATTTATTTTGATTTTCCAACTACGATCTGTTGACCAAACTTACGTCTTAGTTTTTACAGTTTATCAAAGTACCTAATTATCTAGGTTTGTACTCAGTTATCAAATTCTCTCTCTCTCGCTCTGTCTTCCATCATTATCATATAGAAGGCCATACCGGTATATGATTTAGTATTCTGCCGGTAAGAGCAGGTAGGCATCCGATTGGACTCCACGCTTGCTAGCCATGTCTAGAAAAGGGGAGCTCAGAGGGGGTGTACCGTGTGCTGGGAACAGCGCATAGACTAGCCCGCCAACTCATTTCACCGTAAACACAGTTCCCTATCTCACTTTTGAGATTTTTTACGGTTTTTCAAAGTACCTAATTATCTAGGTCAACAACAATACAAATTTTTTCATCTGAAGAACTCCTCTTATTTGATCAAATTCTTTTCGGGGTGAACGTTCTTTTTAAAACTGAAAAGAAAAGAAAATCAATACCGGTAGGCCTATCTCAAGAATAATTTCGACGGTGAGAGTTCGCGATTTGAGAAATTTGAGCGCCTCTTTATGTTTTCCCAATTAGTTACCACAGTAGCCATTTTAAATAGCTTATAATTTAATTAGGTTATTTTTCGTTTGTTTCAGTTTGCACTTCCTTCCCGTGGTCCCTGTACCCCGCTTGCATGAGGTAGAGTGTAGATTGCGATGGCCGCCTACATCAACCGCACGATATCCATGATGGCCGCCGGGGACGGGCCCAATATACGCGGCCCGTCGTCCGCGGCCGGCAAGATGACTGACACCCGCTCCTCCCCGCTGCAGATCTTCGTCAAGGCCAAAAAGAAGATCAACGACATATTCGTCGAGATCGAGGACTACGTGCAGGACACCGTCTCGTATATACACTGTGAGTGGAACGCTCGACGCTCTCCCAACCAGGATCTATAGGCTTTTTCTTTCCGCCAGTCACGATTTCTGACATATTCTATTTTGTGTAATCGCAATCCAGAATGCTACCAAATAAGTTGGCGTTTTCGTCACGATATCTCGCCATAAAAGTTGCTTCAATTTGAAAAACATACAAAAAAGATAGTTTCAGTACGTTGTTGAAACCCTATATAAATTAGGGTTACCGTTCATTGTGGATTGTGTGAATGATAGCGAATATGAGATATAGAAAATATTGAAAGATTGGGTGCTCCATCCAATATCAATTCAAAATCATGATATTGAATCATGATTAAAATTATCGATGTATTTCTAGATCAAAATCGTGTCTTTACAGCCATCTTATTTTGTGATGTGCAGTGAGGATTTGCCTTAGTCACGACACACACTTCAAGCGTCAACAAACAACTGACGAACTGACCTTGGTGAAGAATCCCAGTATTGAATGGTCACTAGATAATTAGGGGTGATGGCAGGGGTACATTTGGAAAATACATTGTGCGAGCATAAGGCGAACGTGTGATCCTCTAGACAGACTGTAGAATCGTCACTGTGATGATTTTGCTGGGGAGCTGACAGTCCACTGTTCATTTATTCTAAATCAAATTCATTTTTGAATTCGAAATCAGTCAAAACTCTGATTCTAGTATCGTCAAAATTCGAAGGTATCGAAATTGAACAGCAATCCTAGGCCTAGGCCTATATGAATAGATGAATGAACTCTATCGGTCTAAGCGTCCCTTCTTGTGCTGTGCTGACCCGTGCATGTTTGTCCTCACAGCGCTGCAGGATGCCAAGAACGTGATCATGGTGACCGGCGAGGCTGTCCAGGTGGAGGCCTACATCGCCAAGGTCAAGGGCATACGAGACGTGCTCACCCGCGACCACATGAAGGTAACATAACCCCGCTTTATAAAAATTACCCTATTTTATCAAACGTAATCACACCTGGTAAGTGTATAGGAAGTCGCACCATTATGTTAGGGTTGTAGTAGGTTATGGTAGTCGATGGTTAGCTGGAGAAAAATTTAGGCCCAATCGTTGTTTGAATAATGAAGTTGAAGTTTGGCAAGATGAAAGTAGAAGGTGGTGTGGCAATTTCAATTTCAAAAACTTGAAAAATAACAGCAATCAAGAATTTGAGCAATCAAAACAAGAAAGGTATGCCAAGTTTTGAATCTTGAAAGTTTGGTCTTGTTGCTCATTTAACAGAATCCTTTCCTGATGTATCACCTAACCCTAACCGCCACTTGAAAACTTCAAGAAATACCTCATCATTGGCACGGCACACTATTGCTCAATTCCCTCCACCCCCCCCCCCCTTCTCCCACCTCTCTCATAAGAGTAGATCAAACCTTGGTTCGATTCTTGCAACAGTCCATCTTTACAAGGGTCTTTAGTGCTTTCCCTCTGTAGTCTAAGCAAATTCCGGGATGGTTCCTGCAATATAGGTCAGAATTGCTTCCTTACAACTGTATTTCCACTTCTTTTCATATTAGGATTACCTAATAAACCTTCATCTCATCATCCCATCACCTCATCCGACGCCATTAGATCTTGATTATCATTACAGTGAGTTGTAATTTAGCTCAATAAAAATGAAAATCAAACTTTGGCACAGAGTACTGTGATTTCTCTCCTCCCCCCTCCCCCCACTCTCCTCACGTTACTGAACCTAGCCGTACTTTCGCACGTGCATGCGAACGGTATTAACCCTTATTCTTACGAGCTTGTCATTTGGCTAGGTGGCGTTCTTCGGGCGCACCAGCAACGGCAAGAGCACAGTTATCAACGCTATGCTCCGCGAGAAGATCCTGCCGTCCGGCATCGGCCACACGACCAACTGCTTCCTGCAGGTCGAGGGGTCGGAGACGGGAGAGTCCTACCTCATGACCGATGACTCGCAAGAGCGACTGAACGTAGCGGTGAGTCTCGCAATCGCTTTCTCACCGTACAAAGTTATTCCGAGAAGAATTGTTTTTCACAAATTCAAATCACAGATGCACGTTTTTTCCGTCCCTGTTAGTCACAAGCGTAACGGAAAGCTTCGGATTTGTTTACGTGTCTTACCAGGGCGGAAAACTTGCTGTTACTATTAATAGTGCTTATTACTAACCAGGCTGGAAATATAGAAAAAATACCTGGGCCTACAACTAAAATGTTTACTGAGTCCCGTTTTCATCTTTTCTATTCATTTCATTTTATTTATTTCATTAAATTTATGATGCTTCCCTGCTGGCTCAGTTAATTAAGGCACTGTTTCAGAAACAAAGTCGTCGGGCGTGGGTTCGAGTCCTGCATGAGGTACGGGTTTTTGTAAACATTCATCTACCATTCATTTTTTTAGTTTCCAATAATGAAGCTGTCTTGGAATCGGTAAACTGAGAATATCCAGTTATCACATTAATCAATAATAAAGCTCATGGGAAAGAAACTGAAATATTTTCTGAGTCATTATAGGATATCATTTTTAGGTTTTTGTAGTAATTTATTTTTAAAATTATTTCATGTAGGCTTAGGTCTAATCACTTCCTGTTGTCGTTTTCAAGTTTGTTTTTCACAGTCTACAGTGAAACTTTTATGCATCATTCCCAGATCCATTGTTTTCTCCTCTATTACCATTTATCTTGTCCCATCCTACCCCCATATGACCAATTTGTTGATTCTTCCTGTGTGTATGGTTCATTTTTCCTGGTCCTTTGACAAACGATAGTTAGAGGTTTCACCGTATTTACATTTATTTCATTGTTTATGCCCACATGGAATGTTATGGTATTCGATATTGAGCCCAAGGTCATGTTTTGAGCCGTGTTTCCGTCGTGTTGTGCAGACTGTGGGCCAGCTGGCGCACGCGCTCTGCAAGGAGAAGCTGGACGAGAGCCGCAAGGTGAAGATTTACTGGCCAAAAGACAAGTGCCTCCTTCTGCGCGACGACGTGGTGTTTGTCGACTCGCCCGGCATCGACGTGTCCGAGAACCTCGACGAGTGGATCGACCGACACTGCCTCGACGCCGACGTCTTCGTCCTCGTCGCCAACTCCGAGTCCACGCTTATGCTGACGGTACGTGCATCGACCTTCTGAAAGTCATCTGTCAACAGAATTGATGTAACAATAACGTAAGCCAACGTGATTATGCAGCCGACAGTTGTATTGAAACGACCACCAATTTGTGATAATCCATGGACTTTGTCTGTGCCTTGACAACAATAACTTGAGCCAACATGATTACACGGTTGACAGTCGTATTGAAACAACCATCAATTTGCGATCGCTTGAAAATTGTTTACATCTGCAAACCGTCCTGACAGGTTTTTTGTGGTTTTCCTCTTTCGTTCAGGTAAATACTAAGATGGTTATGTGACAACATGCCACGGCCAAAGCCTTCTCACTATTAAAAAAAAAACGTATCAACATAGATCCTTCTATCTCATCATCCCATCATTTCAATCATCATTCACCAACACCAATATATCTTGGACATCGTACAGTACGATGTTAAACCTCATTCAAATAAATGAATGGATACAAGTTGAAGTTATTATTGTTAGTGTGATGCCATTTTGTTTGTGTCCCCCCAGGAGAAGAACTTCTTCCACAAAGTGTCCACGAAGCTGTCCAAGCCGAACATCTTCATCCTGAACAATCGGTGGGACGCTTCCGCATCCGAGCCCGAGTACATGGATGAGGTGAGACCGACGTACAACGTTACTCGTGAATAGGGCGTCCCATTGCCAGGCTCATCGGAGTCACCATCAACGATCGTTTTTCATTCTATTGTTTATCGATGTTTTGAAACTCTGTTCAAAATTTCGCGCCTTGCAAATGGCCAGTGAATTGAACTCGTGCCTGAAAACTTCGGCTCAACGTTTTAATGCAGAGCCCACATTGGCTGAATCTGACAAATTTTAATTCTTGAAAATTTTAATTTCTTCATGATAGTTAACCTACGTTGTTGGTAATATTTTGGAATATTTTGGATTATCAAACATTGGATCACTGATCGATCTGATTCAGCCGGTAATCGATTGAAATCCGTCAATGAGCGATTACTATTCGTTTGATTATTCCAAAGCGTTTTCAAACTCCATCCATTAGACACTCTGTACTTGCATCAAAACGAATGGTTAATGGTTGGTTTTGGTATCAATGAAAAAGAACTACGCCTTTAGGCGGCATTTTTTCTTCAAAATCATTTGTGCGTAATTGAACGGCCATGTAATACAAATGATATCTATGTAATCCTGTTACTGCTATTCTCTGCCTTCAATTAGGCCTAATGCTCGATTGATCATTTTCCAGTCATAATATATTAGATTATCGATTGATCAATTATCAAGAACATAAATTCTATTGATCGATGTCACTTTTTGATATCGAAATATGTTGAATAATAGGATAAAAACTCGAACTCAAGTTTTTCATGTCTCGCTTGGTATTGTCTCTGTAAAATACTGTTCTTAGGCTGTCCGTTTGGCTCAGCTGTTGAGGCACCTCATCGAAATCCGAAGCCAGGGCACAGATTCGAATCTCACCGTAGGCATGAGTCTTTGTAAATGTACTTTCACATATCTTCTCTTCATTGTTTCATTATTACCCGTGCATTTGCGCCACCTTATAACTTAGTTAACCACTATTAAAAAGAGAAAAAATGAGGATCTAGCTGGATGAATACCAGCCAGCAGCTTACCTTGTATCCCGTTTGTCTGTTTCATCCAAGCATACGGCCGAGAATATTAATCAGGTAAGTCACTCTGTCTTGTTCTATCACACTGTCTACGTATAAGTCCAAACACCACTTTACATAGGTGTTCAGCATTTGACAAGAGATGTGAACATTGTGAGGGGTGCATTCAGAACCTGGAACCGTTTTTCTGGATAATATGAAAATATTTCAATATTATCATACTTCGACATTTATTTCGCATCAAACTTATATTGTTTACACAGAACGAAAGAATTGTATTTCCCCGAAGCACGTATTCTCCAGGTTTTAATCAATCTAGTTGTCCCCTTTGCGAGCCAAGTTTATATCGCCGCCACCGATAAGTGCGCTCAATCACGGTACACACGAACAACTCCAGTTGTCCTAATTGCTAACTGACGTGATAAACTAGCCTGAAATTGTTAGTGTGAACATAACATCAATTCGATCGCAGTTAACCCTAACTCCAACTTCCGACTAACAGCAGACAACCAATGGGATTACAGTAAATGTGTGACGTCACGTCTGTCGTCTGCTAGTAAATTCGACCATCCATCTTGCATAATTATCCAATATATCGAAATTCAATTCTATTTTCACTCATTCCTGCGAAATCGTCATTTAGCGAATTGTCGATTGTAGTGGGATTGCAATACGTGTGAACATACACAAGTAGTGTCCAACGTCAATGACCTGATTGCCTTGATTAGTCAGCCGCTAGGGTGGGTAATGATTAATTAAGAAGAGCCCCACATTATTTCCACACGCAATAAATAAATTTGAGAATGCACTAAGTAACAAAAGGCCATATTCTCTTTAGCAACAATATTGCCAACGAATAATAATATCACTTGCATATAGTCCAAATAATACTGAATGATACTCAATCATTTTTGTTGTCGCTTGCTACTGAGCCAATCACAGCGTTCTTGTCGACCACTCTCCGCATCGTCCAGGTTCGTACTAATGGTCATCTCCCAACGTCAGCCATCTTTTCCTCGTGCACTGGCTGGTCACGTGGGCCAGATGATGTGACGACCAAATGTCACCACAGTAGACAATCTGTTTACGTTGATTATCTCTTTTGACAATTGTGACGACTGGAATTGTTTGTGCGTTATCGTGCTAGAGAGTTGCGATTGACCACGACCTTGTGTTGCCTCCAGGTCAGAGCACAGCACCAGGAGCGCACGGTGGACTTCCTCGTGAAGGAGCTGAAAGTCTGCACGCAGAAGGAAGCCAACGAGAGGATCTTCTTCGTGTCCGCCAAGGAGGTACTTCAAGCGAGGCTCAACGAGCAGAAGGGGCAACCCGGACTACGTGAGTTCCATTAGCGTTGGGTGAACATTCATCCCGGATTAGCTGGAGTTGCCTTTGTTTTAAGTGAACGTCCTATAAAAGGTCAACACTCAAGTCAGGACGCACTATTGTCTCGTTTTTATTAAACATGGAAAACATTAATAATAAAAATAAGAATACACTATTATTTTATAACTTGAAACCATCGCTTGCGGAGTATTTTGAAATAAAATGCCAAATCCTAATCAAACGTTTTTCTAGTCTACCTATTTGACTCAATTTCGTTCACAATCTCTGCTTAAATTAAATAAGAGACTTTCTAATAAATTGAGTAGGCCTAAATGAAAAGGAATCAAGTCCAAAAGTACCAAATGCATCAATTTTCCTGAAGTGCTGTAGTAGGCCTATATCCCCCCCCCCCCCCTTCCTTCCCCCTCCTATATTGGGTGTTCCTATTGGTGATGACATCGATTCTCAAAATTGAGCATCGATTCTCCAAGTTCCAGAATCAATAGAAAATCGATTTTGAAAAAAATTCATCCTCAAAAAAAGTTGTGTAATTTTCAACTTTTTTCAACCTTCCCGTGGCGTTTCACGTGAAAAATAGCTACTAGAGACTTCTTTGAACTGTACTGTACCATTCGGGTATTTCCGTCAACGTTCGGCTGTCAGACGTAACCAAAGCGATAGCTTGTGCCCAGATAGTAAAATCTTGACAGTACAAAATAATAATAATATGGACAACGAAATGAGCACGTAGGTCTAATGCGACGTGAAGAAGTACAGCACAACCCCCCCCCCCCCACACACACAAAAAAAAAGATTTTTCGATTTGAGAACCGTTTTACATTAGAATCGATTCTCGACTAATCGATGTTATCACTGGTTCCTATGCTAGCATCTAGATTCTAGAGTAACGGTATAGGCCTACAGTTCAAACTTTTAAAAATGGCCAGCGACGGTGTCTACTAGGAGTAAGGATTTGTTTAGTGCACTATTGCCATTACAGTGAAACCTTTATCCATCGTTTTTCAAGGGACCAGGAAAATAAAACCATCCATGCAGGAAAACGATCCATCCAGGAAAATTTAGCACTGATTATATGGGAGTGGGGTGAGAAAAAATGAATGATACAAACAGGAAAACGATGGATCCGGGAACGATGCATAGAGGTTTCACTGTATACTCTTCTGGTTTCTCAACGTTGCGTCTTTATTTGTCGGCAGCCGGCGCCCCCGATGGCTTCCCGGCCCGCTACTTCGAGTTTCAGGACTTCGAGCGCAAGTTCGAGGAGTGCATCTCCAAATCTGCCGTTAAGACCAAGTTCGACCAGCACTCGCAGCGCGGTAAGTCACACCAAAATCTTTCGTTTATTCTTATTATTTCATTTAGACCCGGTATTACCAACGTAGGAGTAGCTCCAACTGGCAGATAAAAGTTGTTATCACCATGGTGATATATTTTTCACCAACTCTTCAGATAACTGCTGACTGGACTTGGTAATACCGGGCCTTAATATCTTGTTTTGATCATAAAATTATTTTAGTACAGTCAGTAGGCCCACACAATATTGCAATGTAAATGACAAAAATAACAAACACAAAATATCAGGGCCAGATTAGGTAATCGAAAGGATAGTGAGAAGCAAGCGGTCTTGTCCTTAATTGTAGGAACCATCCCATATTGAGCGTAGATTACAAAGAGAAACCACGAAAAAGCCCTATGAAGATGGATGGTGGTGGAAATTTACCTGACTCTTGAAATGCCCTCCTCCCCCCTTCCATCCTGATCACATGAAGGGAGCGCATTAGCAACTGAGCTGTGTGTGCTAGTAATGTATATACATCGATCGCTAATATTCCTTAATACGTTCATACATAATTCACACGCTTACGTACATGAAATACATTTGCAATGCAAACAAAATGTACGTTCCACATTGTAAAAATACCGCACTGTCGTTCCTCTACAGAATGTTGTTGCGGTACAAAACGCGATGTTCCAAAATGATAGATGCACCGAAGAGCTACTTATCCAATACTAAATACAATGAAAAGAAAAAATGTAAGCTTTCTCTACATGTCTCTATGAACGGCCCTTTGTATCTTCGAAAAACAAACGCTCAAGCCTCCCTCCGTTGCTCAGTCAGCTAAGGCACAGCTTCAGTAACCGAAGTCACCGTTGATCATGGGTTCGAGTCCTGCTTAAGGCATGGGTTTTTGTAAACGGCCTTTCACTTATCACCACTTCATAGTTTCACCTTCACCTGCTCATTCCTAGGTATAACCTAGGTACAACTTGGCTGTTGGTGGGGTCTTTGAGCAAAAAAATGAAACAAACGTTTCGTCTGACTCCGTCTGTCGTTGCAGGCAAGAACATCGCGTCTGAGATCCGCGCCATCATGGACGGCGTGTACGAGCGGGCGCAGCGCATCAAATCGGACAAGATAGTCGCGCTGAAAGAGGTGCACGACCGACTCAACTACACCGAGCAGCAGCTGTTAATGGTCACGCAGGAGATGAAGGACAAGATACACCAGATGGTCGAAGATGTTGAACAGAGGGTAAGTACAGCAGCTTACCTTGATATTGTCCTAGGAGCCTGATTCCTATACGTTGTAACTGTCGTTGCCAACTGTTCCCTTGATCTAGCTGTTATATGTTCAATTTCCTGTTTATGAATAAGTAGATGAGTAAAATTTATGTTGTAGTATTTCGTGAAGTAATTTCATTGAATACATAATATAGACCTACCGTATTGTCCCATATATACTCCGAGGGTGTTTCTCGAAATTTCGAGCCTAGAAGTCACCCTCGGCTTATATGTGAATCTCTGCCTGTAATCGGTCGAAAATACGTTTTTTCTCATTTTAATTGGGCGTAGTACACACGTACACTCATATCAAAGGAATCAACTGGAAACCGCGAGATATTCCACTAAAAACACGTTTGATAAATGTTTTTTCGTGAAGAATCGTGATTTTTCCAATTTTTTCCCTATCATTTTTATTTGACGCCCAGTAATAAACATAAGCACGCTGAGCTGTTAGCTGCATGGTGTGTAACCCTACTGTGTGTGTGGTCTTGTGTGGTCTGACCTTGACGAGCACTCGTAGCCTGCTGCGTAGCGTGAAAAACACTCGTTTGTCCAACTTGAGACGGACGAGCGCCAATGAACGATAGCGTGAGGCTCCTCTCAACGGTTTCTCACAAGTAGTTTCGGCTCTAGTTTCGGCCAGTGGCATAGCTTTCTCTTGTGCACAATACGAAATTCTATAAATTCTTCCCCTATATTACGTAGAAAAGGAGAGGATTCCTATTTTCAATTATTGGTCTAAAAGTTTGGGGGGTCGGCTTATACTCGGAGTTGGCTTATATATTTGGGACAATACAGTATTCGCGTAAATTTTACACCAATATTTTCATAAAGAGGAAATTGAGCTTGCGACAGTTAGTTGAGTGATCACCTAGGACAGTCACAACGTCCAGGTATGAGCCTCTACATACTATATTACTTTGTAATCCAGTTATAAATGAAAATGTATTTCAGAGATTTGTCTGTATTAAGTGTTGAGCAATAAATACAAATCAATATCAATTCACTTCTAAGCAATTACAGTGAAACCTCTATCCATCGTTTTTCAAGGGACCAGGAAAATAAAACCATCCATGCAGAAAAATGATCCATCCAGGAAAGTTTAGCATTGATGATATGGGAGTGGGGTTAAAAAAAATGAATGATGCAAACAGGAAAACAATGGATTTGGGAACGATGCATAGAGTGATGCATATCACTGTATTAATTAAATTCAAGTTTAAAAACACAACTTCTTCTCTTCAACCAAAGATAATTATTCACATCTGAGTGCTTAGTCTCGAACTTCCATCAGAAACCTGTGGAATTGGCCTTTTTTCTCGCACAAAATCCGCCTGTAGTTCTGTCCTCGTTATTTGGTCCAGTTTCGGGAGAAAAGCGAGCCATGTGGATTACCTTCAACTGATAGGCTACCTATTTGCATTATAAAAGTTTGAATTATTCAAATATTCAACATTGATCTTATGGGTCAAAGCTCTGTAGATACCAGTGGGTCTACTATTATTCGAATCACAGCAATATTTAATTATGAATATGAATTTTAGTTAGCGAGGTTTTAATGTATTTGTATTCACAAAAGCTGAAGACAACAACCAAACAAGAGGCGGTAGATCTCTCCAGGATACAAACGCATATTTGTATTCATCGGCTAGTTCTAAAGAGATCAGGAATGCTGTGAGCATTTGATTGTGCAGGTGTCGAAGGCGCTGAGCGAGGAGATCCGTCGCCTGGCCGTCCTCGTCGACGAGTTCAACCTGCCGTTCCACCACGAGTCGCTCGTGCTGAACGTGTACAAGAAGGAGCTACACACGCACGTCGAGCAGGGGCTGGGCAGCAACCTGCGCGCCAGGCTGTCGACGGCGCTGGCCATGAACATCGAGAACAGCCAGCGCGAGATGACGGGTACGCACGGACTAGCGGATTCAGTCGGGTTGTGGGTGGAATGAGGGATGAAATTTGTTTGCACTCGTTATTTTTGTCACACATTTTTTCCACCGTCTTTGATATTTCGCCTCCCGTTCTGTACATCTATTCTACATTGTTTTGGCACAATTTTTTATGTTTTTGTCCTATTTTTTTTTCTTGCTGTTGCTCCTCGTGTTCCTTGTAATTTTTATAATATTTTCTCACACATTTTCGTTTTTTGACACTATTTTGTTCATCCCCCACATATTTTAATATGTATCAAGCACTCATTTTCAACTTCATCCCACAAATCTTTCAAAACATCTTTTCACAGATTTAAAAAAAATCAATTGTTTCAACACATTCATAGTCAAGGTAAGCTTCTTTCACATCATACTATGTTATTGTACTAAGCAGACACCAGTGTCCCTCACATTGTACTCTCTCCAATCACAACTTCAGCAACACAGTAAACCTTCATTAATTCAAACTCAGATACAGTAATTTAAATGTTGCTACGTACAATTCTTGACAATAGTCCTCATCCTTACAGAGTTTTGACCCATAAGCCCAATGTTGAATATTACGATAATTCAAACTTTTAAAATTCAAAATAGATTTTTTAGTCTATTCAAATTCAAATTCAAAAATTCATTTTATTCTGTTACAGAAATTACATTACATTTCATACATTGTTATAGGCCTCTTGAAGGGCACAAAAAAAAACAGATACAAATAAATACTTGAAGTTCAAAACTTAAACACAGAAGCAATTAATTTTAAAAGTAATGAATCAAAGAATCATAATCAAGTAATGATCAATGAAAAAAATATATTAATTGTAATAGCACCCTTTCAATAATCAGCTTTTATAAATGAATATTGTAGATAAACTGATGCACACAGATCAATAACATTATACAAAACAAAAACAAGATAATACAGAACAGAAGCCCGCTTAAGAATATAATATTCTTGTGTGCGGGCTGACAGTAATTTATATTACAATTTCGAATTGTAGAGGTTTCCCTGTAGTTTGTTTGCCCTCGAGGCCTCAACTGATCTAGTTTCCATGACAACGCAACGAACATGCTCCCTGTATCTTGTTGCAGACCGCATGTCCCAGCTGCTGCCGATCGACAGCAAGCAGGTATCGCTGAGCATCCTGCCGCGACGGGAGCCCTTCGAGATCCTCTACCGCCTCAACTGCGACAACCTGTGCGCCGACTTTCACGAGGACCTCGAGTTCCGCTTCTCCTGGGGTGAGTCTGAATCCGCCTCGCTCCCGAGTCTGATCACGTTGTTTTCGGGAATACTTTGTCTTGAAGATCGTTTGGGAAATGATGTTTGTAGAAAGAAGAATATTAAATTTAACTAGAGAAGAACACAAAAACGTGTTTGTAAGAGGTGTAGTCCAGCTCAAAATTGTTATGGTAATATATATATACAGTGAATCCTCTATCCATTGTTGCTGAAGGGACCAGGAAAATGAAATCATTCATGCAGAAATCAATCCATCCAGAAAAATATAACATTTGTTATATGGGAGTAGGGTGAAAAAAAATTGATGATACAAGCGGGAAAACGATAAATCCAGGAACGATGCATCGAGGTTTCACTGTATCTCTCAAACCCAGATTACCCATTAAATTGGTCCAGGGGGTGTTTCCACCACTTCTTCTAGGGCAGACTTGTTACATCAATCAGTTCCTGCCAGTTCCAACTTCTTCCTCCTCTTCTTCACTACTACATGTACTATCCTCTGTTTCCTCTTCTCTTCCAACGAGTTCCCTCCACCATTCTCTATTCTCCCACCATCTCACGTCTACCACTTTCCCCCATTTTTCTCCTCGGTTGACTACCCCGAACTCGACTCCCTCCTGCCACATTTCACTTGGTCTTCCAACTCTTCTCTTAGCTCCATTGTTCTCTGCTATCTCAAGCATTCTCTTCTTTCCATTTGCTGTGTATGCCTGCACGCATATGCATAATTAAATGAGAACACTTGTGTACATCAAGTTTCAACTGGATTTGTATCGTCGTTTGACCTGTGAACAGAGAAAAAATGTTCTTTTTTAGAGTATGGTGAAATTGTGTCTTCGCTTCGCTCATCCAATTAATTTAAAGGTCCAATATAAGTAGTCGAATATTTATACAAATTTTTCGTGCTACAGGCGTAATGCATTTCACGTCTATGAAATTCGGCCCAAAATGACCTAGATGTCGATGCACCGTAAAACCCACACATTCATGCATCCGCTACCGGTACTATGAAATGAATGCAGGTGTACATAACGTTTGATACTATTGTGTGTGTTTTTTATTGGGGGGGTGCCCTTGTGGTGCCCCCCCCAAACGATCCTACCTTTCATCCATAGCCTTAATTGTGGAACAATGATTTTGTATCAAGTTTCGATGTTATTAATAAAAAAATTTAAATAAAATGAAAAATCTTTTGCTATGCAGGCTGTGACGTGTTTTTCATTGTGTTTGCAGGCCTGACGTCGATCATCAACCGGTTCGGCGGCAAGCGGTCGAACGGCTCGATGTCGATACGCAACTTTGCCGAGCGCATCCCACGCGACCTTATGTCCCCGTCTGACGAGCACTCGCTCATGTCGTACCCCAACACGTCGGTCGCGCGTCCCGACGACTGGGGCTTCATGTCACGCGTCGCCGTCGCGTCTATCAGCTCACAGGGCACCATGGGCGGGCTGCTGGTGGCCGGCTTCGTAAGTAAAGTATGACCCCCGCACTCTCCTCTCCTATCCTAACTAACCTTACCTTGTCTTGACGTAATCTAACATGTCATGTCGTAGCTTCAACTAGCTTCGGCTATCATGAACGTAGTTTATATTTTTGGAAAGCGGGACTCGATTTAAAGAATATCAATTTGTGATGGATGATATAAGAGAAGAATAGTTGGTGATGGAACATAGTAAGAGGAACAAATGATGGGAGAAATAATGAGTTGCGTACAGGGTGGAATCTATCATTCATCTCATATTATCCATCACAAAATGATAAACGTAGCTTATCAGTTATAACCATGGTTTTCTTAACACTTGGCTAACACTATATTGTGTATATTCTTGCATTTTTTGTGATTTCTTTTGATTTGGAAGGAAAGGAGATGAGGAAAAACTGGAGAAAAATGAGATATAGATCAATAACAAGATCACATATAATTGAACTGTTTATTGTCCCTGAACTCATCCATTCATCATTAATTAACAGCATGTCAAATGCCATACATCCTAATTAATTGTTACCTTGGTGTGGTGATATTACCCTTGGTATGCTCATACCAAATCCTACCTTGTCATTCTTAGCCTTAATTGGAAAACATTCTGACAAGTTTCCAATGGTAATGGAAATATAAAAAATCTTTCATATCATAGCGACAACATCTAGATGGTTAAAAGTATTTTTGATTAATTTCTCCTCCCTCGTTATTTTCTATGCCATCTTTCAGATATTTTGTTGTTCACTGCAACTGACTCTAGAAAAAAGTTATATCATTGATATGATATTAAAATTCATTATCTAGTCCCTGCAAGCTCGAGTCGTCATACACCCGAATCCTTTCGCCACCGTCTTTTGCGCCAAAAATTCAAATGTCTAAATTGATCATAGTGACGTATTCACAGTCAACAGACGAGAGTGAGAGAGTAAAATCATACTTTTAGACAGCAGCGCAGCTGCGTGCATGTTAGATGTCGCACTACGACTTATCCGAAGAGGCCGGTCATCTTATTCGCGCAGCAGTTGGCCCGTAAGCTACAAAGTTCTTCCCTAGCTCTTCATCCCACGTTAACGTGTTGGCCTTGAGTCGGAGTGAGCGTGACATAACCGCACTCGTTGCAGATGCTGAAGACGGTCGGCTGGCGCCTGATTCTCGTGTCCGGTGCGCTGTACGGCTCGCTCTACCTTTACGAGCGCATGACGTTCACGTCAAAGGCGAGGGAGCGCGAGTTCAAGCGGCAATACGTCGACCACGCCACCAAGAAGCTGCGGCTGATCGTCGATCTGACGTCCGCCAACTGCAGTCATCAAGTGCAACAGTGAGTGCATTAACGCTTTAGGATTCTGTTGGTCCGCCTGTCTCTCGTGCTTCAACTTCCATAATACCTTAAATTATAGCTATTGCTCTTATACGATTGTATCGATATGGTAGCTATAATCTGAGATAATACTAGTGTTGAAAAACATACCTATTTACAGTAAAACATATTCAATTTGAAATAATGTGGACCCAAAAATATCAATTTTTAGTTGAAAAAGTTTGAATTATCGAAATATTTAGCATTGAGCTATGGGGCAAAGTACTGTAGGGACCAGAACTGTTTGACATGCAGCAAAATTTGAATTATCAGTGTTTGAATAACTGAGGATTTACAGTATCATCCACATATGTGTGCCAACCGATCAACTCATCTAGCAGTGATACAAGGGAAAAACAAGCTTTGTTTAAGAATTAACGCAAAATTACGTTAACGTCTGCTCGGCTGTCAGCAATAGTCATCTGAAATGCCTTTATTGAAGGTATATAGAAGGCATGCTGCCATATAGTTCCAAATCCTACACTGGGTATATCAGCGATCAGCGATCTGTAGGTTCAGGAACTGTACATATGAAATTAATCATTTTAAAATTGAAGTTGAAGCACGATAAGAGTCCTGCTGATAAACGGAACCATACTTTATCTTTATCATCTTTGCGTGCATTAAAAAAAGCAAAAATATGTGTTTGTGTAATTTTTTCTGTCCACGTTGTAGTCTTCTTTGTTGAACATGTATCGCACAAATCAGGAAAAGCTGTGGAATACTGAAACAAAAAAATGTTGGAAAACACAATAATCTGATTCACAATATAATTTGAACTTCAATCGCCACGCAGAACTATAAAATTCAACAATTCAGCCTCATGTTTCATACCTCTGTAGAGTGCTTGCATTGGTAATAAGCATGAGTTGCGTATCCATTAGCTATATAATCCAAGGCTACACCCTGTTGTATATTTCAGAGAGCTATCGAGCACGTTCGCCCGCCTCTGCCACCTGGTTGACGAGGCGACCAACACCATGGACGGCGACATCAAGCGACTCGACAAGGAGCTGCGCTCGCTCGAAGACGCCGCCAACTCTGCCAAGGTGCTCCGAAACAAGGCCAACTACGTCACCAACGAGCTCGATATCTTCGAGGAGGCCTACCTTAAGATCTACCACTAGGACCCACTCGTCGCCACCAGCCAGCTTACCTCGAAATGATGTCGTCAGCTTGTCTCGAAGATACCGTCAACTCAACCAAGGTCCTCCGAAACAAGACCAACTACGTCACCAACGAGCTCGACATCTTCAAGGCAGCATAACTGAAGATCTACCACAGTTCAACCACAGATCAACCACTTGTTGATAACAGCCAGCATACTTCGAGATGTTGGCTGGCTTACTTCAAGGTGATGTTGGCTAGCTTAACTCGAGCCATTTCAGAACCCTTGTTAATTATATTTGAAAGCTTCTCGTTTTGCGTTCGTTCCGAGAATGTGAATATCGAAGATAATCGACAGATAGCCTATACGTAACTGTATAGTAAATACAGTGAACCCTCGTTAATCCAAACTCGGTTTATCCAAAATTTGATATATTTTGAACTTGAGTCAGTCTCCGGATGAAGGTATAGACATTTCAATGGTAATTACTATATTTAATCCGAATTCTAGTTAAACCCTGATTCGAACTAATATTTCACCCTTCAATTGCATTAACACTGTTCTCGGACTGGATAATTCAAAATAGTTTGAGTGAATTCCTCGAGTTATTCATTATTTTCCTAATGTCCATCCTTTTTATTTGATGCGTTGTAATAGGCTGAATCATGTTGAGCTTTGAGGGTGTCATCCAACCGAGTAGTCTGACCTTGAGATACACTATGCTGAGCTCGGAATGTTCGTTCGTCGCACCATCGACTCGGGACGGCCGAGTGCCAATTAAAGTGGATAATATTATGATCATACATCGTCGGAGCTATCCGAATATACACGATCAGTCTATTGCGTAGTGATGGCCGGTCGCATAAATTCTAAGCGGGAATGGTGATGATTTTTGGAAAAAGCGTTATTTTCTTAATCCAAATTTTTATAAATCGAAATCATTCTTCCAAGTCCCTTCTATTTTGGATTATTGAGGGTTTACTGTAGTATAATTTATAACAATTTGTTCAAAACGATCATTTTCATATTGCTTCTATCGAGGTTATGAAATATAATTGGCGAGGGCTTGAAATTAAGCTAGTCAGCGTTTCTTCAGGTAACATTTGTAGTCTTACTTTTGTAGTGATTTATTTATTCCAATGTTCGAATCAACTTACAGATTATTAATTATTTTGATTTAGTTTTAAAAACTGTTGTTTTGTTGGTAGGATGTAGGATATTATACAGTGTTTTGTTGTGTAAGCTTGTATGACTGACTTCGTGGTTTTGGTGGAATTTCTTGTTGTTGGATTTATAACAAAGAAGTTGAAAGGTAAGATTTGTTTGTTGGTAATAGATACGCAGAAAAAATCTCAATTGTTTTTAAGATTATATTCCACTAAATTGTGATTCCAATATTGATTATGTAACTTGTTTTATATTTACCAACAAACGAGCATTACCTTGAGGTGCCGATAATTACTAATAATCACTTTTAAAACGTTTGCTTTACAGAAATGATCACTTGTTCCATCAATTGAAAAACAAGTTTTTATTAAGCTGTAGTTGAAATCAAGTAGATATTGATCAATTCAATTTTGTTATGAGACCTATGAGAATAATATGGGGCCTATTCTATTCTTATTGAAATTAATTAATTTTAATCACTACAAGTGGCTTATTTACAAATTCAGCAACTTTTTAATAATTTCAAGAGGCCTACTTATTTTACCTAAAATACAAGAAATGAAATATCATTATAAATCAATACTAATGATTAGTGAATATTACAATAGAATTTTAAATAAATTGTATATAAGTAGGCCTAGTGCCCAGTATATAATATCTTCAGTAGAGGGTCCCATTTCTCGAGTGCAATATTGATTGTATTGTGTCGAAAGTGAACGATGTGTTTGGTAGCCGAGTTCTGCAGTTGAGGTAAGCTGGCTGTACGAAGTGAAACACAATACTCGCCAAAAAGTCAGACCAACTAATGTCAAAAGGAAATACATTGGATTATTAGTTCTAGATGTCATCGTATTGGCAAATTATAGATGAATATTTATGTGAAGTTACTTAGTGTAAAGTTATATTTTAATGATTTATGGTGGTTTTGATGTAATATAGTAGTCGACTACTTTACCGCTACAAATTACCATTTCAAAAATATTCTGTTTCTGTCGTGATGACCATTTGCTTACATTGATTTTTGTGGAAATGCATCTCGAGTTATTAACGGTGTGTTATTCATATTGTGAAGCGTCTATCAGGATATAGTAGAACCGCTTTGGTATGTTTCTTAGGGTATCAGAACTAAAAACTCATTCACGGGAAAACTCACTGAAGAAACTATGTAACATAAGTGAGCATGAGAGATGTGTGGATCGACAAATGAAATTTATTGAGGGGAGTCCATGTTCAAAAGAAATTTACTAAAGAGGTCAACTATATATCTGTAACCGTGTAATGCTCGTGCAGTCTAGTTTATTGACATTTGGAAGATCTTGTTGGTAGCAAGTACTGCGCCTTACTGGATGCTCATTATGATCATAATCGAGCGCGGATGAGTATTATAAGCTGCAAAGCTGGCTGTAATCTGCATGTCGTAAGGCTTAAGAAATGGTACTACTGTACCATCAATGTAAACAAAAGGAGTCGAAGAGTTTTGATTCATTTATTTATCAAGTTGCACAGCCTACGGTTGTGTCGTTGAATTGTTATTAAGTTTGCAATGTTTTTAACAAGGATCAACTGAGGAACAAGGATATTGTATATGGATATTATACGACTTGTATAATTCAAATCACAACTAGGATTATTTCTTACACTTTTGGATTATATTTCAAACAAAATTTCTCTTCTTGACTTAATTGATAGCCAGTCAATGAATTCCATGTTTAGTTTTTAACCTATGATTGTATTTCTCTAGTCTGGCAAACAACTATTTAAAATGTACAAAATATGCGAGTTATTTCTTGTATAATATCAGTTGTATGTGTAAATACTACCAATAGATGTTTGATTCATACTGTTAAGCTGCTCGACTCTTTATCCAAGGCATAACTCCATCTAGTCCCGAACTATCCAGCCGAGGGATTGTCCAGAATTGAAGCTAGCTTCGTACGCATTTGGTTAATAATGGCTGTATTCCGCCTATGTAAGGTAATTACATTGAGAAAATGTTGGTTTGTAAGAATAATCTTATTCCAAGTCTTATTTACCAAACACCATTTTTGTACACAATAGAAAAGAAAAGTAGTCCACGATAAGATTTGAACCACGGACCCAGTCAAACCATAAGGATGTACATTTTACCGTGGAATATATAATAGAATATTTATAAGCTAGATAATACACCACTAAATACGTTTTGATGAAAAATATGCCGGTAACTCTGAGAGCATACAAACTAAGCGTCCTAACTGCTGTAATGCGTTGTTGAATACAGTGCAGCATGATATTTACAATCAAACACAATCGTCGCGTTTCAAGCCTTGATGAACTCGAAGGACAATCTCCGGTGTTCCTTGATTAGTCGCTTCGTGATTGTTTATTTTATTCCTACATTCCTTCAACTTTGTAACGCTGAAGAAGACGGCATCTAGAATCTTGACAGGATTTCATTTGCTTGAACATTCTCTGGTTTCATTGTTGATTAGAAGTTTGAATTGGATGTTATGCTTATTCACGGTTCTGCAGCTACAGTGTGTTACACGTCTTATGTGCCTTTAATATGTAGACTAACAAAGCATTCCAACTTTTGATAATTTAAATTATCAAAAGTTAATCGCTTCAAGAATTGTTGAACTTGATCATTGTCAACTCAACGACCCTGCCAACAGTTGGATTATTTGGGGTATTGTTGCACTAGTATAATTGAAAGGAGGGTCATCTACCAACATAAACAAATATATTGGTATAGGCCAAGCTTTTTTGAAGCCCAATGAACTTCAAGACAAGAATTACAAATACAAAGCTACATCTTTCAGAAGCATTAAATGTTGACGCTGGGGAAAGTTTCTAAAATTTTCATGGTTGAAGACCATTAGTTTTAAATAATCAAAATGGGGTGGTAAGATCGCCCTTGTGGTGCCCCGTCCAAACGATCCTATCTTTCATCCATAGCCTTAATTGGGAAACAATGATTTTGTATCAAGTTTCGATGTTATTAAAAAAAAAAAAAAAATTTCGAGTTGGTGGATGACCTTGAATGAATTAATATTAAGGTTAAAGTGTGTACACTCAACAGCAAGCTTATTAAGCACCCTCATTTTTCTATCCATCTATAATATATCGAGTTTAACGACGCACTGTAATAACTAAGATCTATTGGCGTCGGGAGAATGATTAATGAGATGATGAGATGAAGGTTTCTTAGGTAATGGGAAGGATAGTGGTAAGAAAGCGGCCGTGGTCTATATTGTAGGAACCATCCCACCATTAGCCTAGACTACAGAGGGAACCACAAAAAACCCCTATAAAGAAGGAAGGCTGGGATCAAACCAGGTCCGATATTCCCTCACCTACCAGATCACATGAAGCGAGCACATAAACCACTGCGCTGCATGTGCCGGTCCTCATTTTCTTTACGCGGATACAATTAGGCCTACACGACGAAAACAACACTCGATACACGAGACAAACTGAATACACAACGGACAAATAAAAATACCTCTCTGCGTGTCAATTCAACTTTCAAAGTATTTTATTCAAGATCACCTTTTTTATGTGTTTAAAACATTTACATTGTAAATTATATGTACAACTAGCCTAGATAAAAATGTTTTAAACATTCGATACATGGTATGAACAAAAGTTTTGTTTCCTAGTCGCGGCCGTGAATTCAAAGTTTGTTATACGATGTTCGTAAAAATACATGTATACCATCTTTTAACCTGATTTGATGATATATAGTATATACATACATATTGAAAATTCCACATAAGTGTAACCTGGCTATATTGTTTAGTTTACAAAGATGAATATAAATAATGCCTTGGTCTACAAAATCACTGTGAGGTACAATCAACATTGTTAGGCCTAGGCACAGAGATCTAAATGAGATCCATTAAAGTATGGCACAACTATACATAGCTTTGTCAAGACACTTCATAGAAATAGTTGGAAAAGATAGAAAGAACATCATTCAAGAATACTCTCACAAATCATAGAGACTGAATATTGACTAAGGTGATATTAATTGGATCTACAAAAACAAATGCATTTGAAAAGTGCAAGTACTGTACAGTCATCAAGTATAGAGAACCTCTATACTTAATGGTACAGTGTAGTATGGTCGCAGTATTCATTCTAAATAAAGTTGAACTATACAATAAAAAGCTACTTATCTGCAGAGATCTAGATGAGATAAAATGAATCGATTGATGTGTACCGAATTATAATGTATGTAGAATAAGTACCTTTATAACTGGCACTATATTATTTAGCTTTGTCGGACGCTAAATAGAAATAGTTGGCAATAACAGATAGAAGATCATTTGTAAAAACTGTCACACCTCATCGTCATAGGCATTGAATATTAACTTTGATATCAATTACAAGAATATTTTCTTGTATTCGGAAAGTAGCAGTGTTCTGAATCAAGTTGCACTAGATGTAATAAACCTATCTGCTAAAATTAATACACAATTGGAATATTTATGCATTACTTGGCTGTTGGTTTCTCTGGGAATATTGGCGGTTCTAACTGAACATTCTTGAAGTATGGTAGATCCATGGCAGTGCGCGCAGATATTCTCTTACTAGGATCATACGTGAGTAGTTGTAAGAACACATCTTGTCCCTCGAGGTCAAGTGACGGCACAACTTCTTGTATGTCTTGCGGCTCCCACCGCGGAAACATGCTCTTATAATCGGGCAACTGTGAAACTCCTGGCCAGTTTGTCTCATCAGGAGTTCCCAATGTTCGGAAGATGCGGAATAGTTGGTCAATCTCAGAGTCTCCAGGGAATAACGGACGTTTCGTAGCCATTTCGGCGAATATACAACCAAGGCTCCAAACGTCAACGGCAGTCGAATAGAACCGGCAACCGAGGAGTATTTCAGGTGCACGATACCATAACGTAATAACCTCATGCGTGTACTGACGAACTGGCATTGCAAAACCACGTGCAAGTCCAAAGTCAGCTAGTTTGATGTAGCCCTTAGCATCGATTAAAAGATTTTGCGGTTTGAGATCACGATGGAGAATCCGATGAGCATGGCAGTATGAGATGCCTTTCAATAGTTGCAGTAGATAGCTTTTAACCAGAGACATTGGCAGTTGTTGTTTACTGTCATCCATGTATTTCTTGAGATCTTGTAACAGGTATTCAAAGACGAGGAAAAGCTTGTTATCAGAGTGGACGACATCAAGGAGGCGAACTACATTGGCGTGGTCGAGTTCTTTCAATAACGAAATCTCCCGTAGGGCTGAAATTTGATAATACCATCATTGTAATGTGACCTACGAGAGTCCATGAGAGTACTTGACACCTACATTAATTGACATATACCTGTTGAAGGAACACCATCGGATTCCATTTCTAGCCGAATCTTTTTCAGTGCAACAAGATTTCCACTGACTTTATCTCGAGCTTTGTAAACAACTCCATAGGTACCTTCACCTATTTTCTCAATTCTCGTAAAGTTATCCATATTATGTTATTATTGAGAGTTGAAATTATGAGCCTGTTGATATACTATTGTATCGTATTAATATGTATATTTCCGCATTTGTTATTTAAATATTAATGTACCTCTATAGAAATAAAAATAACACCAGGCCAACTAAGGTTATGTATTCATTGATGCCAAGTATTCTGTTCTGTCATTTTGGCGCCTGAATAATGATCTGACCAATCACGTCCACCACCGCCCTCTTATTTTCTACGAATTCTCAAGGTAAAAGCACAGTGGTAAAAGCAAGTGGTTTTCCAAGATGTCACCAAGGGATCTGTCAAAATGTTTTCACACCATGAATATTTGTAATTCCAATGTCATCAAGTCAAGTATGAGATCAATGGTAAGTAAATACTATGTCCCCAATTTTTTTTCGATGTGTATGTTTTCCATTTGAGAACCATATCCACCTGTCTGGGGCTGTGGGGTCTGGATGTACAACTAGGCCTAGCCTAGGGCCTATTGTAGGTTAGATCATTAACAAAGTAGGCCTATATTATTGTAAACTCTATTGCTATATTCTAAGTAGGGCTGTAAGCATTGAACTAGGACATTTCTAGCTTGGCCTACTCAGTATGGCTTATGAACCGTTTCCTTCATTAATTACAGTTTATTTCCTCGACACTGTGTCGAAATACCGACTCGCCGACACCTCATCGCCGTGACCTTATTGGTCCGCCGCATCCTGTATCAAACCTGCGACCTGTCAAGTTTCACATACCGCAGAACGAGTCCAAGTATGAACGAGAGTTTCGTGTACGCAGAGGAGAAGTCCAGCATTGGAATGAAACGTTTTGGACAAAGCACAATACAAATTTCAACAAAGAACGGGACGTTTTCACGAAATCTACGTCTACAGAAAGCAGCACCTTAAGTGCCGACGAAATGTCAGTTTTCTATAAGGAATTCTTAGACAAAAACTGGAAACTACATTTAAATTACAATTTCGAATGGTATAAAAAGAATATTAGTCTAGCAATTTTAGCCTCGAAAGTCAGCATTTATAAGTTATTCAATCGTAATTAGATAGTTAAAACACTCAAGTTTGGTAGAATTATTTCAATTTCTTGTGAAATTGACGTTTTGGCCTGATGAACATGTGTTGTATTTAAATTGTGAAGTTTGGTAATCTTGAATAATTGGGTTGTTTTGGCCTAAAAAGTTCTGAAACCATTTATAGTATATGGAGTTGGTTCTTGCATCGACCCATTGAGTTTGTAATTATTGAACTAATTTGTAGTCCAAATTATTGCGCCTTATGGTCGGAAATATTCCTTGTGAAGATGTTTGTAATTACGTTATCAGCTCGCTCTACTCCATGCAAAGGAGCTTGAAAGAACTTTAACAATAAATACATTGTGCTCTTCACAATTTCACAATCTAGACCTATTATCAGTACTACTATTGCTTCCTTTATATGCTAGTCAGCAAAAGGTCAAATTACAAGAATTGCTCTAGTCCTTTTTCACTGCTGAATTGTGAAAAATGTATAATAAATTGAAACTCTTATGTTGTAGGATTTAGTGAATAATAAAGTTTATTGAAATGTTACCGGTAATTGTTTGATCATTGTTTGAAAGTACCATACCGTAGTGTAATATTCTAGTGAGTGGCCTTATCCCTTTGGCCAAAAGTCATTGTACTGAGACTAGTGGTTGAATGGCTAGCACACTGAAATGTAATTTCTGGTTTGTTCTGGTTGATACTGAGATGGTCCTTTAACAACAGGCCACGATCAAAAAGTGCCTAGTAAAATAACCTTTCATGGCATCTTCCTGTCATCTTGCTCATCATTCACCGACACCAATAGATCTTGGTAATCAGTAAAGAGCTTCGTTAAACTCAATATGAATAAATTTTTTTTTTTTTTTTTTTTTTTTTTTTTAATAACATCGAAACTTGATACAAAATCATTGTTCCCCAATTAAGGCTATGGATGAAAGATAGGATCGTTTGGACGGGGCACCACAAGGGCGATCTTACCACCCCATTTTGATTATTTAAAACTAATGGTCTTCAACACCAGGACTGCGCTGTCTGTGACCATAATTTTTCGCAGTAGATAAAAGTCTTTCAGTATAAACACACGAATGTTGATATCTTCCACTTTGAACTAAGTCTCTTGGGCAATGATTAATTACTTCTTTCCCTTGACAGCAGATGTAAAATTGATCATTATACAAAAAGCACAAATTAAATTAGTGATAGGCCTATAATGTTATAATTAGGCCTATCGCTCTACTAATTAATGGTCGTGGCCAATTAGTACTTCATCCAAGCATTTGCTTCGAGGACTGTGGGAAACCACGAAAAACCACGTCAGGATGGATAAAAAAAGGTGTTTGTTGGTCTTGAGCTTTTTCTTTCAACCTCTTCTTTTCTTCTCTTCTTGTTGTGTTTGATATATATGTTTATATATATTATTATATATATTATTATATTATTATATATATATTATATTATATATATTATATATTATATTATTATATATTATATTATTATATTATTATATTATTATATTATTATATATATTGTTTATATATATGTTTATATATATATATATATATTTGATATATTAATAAATTAATAAAGAAGAAAAAGTTATTGTCAGGTACTGTGTTTCAGCAACAATCTTTGTACTGTATTGCTCAATTTGAGTTTCTTTTTGTTGATAGTCTCGAAATACCATATACGTTCTTGGGACCGGTACTACCAATGTGGGAGTAGCTCTGACTCAGTTTGAAGTTGTTATCACCATGGTTACCTGTGGTATTTGTTTTCACCAACTCTCAGATAAGGGCTAATTGGACTTGGTAATATCGGACATTAGAGTGAACTCTGGGGGTTATACTGATCAAAAGTTTAGTGTACAGTACACTATATTTTTGATTTTCTTGATTTATGTCCATTTGATATTTTGATTTTCTGATTTTTCATCATTAATTTTCATTTGATTTGGTCATACCATAGCTCCTAGTGTATATCTGTATTCCTGTATCCTGTATTCCTGTATTCGTATCTGTATGTGTAGTCCTGGTGTTGAAGTTTGTTGGTTTTAAATAATTAAAATGGGGTGGTAAGATCGCCCTTGTGGTGCCCCGTCCAAACGATCCTACTTTTCATCCATAGCCTTGATTGGGAAACAATGATTTTGTATCAAGTTTCGATGTTATTAAAAAAAAAAAAAAAAAAATATCTGTATTGAAGTATTCTTCTTTTCCTTTTTTTGCTTTGTATGATTTTTAAACTTCAATTGATTTCTTAAAATCGTTCTTATTTTTTAGACTTCCTTGATGTACATACATCATGAATAAATTCCATTCTTTGTTTTCTGTTTGTCATTACGTTGTCCTTCATTTTTTTCAATACCGTTAGCCCCATTTTCTAGTCTTTTCAGAGAAACACTAGAAAAAATCTTGAAACCCCCAAAAAATCAGAAAATTGTTATAGTTGATATTACAAATTGCCAAGCTTCTGAATGCAAATGTTTCAATAGTCATAAGTAATAGCAACAATAGAATTAATTGGTACTCATATGTGTGCATGGTAGCAATAAAAATAAAATTCACAACAGTATAGCCAAAGTAACTCTAATCAGCACTGAATTGCCAGATAGAGAAGATTACACAAAACACAGCCTGCACCTGAACAAAAGGGGTGAGAGAAAAATCTACTCTCAAATACTGAACGCAATGACAAAGCCATCACCAAGCTGTGGGCCCCAAAGTGACGAACACACCATCAAGATTTAACTAAGAAAGAACACAAACCGTCAAATCAACGCAACCCTCAATGCACCTTGATATTAACTAATAAAATATATAATTATTTCTATCATAATGATCATTATGAAATACCAATATCTACAATTATTGTTATTATCGATTATATAACTATTACTATGTTGACATTCTATAAAATATCGGTTATTAGCAACATTCAATTTTATATTCAGATGAATATTTAGAAATATAGACATGGGCTTAGATATTTTAGAATGTATCATTCATTTTTTCTAGCCCAACTCCCATATAATCAGTGCCAAATTTTCCTGGATGGATAGTTTTCCTAGATGGGAGGTTTTATTTTTCTGGTCCCTTGAGAAACGATGGATGGAGGTTTCACTGTAAGTGCATGAATCCACAAGATACATACATATCAGTATATTATTATAAATATTACTGAAGGGCTGGTATTATGAATAATAAAGTTATTGATACGGTAATTAAGTAATCAATGATTACCTTAATCATCAATATTAATCATTAATTAAGCTATATGGGCTTAAGAATCATAAAGTGGTTATTATATCAATGTTATTATTATTATTATTTCTTCTTTTTTTTGATAACATCAAAACTTGATACAAAATCATTGTTCCCCAATTGAGGCTATGAAAAGTGGGATCGTTTGGACGGGGCATCACAAGGGCGATCTAACCACCCCAATAATGTTATTATCAATTATTAATATTGAAACTTCTTTTAATAGTATCACATTTAACAACATTTTGTATGTCAATGTCTGTGTCAGCAAAAGAAGCTAATTATTTTTATTGTTGGCGCCTTCGGACTTCACGACAGCTGACTGTAAAACTGACAGTAGTTCCAAGATGGCTGCCGAATCTGTTGTCAGTAAGACTTTTATGAATTTGGAAATGTTTCTACAGAAGGTACTGTATATGTAATTAATAAAAATACACGTAGAACTTGAAACGTTTAGTCCACATCACTATTCAATATGACATTGCAGAATTGATGTACACCATTACAGTGTCGGACAAACCTAACCTCTTTTTCTGTTCAACTGCAGGTTGCTGCATTGGAGATTTTCGAGGCTTTAATTTTTAACTACAAGGTGAAAATAGACTTGCTAGAGCCAATTTCGGTTCATTTTCTGACTTTTGTGAAAGAATTGGCTCATCAATTACAAGTAAGTTTGAGCATCGAGGCTATGCCGTAGGCCTAGGGCTATTGGTCATGGTCATAGGTAGTGATGCCTTCGGATACCTGGGTAGGCTAGGATCCGGGTATTGGCATACCCGGGTATGAAGTTTCCATACCCGCGGGTATCGATGTTTTTTAATGCAATACAAGCGTGTGATGAGCGACGCGCTAGAATCAGTCTTCTCGCTTGCTATCACTAGTTGCAGCAACAGTTTCTCACCCCATATTCACCACTCCCCTTATTAGGCATTACACCCGCGCAACGACGTGTCATGTCTGCTAGCTGCACGTGTTCAGTCTCACTCGTCTTTCGAGCTGTGCAGTGCTGTTTTCTATTAATTTCAATTTCGTGCTTGCGCTTATTTGCGTGTGAAAATAGTGAGTGTGTGGTGTATTGTTGTCTGGTGACTAATATTTTGTCATTGTATTTATTTTTTGTTTAGTAGCAAGTGTTAATTTTTGCGTTTATCTAATAAATTGTAATCTTATTTGCGTACCGGTATAACTTATTCAATTCACAATGCCGAATAAAAGTTCATTTGCTTGGAAATATTTTAAAGAAGTAGAAGAGGGGAGCAAAGTCGAGTGTACGACAATAGGATCAATTTTTGTTATATCTAGTAACAATAAACAATGCAAGTCTACAGTAAAATTATCTATAATCTTCTGCTTCCCTATCTCTCAATCCCATCTGTAAAACATCCCATCTCTTGCACCTGACAGCTGACTTGTTGTCAAGCTATGGCTGCTCTTTAATTGGCTTGGATGTTGGCCAATAAGCGAGCGTGAAGTAGACCGTCTCTCACTAGAGCGCGGCAGCCGCAACGGCGTGAATTTGAACGGGATGGCGTGAATTTTACTATAGGCCTACACTAGAAAACAACGCTTTTTCCGAAATTTTCAATAGGTAGGCCTACCCGGGTATTTTTGGTGGGTACTCGGACCAAAATTTGATACCCAGAGGCATCACTAGTCATAGGTCTATTTTGTAAACCCTACAAATTCAGTGTCTAGCCCCAGCCACTATTTGGTCTAATATTGGCATGCTTATTGATTCTAGACTGTGTTGAAGCATGGTTGAAGGGACCTGTTGTGAACCAGTTATATTGTTCAACTACAGTACATGTGGTCCTAGGCTACGTAGTGATTTTATGCTATTTATTGGTTTTTACCTACTTTTGGGACAAGGGTTTTTAGATTTTATCACAGACTCCGTCAATATCATAGAGCATTGTTGCCATCCCCCTTACCTGAAAAGTACTGGGTCCATAACCAAGAAATACAAGTCATCTGCATTTTCAAGTGAACAATAAGTCAGTAAAATGCCACTATCTACAACCCTATTTCCTCAACTGGTTTAAAATTGTTTCTACCATTCTAAACTTGACCACTTAATATAGACTATGCTGATATAAATTAATCAACTTTATTCTCGTTCTAGCTCATACACGAGACAAGTCAATTAACCCATAATCTTTATCCTGAAATCCTCTCCACCGGAGCCCAGCTTGCCAGTTGTGACACCATTGGTCTAAATATCCCTTCAGACATCGTGACAGACGATTTACCTCCGGCGATATTCCAACCGGAATCAAAAGAAAGACAAATCCGTAAATCACCCCGGAAGAAAGTAACATTGAATAAACCTGTAAAACAGAAACAAGGGAAGATCTCGAAAGAAGAGTTGGTGAAGGAGCGAGATATTTACTTCAAGGCGTTGAGTTGTCGTAAAGTGGAGCGGGTGCTCGACGAGCCAAGTGACGAGGACGTCGATGGTGAAACGTTGACGTCTTTGCCGTTCTTCTGTTGTGCAACTTGTTCGGAGGTTTACAAGACTCACGTGGATTACGAGGCGCATCAGTGCAAGGAAGAAGAGAATCAGACTAACGAGGTTAGAACTTTGAAAATGTTTGCTGCGTAAAAATATTCAAGGGTGTACGCTTTTCATTTTTTGATTACAATGTAGGTCAAGTACATCGGTAAATCAAGTTGGCCCACTTTTTTAAAGATATTGGCCTTAAACAGAACATGCTTGAAAATTTTGCACAGTTCTAAATTCTATTTTCAGTCCTGGTTTAGGCCCTAATGAAGTAGATTACTAGTTAGGCCTGTATAAGCCTGTATGATTAATACACCTACTTATAAACCAAGATGTATCGAGCTTACATGGTGGTCTCATTCGGCTCTCAATTCTGACATTTTCATGAGTAGGGCCTACCTACTGTCCCTGACCATTGAATTTGTATGCCTGAACTGACCAATTGCTGCACTACCTAGTGAACAATTTTGTAACTATGCATCATTCATGCCTTCTATTTAGTATTTACCTCAAATATGGGCATCTAAGATGTGGTGGGAATAAACAAATTCACTTGGCTTTTGGGATAGGCCTATTCAACTGACGATACAATTAAACATTCAAATGGAGGTTTTGAATAGACTTGTCACATGATTCCGATTGCATAATTATATCAATCTCCCGGATGTCAGATACTTGCAATATAACTTGCGTTATCATGAATCACTTCACAATTTAATTATGCATAATTTAACTTCACTATCTCTGTTTTCTTCCAAGAGACTGTTGTTGCCATCTGTTATCAGCTGAGCCAACGTAAACATAGAGTTAGTTCTGTGCATTACTACTAGATTATTCACGATTGGTACCAGTAGGCTCATAGATTTGGACAGTGATTTGGTAGGCCCTACACATTTTTAACATAAGTGGGACAGGGAGTTGAGCCACCATGAGAGACTGGCAAACTAACGCAACCCTAAATACATCTTGTTATCAGCTCATCATTTGATAGGCTTGACTACACAAATTATTTGGGTGCAATCCCAAACTAGAAACTTACCGGTAAGCCTACTTGAAATTTTGAGGTTCATAATAACCAATTTCAGTCAATTTCAAGATTCAAACTCGACTTGACCTCTAACTTTCATCAAGTTACCGTACTAAATTTCTGACTGAAATTTCGGAAATTTGACTGAAATACAACTTGGTGAGCTTGTCACAACTTGTCGATTTTGGTGATGACTCGTACATTTATTTACCGTTGTTCAGACAGACTGCAAGCTTCTCGTCACCCAACTGGACCGTCTGCGTACAGGCAAGTGTTTCAAGTGTGGAACGTGCCGCGAGGAATACCGCAGCTACGACCGTATAGTATATCACCTGCCACGGTGCCATGGCGGTCCATACTTCTGTGAGTTATGTCGCCAGCAATACATGTTCAAGAAAGACCTAAATCTGCACAAAAAGAAAAAACATAGGTAAGAACCTTTGTTTTCATTGGCAATAGTAATACTAGTAAAAGATAAATATCCAACACGTTAAGGAACACTCTTTTTCTTTTCATATACGTTCAGTGATTTGTACAACACTGACAAACTGGTATTCCAGATGGAAGATTCAGACAGGAGTGGAAAATGAAATGTGTAATTTCACTGCATTCTCAAAATATACGTTGCTTTTTATTTAGGACAGGCCTATTTTATTTGTTTGACGATCACTGCTATACTTTTCAACCAGTTTTTCAACTAGTTTCAACTAATATTTTGACCGAGACGCGTGGCCGAGTGGTAACACACTGAACCGTCATTCGGGAGACCGGGGTTCGATTCCCGCCATGGTCGACCATACTGACAGGTGTTTTTCGTGGTTTCCCTCTGTCGTTCAGGTTGACGACCTGGGATTGACCTTGGGGTTGATACTGGGATGGTTCCTTAACAACAGGCCACGACCAACTCCTTCCCACCGTCCAAAACACCTTAAAAATAACCTTTCATCCCATCATCCCATCATCTCATTCATCATCCACCGACGCCAATAGATCGTAGCCATCAGTATAGTGCGTCGTTAAAACCCAATAGAAATAAAGAAACTAATATTTTGACCCTTCAATTGCTTCCATACAGTTTTCGGATTGGATAATTTGAAATATTCCATGTGAATTCCTTGCATAATTAATCATTTTCCCATTTTCCATCCTTTTCATTTGACACGTAAGAATAAACCGAAGCACGTTGAGCTGTTCGCTGCTTTGTGAGTTTCATTCTAGTGAGTGCTGTCTGACCTTGATGAGCAGGAGAATCTCTGTTGAGCTCAGAACACGTGTTCATCAGATTCGGGACGGCCTGGCGCCAATAGAAGCATGCCATATGACGATCGCGCATCGTCAGAGCTAGCCGAGTACACATGATCAGTGAGGTCTCTTAACGGTTTCCAATATGTAGTTTCGACCGGTGGCATAGCTTTCTCTCTTGGGAAATAATAAATCACCCTAATTCTAACCGGGAGAGTGATGATTTTTGTGGGAAGGGAGTTTTTTGGTTGATTAATAATTTTAAAAAAATGTGTCAATCAAAATCATTTTTTGGGGTCCTTTGCATTTCAGATTATTGAGATTAACCAGATACTGCAGTTACTTTAAGAGTGCTGTTTTCGTAGGCACTGGGAATGAAATTAGAAGAGGGATCAAAAACAGAGACTGTCTTTGTCGTTTATAGCTCCAATGTTGTCAAATTGGCACTGAAATCAATGCCATTAAAATAGTAGCTCTAAACAGAGATCTGTTTATCTAGACAGGCATTGATTGTAACTACAGAGATATAGTAAGACTGTTATTTCAAAACTTTTATCATAGTCAGGATCTAGGTGTGTGAGCTGAATTGTATTCAAAATATAAAATAAACGTGGATATTGAAAGAAGCTTTGATCGTCGTCACGTTGGCGTGCTTGTTTTTGCGACAGCCGCGAGAAAGCCTTCTTCTGCGGCGAGTGTGGCATCGGGTTTGAGCACCGCACGTCGCTGCACAAACACCAGGTGAAGCGACATGAACAGGAGCAGGCCGTGTTCGCCTGCGACATTTGCGACGAGACGTTCGCCAAAAGGATCTTATTGACGTATCACAACATCAGCGTGCATCACATGGACAAGAAGTACTTGTGCCAGGTAAGCTGCCGGGTACTCGTTGGGCCTACTACTAGGGCTGCCTTTCAGTGTCGAAAAGTGAAAGCGATTAGGCCCACAGTGGATCATTTTTCAAGGTCAAGGCATCGACCCCTAAATTATAATTATAATTAACTTGAAACTATAGTTTCCTAAGTTGATGTTCATTCCTTTCTTATATTTACGTAGTCCCTTGATCTCTGTTTTAAAATTATATATAGATGACAGTGGCTACTTGAATACAGTTCGGGCAAGTTATTCCACTCTACTACGCCTCTTTCTACCGTTGAATTGAGTCGTAGTCGTTTTCTATAATTATCCGTAACCTATTTGTATCTAGTAAATTTTACTAGTAATTTTTGAAGTGGACACTGTGAGCAGTGTTATTTCAAAAGCATTTAAATTTGCGTGTTAAATTATTCAGTCAGCAATCGACAGAGCTCATTTATAAAAATTGCATTCAATTACTAAATGATAGAAAAAATGTCAATGTTAATTATCTTATAATATTATGCCAAGTAGACATTAGCCAACCGGTACTATTAAAAAATGTGTTATTTAAAAGTTTCCAAAATTCGTGAAAACTAGTTATATTTGTTCAATACCCCAAACCTTTTTTCAGAATGACTTTTATAACCGTCATATGACCCGATTTTTAAAGTGACTGCCGTTTCACATTACGAGCTGTATCCGAGTGCCAACAGTTTTAGCGGCAGTATTCAGTATACTTTTCTTACGCTTCCAACACGTACCGTTCTCGTCCACCAGGTGTGCGGCAAGAAGTTCTTCAACCAAGGCAGCCTCAGCGTCCACCTCGGAGTCCACACCGAGCCCAAGAAGTTTACTTGCACCTACTGTTCCAAAGCGTTCCAACAGAAGGAGAAACTACTGTTCCACACACGGATACATACCGGTGAGGCAGCTCTTCAAAATAGTTTCACTGTTACACTTCTCTAAAATTTTTATGAATTAAAATATTGCCTGCCGCTGTGTGGTTCATCCAGATAAGGCAGTGCTTTAAAAACTGAATTTAAACCGAGCTTGATTTTGAGTCACCGCATCAGGCATTGATTTTTCATATATCATTCATCATTCATATATCATCTGCTCATTTGTACCCCTAAATAACCTAGCTGCAGCCATTGCGAATGATAATCATGATCATCATAATTACAATCAAATGTATCATTAATGTAGGCCTATTGTTATTAAAACGAAATATAACGCAGCAGGCTTATATGTGAGTTGATCGGCAGTTAATCGTCTACGACCTCAGTCATTTCGACCTGATTGATTAGTGAAACTATGTTATCATATAACGCAGCAGGCTTATTTATATGTGAGGGTTAATCGACAGTTAATCGTCCTTGGCCTCAATCAAATCGACCTGATTGTAAAGTGAAACTATTTCATCCATCTGATTGGCTAGTGACACTAATTCCTAGCATTTGATCGACAGGCGAGCGTCCATTCCTCTGCCAGACGTGCGGGAAGGGGTTCATACGCAAGAACAAGCTGAACGAGCACATGAGACGTCACCGCGGCGAGAAGAGGTTCCGTTGCGACAACTGCGATAAGACGTACGCTGGCAGCTGGGATCTGAAGATACACCGCAGGTGCGTTTGGTTGTTGCTGGGATAAGTAGGGCATGATATATCGCCTGGTAGTTTGCTCTTTACGTAACGATATTGATCGATTGATCACTTTTGATATTTTGGAAACATCAATGTTTTTTTCAGATATTTTTCGAGAATATAAAAATTTCGTTGTCGTAGTTGATATAAAATATCTTGTACTAGCTGATCTTATAGGCCTATCTTGTACTAAATCTTGCACTTGTATTGACGAGAGAAGAAAGTCATCTATCTTCTAAATAGTTGTCAAAACTTTGGTTATCACATAATCTCTTGCAATTTCAAAGATTTAATGCTTTTGAAAAATGTAGAAAAATGCATACACATTTCTCATCATAAACATTGCTCTGAAAAAATCATAATACCGTAACAGTACCACAGTAATACAGTCTCTTGTACAGTGTTTTTATTGTTAGTAAGACTACCTACTACCTGTGATGTTGACTTGCCTTCAGGAAACAACATCCAAATTCAACCGAGTCTCCAAAACGCTCGAAAATCAACGACAACCAAGAGATACCAGTCACCAAGAAACCAAAACCCTCAAAGCAGAGACAAATCATGACTGCGGAAGAAACAAGCCTTCCCGCTACCATCGAAAACCCCTTACTTATCAACCAATCACAGACCAGCTTACAAATAAACCAACCACAGCCTAGCATACAAATGAACTCACCCCATACTAGCTTACAAATGAACCATCCTCATACTAGCTTACAAATGAACCAATCGCAGAGCAGCAACAATGCTAACTTATCACTGCTACCTAATCAGATGAACCAGAACAGTATCATACTACAGTTACCGGCCAATCAGGTGCTAGAAAATGACGTTTCACCCCGTATTATGTTGATGAATGGAATGCAACTACAAAACCACCCTTTAGTATTAAATGGCAGCGAAGACAATCCACGTATAATCTTGCTGAACGGTTTGGAGAACAAACGAACGGACAGTTCCAGGATTCTAGTCCAGCTGGAGAACGGTTCTTCGGAGATGAACGGTGATAACAGAGTGTACTTGCAGCTGGAACAGCCGATGTTGTCTGTGAATAACATGCACGGAGGCGCTGGTGGCGAGATGAATCAGCACTATATACAGATCAGTCAGGCGGGGGTTCAGTCGATACAACAGGACACTGCCGGGTTCGCGATGCAGGAGGGAGGAAATGTTGTGTATACGCAAGGCTACGATATTAGTAACATTAGCTATTAGCCAGAGTGGCGTAGATGTCCTTGAAGACTATGGGTATTGACTTAGCGAAATATTAGTTTCTTGATGATGAATTTAAAAAAATACCAGATATCAAAAATACACATAGAGCTTATGGAATTCTAGAAAAATATAATATTGTACATGAACTACTCTAGGTAGTAGAATATACGCGTAGATTACTCGTTTTCTACCGACCCAACCCTGGACTTTGTGTACGGTACTGGGATATTTCGGAATTTCATGATTTTTATCAAACGTGTTCAACAGATTTGGCCTGATGAATCCTGTATACGAGTCTAAGATGGATGCGTTTGCTTGTCTACAAAAAGTTTCATCTGGATTACTGGATTAAATAAAGCGTGCGACATGTGCAGCGTTACACAAAATAACAAGAAACCTCCGTAAGAGTGGAATGGAAATTTTCGCCAAACGCAAATCTGAATATTGTATTTTATGAGTTAACAGGATTGTCTTGAAACAAATAAATGAAAACATGAAATCAATTGAATCATGCATTCTTTAGCAAGATTATTCATTTAACCTGTAAGACTATCTTTATGTTCGTCGATGCGCCTTAAAACCCCAATATTTATTCATTCATTCTTTATGTTCGTCCAAAATTGCGGTTCATTGAAAATGAATGGGCTCGAGAATTTCGACTATGGATTTTGAATATTGATATGCTGCTGTTTATTCTCTTTCTCTGTATTCTGCTCAATAGCATTAAGCAGATAAGGTAGTTGTATGCATTGGATCATGAACGTAGTGGAAATAATTGTACTGTACCGACTTTAAGATCAAGCCTTGTGGAACTTACTACAGTGAAACCTCTATCCATCATTTTGCAAGGGACCAGGAAAACTAAACTATCCATGCAGGAAAATGATCCATCCAAGAAAATTTAGCATTGATTATATGAGAATGGGGTGAGTAAAAATGAATGATACAAGCAGGAAAACGATGGATCTGGGAACGATGCTTACTTTCACTGTACCAAACCGTCTCTCAACTTGAGTGAGACTGGTTTGTGCGAAGAATGGACTCTTTTTCAATTACCGAGATACCGCGTTAACCACGATTAGCTACTTGATGA
Organism: Brachyptera risi; assembly: GCA_964007535.1. Taxonomy (NCBI): domain Eukaryota; kingdom Metazoa; phylum Arthropoda; class Insecta; order Plecoptera; family Taeniopterygidae; genus Brachyptera; species Brachyptera risi. The sequence continues at coordinate 10,136,989 of OZ023334.1, forward strand.
AATCACACACCAGAGTCAGTTTGATTTTCAAATTATAACAACACATTAGTCAAGAATGCTATTTTTGGACATTTCTTGCCCGAAATGCGTCTAAAAATGAATGTGTGGTCAATCCTATTTTGAGAACGAGGAGTTTGTTGAAAAATCTGCTGCTAAAATGGTTGCCTCTTGGACACAGAATATCAAAATGTAGAGAAACAATGCATTATTTCAAGACATTGAGAGAATTTAAATTAAAAATATAATGGATATCATTTTTAAAAATCCATTTTGTGGTACAGGTAATACAATGTGGAGAACTAAGAATTATAAATGGAAAAAGAACAATGGTAAAGTAATAAGAGGGAGCTGGTATAACATTCGTACAGATGTGGATGTAAATGCACAACATCAAAGTGAGATTAGAAAATTAAAAGAGATGTTGACTGTACGAATGAATCTGTAGCAGGGCAACTTATCCTGTCGAAGCCAATAAACTTATATAATCTATCATGTCTCTATTCTCTACCAATTGAAAATTCTTTCACAAAATTTACAAAATAACATTGTAATTTGCACCCCCTGCTTTAATGAACAACCCAACTGTAATACTCTCAGCATTTTACTTCTCAGTATAATGAGGGACGATAGAATTGCGAGTTAATTTCTTCTCATCTACCTCTGTAGCCTGACTCTCGTTTGTTTCGAAGCGAACGATTGGTCGCACGATTCGTCTGCTCTCTCGCTATTTTTACCTCACCGACGCGGGCAACAGAGGCACCCTTTCTGCGTCAGCCCATTTGTGCACGGATCAAGACGTTCGTGGATGTTTCTTTCGTGTGGACTACGACTAGACATGTAAAAATAGTATGTGGACTATTTTACAGTAGGTCTAAATGATTTTTCAGTACAAAGTTCATTTACCCTGCATTGTTCTGAGGCATTTAATGTTAAAAGTTACAGCAAGTTTCTATATTGACAGATATATATTTTTTTTTGATACACGTTCTGGAGAAATTAAATATCACTGCAATAGGAACAAGGAATCATGAAAACAACTAATCACAGACTGCTTTACATCAAATTTATTCATAGTCTTACAATTACAAACGAAAAAGAAAACTAGACAATTACATTCATAGTGCAGAGACACACTTACAGTTATATACAAATACAAGGGAAGAAGAGTATTATTACCGGTAGTGGATATAATATATATTATTCTCCAAATTGATAGGGCAAGGAACAATAATCTTAAAGAATAGAACGAAAGAAAAATGTAACCAGGTAATTAGGTTCACTTACAGACACATAGGGCCTATATACAGTATACCATACAAGCAAAAGAAATGAGTAGCCTATCACTGGATATATTGTTCTCCAAGTCAGTAGGCAAAAAACGATAATTCTAAAAAATGGAACAATATATCGATATAGAAGAGAGTAGCCTAGCTAAACATTAAAAGGATTACATCGGGCTATACTGTACTCAAATTAATAGTCATAAAAATGTAAAATAGTTCACGAAATTCTTCTAAAACCTAATAGTCACGTACTATTATTCACTAGCAATATATATTATATATACCGTACGTAGACCCTACAAGGGTCAACATCATCACAATAACTATAAATAAATTGTACAATACCAGTTGATAATACAGTTGATAGGCATTTGCCTTGTAAGATGGGCAAAAAACATGGAAAATAAAAACTTTTCTTATCGTTTTTGTATATGTTTTTCTTTACATACCGGTAACTAATCTTCAAATTCACTGTCATTAAGTATGTTGTTACATATTAACACGTCTACGAGTTGTTCAAGATGTATGACCAAATAAAAGTGTCATAATTCGGGTTTATTCATTGTCAGAAGAGAATTAACACTACGTTTTCTCAATTCAAGTTGCTGGACACTCTTCTTAAGAACTGTACGGTAGCCCTGAATGGCGATAATGAAAACGAGCCCGAAAGACACAGCTCCAAGTTGAAACCTGCATGTAGAAGAACGTCCCCTATTGTCTCAGCATAAATGAAAACTGTTCAACGTTAGGCCTATATCACACTTCTGGAATTAAGTCACATATTTTCGTATCAAAGAAAACGAGGCCCAACAAAACGTCTCAAATGTTGAAAACACGCTGGTAAAAAAATAACGTCATATTGTATTGAAAACACCCGACAGAATCCCCCCAACAACAATGTCGGCAGTTGAACAACGTCAACTTCCACCCTCATACAAGCTACGCAGTTGTTTCTTCGTGCATGTCTGCTTCAAGGCCTCCAGCTTCCTGACCAGCTGGTTGCGTTTGATCGTGTACATCGTGATCTGACACTCCATACGTTCTGATTCCTCGGCAAGATTGTCGCAGTACTGCTTGGCCGTAGTCAGCACTCGCACCTTCGATACCGAGTGGAAGTGGGCTATTTCCGGTAAACACTGTTGCAGTCGTAAACAGAGTTTAGTCAATTCCCGCCTGCGGTCTTGTTCGTTGCGGTTGTGCAACCTTGAGCGCTCGCTCAGGTCTTCCTCCGTTTCGAAGCCCGAAGCTTCCCTGAGGAGGGGGTTTGTCATCACCATGGCCTCCGTTCCATCTAAATCGATGAAAGTTGCACCATTTACGTTTAAATTGGTTGTATAATTAACTTGAGGTTCACTCGCAATATTCACGTTGGGTTTACTTGTAATATCAATGGTAGGTTTACTAGTCTCATTTCCTTCAGAGTTGATCGTCTTTTTCACTTTGTTCACGTTGTGTGCACTCAAAGGACCTAGTTGATTGACTTTTACCGGCTTATCGGGACTTTTAGGTTTTTTCTTCTTCGGAGGAGTGTTCTTTGTGTTGCTACCTCTGCTGCCTCTACGCAACTCTAACCACAGTTCACGCTTGCTTACGGCATTTTGAAGTAATCTCTTTTTACGTCTTCGTTCGGGATATTTGGAATATCGTTGACGTTCTGGCTGGTTAGATCTGCTTTCGCCATCGCTCGTTTCTCTTTCTGATAGAAGGAAGAAAACGACAGTTAGAGATCTCAACGACGGAACTGATAGACAAAAGTGTGTTATGTACGATAACGATTCAGTCCACATATTGTGAAAAATTTTCATAGGAAATTCAAAATGATTCAATGAAGGAAAACAAGTGAGAACCTGAACCAAAAGACACATTGTCTACAGTGGATACCATTTTATTCCTATAAACAAATAACCCTATTGGGTGATTCCATGTAGGGATGTAAAATTTCCGGAAAGATACATTTCGGAAATTTCCGGAAATTTTCGGAAATATTCACGAAGTTTGCAGTAGGCCTATATTACATTTCTTCATAGCTTTTGATGATTTTCAGTACATTATCAGGCCCACTAATGATTAATTTTCTTACCAAATGATTTTTTTTTTTTTTAGCAACGGGCTATTGTGGTCTCGGAACCACATAATGAAAATAACATTTTTTAAAAGTTCAATTTATTTTGTCATCACAGCTTTGGTCATCTCGACTTAGTTTTTGTAACGTTATTGTTTTCACTGTGAACTGATATAATAGAACAGTTCTCGAGATCCATACTAGCGAAAAAATGCGACTGCGACAATGTTGACGAAGCCTGTGGCCTAAGAGACCTACACTCAAACGGTGTACTGGTGCGATGGCGTGGACCTTTTGGTTTTAAATTGGCTTCTTATAGTGGTGGGACATTTTATACAACCTCCCAAATGCTAGCGCGGTCTCGTTACATTCATTATATGATTTTTATATTCATTACATAATTTTTATCCAAAATTGGCAGCCAAAAGGAACATTTTTGGGCCCCCGCAGGTGTTTTTTTTTCTCATGAAATACTTTCAAACATCACTGTGTTTTTCTGCTTACCCATACAGTTACGACGGAAAACAAAATTGTCAAACCAAGTGATAACCTATTCAAAATAAAAATTGCAAATGGCAAAGAAGTGTGCATATAGTATGGTAAATCTCACTTCTGAGATTTACCATACTATATGCACACTTCTCAAAAACTCATTATATTCTAAAATTTCCATATTTCTGGAAATAATGTTCGGAAATATTTCCATTTCCCGGAAATATTTCCACTCACATCCCTAATTCCATGTCAAATGAATAAATGCATTGTCGGTAATAACGGGTAGTGTTGATAGACAGGACTATGAGCTATCTTGAAAGATGTTATAGTAAGAGGAGGTTAAAGAATTTGTGACGGTTAGCTATGATGAGCACTGGTGACTACCATTTGTCCTCCAGAAAAGTGCATCTTTGGATTAATTAAAGGTTTGCTTTCTACACCCACATGGACCATCACATTCTTTCACATTTCCCACTAAAGACGATCAGTTGTATGTTCCCATGGATCAAGTTCTCTCGACTCCTTCCATGAAACTGAGCGAACATGGAGGGCGCTTATACAAGCTGACAACTGAGGACAGTAAAGCTGCAACGAGAAAGATGCTAAGCAAAAAGAAGGCTGATTAAGATAAACTTGATACCGTAATGTGGATATTTTCAACAGATTCCAATATTAATAATTCACTGACTGTTTAAATTTTATAGAAAAAAGGTGTTGCATTCAAACTGCACAGTGAATTTCACAGTTTCAGGTTTCAGAGTTAACCTGTAGGTTACCAAATGAAAACAAAGAAGATAAAACACATGTATGGTGTTTTCATACTTCATACTACATGAATGTTTATTACTTCAAAAAGGAAGATTACTTACTGACTGAATAATCGATTGTATGTATTACTTTATCTTATCCGTGACTTCTATGGCTATGTGGCAGACCGAGAAAATGTCGTTTTTACCTAATAACTGCACAAAATAATTATTATCTCAAAAGCTCTTCAAGATAACAACTTGAAGTTTTCTGTGGAAGTGAGAACACACGTTGAGATTAATCATGCCAAATTACATGACGATCCGAGATGGAGCATTTGTTCAAATGACCTTTGACCTCAGGAAGATGTGAGCTGATATAATTACCTATTTAAGTGACAAAGGTATATGTTTATGGTACTTTCTGCACTTTCTGGTACTTTACTGTCTCATCAAGAGCTTTAAAATAAGCCTTATGCTCAGCACTGTAGGTTAATTAGGAGAGGAGTTACAAGATAAACCGTGGAGTGGAACGCGTTCAGTGCCGTTTGGGGTCAAAATTTCATGACCCCGTAACTTTGAAAATATACGTCACAAAATTTAAAGAAAAATCAAGAAATTGTAACCATGTCAGAGTGTGTACAAAATTATACTACTACCTTCTACCTTGGTATAAACTTATACCATCTTGAAGGTATTATAATTACCTGTGTTTCTCGAGTACTAGAATTTTGATATCTCATACCGTTGCAAAGTTATCACAAAAAAAAATTATATTTCGCTGAATCGCCTCCCATAAAATCTCAGGGGCTTTCCTTAATAGAAATTGGTGAATCCAATTATGAATCTGATGATGAAGCAAGCAACAGATAGTGGAAATACCCGTTCGAAAAATCAAATTAATACTTGAAGAAAACTCGATAAGATAGTTTTGTGAATTATAAATTGTACGGATGGAAAATGAAATAGGCCTACTTTAGTATCCACTCTGCACCTCACCTGTAAAGTTTTTCTAAATTTTCAACCACAATTTTAGTTTTCTGTTTGTATCTTGATTCTATATAAGTATAATGATGTTCATATTTCAGGTTAATCTAATGCATTATGAAAGTTTGAATATAATATAAGATTTCACTTGCAATTACTTGAAAATTGCCTTGAATATTCTCTTTTAGAATACGGTAGGGCCTATGCTCAGAAAATGCTCTAAGAGGAGAATCTTGGAGAATTTTCCTGAAGAAAATACTCGAGCATTTTACATCACCATACCTGCATACCAAGTGTTTGTATCTACCTTTAATTTTACTGCTTGTTTCCGGTATCGGTTCTTGAACAACCCCTTCGCCTTGTATAACGACTTCCTGGTAGTAATCATTGTCCTCGTAATCGCCTATCTGCATGTCCTCGCTTTGGTCTTCCGCGTCACTTCTTTCTTGCAACGTACGCACGTCTACAATCTTGAACAACATTTCGTCTTCCTTCTCGACACAGATTTTCATATTGTCATCACCCTCGTCTTTCAGGCAGTATGTCATCTCCCCGTCACTCGACTCTTCGTCTTTCAACTCCTTCTTGATCAATATAGTCCTCTCCAACCCAAGCTCTTTCTCGACAGTCTGATGCTTTATGCGCACTGAAAAAAGAAAGTGATGTATGATGATGAGGCATACTAGGGGTGTGCAAGCAGTCGAATTTTTGAAAACTTTCGAGGTTTGAGTTCCAAGTTTAGCTCAACTAAAAAATTTCCGTTTTCTTTTTACAAATTTTCCGTAGGGCCTAGGCCTACTTGTACTGTCCCGAATATAAAACGTGATAATTTTTTCGAATACTGATAGGCACATTTTGGCCCAACAATTCTTTTTTTTTGAGCTCGAACTTGAACTGAAAAAAAATGAACAGGTACATTTAAAAACTTTATTACCCAACCCTGCCTTAGGGTTAGGCCTACATTCAGTAATAGCTGGTGACCTGAACAATGGGCGGTGCTGTAGTCAAATTGAACATAATATTAAACATGAAGATACCAAACCACAGAACAAAGAGTGTTAAGCCTCGCAAGTAGCCCTGCAGGATGAAATTTTGTATGCTTATAAAAAAGACGCAATTCCCTCGTTTTACATCCAGATTTAGATCTCTACATTAATTCATATTTATAACTAATTCAAAATCTCTTTACCTTGACTCATATGGATTTTATAGAGAATAGCCTACTAGGCTTATTTTATTTTATTTCCATGGTAGACGAGACCATCAACATAAGTTATTTGAGCCCCGATTGAACACCAATGTAGGACGGAACTCATTCTTGGGTCAGGTCATTAGACTGGAATGACCTGCCCCAAGACCAGATGGAAGTTTTTCCCAAGGATATTTTCCACTTCAATGAAATTTTAAATAATTATTAATTGATAATTCTATACTCATTCTTCTCGACATACTTCACCAATATGTATATGTCAACTGATACTCAACCACCGGATTTTTGATCCAAAGTTGTTGTAATGAATAAAATAAATAACGATAAATACTGCCTAATGCAAATATTTCGATGTAATCATATAAAAAATATTATTCAAGAATTGAGTTTTCATACAAAGTTCCCACTGGTTACATTCAATTACTGAAAAGAAATATGTCAGTCTTGACTGACCAACTTTTTCAAGTCGGACTGTAAAGTCTTGATATAAATCTTCATGATTTATACTGCTAAACATGAATGGAAGAAGGGTGAAATTGTATCGTCCTTGTCTGGTCTATTTTGTGATAAGGTTGAAACATGGTGTGGTTAAACAGTAATGGACGGTTCAGTATGGTTTCAAGTATGGTTTCACCAGAGCAGTAAAGTTACTCGTCCACTCGACACAAACCATAGGCTCACTTTGCATAACCCTTACTCACCATCACCCAACCTAAACATTTTAGACAGGCTTGGCACGCATGATACAATTTTACCAAATGAAGCTGGTAAAAATGACATTCAGGCAAGGCTCTCAAGAGCCCAAGACACTCCCTCAATCTACCTCAGTTTTAGAACAATTAGAATAGGTAGGCCTATTTAGCCCTGGGCAGTGACTTTAAAAAGCTGTGGCTATAAAATGTGTCTCATAGGTGCCCACCTCTGGAGAAAATTTTCACCGCATCTGTCAAGTTATTTCCATCATCAAGATCGTCATAATTTTCGATGTCCACTTCTGAATCACTGTCCATTGTAGTAGGGCCTCGGCCTACGAACCTAAAAATGATTATTTACCCTTTAGTAATGAGGCCTACAATATCATGCATAGCCTTGACAGCTAGGGAATTCAGATATGCCAAGAGATACATTTTTATTTGTTCAACACATAGGCCTATTATTATCATTAAAGGCCCACAGAACCCTCATAATTACTTTTTATCATGGGTAGAGTGGCCTATTCTAGGGCCTAAATCAACAGTGTCAACTCATTTGGCTCCATAGGTTAATTAAAAAAATATATTATGTCAGTAGGGGAGCAGATATGCAACCCGCCTTGCTTCAATCGTGACATCACACCAACCAACCGAGGAGGCTTGTATTGTCTCGGCGTCAATATTACGCGCCCGGACACTTTATAACACTCGCTGTAGACATAGCTATCGGCTTTGGACCAAAAGTAAATTTACTGTTGGATTGTGTGATCTTTCCTCTAAATAATCATATTTCAAAATAAACAGATGCTATTTTCAATTAGAGTTATATCGATCTCAAAATGACCCCGATTTTACTTAAAATGTCTTGTTTTCATGTATCTATCTCAATAGCATTTGAGAGACCCAACAATAAATTGAAAATAACTGCCTTCATTCTCCATCTGTATAGATTTTGAAATTCAAAGTTTGAAAGAGATTGCTTGATATTCAGCAGAGAAAATACTTATTACATCGAGCAGTGTTTGTCATCTTAGTTGACAGGAAACACTGCAACATTGCACTGGCCGTTGAGTGGAGGTAGGGGTTACATATCTGTAGTAGTAAAGAGACGGCAAACACTGCTCGATGTATTTTCTCTGTTGAATATCAAGCAATCTCTTTTAAATTTTGAATTTCAGAATCCATACAGATGGAGAACGAAGGCAGTTATTTTCAATTTATTGTTGGGTCTCTCAAACGCTATTGAGATAGATGTGAAAACAAGACATTTTAACTAAAATCGGGGTCATTTTGAGATCGATATAATTCTAATTGAAAATAGCATTTCTGTTCATTTCAAAATATGATTATTTATAGGAAAGATCACACAATCCAACAGTAAATTTACTTTTGGTCCAAAGCCGGTAGCTAGGTCTACAGCGAGTGTTATAAAGTGTCCGGGCGCGTACTATTCACGCCGATACCATCAAGTATAGAGGTTTAGACCTCTATACTTAATGCCAATACAATACAAGCCTCCTCGGTTGGTTGGTGTGATGTCACGATTGGAACGAGGCGTGTTGCATATCTGCTCCCCTACTGACATAATAATTTGTTTTAATTAACCTATGGAGCCAAATGAGTTGACACTGTTGATTCAAGCCCTAGAATAGGCCACTCTACCCATGATAAAAAGTAATTATGAGGGTTCTGTGGGCCTTTAAAAAAAGGTGGAGTGCATTTTGGGTGACCTAGCCTTACTTTTTTGCAAACTGTCAAGCATTACTCACACTTGAATGTAAAAGTTGAAATTTCAGTAGAACACTGAAAAAGAAATTAATACTTACAAGTTATCAATATAAAATTACACAAATAATCGAGAAAGAGCAATTTCAATTTCTAGTAAACAATGTGATTGCCGCAATGGTAGATTCATTTCACGAGATAGACTTTTCGTTGTTTTCATGTTGGTAGTTGGTATGGTACGAAACACGGCTGCAAAGACATGCCTGAACATGTGCTGCTAGGTCCCATTTTGTAAAGGTCCACGGAACTATTTGAAAATTGAAATTAAATATCAGAGAATAATGATATTGGTATAGTACTTTCAGATTTCAGCATCACACAATTTGAAAAGAATCGAAAAAGAATATTTGTCGAGTTTTTCAACTTGCCATTTTCTTTAATGTTGCTCCAACAGTTATGTTATAGGCATATGCCCCAACCGTAGGTTAAGGTCTTTGATATGGCCTATGGGAGGCCATGTTGTACTATGGATATTTTCAAATGTCAAGCTGCAAGAATCAATTTCTCAAAATCCAAGTGCCCGACAAAATCCGAATGGAAGTATTCGCTAGCTCTCATAAATCGACAGATCATGGACTTATAATATAGGCTCTCTAACTTACACTAGTAATAAAAAAACTGCGTTTCCATTATAAGTCCATATATTTCCATATATTCTCCACGTGTATCGACTGCATGCATAGACATGTACTGTATGCTGTATGTAGTGTGGCCTGGGGGTGACGCTTGGGGCTTGGCCTTAGGGCCCAGATTCACAGAGTCCCATCTTTAGGACGTCTCAAGTTGGGACCAATATTTGTTCTAACTCAGTAAAAATCTTCATAACCTAAGGCCCATATTGGTACCAACTCATTTAAGGGATCCTAACTAAAAGATGTCCTAAAAGATATCACTACCAGTCTACGACTACTCACCTCAAAGAAACTAGTAGGCAAAGACCTGCTAGTAGGCCTACTGTAGTTTGAAAAGTCAGCGCCTTTTGTCTAAATCGAGAAATTAATGAGGCAGGCTGTGGTGTGCCTAGATCAAGGTCAAAGTGATTCAAATATAAAGGTCAGACACAACGTGGTTTTGAATCGTAAGATTAAAAATTGTATAAAACTTGAAAGTAAATTATGCCAAAACGAGGGAGGCCTAGGCCTAGAGGTAACAACAAAGTGTGGAACAATCATGGTGACAAACGTGGGTCCCGTGATTCACGTCACGATGGAGGAAAAAACTATTATGGTAGGCCTACGCGTAAATTTGCTTGTTTGAAGTACCTACGCCAATATATTTTTTTTGTGGTAGGGGGAAATTGGTGTTTTGGAGAAATGACAGTGGCCAAGCTAAGATTATGGTTGAACGTTAGTCAAGTGTAGGCTTAGGGGGCTTCTCTGGCAACCATTAGTTCTTGAGCTTAGCTTGAAGTCCCAGCATCAGCATCTGGCGTAAGATAGTGCTGGCGTCAGCTGTCATTTTGAGGCAGCTTTGACCGTTCTGCTTTTTGAGGCCCAAGTCTAGGCTCTAGTCCCAAGAACCTAGGACTATGCTTAATATTCACATATTAAATGTATGCCATGCGGCACTTGCCCACACCATTGAGTTGATAGTGTAAACTCAATGGCCATACTTGGCCCGAAAGCATGGAGTGAAATAATTGAGTTGGTGAAGTGAAGCTGCTCCTGACCCGCTCAAATAGTTATGGTTACGAATGGACTAAAAAAATTTTTTAGACCTTTGGCCAAGGGTTAGGCCTATGCTGTTGGGTGAGGTTTATATTTTAGCAAACTATTGAAAGTGTTTTGATGCTGTTTTATCAAAAATTGCCGATCTTTATGGATACTTTATGCATGATCTATCATGTTCCAGGAAGTTTCAAACTAGGGGCCTATTCAGTAACAACAATTCTTAACATGTGGCGGTTTCATCCAGGCCTAATTTATCTACTCAAGATCATCTACTACCCTGAAGAGCAAATACTGGAATAAAGATACTACCAAGAGTGAACTTGGCTTGGCGTGTTCACTTAGAAAGAGATGGCCAATTCGAGGAAAGAATCATAACCTGTCCTTTACAACCCTAACACAGCTCCTCTGTGCTCTAACCAATTCCCCGAAATAGTAGCTTGTCTACGGCATTACTACACGCCAAGCCCTCCTTCACCTTCAGTAGTATCGCTATTCCAGTATTCGCTCTATAGCGCCCCCGTAAGATCCACTAGAAAACACCAATTTCAGGATGATAAAAATGAAAAAGAGTCGCAATGCGCTATATATTTGACAATTTTACCCTACCACTCCGGGACATGTCGGCACTACCCTTGATTTTGTAACCTTACAAAATCAATGGCACCATTTACTAAGCCCCATTGGGTTCCCCATTTGGATTGTCCCATGGTACCAATTCGGGTTCTTGTATAAGCACAACATGTTACGATACCAGTAGTCCTAGCTGTAAATTTATTGTAAGTCATGCCAATCTATTTCAGGATTATCTTTAGTTATCTTTTTCAGATTTTAAAGTTTTCCATGTCAAGAGTTAGGTATAGTCTGTCTCACCAATCTGTAGCAAGTGTCAGAGATCTGTAAAGTTTGCTCATCGATTGTCCAGCGACAAGGTAGGTAGGCTGCAGAAAATGGAAGTTATCTATAGGGTTAGTGGTGGGGGCTCGAGGCACAATTCACAATTTCTTTGTACAATTTTGTAAAAAATTCAGACTCAACAACAAATTTATTTATAGCATCGTTTTACTCGCCCTTCGAGGATCTCTACAAATTTTACGACATCATTTTTACAGTCTTCAGCTTTGATTTCCAATTTTATTTCCATTGCATACTATTTGTCTTCTTTATTTTCTTTTTAATTTTTGTATGATTGCGTTATTATCATTTCAATAAATTCCTTTTTCCTTTATTTTCTTATGTACAAACATTATAAGCTAGGCTACATTGATTTACTTTATTTCTTTTTTTTTCAAAGCTTTCATTATTATTATTTCATTTTAATTACCACCATTCTTAGATTTAATCAACTTACATTTTGTTTCTCGCCCTATTACATTTATTTTTTTATTCTCTCTAAAATGTTATTATTGATAATTTTTAATATTTTAATTAATTGATTTTTATTCTGTGCTTTTTTGCAATCTCACTGTAAGACAGAATCTTAAATAAAGATTATATATATATATATATATATATATATATATATATATATATATATATATATATATATATATATATATATATATATATATATATATATATATATATATATATATATATATATATATATATATATATATATATATATATATATATATATATATATATATATATATATATATATATATATATATATATATATATATATATATATATATATATATATATATATATATATATATATATATATATATATATATATATATATATATATATATATATATATATATATATATATATATATATATATATATATATATATATATATATATATATATATATATATATATATATATATATATATATATATATATATATATATATATATATATATATATATATATATATATATATATAT
>OZ023334.1:10152312-10249812 GCA_964007535.1 Brachyptera risi
AATCGAAAAATGAACAAATGATTGTTTGAACAAATGAATGGCTCTTTCTCTCCCGTTCTCAGAGCATGACGAGGAAAGGCAGGATTTCACGCGGCACGTTACGTTCAAGGCAGGTCCTGGTGCTAGCAATCGTGTTGGCAAGGCGCGACGTGATCAGCTCGACTGGGACGCACAGCTTCAGGCTCGCCTAGAGGTTGCTGAGGACTGCGTCGACCTGGGCAACCAGGCCGGGCTCGGCGGCAGAAGCGTGAGGCGATTGTACGTAGGAAAAAGTGTTTAAATGAAATGTAGGCCTATTCAAGAATAAAATTTTTCGAAAAAAACTGCTCGTATAGTATTGTTATATTTTGATACTTCGGTCAGCGTAATGTTGATATTATTATAGGCTAGATAGAGTTTTTAGGTTTAATCATTTTCCACGTACAAATTCAACTCACCAGCACATGCAGGGCAGTGGTTGACGCGCTCGCTTTATGTGATCCGGTAGGTGAGGGCAATATTGGACCTGGACCCTTATTCTTGAGATTATGAGATGAGATTATTATGCTTTGGTATTTTCATAGCATTCTCAGTGAGATTATCAGAATTCCACTTAAATAATCTCATCTCATAATCTCGAGAATAAGGGTCCTGGTTCGATCCCCGCCACTGTCAATGTTGCTCGTGGTTACCCTCTGTGATGTAGGCTAATGCTGAAATGGTTCCTACAATATAAGCAACAACCATTTCCTTTGTACTGTCCTTCAATTGCCTCAGAAACCATCATCTCATTAACCATTCATCCAATGCCAATAGATCTTTGTTATCATTTCAGTGCATTGTTGAACTCAAAATAAAATTAAAAACCAACCTTCCGGCAGTTACGAGGCCGCAGGCGCTCTACACGGGCTCGTTGTTCGCCCGCTTCAGACTCGAGTTTAACATGCATCGTGTGCTGGGCGCAACCCATAGACTAGCCCGCCGAACTTATATTCACGTAAACGCTGTTAATTCCCTTACTCACACTTTTGCTATATTTCACAGTCTATTTTTTTTTCGGTATTCAAAAATATGTATCTAGGTTTCCGTAAACTAGAAATTTTTTCATTTTCCATTTGAAGAATTTGAAAAATTACGAATTTTTTGTTCAAAATTCTGGTAATGCGATAACCTCCGTTTTTCAGTTATTAACAGAATGCAAAAACAATCATATTGATATCTCAAAAATTACGGCCATGAGAGTTTGCGGCGTGAAATACGAGCGCCTGCAGCCTTTTAAATAAATTGACGCTGTGACCGTTTTATAATCTGATTAATAGTATTCTAAGGAAAGAAATTTGTGACCTTGAATTATAGTTATTGTACCAATGGATATGCAGTTTGTGCGAACTCCTATGCAGACTCACCAGAGCTATAGAAATATAAGGGGGAATGGTTTAATCTTTGATTTTTACATGGTGAATGATGTTCAAATTATATTGCAAATCAGATTATATTGTGATCCTCGACGTTTACTGGTTGCCCAGCTTTTACCGATTTGTGTGAGATATCTTTCAGAAAGAAAACTTCTATTCGGACAGAAGAAATGCTGTTCGTAAAAATTTCGGAAACAAGGTGTTTTTTGCCCAAGTTCTGTTCTCATGCATGAAAAGATTATTGACATATTGATTGTATATGATTGAAACTAAATGTTGGTACGCATAGTGCAGAATAGATGAAATATCCTATGTGCAATTTGCACCGCAGTAAAAGCACAAATGCCAATTTTTAGTAAATGTCCTCTGTAATTATTTGGTGATGCGTAGTGAGAATCTGCGTTTCTCTCGACACTCGCACTTCAAGTGTCAACAAACAACTGATGACCTGGCCTTGGACAAGAACCACACAGAATAGTTGATATGATGCAGGTAGAAGCTGTTCCCTATCCATCGGAACGTTAGCTAGCGCATAATGCAAGGGTAACGGATGTGTGTGTGTGACTTTTAGCAACCCGTATGTGGCAGGAAGGGGTCGAGGACGCGGCAGGGGAGGAAGACAAAACTCACTCGCACCTGTCGTTCAACGACGTCCGTATTATCTCGCCGAGTCGTCCACCGGTTGGTACAAGGTTGTGGTGAGTGTTTGTGACCTGCTGGTTTTATGCGAGACCCTCAAATGGCGTTACAATAGCAGGATACGAATTCGAGCGAGTAGACAACAAAGTCGTTGTACTTGTATCCATGAAAGAAGGTTATCTACCTAGTAATATTTGTACAAACTTTTCTTATCACATAATCTTGCTTCAATTTTGGAGATTTAAACCATTTGGAAGATGCAGTTGCGATTCTTATTGTAAATTACGTTGTGAAAAATCATGATACAGTGAAACCTCAATGTATCATTCCCGTATCCATCGTTTTCCTACTTCTATCATTTGAGGGGGTCAGAAGCCAACTGGAATAAGTGACATTCGAAAATAAATGAGTTAGGTCCTGTTCATCATAGCTTATAGACTTGTGTTTTGGAGGCCGAACGGAATAAGTGCTGCTTTCGAATGGAACAGGTGTCGCCACCATCTTCAAACTGCACTTATACCCTTTGGCCGCTAAAGACTAGTATATTAGCCATGATGAACAATACCTTCTGCATTTATTCTCTAATGTCACTTATTCCAGTTGGCTTCTGACCCCCTCATTTGTTTTGCCCACCCTCCTCCCTTATAACTAGGGTTACCATTTGATCAAGAAAATATAAACTATACCAACATCCACAGCCTTAATTGGGGAACAATGATTTTGTATCAAGTTTCAATGTTATTAAAAAAAAAAAAAAAAAATACCAAAGTGTGCCATATCGAAAATCGATAGAAAATGACGAATTAGGCCTATTAGGAATTCCATTTGATATTCAATCGAAATAATATTGAATATTAATCAAAATTGTCAAAAAAATTCCAGGTCTTAAACTCTAAATCGTTTTTCTTTAGTTTCTTGTAATCATTTTGTGACGAACAGCGAGAATCTGCGTTTGTCTTGACACTCACTTCAATTGCCACTCAATAATTGTGTTTATATTTTCTTAATCGCCATACATAAACCAATATATAAAAGCTAGAACTAAATAATATAGGCCTACAGATTATAATATTATTTTTTTTCTCCCACAGTCAAGTCTCCCTTGGAGACTGTGGATTTTATTCGACTGTTCAGTGTGTTTATTTTGTATGTAAAAAAGTGATAACAATAAAAAAAAAGCCTCAACAAACAACTGATGACCTGGCCTTGGACTAGAACCACACAGAAAGGTCACTATGATGTTCTGTTAGGGAGTGGCAAGAGGGTGCATTCAGAAAATATTGCGGGCGAGATCTGTTGATTGTTAGTGCTGAGCATGGGGCAAATGCGATAGTCCAGACAGAGTATTCACTTTGACCAATTCCAATCGGGAAGAGTACCGGTAGTTGGTGATTTCGTGGAAAAGGAGTTTTTTGGTTGATCCGAATTTTCATAAATCAAATTCAATTTCTTTGGGTCCCATTCATTCCGGAATAACGAGGGTCTACTGTATTGCATTCAGAATATTTCAGTAATAATGTGCGAATAGGCTGTCTGCTTAACCGCAGGTTAAAGACAAGACACCAAGACACAGTTTATAATTTATATCATCTCTCATTTTATTCACTTTGAAAGTGTGTCAATCTGTTGGAATGGAGAAAACATATTAATGTTGTAGTTCTGCTAAGATATCGCAATTGAATAACTTCACTACGCTATAACGTGTAATTATACGAGAATCATTCGTACTAAATAGCTTCCAGGGATTTTCAAACATGCTCACAAAGATCCCGCCGCACATGGAAAGTTGCCGAAATTTGGCTCATTCCTTTTTGAAGTGGCCAACTTGTAACACAGGTTGGTGATTGGTGTGTTTTAGGTCCCGTACGGTAATGAATACGGGAAAGAATACATCCTCACTACGTTGCAGAATCTCATAGCTCCTGTTATGCTCACGCCGTTTCTGGTAAGACGTCATTCAATGCACTGTCATTGGCCAATCGAAGGGCTTAGCTATCTTTTATTGACAAATAATGAGATGGGTTCTACTTGATACGGAAAGAAGTAATCCGGTTCCGGATTATCTTGGCCTGAGAGGACAGGGTAACTTGGAAATTTGAAGGAAAATAGTCACTTTTAGTCCTATAAGTGTTTTTTCTTCTACTTTCAAAATCACAAAATTTATTTTCAAGGCTCCTCCAAAGTATATTATCACAAAAATGGCCTCCGTTGCTCATTTCATTTTAAATCGTATCATTTATCTTACTGACTTGTACGTTGAAATGAATTGAACCATTTTTTCCATGCTTTGTATTGTTTTAAAACCTACCACTTATCCAAGGTAGTAAAATTCTTGATTTCATGTTTTACATTCATGTTCAGTATATGTAAATAGCGAAACTGGCTCGGTAATATCAATCACTGCCAAATGCGTTATTGTTGAAGAATATCATTTTGTGATGGGTGATATGAGAAATGAATGATAGCTTATAATGTGAAGTAGAAGATGAGAAATGATGAGGTCGGTGCAGGTTGAAGAAAACACGTGAATAGACTACAAAAAACACACAAAAAGGGCTGAACAATGAGTTCTGGGAGTTACTTTCCAACAAGCTCAAGTTACACACTACTCTTTCCTATGATTTCGTAAGAATTGAAGGAATTGAACATCGGGCAAAAATCACAGTTGAACATTAATGCAGTGAAACCTCTATCCATCGTGCGTGGGGTTTTCCAAGGGACCAGGAAAACAGAACCATTGAAACAGGAAAATATTCTATAATCTATCCAGTAAAATTTAGTATGATTAATGTGGGAGTTGAGTGGGACAAGATAAATTATGACCGGCACATCCAGCTGAGTGGTTAACGCGCTCGCTTCATGTGATCCGGGAGATGAACGGGCCTATCGGACCTGGTTCGATCCCATCCATCTTTACAGGGGTTTTTCGTAGTTTCCCTCTGTAGCCTAGGCTAATGCTGGGATGGTTCCTACAATATGGGCCACGACCGCTTCCTTTCCACTATCCTTCCCAATACCTTGAAAACCTTCATCTCAGCATCTCATCATCTCATCAATCGTTCATTCGACGCCAACAGATCTTAGTTATCATTATGGTGCGTCGTTAAAACCCAATATAAAAATTGAAAAAAAAAAAGATGAATTATGGATGCGGAAAACAACGGATCTGGGAACGATGCCTAAAGTTTTCACTCTATACCAAAACTGACAACCTGTTTCGATCTCGTTTGATCTGTTGTTCTCGAAGTGCGGTTATGTTTCAGTACAAGCCGAGCGGCCTGCAGAGCTCATTCCACGATACGTTTTGATCTCGTTTGATCTGTTGTTCTCGAAGTGCGGTTATGTTTTAGTACAAGCCGAGCGGCCTGCAGAGCTCATTCCATGATACAGTTTGATCTGTCGTTCTCGAAGTGCGGTTATGTTTCAGTACAAGCCGAGCGGCCTGCAGAGCTCGTTCTACGTGGACAACTTGGCGACGGCGGAGGCGGTGATGAAGGCGGACCGCAAGGCCATGACAACGGAAGGCTACAGGCTGTTGACGCGCGTCAGCCCGGGCCTACCCCCACTTGAGCTGACCAACATCGTGCGGGAGCGGATGAAGGCGGCAATGGCTCTGCGATACAACCCGGAGAACAAGGCGCTCGACCTTCAACAGTGAGTAGCTCTTTTCACAACACTTCTTGAGGTCACCCATTATGCTTGTGTCCATGAATGAAAAAGGTCATCTATCAAGATAGCAACCACAAATATCACCGTTATATATAGGCTACCGTATATGTAGGCCTATATCTGTGATATATTTAGACAAATTTGATTTTTTGTGACGAGGTTTACGAAGAGGAACGGAACTACGTCCTTCGAAAGCATTACATTCTTTGCTAAATTACAATTGTAATTTTTTACAGCTATTTCGTTGGTAGACGACCTTCTTTTGTAGATACGAGTATTAACACAATACCAAAAGCAAAGAGCACGGGGGCAAGTCCTTATTCAGCAAACATCCAAGCATCTTGTTTCAAAGTGAATATAAATACAGCAACTGTTGAGTATTTAAATGATGTAGCAAGTTCAGGGTTATGAAGAAAGTCAATTTTTTTCACAAATATCAAACGATCTGTATTGAACCTTATTTATTCATTCCTATTGGTTTAAGGATGCACTGTAATAATGACTCAGATCTGTTGGCATCAAAAATATGATTAATGAGATGATGGGATGATGAGATGAAGGTTTCCTAGATAATAGGAAAGATAGTGGGAAGGAAGCGTTCATTGCCTATATATATTGTAGGAACCATCCCAGCACTTGCCTAGGCTACAGAGGGAAACCATGGAAAACCTCTGTATAGATGGACGTTAGCCGGGATCAAACTGAGGCCTAATCTGCCCTCATCTACCAGATCACACGTAGCAAGCAACCAAAGTTAGCACCAAAGCCACCTAGTACTACCAAGTAGCAACCAAGTTGACGATAACCGTCGGATTGTTTGTATTTTTGCTAGGTTTCACATGGATCCCAGCCTCCGCGAGGAACTGGTCGTAGCGTTGTCTCGGAACGATATAATGATGTGCGCTATCGACGTCGCAGTTGAGAACATCCCGGATTTGACTGCGCTGAATCTCAGCAACAACAACCTCCAGACCATTGACCATCTGAGTTGCCTGGCAACAAAAATGCCTGCTCTCTCTGTGCTCCATCTAGCGAGGAACAAGGTAGCTTGCCCCAGGCGTGCAATAAAATAACAAGTACAGTAAACCCTCGTTAATCCAAACTCGGCTAATCCAAAATTTGACATATTTCGAATTTGATATCAGTCCCTGGCTTGAGGTATACCGTATTTACGCGATTGCAGTCCGCACCCTATTGTAGTCCGCACCCTAGTTTTTTGAAGTAGGTTTTAGAAAAGTACTTTACATGCGATTATAGTCCGCAGAGAAATACACATACTTAAACACGTGAAAATCGAGTTAGCGCAGCGACTACGACACGCCTGCTTACACTACTGGAGTTATACTGGCGCATGGCAGTGACACTGAACTGACATCTCAGCACATTTCAGTCACTTGGTCTTAGCTGTGTGCAGTGCGATGCGCGCTCGGTCGACATACCTGCCCCCCGCCCCCGCCCGCCCACCCGAACATCAACAAAACAAGCAAGGCGGATCGCACGCCAGCCCGCCAGTCAAGGTTAACCTTGAGACAAGGCGAAGTATTGCGCATCACTTGGAGACATTTGACAGAATGGCGTGAATTTTTTTTTTACGCGCTTGGAAATCCGTCATCGATTGTAGTCCGCACCCCTGTTTTAGATTTTCTAAATTTGGAATATACCTGCGGACTGTAATCGAGTAAATACGGTAGGCATTTCAATATTAATTAATATGGTTAAACCAAATTCCAGCTAATCCGTAATTCGAACTAATATTTCGACCCCTCAATTGCTTTAGCACTGTTTTCGATTGGATAATCCGAATTAGTTTAAGTGAATTACTTGAATTGATCATTATTTTCCCAAATTCCATCCTTTTTATTTGATGCTCGTTCCGTACTTTGATCTCGTTCCGAGATAAGCTCAGCTGTTCACTGCCACTGAGTGCGTCATCCGACTCCGAGTGCGCTCGCCCCTGCTCGCCGCTCCATCTGTCCTTGATGAGCGGTAAGCTCGGAACACTCAATCAGACTCAGAACGGCCGAGTGCCAATGAAAGCTGGCCATCAAATGTTCGTTTGTTGTCGAAGATAGCCGAATACACACGATCAGTGAAGCGGTTCCTCGCACATGTGGCGTAGCTTTCTCTCGCGCAAAATACGAAATTGCTTCAATTCTAACCAGGAAAGTGTGATGATTTTTGTGGAATAGGAGTTTTTTAGTTAATCCAAATTTTTATAAATCGAAATCACTTTTTGGGGGTCCCTTGAATTTTGGATTAACGAGGGTTACTGTAATTATTTTACAGGCTTGTTTGACCCGGTTTCGTACAAACAGGTATACGCCGTATACCCATTTGTTTTCAGGAATCACACTGCTGACATATTTGATTACCTTACTGCTGACATTTGATTGGCCGAACAGGCAGACCAATGAGTGTGCTGTTGGTTGCAGATACATGATGTCCGCCAGATGGACTGCCTCGAAAAGCTGAAGCTGGTGGACCTGGTGTTGGAGGAAAACCCCCTGTGCACCAAGTTCCACGACCACGCCGTCTACGTCAGGTGAGGTTGCGCCGTGCAAGGTCGCGCCACATTGGCTGGTAGAACGGTCTAGACAGGCGTTATATTGCGACTGTTTCCATGAAGGTGAAACAAGAAGTATCGTATTGTCCAGAATATAAGCCGAAGGTTTTTCCCGAAACTATGAGTCCAAAAGTCATCATCGACTTATGTGCAAATATTGCACTAAAATCGGTCAAGAACACGTTTTTTTTTTTCATTTTAATTGGGCGTACAGTGGAACCTCTATCTATCGTTTTTCAAGGGACCAGGAAAATAAAACCATCAATCCAGGAAAACTATCCATCCAGGAAAATTTAACATTGATTATATGGGAGTGGGGCTAGAAAAAATGAATGATACATTCAGGAAAACGATAGATCCGGGAACGATGCATAGAGGTTTCACTGTACTATGCTACACGTGCGCACTGGAAATTATCGATGTTTGTGATATTTAGTGTTACACCTCAACTCTGCTTCATAGCTAACACGTGTTAATAAGCTCTTGTAACAACAAAAGATGGTTACGAGCGACCGTCCGCCCTATTACAGTGCACAAACGTGCCGGTATGTATGATAGTGAAAGTGGGTTCCTTAGTTTTGATTTGTAGCGATGTTTCGACAAACTTACGTTATGGATTAACCAACGTTATGATAATTTAAATTCCAATGTTCATTATCATTTTTTATTTTTATTAAACTGTGGACTTGCATTATGACTTATATTTACCTATAAATTCTTTTTTCAGTCATTGATCTAAACGTTGAAGGGTCGCTCCTTTATTAGTTTCTCGTTTATACAGTCACTATATTTTAGGGTTGCCGTTCGATTTCGATCGATTTTAGATTATAGGTTTTCGATTCGATTTTGATTTGTACTTTTCGATTTTCGATTCGATCGATATCGAAAAGTTTTCGAAGATCGAAAGCGTACAACAGTATAAGAGTAGCGCGAGACGTCACGAGTAACGCGCTCGCTTCCATTGACGCCCATCGTTCCGAGATTTTCGAACGGTTGGTTGACTCGAGTTAATACTTGTCCCGCTACACGTGCGTCTAGTCCTTATCTAGTCGTTTTGACGTGAAGTGTGATTCCGATATTCCGACAGCCAATCATACCGACTGTGTTCTTGGAAGTATCCGACAAACCTTTTAGCAACATTTTTCGTAATAATTCTTGAATTGGTTTTCGAAGTTTCGCAGAAAATTATTCAAACATTTTATGTCGACAATTTTTCAAACCTCTATACTGTAAATGGTTCGTTATCATAGATGTAGTATTCAATATATAGCGTATTAGTCACAGCATTATAATGCAGTACCCTTTGCTACGATACACTAAAGATCAAATATTTAAGGACCGTGGATGTAATAAAATGGGGAAACTCGCCAAAAAGATGACTAATAATTTCTTCAGTAGTCAATACGTCCTTTTGGCTAGAGATAGTTGGGTACTGCTTTGAAATATGAAGTCGGACGAGTGCCGGTTTGAGTCCAGTTGTAGGCATGGGTTCTTGTAAATGTCCTTTTCCCTATCGTCACTTCATTATCACTTGCTCATTCATATGCCCATAAAGCCTAGCTCTTGGTGGGGTTGTTAAGTTGCATTCAAAAATGAACTAGAAACTAAATATCATCACACGTGTGCGTACGTATTCATCATAATTCAAGGTTGAAGTTTCACTACGCAGTAATAATTACTTCACATACCTACTGTCAAGCTAAGAATTGAAGCCACAAAGTTATAAAGGATAGCGACCATACAGTCGAGAACGTAGGGACGCAGTTGTTGTCTTATTGACGTGCTAAACTCGTTTCTTTGCGGATGCGTTTGTCATCGTAGTTGCCGTGGCTACTGAACGAAGTCTACGGCCCATGAAGATACTCTGATGGGAAGCTCATAGATCTCTCCTTTACTATCCAGAATTCCAATCGTACTTCACCTTTCTCTGTATCGTCCCAAATCCCCTTAAACAATGATGCATTCCAACTCATTCTCATCAAAAAAAAAGAAGGATTTCAATCAATTGATAAAAAATGAGTGAAAAATGGTTCAATTCCATTTCAGTTTTCAATTTTTGTCTTATTAATAAAACTCTTGTACAGCGTTGTCAGAGGAAACGGTGTACGCTGATGAGTGAACGCCGTACCTCTGTACTGTGTACGTAGGTAGACAAGACAACATTGCAATAATACGTCGCATGCTGGATTATGTAATATCGACAACTCGTTTATATGAATATGTGAAAGTCACATATTGTTCAAAAACATGTGCTATCTTGAGAATCATTTACCATATTTGAAAAGTATTATTTCATCATTTTCAATAAACATGTAGGCCTATGAATTCTAAAACAACAATATTATCGGAACTACGTATTAATTATTGATACTCATGATGGAAAATTAATAATGTAATCTCCACTCATCCTGAAAGTCTCTAGCCTGTGTACATCTGCTGTGTTTGTTGTCCAGTTGGCAGAAGGGTGTCGCCCTCGACGGCGACGGGGGCGTGGTCTATGTAACCCCGCCCCCCGCCAGCAGGCCCCACGATGCAGGGGATGCGTGGCTTACAGCTATCTACCTCCCCTCTGAAGACACCACACAGAGTGCCTGGCTTTGATGCATTCGTCATCGCGGCAGCCGTATTACTCATCCCTCTCTCCTCGTTTTCTCTCTCCTTGATTTCTCTCCTCGTTTTGTTACGTTCTGTCTGTCTTGCATTCTTTCTCGTTGTTGTTGATTTCATTATTTTACTGAAACCGCGTTTGACTTTATCTCACTGAAACCGCGTTATTCTCGTCTGAAACAAGAAGCTAAAAGCTAATCATGTTCTCATGTAACAACTTCAGCTATTTTTTCACAATAGCATTAATTCATATTTCCACTTGTTCAGCTTACAGCTTTCATATTTGAAAAGAAACTCAAGATTATTTTATTGCAAAGTAAATACTGTGAATACTGGCGCAAATAACCTGGTCGTTGTAGCGCCATTAAATCACACAATTCATTAAAATACTGTTGTTCTTCTACCCAGCTTCGCGACGTATTATCATGTACCGTACGTCTCCATTTTTTCCTTTTTTTTGTGTCTTGGAAAAGAATGTTCGAGTTCATATCATGCAGTGGTGGTAAGAAATTGTTCGCTTGATGCCATTCCAGTATCCACTTTAACGTTCAAAGGAAACTGGAAAAACCTGGAGTCAGAATGGATGACTAGCTGATCTCTAGCCCTGGTCTCCTGAATGACAATTCAGCATGCTAGCTACTGATCCACCTTTCTTATATCTTTAACGTGCACAGAATCAAGTATCTCCTATTACCCCCCCCCCCCTCCCTCCAACCAATATTACAAGCGTGCTCTTGATTCGTAATCGCCTACTTGCACGTATTCGCCAACGAGTACCTACGGCAACTCTCCTGATCCAACCGTATACCACGATTTCATTCTCTGCTGGTCTAATACTAACTACGTTGCAGCTAGAAGCGACTGAATACTTGATCTATCCCAAGATGACACGTTGGATCAGCGTCACGTGGATTCCCAGTTTCTTTTCATCTTATTTCGATAATAATGAGTAATAACTTGACTGTATCATCGTCTACCTGGTAACATTATCTCGGAAGTTGATATGTAGGTCATGTGAAATAATTAAGTCCTACTGCCCGGGCTGTATTAAGGCCTAGGCCTGGGGTGGCAAATTTGAATTTCGATTTTTCAACATTGGTGAAACATTACCCAGAAAGGCCAGAATAAAATCAGTAAAGCAATATCCTGACAAAATCGATATTTGAACTGCCTGAAACGTACATCTTGGAATGGTCTCGGGTCTAGGGGCGTGAAATGTCATTCAATACGGCCCTGCCTACTACTGAATTATATCAAATTTGGTGTACAAAATTACTATGGATGCTGCCAGCTATATATATTGAATCACTAGTTGATCTACGTCAACCAGTAATCGATCAACAGTTATTGTTCATTTAATCGTTTGTAGATGTTTTTAAAATCCATTCAAAAGTTGGGCTTCTACCATATTTTTATTTTCGTGTACTTGTTAGGCCTACTTGTTCTGACATATCTGTTTTATTATATTTTTGTTTTTGTCAAAAATATTACACCCAGTAAGCCTCTTGGCATTATTTATAACAACAAACCATCGAATTCTAAATCGTAATTCACATCACTAAATTTCTATATTCGTGTTGGTCAATCCAATGTTGCTATTGGCTGAGCTTTACGACCTACTGGCCAATAGCCACGTTCGTATCTGCACGGTAATTGGCTGCCGGTGTGTTGCGGTAGTGCGAGCGTGATACCACATCCAATCAGCCTCGCATCTTATGTAGAAGATTATCAAAAAATCCTTCTCCGTTCCAAGAACGTCTTTGTGGTGTAAAAGTGAGGTTAGAATAGTCCACCGTCACATGTCGATGAGTTTTGTTTTGCCACCAGATTGCAGGTGTGAGTTAGCAAATCAGACATGTCAACTGACGTGATGGCGTAAAAGTGAGGTTAGAATAGTCCACTGTCACATGTCGGTGAGTTTTGTTTTACCACCCGATTGCAGGTGTGAGTTAGCAAATCAGACATGTCAACTGACGTTATGGCGTGAAAGTGAGGTTAGAATAGTTTACCGTCACATGTCGATGAGTTTTGTTTTGCTACCTGATTGCAGGTGTGAGTCAGCAAGTCAGACATGTCAATTGACGTGATGGTTTAAAAGTGAGGCTAGAATAGTCCACCGTCAATTGCAGGTGTGTTTTCGGCGCGTACCGTGTTATGTTTTGCCAGCTGATTGTAGGTGTGAGGTGGCTACCGGATGTCAGCCGTGTGTTTTAATTGTCTACAGTGAGGTCACCAAGCGATTCCCCAAGCTCAGGAAACTGGTGAGTAATACAAAAACTAGTCACAATAATCTTTAACACATCTAAACTATTGCTTCAATATTATTAGTGAATATACCGGCACATTTAGCTCAGTTGGTTACGAGCTTGCTTCGTGTAATCTGAATGGTGAGTGGTATATCGGAACTTATTTAATCCCTGCCACCATCCATCGTTGAAGGTTTTTTTCGTGGTTTCTCTCTGTAGTGTAAGCTGATGCCAAGATAGTTCATACAATACAGTCCACGCTCGCTTCCGTTCCACCATCCTTCCCGTTACCTACGAAACGTTCATTTATGTGTCCTCAATCCAATATAAATTATATGAATGACTAAATTAGTCAATACATTCCTGAATCTTCTCAAATAACACCAATTGTGCAATTTCGTGTCAGCTTTCAAAAGGCATTGGCCATAAGTTGACGGTCTAATCAAAATTATTCTTTATTTATTCAGACTTCTTGTGAAATAGTTACTTACCTGTGGTAGATGTTTGATGGTCAATGTAATTTTTTCAGACTTGCTGTTTGATTTCAATATTTCAGGATGTCAATTTGATATCCACCATTTGTTGGTCAATATCACAACAGCGATCTACAGGTATATAGATTTATAAAATGTATACATGTAACAACAAAATGTTACGGTGCTGCCGGAATTTGTGATACGAGAAGATTATTGATTCATAATTTAAAAACTTCATAAGGAAAAAGTATGTCTGGAATTTCATGTAAGCCCTGAAGTTCAAGTTGAAACTTGAAAGTAGGCCTAGCTACAAACTAACTCTAGCTCTCTCTCGCTTCATCTTCATCTCGTGACACGCTGTATGCTCGCAGGACGTCGTCAAAGTGCCCCAACCTTCCCGTACGCCGGCATCCTCGTCTCTCTCGTTTTTTCTCTTCTTCTCTCTTGACACACACGCGATACGTTTGCAGGACAATGTCGAGCTGCCTCCGCCGATCCTGTTCGACACGGGCGAGGAAGAGTCTCAGGTCCCCCCGTACGCCGGGAGCTTCTTGATCTCGCAGGAGGCCGTCGGCTTTCTGCGCCACTTTCTCGAGCAGTACATCCGGATCTACGACACCGACAGTCGCGACCTGCTGAGCAGTGCCTACCACGACCACGCCTCGTTCAGCATGTCTGCGGCCACCAACAAGGAGAGCCAAGGCAGCAAGTGAGGATTCTCTCTTTCTCTCTCACTCAATCTCTCTCGTTCAAATGCCTGCCCGCTCCTGAACAAGTTGTAATTTTGCTTTTGGACGTTTTCTGATCGTGAAAGATATTCAATAATAGTTCAAGTACTGTAGTAAACATATAAATATTTTCAATGTGTACTAAATGGTATACATTATAACAATTCAACTTGCATCCTATAGGCCCACCCTAATTAGCACACATGCAAATATAGAAAAGATTATACTTTTCAATGGTATGACTGTGAAAATAATTGTTCTTTGGATAATTTTCAACGAAGCCCAATAGCTGAAACCCGATGAAAACTAAACGAAAACGCCCGATCCGTTTCAGACTGGACGCGTACCTGCCCCTGGGCCGCAACCTGCTGCGGGTCATCGAACCCGCAAGTCGTAGAAAGCGGCTGATACGCGGAAAGACGAACATCGTAGCGTTTCTCAACGAGTTGCCGAAGACGCAGCACGATGCACTGTCGTTCGCCGTCGACCTGCCCGTGTACACGGTAGGTCAACGTTTGGGTGTTCTCGGTACACGACATGTTCGTATTTCAGCCAATCCAAAGTCATTATTATGAAAGAAAAAATACGTGAATTTCTAGCTCTCTGTTTGGCATCATTTTCATTTTTTTTATGTTTTCAAATTGTGGCCTAAAAAGTCACTGTAAACCCTCATTGATTCAAACTCTGATACAGTGGAACCTCTTTGGTACATTTTACAGGGGACCAGACAGAAAAACCAACCAAAGTGAAAAACTTACTAAATAAACCATCTAACATTTGGGAGCATATGGATGGGTTTAGAAAATAAAACTCACTAAGAAGAAAAATGTACTACAGGTAATGAGAAACTTACTAAAGTAAACTTACTCCTGTGTAATTCAAATTTTGCTGTTTGAAACAATAGTTCTGATCCCGTCAGAGTTATTGACCGATAATCTTAACGTTGAATATTTCGATCATTCAGACTTCTATAATTATTCAAAAAAGATATTTTGGTTCCATAGAATTTTGAATCAGAGAGGGTTTGGTTTGCTGCCAGTTAATTCTGATTCTCTGTTAGCCATGCTGTTCAATACGAATAATTTGTAATGGGAAACAGTCAAGTTATTTACTTGCAATATGTTGGTTGATTACAATAGTGATATGTTTTGTTATTCTTATCATTTTATTTGTCAGAGTGAATAAAATAAGAGATAATATAATTAATACGGGCTGTATATATCTTGGTGATTTGCTTCAACTATGTGGAAAAGCCTACTGACTTTTTACACTTGTACTTGAAGTATCCAGATTGCAATACAGTGAAATCCCGATGCATCGTTTCCGGATTCATCATTTGTTTACTTGGCATTATCGCACCCTACTTCCATATTACCAACGTTCAATTTTGTTTTATGGATCATTTCCCTGCTTGTGTGATTGTTTATTCCTGGTATAAATGATATAAACGATAGATAGAGGTTTGACTGTACCACTAATCTCCGCCGCAAGCACATGCCTGCGCATAGGGTTCTTGAAAGGGATTCTGCTTTTTGCCGCAATCTGTGTTATGATGTATGAAGGGTTGCGTTTGGTCGGTCTTTTATGGTGCTTCAACTACCCATACCATACTACCATTGTAGAAACAATGTAGGCCTACTTATACATCATCACAATCTTTGTGCCTACCGATTGAGACTCATCTATAAATTATTCAGTGAATCCTTATTAATTCAAACTATGATTATTAAAACTTAGCTGTACTCAACTATAGTTCTTTTCCCTATATTTTTTTACCCATAAGCTCAGCAGTAAATATTTCAATAATTCAAATCTTTTTATTTCAAAATAGAAATATTTGGGTCCGTTGAATTTTGAATTTGAGAGCGTTTATACTATACGAAGAACTAACAGGTTTACAATTGAATGCAAAATTACATTTGAGCTTACGTGTGCTCAGCAAGTCACCTGGAATGGAAATATTTGATGTACAAAGCACGCATCTCATTAAGTTTCAAACTCTACACTAGGTACACCAGCGATCGATAGATTCAAGGACAGTACTCATGAAATGTAACCATTTTGAATTGAAAGTTGATGTTCTCTAAGAGACCAGCCTACCAACGCAACCCTCAGTACATCTTGATTCGAGTGTTTGTGCCGTCGTGTTTCAGCCCCAGCTGATACAGGTGAGCGTCAGCGGAGTTTTCCGCGAGCGTGATACGCGCAACACGCCACTGCGCAGCTTCAGCCGGACATTCGTCATCGTGCCGGTCAACGCAGGTTTCTGCATTATCAACGAGACGATGTTCGTCACCAACGTCACGGAACTACAGACCAAGGTATGGCGAAAGCTCGTGTTTTTGACTGTGTCCTATTGATGCATTTGCGTATTATTTAAATTAATAGTTACCTTTAATTAATAGTTAGTGGATTAGTACCCTAACTAAGATTAGTAAAACCGGGCCTTAGGAAATAAATTAAGACTGGTTGTGTATACTGAGGCTAAACTGCTGTGACTGTTGTTCGAACGATGTATTTTGTAATGAATAAATCTATCTATCTATGTTCTTCAACGAAATCTCACTTGCATGTTTCAGTCTGCGTTCAAGGTGTGCGCTTCGACGGCACAGGCTCATGACGACCCGGCGCTCAGGGCGCAGATGGTGGAGGCGCTGAGTCAGCAGACTGACATGAATGCTACGTGGGCCAACAAGTAAGACCCTCACAACTCTTTCAAACTTCTACCTCACGTGTACGCAAGCTGGCTATTCACACCATTACTGGCTATGCACTGTTACGTGGCAAACTGATGGTTCTAGAATCTAGTTAGATTAAGTTGGTTTGCTTAGGTTGATTCAACAACAACAATGCCAACTGGGTTGCAATTTACAATCAGGGAAATATAAGCGGTATTGCATCGCAGCTTCGGATGCGATTACTTTGTAAATGTCACCACAATAATTGTGTTGCAATATTGCGATGCAAGTTTGAATTGTGTTCTTTCAAGTTGAAACATTTTGTCTGCAGTGAAATCTTAACCCATTGGTTTTTAAGGGTATGGGAAAACGAAAAAATCCGTGCAAGAAAATTTGTTATATGTTATAAAATTGGTTTTGTGGGAGAAGAGTGGGACAAAATGAATGATAGAAGCGGGAAAACAATGTATCCGAGAACGATACATCGAATTTTCACTTTATTGGTATGGCAAAAAAATGGAGTATTTTGATCTGCAAAGTATATACGGTAGTATTTATTTTCATCACTGGCATTATATTGAAAAATGGTTTGTGGAAAATCCTGACATTGTACTGTTTGAAAACAATCCTTTTTATCAGGGTTGCCGTTCGATATGAAAATTGCAAACAATATTGAAACTTTGATGTAGAATACCAATCAGAGTCGATATTCACATTTTCAATTCCCAATAGAAATTGTAAATATCAATTCGAAAAGAAATGCCAATCTTTTTGTATTTTCTGAGTTTTCACTTCCTCTACAAGGTATCTTTAATGTAGCATATGCCAAGGTTGCAATGAGTTTTGAATGTTGGCAAGGTAGATTCGGTAGACTACAACAATGCATAATTAGGAGGGGTTGCCTGAATCCCTACCCCTTGGAAAGTCGTCACTCAGAAAGTCGGTTCTTATATGTAATTAAATGTATTAATTGCATCTCTATCCCTCGGAATGTCTGTCCCATGGAAACTCGTCCCCCGCTATTTAAATATACGAAAACAATTACTGAAACTGGGTTCTGTGGAAAGTCTTCCCCACCCAAGGTCGTCACCAATAATATTACATCTCTCGTTGCCGCGAGTGTTCCGACTGAAATCTAAATACACGTGTTCATATATATAGTCGCTTCACAAAATTATTGAAACAGATTTCAGTCGTAACACTCGTGGCAACGAGAGATGTAATATTACTGGTGACGACCTTGGGTGGGGAAGACTTTCCACAGAACCCAGTTTCAGTAATTGTTTTCGTTTATTCGAATAGGGGGGGACGAGTTTCCATGGAACAGACATTCCAAGGGGTAGAGAATAGAGATGCAATTAATACATTTAATTAATATATAAGAACCGACTTTCTGAGTGACGACTTAAACGAGTGACGACTTTCCAAGGGGTAGAGATTCAGCCATCCCATTAGGAGTAGGTCTTATTTCCTACGACTCCAAAAATAATATAGGCCCTACACATTTCTAGATTTTAAAATATCAGTACAGTGAATATTCTTTGAATTTGAGTCGGCTCCTATCTTACTATTCATGTTTTGTACACCTTATCAATGAGGGAGAATAATGCGTCACGGCAGACCATTACCAGGACTTTCACTTCAAATAGGCCTAAAGACAATCCCGGCTGATCCGGTCGCCCGATTGTAAATGTCCGAGAGTTCCGGCTCATTTCGTCTCGTCTGTTCGCAGGTGTTTGGAAGAAACCGGCTGGAAGTTTGAACTGGCCGTTGCCGCATTCGTTGAGTTGAACAAGGCTCGAGCAATTCCTGCTGAGGCATTTATCAAATAAACGGGTGCCAACCTAACAAAGTGTACCAGCAACATTACAATGTGATTCATACTAGTATTTATAGATTCAGTTCAAGAATCGACTATAATTTTATTTCTATTATTCTTGTCAATAATGAAATAGTAGTATTTATTATTTAAAATGTGATATTAAATACAGATGACTGATAGTTATGAATTATCAAATTATATAGGCCCAATTATTAAGCACATATATTTTTATGCTTTTTCTATCAGGCTGGATTGAAATTGAAGTTTGAATACTCGTATTATTCAAGAATATATTTAATGATGGTCTATGTGATATATATTCTTATATAGGCCTCCAAGGTTCTTCCCATAAGTGCAATTTATAATAGTCATGGGCCTATAGTTATCTCTCTCAATTTAGTAAACGAACTTGACTGCCACCCTCGGTAGCTCGGTCAGCTGGGGCACCGCTTTGGGAACTGAAATCACCGTTGGGCGTGAGTTCGAGTCCCGCGTAAGGCATGGGATTTTTGTAAACGTCCTTTCACTCATCATCACTTCATAATTTCATAATCACCTGCTCATTCGTACCCCCGCAACAATAAGCTATCATTAATTGAACTTGACTTCCGTGTACCAGCTAAACAAACAAGGTGTAAAGATGTATTTTCAATACTCAAGTCAAAGACCTTAGTATCTAACTTCGTTAGAAGACGTAAAACTAAGCCTTCTAAGCGGCGACAGAGTGATGCTAGCGCACGTATCGTAGTGGAGTGAATTATTCTTTAGGCGGGCCAGTTGGAATAATTTCCAGAATGATTTTTTCTCACACCTTCTTGGATCCACATAATGGTCCAAAACTAAGGTTTTTTTCAGAACTAGTATATTTCATGATTCATCAATATGCCTAGGCCTATAGTTCCATTATGAGTGGGCGAGACAACGCTATCTGTTATATCGCCGAGTGTTTTAATTATGTGATCAAGGCAAAAGTGAAGTAATTCTTCAGATTCGGGGAGAAACGGGAATGTAAGTACAGCCTAGGCTTGACCAATTAAAATATCTGTTCGTTCGTACATATCTATAATATTTATAACTTATTAGGAATATTTCTATGAATGATTCACAACACGATAATAACGTCAGTTTGGTGTTATACTCATTGATCATATTGGTGGTAAAGCAGATATCTCTCTTCTAATTCACTCCACTGAGACAGGTAGCACTAGTGAGCAATGTCGCCAAGCGTTACATGGTAAATAAGATCTGTTTTACGTCTTCTAACGGAGTTAGATACTAAGGTCTTTGCTCAAGTGTTGTATCAATATTTTAAGAGTTCATTTCTTTGTAGTATTCAATCTGTTTACAGTAGAACTGTTCCAGAGTCAATTGACTTGGCAAATGTTTTGCTTGGTGTCTTTAAAGTTTTGATATTTTACTCGTTCATTAACAAACGGGTTGCGGCCGTGATATTTTCATCTGTGATATATTTAATATATGTTGACTGCTCTTATTACGAGACATCTTTGTTCCTTGGTGGGACCTGATTCCATTGTATCATAAATAATGATAATAATAATAATAATAATAATAATAATAGGTAACAATAATAATATTGATAATAATACGAGACTGGGACTTGGGTTGGTCAACATTTACTAAAAGAGTTTGTTACTGTTGCAACATGTTTAGTCTTTGTGTATTTCCAGAGTTGTTAGCACAAAATCTCTGTGTACCGTATTTCCAGTGTTGTTTTGTTAGTGTTGTGTTGTTTTGTTTTGTTAGTGTTGTTTTGTATAAATTCTTGGCTCTACTTATGAGGATTATAATATATGATGAGTCATTGAAGTCCAAGAGACTGACATTCTATTGTGTTGTCATAGTAACTTCTCTTTTAGTGAACATTACTTGAACTAAATCCCAGTCTCTAGGAGCTGACTAGGCCTAGGACGTTATTTAAAGTGGCAGCCGATTTATTACATCGGCCTTATTCGTGCCTTTTCGTCTTTCAGTCTTCTCGTTGAAAATCATAAGTAACAACTTGATCATTCAACCTGTTGTAGGTTCAATTTTCTATTCATGAATTATGAAAATACAGGAGAGTAAAATTTGTGTTGTAGGCCTATGTAGTATTTGCTGAGATATTTTTATATAATGTTGTGGGCCTCCATTGAAATCTTACGAATTTTACTTCCTATAAATATACGTATTCATAAGAAGGACATTGAAGATGCAACGATTAGATCAATTGATGACTTACAACAGACAACGTACAGGAATGAGAACCCTGGTCTATGAAAATAACTCGGTCAATTGTGATGTTGGTGATTATTTCTCTGGGATTAGTGTTATCCCAGGTTGCTACGCAAGAAATCTAGCATTGTGATAAAAAGAAATGATATGATGAATAAATGTACTTTGAAGGATGAAATGTTATTTCTTTATAAACAACAGTAAGCCTATCATTGACAGTTGCGTATACGGTATGTTTATTTACCGGTACATACATAGTAATACAGTAGTTGAATTTTAATTTGATCAAGCAACCTTTCCTTATCTTGAATATAGACTTATCAATGTTAAGTATGATTATACCAATATTATGTAGCTCGGACATATTTTTAGATGAGTGTAGCGAAGATTTCATTCCACATACCGAAAAAAAATGAGCTTCGTTTTTATGTTTGTTTGTTTTTTTTATTGTTTTTTTTTTTGGCAATTTTGTGCGCGGCATACATGTCACGAAAAAATATCTATCGACTTGAAACTTTTTCTACATTTCTGTTATACCAGAATAGGTTGGGATTGTTTTTCAGAAAAATCAGTCTGAAGGTTATTACGGAAAAAAATCTGAAAGTTTGAGAAATCCTCATAAGAATAACACAGATGGAATATACTTGGAATGTGGAAAATTTTCAAAAACTCCAAAAATTTTACTGAATATGGAAATCATAATTGAGGTTATTTTCAGTGACTTTCGCAACATTCGAATGACAAATAACAAAGAAAACGCAATAATGGTATCCATTTTATTGAAGGTTGGGATCAATTGGTTTTACAAAGTGTATATGCGACAGGTTGCAGTACTATAAATATCAACAAGTTGCAGGTAACGCTTTTGAGCGTTAGAAGTAATACCCAAGGTAGGTAGATGTGAATTGATCTGACGAAATATTTTTCATTCTAGATTTCTATACGTCTAAGCTCACATCACAACGCGAATCCCGCGTTTTCCTAGTATCATTTAAAATGTATTGCTGAAACCCAGATTGAAGATCAAATATTGTTAGATGAGCGTAGCAAAGACTTCCATTTCACATACCGAAAAAAAATGGGCTTCGTTTTTATGTTCTTTTTTTTTGGTAATTTTGTGAACGGCATACAGGTCAGGAAAAAATACCTATTGACTTGGAACTTTTTCTACATATTTCTGTCACACCAGAATAGTTTGAGATTATTTTTTAGAAAAATTGGTCGCAAGATTTTTCCGGAAAAAATTCGGAAAGTTTGAGAAATTCTCATAAGAATAACACGGATGGAAAATGAAATGTGGAAAACCTAATTACGGATATTTTCAGTGACTTTCACAACATTCGGATGGGAAATAACAAAGAAAACGCAATAAAAGTATCCATTTTATTGAAGGTTGGGATCAATTGGTTTTGAAAAGTGTATATGCGACAGGTTGTATTGCATTGTATTGTATGTCTTTATTTGAATGATATTTGTATAATATAATAATATATGATATGGTATAATATAATAATAACTATACAATGACAGTTCAACATAGGTGGGGTTCACTACAGAGAGTGGTCTTCCACCCAAACCTTCTAGAGATAAGATATTAATAATAATAATAAAAAATAATAAGGACTAGCCTATAGGAATAATGGAATATAAACTTTCAACAAGTTGCATGTAAGGTTTTTGAACGTTTGATCGAGATCAACACACATCAACTTAGGTTTGGGTTCCACTGTTGTGGTGCTCGTGTCACGGGTAGGATTCGCGGCCAAGTAATCCAAAGTCCGTAGGTGTAGATTGATCTGACGAAATATTTTTCATTCTAGATTTCCATACTTTCAAGCTCATCTCACAGCGCGTTTTCCTAGTATTATGTAATATGTAAATCAATAAAGGTACTTACTATATTTAATACCGTACACACTTTGATATTTAAAGTTGCCGTGTATGTATGAGTCAAAGGGAAGAAGATGAAATTGTATGAAATATTTTTGTGTAATATTGCATGTAAAATGTTCTTTCTTAATGTTGAGAAAAACGCGGAACATGAAGACAGTAAGTCAGTAACACATTTCCTTTCACTTATTAACTAGAACGTGCAAAGCTTTGTCACACGTTTTCTTTTTATTCTGTGTTCATCCATTGAATATCATATCAATATATCCCTTATATCAATATCGATAAGATACCACAGTAAATTTTTCCCAAATAATAATATATTAATGTTTCTTAGGGGTTTTACTGAAATTCCGTCGTGCTTACTGCTTAGAAGGGTATTGGACATATTTTTGTTGTAGATAAAAGCTCTTTTTATTTTTTAATCAATAAAAATTATCTGTTCAAAATAATATTTCATTTCTTTACAAAATTGTGCAGTACTAATATTATAACACTACTAATATTGACGACTCGCAGTCTCTGCCCTATTGACATCACAAATCATACCCTCCAATCAACAGGGCTGTTGAAACTGTTGCGAAATTCAAATATCCAATCGGGGTATCTTCACACGACCACAAATGAGAGATCCAACTGGCCGGCTGGTGAAGCCACGCCAATTTCGAGTTGTCAATTGTATTTTAAACATTTTCTGTAAAAAATTATCCATTCAAAATATATATTTTTCATTTATTTTGAAAATTATGCCATAAATGCATCAACTTTTAATGCATCAACAGTATTCAGATATTTTTGTTATATACACCATTGTTGTAATGAACTATCAATTTTAAGTATTATCTTTATATTTTCCAAATGTTTTTCATATGGAAGGGGAGGGTTTCGTTTCATCTACATTTCGTTTAACGGTTCATTTACCGGCCGGTAATGCAGTTCGTCCACTTCAAACAGTAGGCGGGGCCATACATCTGTCAAAAATATTTGAGGTTAGAGTGTTGATTGTTGAAGTGCAGCTAGCTTTGCGGTCTAACTAATTGAATTGCAGATATTTCGATGTAGGCCTAGACCAGTGATAAAATAGTAACAAGGGTTTTGAATGAAAACTGTAGAGTTTAGAAGATGATAATTTGCATCTTTCCAAGTAAAAGTTCATAATAAAATAGAAATATGGGTGTATCTAGGCCTACTTGGATTGTCCTCCTAGTATGTTTATGTGCAAGTGAGATATGTGCTTCCATTGGAGATCGGTCACCGTTCTACCAGAAGTGTGTTAATAAATGCTCAACATTAAATTGCACTGATGGTATTTATATATTTAAATATTTAGGCAAAACTTTTGTAGCTTAAATGTCATTAGAATAGAATCCTAACCATTCTTTCTTTCCGCAGACGGCGTTGCGTTTCTCAAGCCAAATGAACAACCCCTCTATTTAAAAGCAATGATGTGGTCATGTGGGGACGAGTGCCGCTATGACTGTATGTGGACCACAGTTCACTCCTTCATGCTACGCTCTTGGGAGGTTCCACAGTTCTATGGCAAAGTAAGTCTTTGTGATGTAGGCCTAGCGATTATCTTGGTGGAGTGATAAACTTTGCCTCTCGTAGAGCTTTGTAGATTTTCAGGCAGCAAGTAAAGCTTATTATTTCATTTCAGTGGCCATTTGTAAGGATTCTGGGAATTCAGGAGCCTGCATCAGTCATCTTTTCATTGATGAATTTTGCTGCTCATTTTATGATGTTGAAACGTTTTCGTCGGGAAGTTCGCAAGGAGAGTCCACTGTTTTGGCTGTGGCATTGCAATGCAGCAGTAAGTACTAGTAGTAGACTAGTAAGTAGTTGTAGTAGTAGTAGTAGTAGTGGTATTTTTTTTTTTTAGCAAGGTTTTTTTTATTGTCAAAAATACATATATTAAAATACTATAGACCCGCAAAGTCAAAAATTTTAGCTTGTCTGCGGGTCTATTAATTCAGTTGTCTGGATGATATATAAATACATAGACATAGATATAACACACATACATATCCATATCAAAAATTGAATCAAATTCAACTCAATAATAAATTCCATTATGAATTAAACAAAACAGAGACATTTTATCCACTAAATAGCAAAAAATAATGTTAAACTTCCTCAAAAATAATGTTACATGTTATATACTTCTTCAGTTCGGTTTTTACATGGACCATTTTTTGGAAACTCAAAAATTCAGAAGGGATTCTATTAAATAAATGAGGGATTAAAAATATTTTTCCCTGTTTACCATACGAATTAGTGGTCAGTGGCTCTATCAATCTGTCTTTATTACGTGTTTGATGTGAATGCATGAATGAATTCTTGTGCTGCTGTGAAAAATAATTTGATGTGATAAAGAGAAGTACCGGTAGTGCAATTGACGAATTGTAAAGAAATTGAAATTTGAACTTTGGCTGTGATGTTTCGACGAGATTATATTAAAAATTATTTTTTGAATTCTTTCAATTTTGTCCAAGTGGTTATTAGTCATACATCCCCAAGATAAAATACCATACCTAAGCACAGACTCAATAAGTGCATTATATACTATTTTCAGAGTTTTACTATTTACAAATGGCTTGATAATACATCTACTATACATTCCAGAATGTAGCTTAGTACATACCAGAACTACATGTTTATCCCACTTGAATTTATTGTCTATTAATAATCCTAAATACGTATGCTGATTGGTATTTGCTATTTTAACAAAACAATTACAATTTCCTGAAAAATGAGTAGGCTACAACCTTTTCTAAAATTTTTGTGCAAACAAGCGTAATCATGATAAATCAAATTGACATTTTCTAAAAGTATGAAAGGAGTAGTAGTAATAGTTGTAGTAGTGGTAGTAGTAGTGGTAGTAATAGTAGTAGGGTCACTCCCCTAGTTCCCGGGCACTCTACCACTTCTGTCAACTCAAGAATTTACTGTACAGCTGTTTAGCTCAGGTCATCGATGAGGTGCATTCATAAGCCAAAAAAAATTTTGACATCATATTTTTATCTGTCAAATTCATAAATGCATTCAGAAATTCAATATAAATAATTTTTTTAAAAAGTTAGGCCTACATTGCTTCTATTGCCGGCCACTCCGATCGGTTATCGGCCAGGTTTGCATCAGATTCTGGTTGACCGCCATCGTACCATTGACGCTTTGGTATTTCGACAATTCTTTGTAGTGCCGAGTTTGTAGAACTTTACGATGTGACCGCTATTTTGTAGCGCTAAGTGCATTTGAACTGATTTCGTGGGATTATATATATCAACATATTTCCTAAACTATCGAGCTTTCCACGGCCACGCAATTATTATTATTATTATTATTATTATTAACTCTTGCAGTTGCACATAAATGCGCGGTGGCAAGTTCAATATTTTTAAGAAGGGAATAAAATCAAGCAAGCTGTTACAAAATTAAAACAGACGATTTTCAACAGCTGTCAGTGACAGTTAGAGAGAGAGAGAGAGTCAAGTTTTATTTCCATTAATTGTACATTAGATATGACACAGTGTGAGCACAAATGACAAGGTATGAACACAAACCCTTTAGGATATATACCATTAAGGGTGAATGGAAAGCAATATTAATCCCGTGACCGAAAACTGAAGCCGGCTGGGAACCGGGTTGCTGACCCTAGTAGTAACTTATTACTAGTAGGCTTAGTTGTAGATACTTTTCCCCCAAATTTGTGTAAATATTCAGGTTGTAAACAAATACAGATACTGTACATTTGCATTTCTCCGAGTTATGTATAAAAATAGTTTTTATTCAAAAGATTCAATTTTTCAAGTTTTCAAATTATTTCAATCACACTATTATTGATATTAAATCTTTTCTGAACAATACCGGGGTCTCCAAAATAACAAGTACAATACGCTTAAGTGTAAAACTTGACCAGTACGGGTAGCGACTACTGCAGACTGCAGCAGTTCTTTAACGATTGATAAATAATTATTATTGTTGCTTAGTGACACCACCAACAGTTCTAGGTAGGCTTCATAATCAAGCTAAGTAGGCCTATAGGCCTCTGTCAAGTGACGTCACTCATTGTTGCAAAAGACGGACAACAATGTCCACCAGTTAGATTTGACCAATCAGAATATTTAGGAGTCCACCAGTTCGCTGTATTGCTATGGTAACGATTGTTTGTCATTTTTTACGTGACGGAAGCCTATAAGTTGGTGAGTAGGTAGTCAGTAGTCTCGATTTGACACTTCTCCGGAACCCCGAGCATTTCTGAGCCTGCGTACATCAGCTGGTGTCAGGGCAGTCAAATACGTGTTGGGTGTGGCTATTGATACTGATGAGCGGTTTGTTTTCATTTGATTGGCTAGTCACAGTGCGCTCATATTCGTGCCGTTTATAACCAGCATCTGACATCACGCAGCACGCTCATTAAATGAATACCCCGAAACTATATCTCTCAAAGCTTTAAGATGTACCAATTAAATCCAAGCAACAAGTGTTACCAATTAGCGATTAATACACGGCTTTCTTTGTTATCAAAGAAATTAATTAGAATGAGTAGGCCTAATATATGACACAGGAGAGTCAATGACTTAATTGTTTGGATCTCAAGGTGGACATATATAACCAACCAAAGATATGTTGATATATTCCAGCTTGTCCATCAATGCGGAAACACATAACGCGTTTTTCTATTTATTATACGTAATACATATGTCTGTCTGCAGGTCTGTTTCAACGCTTGGTTTTGGTCGGCCGTATTCCACGCGCGGGACTTCCCCCTCACCGAGATCCTCGACTACTTCTGCGCCTTCTCAATGGTTCTATTCTCGTTCTACTCAATGGGCATCCGGTTCTTATACGGCAAATCGTTGATCGCCGCCGGCATTCTCACTTTCTTGTGTGCCGGCCTCTTTGTACATCACGTGTCATATCTTTACCTCGTGCACTTTGATTACGGGTACAACATGCAGGCAAACATCATTGTAGGTATGTAAGCAACTTATTCTATCACGCTAAGGGAGTGAAAAATAATTATCTGAGAATAGACCCTTTCAAGAATTCTTTGCGCAAACACTTATGGCCTGCTATTCCACCATCTTGTATCCGAGATGGGTGGTATTGCATTCTGTGTGTTGTAGTGCCCACATAAAATGTCGGTCTGCTTATCCACAAGGGCATTTATCCAGATGCAATAGAATCAGATCAAGATATTATGATGAAAATGGTCCTTCAGTGAATGATAATAGGCAGAAGTTTCACCAGAACGAGTGCGTTTGGCTCCAGAGGATGTTCAATAGAAGATCAAATTCTTTCGTGACTATGAGACTGATTGCAGGAATCATGTTAACAGAAAAAAGAGAAGTTTTGAAAGGATTTAAAGATAACTTCTCGATAATCGATACTGGTACCGGTAATCGAAAATATTGTATTGTTTGAAAAAATATTGATCGTGTTATATTGATTATTCAATAATATAATAATTCAATATCGTTCATACCGGTACGTAAATAGCATTGGTAGTATAGGACGTTCAAACGGGGGTTTCTACTTTCTAGTGTCTTGCTCTACTTTAGAAGCTACCGAGAGACAGCTCATTCTTCCTTAAAGCGGTCTATTCATGAAATATTGTATATTACTCCCATCAATAGGGATTGCTCATCAGTTGATGAGCATTATTCATAAAATGCCTCATCTCTGAAGTTTTACAGCCCTCACATAATTAACTTCTTTCTCTTTCTAAAAATACTAGTAACATTTTTTTAATCCTCCAAACTCAGTCCTGGTCATAGTGCAAACATTTAGTTTTCTCATGTTTGTCTCAGGTGTGGCAAATGCTCTGGGCTGGCTAGGTTGGTGTAACTGGTACCGCAGGCAGCAGCCGTACGTCTGGCGTTGCGTCGTGTTTGTCTTGTTGGCCGGCGTGTGCATGCTGTTCGAAGTTGCTGACTTTCCTCCGATATTGTGGATAGTGGACGCTCATTCGTTGTGGCATCTCGGCACTGCCTTTCTACCATACTTCTTCTATCGGTCAGTAGAACAAATGTTATTATTAGATCTAGTCTCTTTTTTTTTGTGTATGTATGTAATATAATGAATATGAGGGTAGAACAACACAAATACCAGAGATATGGATTATTCAGTAGTACATTCATATTTGCCTAGAGAAAATTCCCGACTACGACAGCATTGAATCAATATCAAATTATCAGTAATCAACATATCACATATCTTTATAA
Source organism: Brachyptera risi (assembly GCA_964007535.1). Lineage (NCBI taxonomy): Eukaryota > Metazoa > Arthropoda > Insecta > Plecoptera > Taeniopterygidae > Brachyptera > Brachyptera risi. The sequence continues at coordinate 10,181,481 of OZ023334.1, forward strand.
TTGTCGGTACCCTAATTTACATGTACTTCATATTATCAAGCACTCACAGGAAGTTACCGTAATGAGATGTAACCTTCTAGAAGCATTTGTATTCAAAAGTTGTTGTTGTGAATAAATTAAATCAATAAGATGGATTCACCAAAATTAAAATTCAAGAAATGTAGGCCCTATTTAATTCTAAAAAAGCAAGCTTCACACATATACAAACTTGTTGTTCCACCTAACACAGAATCTCTAGATTACATTATCAAATATATTATTCATAGGCCCAAGTCATAACATGCAGGCCTGTATGTAATAATATATAGACATCATTATATAAACATCATAAAGTATAATTGCACATGAATAGAAATAAGGAGAAAAAGAATACTAGTAGGCCTATATATTTATGAGCTCAAATTAAAACTGTGAATAATAGTTGTGTTCGTCTGTCATGAACTGAAAAGAACTAGAGTACAGTTTAAGGGGGTGGAGCAACTTGAGTTCAACTCCGTGCAGGATGCGCCGTTGTTCAGTTCAACTTGGTGTACGTGAACTAACAATTACAGACGAACAGCCACCACCCACCGCGTACCACAAACTACTTGCCGCGAATTCAAAATATGTTTCAACTTTCAATTAATTTCTACGCTCATGATAAATTTCCTTATAAAGAAAAATGACAATATTACATTCTAGATATAAAGGCATGGGCCTAGATTTTCTAGAATTTAGAAATATGTTAAGTTTAGTGTTTTATTGAATATAAAGTGAAATTGAATATGTAAATAGCAACATGCTAATAAAGTTTACTACTACTACTAATGATATTGGTCGAGACAAAAATATTCATGACCAATAACCCTTGGCCAAAAGCATTTATATAATATTTAAAAGATGATAGAAAAGTAGCAAGACGAGAGAATCGCCAGTAAGCTACTTGACACCCGGAATATTCAAACAATATTGGTTTGAGAGCACTGTTAATAAACTAAATAAAAGTATCCTCATAAAACTAATGAACTAAACTGATATAATAATTAACGAATATCTCATGGATGATTGATGAACTGATAAAACTAACATTTTAGCTAAACAATATCCCGTTTTCATCAGTCCGTACGTAAAACGTGAATAGCATCCACAGATACATCCATGTTGCGCGCGTAAAATCTGCTTACACTACTTTACACCACCTGTACGTACAGGGGTAACTTTTCTTACACTTTTTTACACCAACTTACTCTAGTTCACCGTGCGTCGACAAACGAACAGCCGAGTGCAAGCTGCACTATTCTGCCCCGAGTCAGACGAACGGCCACCGACCGATCGGTGTAAGTTGGTGCAAGTTCGTGCAAGATAGTGCAGACAGACGAACACTTCTAATGAATAGGCCTAATAAGAATTGATACAAAAAAATGAATAGGCTGTCATACATTTTTAACGTTGATCATGGTAATTTTCCATAGTAGGCCTACAACATTTCTATGTTCAAAACTTCAATTTCAATGTACCGGTAATAATATAAATCAAAATCAAAGAACTCGACTAAACTTCAGAGTCATGTATCCATTCGTATATTATATCCCGTTACCATGCCTTTTTGTCAAATGAAATTGTTTTGTAATTTCAGTTTCTTGATTGACGACTGTAAATACATGAAGAAACAGAAAGACTTGGACGTGTCTTCAGTTAAGCAGAAGTTTTACTAGAGAAGAAACTTTCCCTACTTTTACTTCTCTCAGCATTGTTTATTATGAAACGAACAGAAGACTACCGGTAATAGAGAAGTGTTGAGTCTATCTTACAGGAGGATATTCATACGTTGGACGTAGAGACGTACGTATGTACTTGTATGCATACATGCATAGAAAACGTGAGGATATTCATACGTTGGACGTAGAGACGTACGTACGTACTTGTATGCATACATGCATAGAAAACGTGAGGATATTCATACGTTGGACGTAGAGACGTACGTACGTACTTGTATGCATACATGCATAGAAAACGTGAGGATATTCATACGTTGGACGTAGAGACGTACGTACGTACTTGTATGCATACATGCATAGAAAACGTGAGGATATTCATACGTTGGACGTAGAGACGTACGTACGTACTTGTATGCATACATGCATAGAAAACGTACTACATGTATGAACACGTGCAGTGGTGCATTTGTAAAAACAGTAGTACCAAGGAGGTTAGATACTAATAGTATCTAACCTCCTTGAGTAGTACCTACGTACTATACTACCTAGGCAGTCTAAAATTATGTAGATATGTGTCAATCCTTGTAAGAATGTGGTACAATGATGAAGCAGTCGGGGGGAACAGCCCCACAGTCTGTCGATAATTTTTGAGTCTCAGTAGTCACAATTTCGTCATTTCAAATCCATATGTAAATCATCAAATTAAATAACCTATGGTCAAATTGTAGTATTCTTACCTTTAAACTCGAAAAAGTTGAGTTATTCTTGAAGTGATTCTCTGTCCACTTTATCAATTGTATTATTGGCCAAGTTGTTGATAAATAAATATGAAATTATATGTAACTAATCACTAATCAGTAATCACTTTCGAAAAAATTCTTTCTTACTATGCCTTGTCATTCGACAAAATTTTGTGAAGTACCAATATTTACACGAAAACATGTTTTTGAATGATTATGCTGCTAGCATCAAATACTGTACCCTGAATAAAAACAAATAATTGAAAGAACAATATATCTCTCCAAAATATTGTTGTTTTAATTTTTTAGTTTCATTTATTAAATTATTTGACATTTGCCAGGGCAATCATTTGATAAGTGTTTTTTGTTAAATATATATCGGATCTCATCCTGGCATATAATCTTCTTTACCTACACAAAATATGTAATAACAAATAAATATGGAAAAGGTCCCTAGACACGCCTATACCCAAATGCACACCACTGCACGTTTCAAAAACTAAAGAGTCGTTAATTCTTTCTTTACTACTTAAATTGAGCATCAAGCTAAACTTGGATTCCGTTAGTGCCATAAGAGTTATTCTGACGTGACGAGAGAACGGGTGATTCTGGTAATTCCTACAGTTCTCTGAGAATCGAATCGTAATTCTTTCATTTTATATTCATTTAATGTGATCCCAATTATTTCCTCAAAAATGGCAAGTTGTTTATAATGTTAAATTTTGAACAGATTGATGTTGAGTTTAGTACGTACTTTTATTTCAATAAGAATATCCCTGCTGTAATCTAAGTTCAAACAAGATGGTTGCCACTTGACATGATTTTAAACTCTCTCATAGTACTTTGCTACATTACTGCCGTTGTTTCAAATTTTCCTCATTTATTCGATAATAGAATACGTTTAAAATATTCTTTCTTTCAAATATTCGATTCGGTCAAGATTTGCCATGTTTTGAATATTTTTTAAGAATTGACATCGAAATTTGAAATCGTGTAAATTCAGAGTTAGCCCACCTCTAGACCTAGCGCTATTGAATAGCAAACCCAAGTTTGCTACAGTAAACCCTTGTCAATCTGAAATAGAAGCGACCCAAGAAAATTGAATTTGATTTATAATAATTCGAAATATCCAAAATACTCATTTTTCACGAAATCACTACTCTTCCCGATTAGAGTGCAGTAAATTTCGTATTGCGTGCGAGAGAAAGCTATGCACGGGCCGAAACTACATGTGAGAAACCGTAGAAAGGCCTCACTGATAGTGTCTACTCGTTTGCAATCGACATGCGATCGTCATGTGGCCTGCTTAGAGAGAGAGAGAGAGAGAGAGAGAAAGACTATTGACGCTCGGCCGACCCGAGTCTGACCGACGAACGTTATTTCGAGCTCAACAGTTCTCGAGCGCTTCAAGGTCAGACCTCACACAGTCGAATGACGCACATAAAGCAGCGAACAGCTCAAAATGTGCTTAGGCCTATTCTTACGTGTTAAGTAAAGAGCATGAAAATTGGAAAAAATTATGCTTATTTCAACGAATACGCTCGGCCCATGTTGAATTATTCAATCTGAAAACAATGTTGAAACAATTGAAGAGTCAAAATATCAGTTTGAATGACAGCTTAGCTGGAATTAGGATGAATCATATTAATTAACCTTGCCTATACCTTCACCCTTCAGCTGGGGACCGACTTCAAGTTCGAAATTTGTCAAATTTTGGTTTCATCGAGTTTAAACTAACAAGGGTTTACTGTGGTGATGAGTTCCAAATGTCTACCTATCAATATCCTCTCCTTTAAGCTCTTCCCTAATTTCACTCCCTCTCTTCCTCGCCTCATGCTAGTCATTCCTTTCTTCCCGTCTTTCAAGTCGGCGTGTATATTTGCTCAAAACCAGGATCTAGTTGTGTATCCTGGGCGTAGCTGTAACATAACATTTTAACCTCTTTATCAACATAACAACGTCAAACCTGTACATTTTGACAGGTATCGGTTGAGTTGTTTGCTTGATGACCCCCCCCCCCCCCCCCAACAGCTAGCTTGTTTGGCAATAAGACTTCAAGACATTCCCGTAAATTATATCTAACTTGAAGTGTAGAGCTACCCACTAAGAAGAGTGCATTAAAATTGTTGGGGGGTGTATTTAAAATGAAAATTTCGTTTTCAGGACAAATCCAATAATTTAAATTAGTTTTGTGACCGGCTCAGACAGCAAATGTTTTGCATTGGAAAGTCAAGTAAGGTTGGGCATGGGTTCAAGTCCTGCATAAGCTATTCGTTCTTGTATATATTCGTTCATCTATCAAAATACCTAGCAGTTGGTGGGGTCGTTGAGCACAGAATAATCATTCTCATTGTTTTTACGTTGGTTGCCAAAGGCCACCACGTTTGATTTGCAGTGTTCCTAGTTCAACTAGACACTATATTTTGGCTGACTGACAGTTAGTCACAAAAGTCAGTTAATAATAATCAAGGATGCACATCAATTTAAAGCCTGTATCACAATGGTTCCAATGCTGCTCCACAAAGCAATCCACAAAGACCAAGAATCACCAAGGTCACCTTGGTTAGACTGATCAAATTTCCATCTTGCCTGTTGCAATCGCCTGTTAAGCTGGATTCATAATGCGAACTAATGATTAGTGACTAATACTAAATACTAAAATTAAGAAACCGAGCATTCACATAGGCTTGAAATAAGAATTGATTTTCATGAGTCGTAGCTGTCTTGAGATGACAGATTCAAATAGAAATCTACATGTTAGAAGGCTGTAAACGAGCGGTTCATCGAGGGGGATAGCTTCCTTTTGCATTGACTTCTTGTCATTTCGAATTCACGACTTCTGATTGGTCGGACTAATGATTAATACTAAAGTTGAAAGTTGGTTAACTTTCAAGGCCAGTCACTAATATTAAACACAATGTGAACGTCAACACTGATTCCGTATCTGCCAACTTTAGCTAATCATTAATCACTAATCATTAGTTCGCATTGTGAATCCAGCTTTAGAGAAAGATGTGATCGACTTTGACTAATGGTGATCAACAATAACTTCTGAAATTGAGATGATGATTTCTAGTTTTCTATAAAATTAAGGGGAAAAATAGCGTCAATATTCATTAAAACCTAGCCCCAAGGTTGTGAAGTCTTTTAACTGTTCACTAACTTTTGAATTGTCTGCGACCGCACCGTTACAACCTTATGTGATGCAGGCTCAACAAGCTATTCACTACCAGTACACTGGCTTCTAATATAGTTTGTGACATGTAGTTCAGAATTAAATTGAAATAAAATTAGTCAGATATTAATTATTTACTCATCAATCATCATGTTTGCAAATGTGAAGATGTGAATCTTCGTAACACAAACAAGAAACAGAGGCTAGATTGTAACTTGGAAACATATATAATATGGATTCTACTTTTAGAGATAGGGATTATTGTGTGCTAGTCTTCCTTCTGTTGACAAAATAATTTAGGTCATACAATGTACTCGTAGTTCGTAGAGTTTTAACAGATTTTAATAATTCGTAACAGGTTGCCAATTGTTCTACAGGTGGTTCGTAGAATATTTGTGTGAGTTCTTACTTGAACAGAAAGTTGTACCAGCATTGGCTGAATTGGAGAGAGAGAAATTGTCGCTTACCAACTCCAGCAAAAAATTGTTCGGTATCTCCCCACCTTCTTCTCAAATGAAATTAGCAATTTCTAATAAATATAATTTTACTTTCCACAAAATACCAACTTGATGAAGTTTTCTCTTATAGGCCTATCTACATAAATTATCTTGATTTCTATTCACAAGTATACTAACAACACCATCTTGAAATGCTGTCATGGGACTCCCAAAACTCGAAAATATGGTTGAAAAATTCATTATTTTACAGTTTCAAGTGTGCACGACAATGTGGACTCTTTCCCGCTCTGAATATAGTTTCTCCTGTGACCCGATAACTCTCCTCTTCTCGTTCCATATGTAAGAAATATTCCAATTCAGCCGTTGGGTACAAGTATGATACAGAAATAAGAAAGGAATCATATATTGTGATGTACAAAATAGTGTTGATGAAATCTGTGAGTAACTTTTTGTAACTTTCTGAACTAGAGAGATTTCAAAGTCTCGTTTGAAAAACCAAAGGTTATATGTATAGTTCTCTTCTCTTATCAAGATCCTGAAGTTGTAGTTAGGTGTGTACTTACAAAGAACTGGCTCCCATTGATTCGTACCTCGTTGACTTGTCCAGTTAGCTTTTGATTTATTCATATTTTATTCATTAGGGTCTACATTTTACATATGAATCAGGCGCACTGAAAACGTCTTGAAGAATCAGTTCTACTAAATTTAGTATATGTAAAATTCAAAATGGAATAATGTTTAATTTTAGGCTAACGTTATTAGCGCGCCCCCAAGGACACAGAAGCTATTCGTGCGCTCGGCGCGCCCCCAGTGGATTAATTCTTAATCGCGCGTCCCCAGTGACTTGAATGTTATTCGCGAACTGACCCTGCGCACCCCCAAGGAGATAAAAGTTATTCGTGCGCTATTGGCGCGTCCCCAGTGGCCTAGTGCTTAATCGCATGCCAACAGGGCACGCCCCCAGTAGCGTGAATGTTATTCGCACGCTAATGACATAACTTCACTTTCTTATACAAGATTTAACTGACACCGGCCATCTTGGACGAAGAAACAATAATTGCAGGAAAAAGCCAGCAATAGCCACTGCGCGCGCTCTGTTGCCGCTCGAATAAGAAACAGCCACTTGCGGGCGCGCTCTGTCTCCGCCGCGCGAATAAGGAATAGACGCTTGGGCGCGCGCTCTGTTTCCGTGCGTATAAGGAATATATGCTTGGGAGCGTGCTCTGTTGCCGCGCGAATAAGGAACATATACTTGGGAGCGCTCTGTCGCCGCGCGAATAAGGAATAGACGTTTGAGGGCGCGCTGAGGCAAATAACGACTTCGTTAATTTTAACGTGTATAATCATTTTTGAAAAGTTGTGGCTTGATTTAAGAAATACAGGTATCAATTTGTGATGGATAGTAGATGATGATACAGAGTAAGCAGTGTTGGGTACCGGTAGTGATCTTTTAACATGAACGCGTTCATTTCCACATGAACTTTTCACTGAACGCTTTGGTGTTTTGCGAAGTGAATGTTTGCAATTCTTAAAAGTTTGTTTTGGTCTTGAACTTTTGTTAAAAATCGTATTTGAATATGCACTCTCTCGTACGTGAGCAAAATGCTTCACGATGATATACACACTATTTTGAAACGTTATACGTACTAGATACATTATAATTTACCAATTATATTGGGTATCAAATCAAGCTTTATTTTATTTCGTAAAACACTTGATTTAATAATTGAGCCTTTCATATTTTATTACTAACCATCACAGTCATCTACATAACTGTCATCTAATATGGTTTACGTGTTTTTCTTCAGAAAAATAACATAGTAGGAAGAGTAATTTGCGATGCGTCAGACAAATGTAATGGAGTGCATCTGCGCCTGATTATAAAATCAAAATTGTCTAGCTGATTGATTTTTAACATATTTTTTTTTAAACACCGCTTATGTACAGGACAATAAGTAATTAATTTCTTATTCTTTATTCCATTTTCCATTTTTGGATATAATTGCATTTTCTTCATTCAGGGAAAAAATTACCAACAACAAACTTTAATGTACTTTTTGCCCATAAACTTGAACTTTTATAAAACCTTCATGAAAAACGAATTTGAACTTTTAAATGTTGATGAACTAAACTTCTTGAAAGTTCATTTTGAAGACAAACTTGCATAACACTGAGAGTAAGAGAAACACATTTGCTTCTCTGTATAATTTTCTATTATTCATCTCAGATGGTTTATCACAAATTGACAATTTTTGAGAGGTATTATTAGAATCACGACATGTTCAATTTCTATGAATTTTTGTACGGAAACTAAAATTAGGAAAGAGACAATTGAGCTTATAAGTCTGTATATGTATTTGCTTTGTGAGGGTCAATTGCTATTCTTCCCAGTCATATGGGACATATTTATTCCTCCAAGTATTATACCTACATATATTTTCAGTTCTGGCATATTTTCAAAATGGCCTAGATTCTTATCACTCTATCAAACTGTTTTTCTATCATTCTTAGTGCTCTGTTCACATAACTAGGCTTATTCTAATGAAATGTGTATAGTATAGGGCATACCGATACATTTTTTCAAAGTTAATTTTGTTATTTTATTGTGATTTATATATATTATATAAATGTATAATTATATCAATATATATATATATATATATATATATATATATATATATATATATATATATATATATATATATATATATTGTGATAGATCATTATTTGAATATTTAATTTTTAATACTGTATCTGAAAGAGACATCTGTTTTGACGACATTGTCAACAAGGTTTCTTTCAACATTCTTCAATTTCATCCAGGTGATTCTGTTGATATTTTTTAATTTGAGTATGTATGTATTTGTTTATAATTCACAACTTCTGTATGTACTTTATATATTTTAATGGTCTGTGTGAATATATATTATATATATATATATATATATATATATATATATATATATATATATATATATATATATATATATATATATATATATATATATATATATATATATATATATATATATATATATATATATCTTATTCAAATTTTGATTTTTCTGTTCTACATATCTGTATCAAGAATTGTATCTTTTAGTATTGTTCAATAAAATGTTTCTCTGAATGATTTTGTTGAAATCTGTGTAATTATGTGCCCGTAGTTATTTATCCTGGTTCTAACCAATTGAAACCCTATTTACAACCTTAATAAAGAGGCTTGAAATGAGTCATAATTAAAACTGTAAAAATGTCAAAATCCGAGAATTTAAGACTTCCTCAGTTGGCTTCTCTTGTGTTTTTGAGTAATTGTCTCAAATTAGGTGAATGAATATTAAAACTTGAGAGATTCCATCCATTGATTTGTAATTTTATGATGATTTTCGAAGCCCTCCGAACTACTCTACTTTCCTAATGGAAATTGACATTTGATTTGTTGTATTATTTTATAATGCTTCCCATACACGCGGGAATTCAATTTTTTTCATTTGTGAACATAGAGCGTTTCCGTACAACCTTCTCAACTTCTCTGCTGTCCTGATAGGAATCGACTTCAAGATGTCAATAAATTCCTTGGAAATTCAACTCTAGCCATGGGATTTCTATCAAGGAAGCAGAGAAGTTGAGGAGGTCACACAGAAATTGAGTAATATTAATAAATTTAGACTAAATTGTAACTTATGTACAAGGGAAGTATCAGGCTGCAGGAGGTCTTATATTTCCTGTATCGAGACCGTGGCAGGAAATTTCAATGATTATTTCTATCAAGAAAGCAGAGATTTATTTATTTATTTATTTATTTAGCAGTCCTGCTACTTCCATTACATTCATACATACTGACACAGACATTGGATCACCTAGAGAGGAAACTTATTTTTAACAAATACTATACATTCATTTTTAAACACATTAATATCAATAGAATTTACAATAGCAACATCCAATTCATTATAAAGCCTGAAACCACTATAGAATATTGATTGTAATTCTTTTAGCGTGTTCTTTCTTTGTACCTTAATGCGATGATCATTCCTCATGTGCATTATATGGTCTCCTTTGTTCCCTTCTTTTTCATTCAGATAACCTGGGAGTTCTCCCTTTTCTAACTTGTATATAAAAGTAAGTACATTAAGTGCAACTCTCTGTCTAATTGTCAACATGTCAGTACGCTCTAATAATACACGAACAGGTAAGTAACGGTCACACTGGAGGACGACCCTCAGCGCTTTGTTTTGAAGCTTTTGCAGCTTGTCTATATTATAATCACTTGCACTCCACAGCAATGTACTACAGTAATCAACATGTGGTAGCACTATTGTTTTAAATATTAACATTCGTGTACATTGTGATAATGATTTTCCAGCCCTCGATAGGAATCCAATTTTTTTCCCCATCTTTTTAGTTATATATTCAATGTTACTGTTAAAACTCAAGTGTTGGTCTATAATTACCCCTAAATATTTCATCTCATGAACATATTCTATAACTGCATTGTCCACCTGTATATTAGGTAGGTCTTCAAATTCATTCAATATTTTATTTTTTACATTATTAGTTGCTGTTATTAACATGCACTTTGTTTTACTGACATTTAGTTTGAGTTTGTTCATCCTCAGCCAGTCTACTAAAAGTCTTAAGCTTTCATTGACTATTCTAGTAGCTTCAATGACATTATCCCCTGCTAAGGATAACAGGGTGTCATCTGCAAACAGTTTTATAAAGATATTAGAGTTACATGTGATTTCAAAAATATCGTTGATGTAAATTATAAACAGGTAGGGCCCCAGTACGGATCCTTGTGGAACACCATAATTATTATCTATTCGTTCAGACTTAGTATCATCATAAATTGTACATTGAGTTCTTTTTTCAAGATAGCTCACAAACCATTGATATGCAGTACCTCTTATCCCATATTTCCATAATTTTTCTAATAATATTTTTCTATCAATAGTTTCAAAGGCCCTTTTGAAATCTAAAAAGAGCGCTATTATAATTCTGTCTCTTCCCTTTCCTAATTCTGCTAACCACTTGTCTATAACAAATTGCAATGCAGTTTCACATGAGTGATTGTTCCGGAAACCGGACTGATTATTATGTAGCAAGTTGTTCCTCGTAAAGTGGTCTTTCAGTTGTTCGTAAATTACCTTTTCTAGAACTTTCTCATATATTGGGAGTTTATTGATGGGCCTAAATTCCTCTGGTATAGTTGGCTTTCCAACTTTAGGGATAGGTATGACCTCTGAATTACGCCACCTTTCCGGCACTTGACCTGTCCTGATCGAGGTGTTGATAACATTAAGTAGTGCGGTACCACTTCTCCAAAACGTTCTCTTAAGTATTTCGGTACTAATACCCTCCTCTGTCCCAGATTTGTTTTGTAGACCACTAACAATCTTTTTCAGCTGTTGTAAATTGATAGTTGTAAAGTCTTCGAGTAGTGCTATCGACCTACTGTCAACATCTGTGGTACGGTCTACCAGTTCTTTTGGATCTGCATTAGGCTCTTCTATGCTATCAATTATATCTCTTACACTATGGACAAAGAATTGGTTAAATTTATCAGCCAGGTTATCTGCTTCATACTGCCTGGGAAATATAATATCACTGTTCCGAGTAGTAACTACCTTACATTGGTCAGTAATTTTTTTGAGCGTCTTCCACATAGTTTTTGTGTCATTTCTCACCGCATCTATGCTATTCTCATAAAAATATTGTTTTTCTAATCTAAGTGTCTTAACAAATATATTACGATTTACTTTGTACTGACTCCAACTATCTATACTATTAGTAAGTTGCGCTTTAATGTAGGCATCATCTCGTAGTTTTTGTTTACTCAACACTTGCTCATTAAACCATGGTTTGGGATTGATTCTGTTACTAATTCGAATTGTTTGCTTAGGTGCTATTATATCAATACTGGTAACAATGTTATCTACAAATGTATCAGCTACTAGCTGTAAGTCTCTGCTATCATATGCCCAGTCTTTTTCCAATAGAATTTGGTTCAGTAATATATAGTCATGATCCCTCAATCGCTTTCGTTTGATTATTTCTGTACCAATTTCTCTTGTTTTATTAATTACTTTTCGATGTTGAAGATGTTGAAGAGGATATGCAGAATTTCTCTGAAGAACATAAATAAATCCAACCAACTCATGGAAAAGCAGCTGGCTGGCTAGGTATTGAATATTACAAACGATATTTAGACAAATCTCAAGTCAGTTCGTAACAGGAAAGCAGAGCAGTTGAGAACTTATAGTTGACCTGGACAACATTCACATGACTATCCAGTGGAATTGTTCAAGTATGTTCTTCTGTGCAGATACTAACTGACCTTTTTATCATCCTCAAACCTTATAAGCCCTATACCCTAGTTAGTTTATTCACACTTTTGAAACCTTTAATCAAAAGCCATATGTTCATCATACTTAAAATGTGTCTTGATTATAGTAAAACGTGTAGGAATTAGAATGACCATGTGGGAATTGGTGATCAGAAATGGTGGATAGACTGTTACATTTTCCATGATTTGGTTGAATAATAACAATAATAATATATTTATTGTCTCTATATTTTGATCCTCATACAATACTACATAAAATACATTAAATTAAGTTACTGAAGGATGTTGAGACATTTAATTGAGTATCTTACATAACAATTTGATGAATCAATGTAGCATGCAAAAATACATCACTGATTATTTATGTCGCCAGTTGAAATAACAATAGTGAGCTAGCAATGTTTTGGCAAGAACCTTTTGTCGGAATATTTTAATTCAATACGTTTATAGCAATACGTACTTGATATATTACTAGAAGCAATTACAAGATATTTCAACTTTTCATCACAGATTATATTATTTTATATAATTAGGAAAACTCATAAAAATAATAAATAATTGCTGAGTATTCGATGAAAATTCTAATACATAACTAGGTCAAGACTCAAGATATAAAGAAGAGCAGATGTACTAGATATCTGAATATTGCCATTTTTTGTAGTTTGTATCAAAAATAAAGACAATTGTATTTGTATGTATTGAAGGTTGCATTTGTTGCCAGTCTCTCCATGGTTGTGCTCCTCCCCATCCCACCAGTGTTTATTTATTTATTTGATCCAAAGATTTGCACATTGCACAAATATAGGAAATATAAAAACTTACAACTAGATATAAAAATGAGTATAATGAGTAAAATGTAAAATGAGTAAAATATTTACCAATATACCATTTCTATCTATGGACCAAGATGTATTGAGATCACCTTGATGGTTTCACTCAGCTTGGGTATAAAACTACTCGATGCTTCATCTTTATATAAATAAATGGTCCAAGGCAATGATCCATTGATGTCTGATATAAGACACTATTCGAAGTTGCGATGGCAATGATTGGGCGTGAGGCATTAACATTATCATTTGACAGGGACATCCTAGAAGACGAACCACGGTGTACCATATAATACGCACGTATGAGATATACACCCACATGAATAGAGAAACTGAGAGGGAGTAAGAAAGAGAGATTGTTTGTTTTTATTAGATCATAATTTACATATTTTACATCAATACCATAGAATTCACATTAAATATTAGTTATTATCTGTTGAGTTGGGTAAATGGAAAAAATGGGAAATTAATAAGAGCTGGACTGTTATATTATTGTTCCCAACAAAACAAAGAATCAATTGATTGATGAAAGCGTTTGAAGGAGCGTCAACAGCGACTTCATTCTGCACCTATGTTAACGTCTGAATACTTTGTTTTGTACGTGTACTTAAAATGTAGCACCAAAATGCTTACACTCGATTGAATTGGTCCGAACTTGGTCTGGACCCTCACTCCAGACCTTCTCACATGGGTGCCTCTGCTGGGAGTAAATAAATTGCTCCCGGTGACAGCTCTGGAGATCACGGGGCCACGGAAGCCCCCACGCCACGTCAAGGTGTCCGGTCCTTCGAGGGGGCAAAACAAAGAACATTTATATAATACCACCACTCATCTTCCAGTAATGAATCATGTTTGTATTTAAGCATAACACACCGGTATATATTTTGTATAATATACATGCCTACATGTAGCAAGAGACTGAGAGAGAGAGAGCGAGTGTGAGAGTGAAAGAGTTTTTCACATTAAACCCATCGACCATATCTCTTCATATGGGCAGAACCAACTATTTTATATATTCATTTGAAGGCTGCAACTACATATTGCCACCATATATTTAGTTTTCTATCCTCTCCTAACATCGTTGTCTCCTCTTCAGCATGGAACCCGATGTTGCTGGCTGCAGCACCGGCTGTCAGTGAACAATGGTACGATAGGTGGTTGTTCGTGTACTTCATCTTTTTACTAGGAAAATACAGCAGATGCGTTGTTGAATGAGCGATATAGGCATATTTATATGAATTGCAATAGAAGGCAATAGAAATAATTATGTCATTGCCGTCCTGTTTTATTTGTTGATCATTTTAATGTTTACAATTTAATTGGTTGAACCTTTCGTGTTTTTAGTGGGTTTCTCCATAGCTCTAGATTGATGTAGAAAAAATACATTATAGGCTTACATTTGTTCCATTAAAACGGCTCATCTGATTTATCTGACACTGGAATAATGTGTACTATTATTAAATTATTATATTTAAATTCCGTGAAAAAAATTGACTTTAAAATATTTTTCCAAATTTGAATCCTTGCTTTACTCACCTAATTACGGTACACTCACCTGTCAGATTATTCAATCAGAAATTGTTTCGTGTTTGTACATTCTCTACAATTAAATCAATCCTGAAATATACCACTGTCCTAGTCTCCCCAGTAAAATAATTCTCGGACGGTGAAGTTGAATCAACAAAGGAGGGATCAGACTTGGGAGTTTAATGGAATGACACGGGAAGTGAGGTAAGTAATAACAATAGTCAATAAAATATCAATATTAATATTACTTTAATAATTGAAGTACACGAGTAGTCTTGTTCAGGAGGCTAGTTCAACTAACGGGTCGATTAATCGACCATATAGTTACACAATTCACGCGCGATTTAGCAACAATACTTCAACTAATATAATAGCTGCACAATTCTTGGCTAGAAAAAACACCCCCGTTTATCGTTTATAATACATATCGGCGGCGGAGAAACATTTACAGAATAAATAAACATGATTATAAACACGATGAAAATGTCGTACGGTATATTATATTTAATGCCTAGTTTTAATAATATTACGCTGGTTACGTAGGTAGTTGGTCTATATAGCGCTCTACACAAGTATTTTACTGCCGCAATGCCCGAAGGTTTCTGAGAAAAAACGAAACATCACAATTAGATAATTAATCATAGTTTCATAGGAATTATCAATGAAGGACATGTTTCTGCACAATTTTATCATTTAAAAATTGTGATTGGGTGTTAATGTACTGGTAATATGGAGTATACAGTATAAGCTATAAAGAGTAAATGCACTGGCACATGTAAGTTTATTGCTACTGCGCTTGCTTCATGTGATCTGAGAGGTGAGAGGGATATCCACCACCGTCCATCTTTACAGGGGTTATCGTGGTTTCCTTCCATAGTCTGGGCTAATGCCGGGATGGTTCCTACAATTTAGGCCTTGACCGCTTCCTTTCCATTAACCCAGTCATCTTCATCTCATCATCCCATCTCATTAATCATTCATCCGACGCCAACAGATCTTCGTTATCATTACAGTGCGTCGTTAAACCCAATATAAGTAAATAAGTCTACATAACGGCAAACTTATTAAAAACTAAAATGTGACCTCGTGAATCTCACCTTTGGTGTTTGTTAGACGTCACTATCCAGCTCCGTCTCGCTGGCCGGTTGACCAAAGTTCCGCGTGATGCTCTCCGACACGGACCGTATGTTGGCCAGGTTGGTATCCGTGGTGACCGCCGTGAAATAGTCGATACGGTCTAGTTCAGGGGCAGCAACGTCGTCATCTACACGGGTACCAACGTACAGACAAACATTAGCTATGCGAACTATTACATACGACGTGCCATGTTTCATGGGATTCCTAGCTAATCGACTGCATGCAATGCGTGTAAACGAGGAGGACATGAGTAAAGTAACAAACAAAGAAGAAAGAAGAAATGACGATGAGTAGGATTGAGATATTTATGCAGTGTCATATATTTTAGTATATTTGATCATTGTTTGCTTGAACACCCCATCAACAGTTACGCTATTTGTGGGTACGAATGAGCATGTGATAATGAAACTATGAAGTTGTGTTGATTTAAATGATGTTTACAAAAATCCAAAAACACACGCTCAACAGTGACATCAGTTTCCAAAGCAGTGCCTTAGTTGACTGAGCTACGGAGAGTAACTTTAGTATCTAACTACAGTAAACCCTCGATAATTCGAACTCGGTTAATTCGAATTCCGCGCTAATTCGAACCAGAGAAATGACCCCGGCCGCTGGTATAGGGATATCAATGTTAATTCATTTCGATAATTCGAATTTTTATTATCTCGAATTTCGAACTGATGATTTGTCCAAACTACTGTTTTATTATTGTTTCGTGTTTGTTTAATTCGAATTTCAGCAAAAATTACGAATGAAAGTTTTCACAATTGGATATTTTATCACGTGAAATCCTTTGTCATCAACATTCCTGGCGACCCGGCAAGCTAGAGATACGTCATAGCCACATGTGCAGCGCGTGCTATTATGATGAGGGGTTAGGCGGGGGATCTTTTCAGGGTCACAGACAGACATCTGGCTGGTCGAGACACCCGAGCGGTAATGTTTAGGATAATGGATGTGATTGTGTCAACTTTCATTCGTAATTTTTGCTGAAATTCAAATTGAACAAACACGAAACAATAATAAATAGACCAGCCGGCTAGTGCATGTAGAGAGAATAATTAATTCATTTCATTCCAGGCCCTAATATTTATATTTATTGCCTTGCTTTTTACTTTTTAATCCAAACTTCCAGTTTGGTAATTTGACTCTTTCAACACTGTGAACTGTAATAAGTGTTACCTAATGAATGACATGATAATATATAGTAATAATGGGACTCCTTGTTGTGTTGTTAAAATTGCTGAGAAAACACTTGACTTGAAGATAACCACATGGCTGTCAAAGTTGGCTTCCTTAGAGCAAGGGGGAAGTAGGAGGGAACAAACAATGTGCAAGGCGCACATGGTCACTCAAACTGCACGCACACAGTATACTTATACTACTGTACTATACAAGGAAAAAACATTTTTTTCATAATTCAAATTTTTTTAATTCGAATTTTGATTTTTGGGGTCCCTTGGAATTCGAATTAACGAGGGTTTACTGTAGTATTTAGTGTCGTATTTAACCTTTCAATAAATGCTCATTGAGATATGCTATTATTTTGAAGGCCCCTAATTCCAAAGATGAAGATTTCATTTTATACAAAACTGCATAGTCTATAATTATACAGTCCATTTTTTCTGCGAATAAATATATAGGCTATATATGAACATTTTAGGCCTATTTATCATCTTTTTCATTTTTAAGCACATATTCAAGTCGTTTTGATGACACATCTGCAGTTACCATGCACAAGTTGGTACTGTCGTGTTTGCCCCACCTGTCCGATAGCAGTTGTCGTATTCGGAGTCGTAGAGGACGCTGAGCGAGTCGAGGCTCATCATCGCGTCTGAGTCGAAGATCCGAGACGAGGCTCGGGAGCTGAGGCTTGTGTCGTCGCCATCGCCGTGGCAACCGTCGTTGCACACAGAGTTGACGTCGCTCAGCGCACCTGAACACGCAACGCAAATAGCACGGTTATTGACTGTTATTGTTCACCTCATAATTATATAATGGTTTTACGAATAAGTATGGACTGTTTAATATTTATATTCACAGTAATAATTCTTCTCATATAATTAAGTATTAAATCAAGACGTAGAGTATTATATTCGATATTCTGAAGTAATCGATATGCAGGCCTAGCGAATGACTTGGAAAAACAGTTCTGGTAGCTCTGAACTTGATGCGCTTACTCTATGTAACCAGGAGATGAGGGTATATTAGGCCTTGGTTCAATCCCCGTCACCATTCAATTTCAAGTTTTTTTGTTAGTTCCTTCTGCAGCCTAGCCTAATGCCGAGAGGTTCCTACAATGCAGGTCACAACTGCTTCCTTCCCACTATCTTTATCGTTACCTAAGAAAACTTCATCACATTCATCATTCATCCGATGCCAATAGATTTTGGTTGTCACTATAGTGCATTCTCAAACCTAATATGATTAAATAATAGGCCTACTTGGAGAATATGAAATAGATGATATTCGACTGTCAAATATGTGTGGCATGCTATTAGGGGATTTTTAAAAAATTTATCTATATTTGGTTCAGAGACGCACTCTACTGATGACTATGATCTATTGGCGTTGGTGAATCACATATGAGATGATGGAATGATGAGATGGGAGAGTTATTTTATTAGGTGTTTTTGAATAGTGGGAAGGAGTCGGTCGTGGCCTGTTATTAAGGAACCATCCCAGTATTGAATTGAACGACAGAGGGAAACCACGAAAAAACCCTGTCAGGATGGTCGACCATGGCAGGAATGAACCCGTTCAGTGTATTAACCACTCGGCCACTCGTCTCAGTTCTATTAGGGGAACTATTGGACAATTTCCAATATTTGCACATCCACAGCTAAATCAGCTTAATTGCAATCAATCAACAATCACATTATGTAAACAAATAATCCATTATTTTCAGCGATGTGCGAGTCTACCCAATTCTGAGTCTCCCCCGAATCGGACTTTGACTCGTTGAAAATATTTTAGACTCGGTTTGCAAGTCGAATTCGAGTCTTTTACACTTTAGATCTTGGTAATAACTCGGTCTCGATTCGGACTCCCACGCGTCTAATTATTTTGTAGTCGCAACTCGTAAAAATAATCAACCATCTTAAAAACACTTGACTGAGAGCGCATGGAAGCTCATTTAGCAAAACATCAGTTTCTCAACGATAACTTTGGAACGATGAGAGATTTGGTGTAGAATAGTTTTATTTACACACTTATAGACAGATCACCGTTAAATACGTTGTTCTCAGTGGTGCGAAGATTCTCATGATAGTTGAAATACTTGATAAATGTTATTCAATGCAATATATAGCCTGGTAAGTTGATGATTGAATAGTAGAATGCATGCGTATGTGGAAAAAGAAACATTACCATTGAACATTCCAACATTCCAATGCAAGAGAAAAACAGATCTTTTTAATACCTTTTAAATGATGTGAAACACAATTATTCAACTTGGATTCTAACATCTATACATACTACAAAATGTGTTTTTTAGGTGTATATCTGTGAAAATTAAGGGACTGTATTTCTCTTGTATAAATATTTTGATATGTCTATCACATATGTCTATGTTTTGATTTGTTCTAAATTTATCACCAAAAAACTGATATTTTGCTAAATCGACTCTCATGCGCTCTCAATCAATGTCATTTTCGACATTGATTGACAACGCTAGTAATAATCCACCTTCAGCATCAGTCAGTCCCGTCTCGTTGAGCATGGATATATTCTCTAACGCAGGATCGTCGGTTGTGTATCCTGTCGACTCTCTGTCACCGGCCAATAGCGGCTCAGACGCTGCGTCGTCGTCGCTCCACTCCGATTGGCTCAGCTCGCCAAACACGTTCTCGTCCGCCACGTTGCCACTCTCCTCCAAGATACGCTTCACTTCCGCCTCCTGCATGGCAAACACGACAACAGTGTGAGACTAATCGATCACATGATGGCCGCCGTGAAAGCGTAATATGAGTTTTTGCACTTTCTTATAGGTTGTATTTTATATCTTGAAAACAATAAAAGGACTCAAAGTGACATATGTGATGGATTCAGAAATCTATTTGGAACTTGTGGCTATAAAACTTTTCTCTTCGATAGATTGCTAAATTACAGGCTGCAACCACTTCCTTCTCATTGTCCCAAAAGCACATAATAAAATAACCTTTCACCTCAAATTACGATCATCTCATTCATCATACACCAAAGTCAATCGATTTCTGTTATTAGTACAATGTTTCGTTCAACCCATTATGTGTTATAAACTATACAGTATGTGTGTATGTATGAATAAGACAGTACCGGTATGTAAGTGTACATTACCAATAATACTGAATAAGTACGTATTAACTATGAAGGGTTTACTAGGGGCTATCAGTTACTTAAAAAGCAATGACAAATTTCCATCATAACTTTAATTTATTTTCTCTGTTTTACTGATGTTTTAAATACATATACTATGTTTTACTGAAATATTATTATTATTAGTAAATGGTGACCTATACACAAATGCATGAATTGGGTGAAAGTGAAGAATGAACTGCAGCTTACCAATAATAATGAGTTGAGAAACAAATTGACAGAATATGTACATTTTATACTCTACTCTCGACTGTGACCAAGGCAACAGCCGAAACGTCAGGATCTCGTGTGTATATATCATTTCATCTCTTGTGTTTTATCAACGTGCTCTCCACTATGAGTAAGTCTATCTCTACTCATCAATCTCGGTAAACAGCTGATCTTTCTTTCCCTTTCACCCAATTCATATATTCACAATTAAAACACCAGAGATATTCAACGTTTCAGCTACTGCCCTTGGTCACTGTAGAGACAATTTCATTTATTTATATTGAATTCAACGACGCACGACCACGATCTATTGGCATCATTGAATGATATATGGGATGATATGATGCTGAGGTGAAAGGTTATTTCATTTTATTTTCATTTTGTTGATAGTGTGTAGAAGTCAGTCATGGCCTGTTGTTAAGGAACCTTCCCATTATATATTGACCTCAACGACAGAGGGAAACCATAATAATCTCCTGTCGGGATGGTCGACCATGGCGGCAATCGAACCCCGGTCTCCTGAATGACAGTTCAGTGTGCTAGCCACTCGATCACTTGTCTCTACAGTGGCCAAGGCAGTAGCCGAAACATCGAAAATCTCATGTATTTTTATTGTAAATATATGTGTAGTCAAAGGGCTCTCCACAATATGTTCAACAACTCATTAACATTGGTAAGCTGCAGTTCACTCTTCCCTTTCACCCGATTAATTTATCTACCCACAGGCTTTTTTCCATTACCCACAAAGTCATTTTGATCATACCCTTAAGATCGCCCCTGTGGTGCCCCGTCCAAACGATCCTATCTTTCATCCATAGCCTTAATTGGGGAACAATGATTTTGTATCAAGTTTCGATGTTATTAAAAAAAAAAAATACATAAGAATGAATGTTTTTGTGCAGAGATACAAATTTATGAAAAATGATATGACTGCTTTTGAATAATGAATATGGCTTTTATCGAAACCCAAGTCGCGCACATTTAATGTAGTGGAAACATTTTCTCAAGTGTGAGCCCTACACCTGATGTGTTCCATTGTTCGACTCGAACTGAACAGAGATACGCAACAGAAAACTTACCAACTCCAACTCGTCCTCGTCCTCAGGCTTGCATTCAAACAAACATCACATAGCAATTACATGTCAACAGTACATGGTACAGTCGTATACACATGTCACATTTAATTAAGCCTTCAAATGAGTAGATATACGGTAAAAGCTCCAGGAAGCCGAATAAAAGTAATGGGAGAGGCGACGAATAACAAGAACTTGGACCTAGATCTTTATGTCAAGTGGATTATTGACACAACCTGGGTTGTACATATTTGAGTTGCTTGTGTTTACAAAACAGTATGTACTCCCATTAGAGTCAAAACCTGAATCAAGTCACAACAACAACACAAGATATAAAAATAATTACAGAGGTAAAGCTCACTCAACATCATTGTTCGAGCATGACGTGACCTACAAAGGTATTACCTTATATAATCAGCTACCAGGTTGTATTAAGAAAATATCTGATCATAATTTATTCAAGCGGACATTAAAAAATTTTATTCGACAGAAATGCATTTATAGTTTAGAAGAATTCAAGAAAGGTTGTAAACACATCTGTGATTGCTCATGAAGTACTGATTTTATGCTAAATGAAAATGTATATACACTATGACATTTAGCGGAAATCAGACGATTTTAAGTTGACAATGTTTTTGTTTTTTTTACTGCATTATTGAGTGTATTTTACATTTATTATGATATTGACTATTCAAATACTGGTACTTTATTGTGAACAGTCATCTGAATGAAAAAATAAATAAATAAATAAATATGTACACATTCAATGCAATCCTATTAGATGGAGATTTTTAAGTAAACAGATGGACGAAAAAGAAATCAGTACGCTAATTAATTATTTTAGGTGTACAGTGAAACCTTGATGTATCGTTTCTGGATCCATTGTTTTCCTGCTTCCATAATAATTAATTTTCACATATTATATGGCGCACATAGCTTCACATATTTCAATAGCTATTACTATATTTGATTGTATCTACAATATTGTCCATAGGTATATCATTAGTCATTACCGTATTATTATTATTATTGTATCAATCGAGTCAATCTGTATATAGCCATAAAATTGGTTCTCTCTATAACTATGCGTTTCGACACAAGTTATCATGGAAGCGAGCGAGAAACAATAAAATTGTAACATTCTCGCATTCGTCGAAATGAGCCTACTAACCTGTCGTTCCACTTCCTCAGCTATCCGTTGTTCCTCCTGTTCGAAGCTTTCGATCTCGGCGTTCTCCTTCTTCTCCTCGTCTTCTTCCTCGTCCTCGAGCACTTCGTCGCTCTCCAGGTTCTCGTACTCGCTGCCTTCCTTCGCGGCCGCGCTCCTGTCGTCCAATCAGAACATGGCGTTTAGATACCAGTAGACCAATCAGATGTATGATCTACTACATGGACCATAATAACGAGTCAAAAAAAAAAAAAAAAAAAAAAGGTTCAACCGGCACAGGTAGGTGAGTGGTTAACGCACTTGCTCTATGTGACCCGGGAGGTAGTGAGCATGTTGGACCCGGTTCGATCCCCGCTACCGTCCATCTTTACAGGGGTTTTTCGTGGTTTCCCTCTGTTACAGTAGTCTAGGCTAATGCTGGGATGGTTCCCACAATATAGGCCATGACCGCTTCCTTCCCACTATCCTTCCCATTACCCATAAAACCTTCATATCATCATCCCATCATCTCATTAATCATCCATCCGACGCCAATAGATCTTAGTCGTCATTACAGTGCGTCGTTAAACCCAATATATATATTAAGAAAATGGCTTATAATTTATCAAGGCATTTAATACAGAACCGTCACAATTCAACAACGACAGACAGGTAAGTGAAAAGTGGTTATCATGTCCCATGTGTAGGTCTAGTATTAGTGAACTCGTATACAAGTAGATAATAGTTGAATAAATACACAAAAAGATAAGGAGAGTAGGAAAATGTCAAAATCTGCAAGTTCTTTTATGATTTTTTTATTTTTATATTGGGTTTTAACGACACACTGTAATGATGACTGAGATCTATTGGCGTCGAATGAATGATTAATGAGATGAAGGGATGATGAGATGAAGTTTTCATGGGTAATGGGAAGGATAGTGGGAGGGAAGCGGTCGTGGCCTATATTGTGGGAACGATCCGGGCATTAGCCTAGAATACAGAGGGAAACCACGAAAAACCCCTGTAAAGTTGGACGGTGGCAGGGATCGAACCGGGACCGATATGTCCCTTCACCTCCCGGGTCACACGAAGCAAGTGCGCTAACCACTCAGCTACTGTGCCGGTTTTTATGAATTTTATTCTATATTTTATGTATTGCTTTAATGACTTCCACCACCTGTAAATTTCATACTATTCATAGAGAAAATATGAATATAATTATGTATGTACTGCTGACACAGCCCAACTGAATGGTTATGGTAACTGAATAACTCATTTCAGCATGATACAATTGACTGCCATATATAAACCATAATTATACATAGTTATTCTTGTTAATTCTTCTTGACTTCACCTTGGGTTATAGCCATTGTACCGATGGATAGAATACCGAGTACCAGTTTATTCCAGAGACGTGCAACCAGCTATGTACAGAACAGTACAGTACAGTACTACAAAACCAAAAATGTGGTGTTACTGTACCAAGCTACAAATTACACCATTTCTTCTATATTGCACATGCATTGCTTTGTTTTGATTAGATTCTTTTACAACTGGTTCACGTGTAAACACAGAGGCAAGAATATGTGTTCACTCAATTTTCAAGCAGTATTTCTTGTATCTACAGTGGAGTCTTATTTGTAGAGCATATCTCGCACAATCTGTAAAAAACAGTTCACTAGTCGACAAGTTGACCATGTAAAAGTTGAATATCACAATAATTAAATTCAAAATATAATTTGAACTTTAATCGCTTCACGACAAAAAAATCTCGAACAATTGAACAATTCACTTCCACATAGCACTGGAAAGAGTCTACATCAGAAATAGCACGGGTAAAGTGACAGTACAATAGCTTATTCCAAGACTATACACCAGCTTTCTTATCTGGACTTCATAATACTGGGCACAGGTCAAATAACTGAACAAGATCTGAGATTACTTGACTTAGATTACTTGAAAATATTGTTTACCGGTACTATGTTTGTTATATAAAAGTAGAAATAAAAGGTCAGAACAATTGATCCACTTCAAATAAATTCCACTGGTATTATTCGTGCCTCGAGACAGTCTCCTCGACAGTAGGCCTACTGGACGATAACTGCGACGTCCAATGAAATATATCGTCCTAGGCCTCTCTAGCTCCAAAAGACTAAAAGTTTGAATGACTTATGATGTTTAATTATAATTGTTTATTACAAAGCTAGGCTGGTCACTGAGGCAACATATTGTCTAAACTTTCTGTGCTGCCATTGTTGTTATTACAGACATACTTGTATCCACGAAAGAAGGTTGCTCACTAACTAAATAATTGTGAAAACATCGGTAATTATTAAATCTTGCTACAAGTTTGAGCACTTGATGCTTCTGGAAGATGTAGTTACAATTTTTTTTGTAAACTTTGTCTTGAAAAATCATTATACACTCAAAGTACCACAGCTATGCACAAATGTCAATGATATTTATTATTTCGATAAACGTTCTTCACTCTCGTTTGGATACAAGTACAAACTAGTCACGAATGAGGTGTTTTACAAAATATGATGAATTATTCTTCAGGCTACCGTTTTTAATAACTTGTGTTTCCATAGTTACTAGATCGTTTAGTAAACATTCGCCAATCAAAGAAGTTACACATTGCAGCTAGAAGTCGAGTATCGTGGCCCCAGAGTAATATAGATCGTCAAAATGAATAGTTCTGAAAACGCATCCAAGTTGGCGTTAGAACTCAACATTGAGGTTATGTAACAATAATGAAGTCAGAGCTGTCATATTTACATACTGTAACAATATTCCTTCAAGAGAATACAAAACTACATACATACCGCTCTGAGAATATGGAGTACATATGCCGTACCTGTAACCTGCCATCTTTAGGGTTATTTTAGGTGACGGTAAGTGACAAGAGTTATAGATATGGTAAGATTTGAAACGTAAAATTACGGTCTCATTGTCCACTAGACATAATCCTCACACTGCCTTACCCTAACCATCAATGAACAAACTTGAAAAACCTAAAAAGAAAAAAAAACTAAACAATGGGTTACAGAAGTAAGGCATATTTACCGAATACATCAAGTGTTTAACATGCGCATTACCGTGCGTAGAAACAAGAATAGAACAAACATACCTCCAACGTTACTTGTGTTTTACCTTCAAACAGATGTTCAACCAATCAGAGAACAGTGAGTGTTAACCATTCAAGCAGTACGACAGTACAGAAGTGAGGGGTCATGCCGAGTGAGGGAGACAGAGAGTGAGAGAGATACATGCATAGAAGACAGCACATTTCTTTGAAATGACTGGAGGAGACCAAATTACCATATTTATTTAACACCTTGTTATTTACTAACTATAATATGATGATCAACGTAAGTGTACTGTTGGACTTTAGGTTGTCAAAGATTAGAACATAAAAATAGAAACAATATTTTGGCAATGTTTCTCTTGCCTTCAACAGGTAGGTCTAACTGACCACAAGACTCTTGACAGGACACTGACAATTCTCCAGTGAAAAAATTGTGCGTCAAGTTGGGAAGACGAACTACGTGAAGCCAGCCCCTAGTGGTGCACAAGAGAACTATCAACAGCTGTCAATATGTTCTTATCGACCAAAGATTCAGATGTACCGGTGATAATTTTGGTTGTGGGAGGTCACCAGTGAGCGCAATGAATCCTTGAAAAGTACTTTAGTTAATTACGACATTATTCAGGCAAGAAATAAAGCCTCATTCGAGAGATTCGCATTTTCGAGAGTCTGTTTTTTAGTTGAGTTTAGCAGCAAAATTCCATTTAAAATGATGGCATCATTCCGATGCATGTACAGCAACCAATGAAGGGTAGAGAAACATTGCCGAAATGTTGTTTCTATTTTAATCTTTGACTAGTACCAGGGAAAGTCCAACAGTGTGCTTCTGCTAAACCATTTGTGGTACAATATTATCCTTCTTTTTAATATGATGATTATTCTTTGCTCAACAATCCCTCTAACAGCTAGGTTATTTGGCGGTAAAAACATGCAGACGAGAGATGAATGATATTTTCAAATAATCATGCCTTGTGCGGGACTCGAACCCACTCTTGACTTCAGTTTCTAAATTGGAGCGTTAGCTGACTAAGGCACATGAGTGGTTTTAATCGTTTTCTTACAAGTTATTTTTTTCATCAACTCACACTTATGTACACTCTAGTGGGATAGTGAGTAACTGGACGGAAATAATAATACATAAAAAACATTGAAGATTAACGAACATCAAATAGAACTACCTCAAAATTTAATTCAGTGAGCTCGCCTTCTTTTGGGTTAATGACTCGAGACATTAAAATATACAAATGCTTACGACCATGTAAACAGTTCTGACTCCACTTTCACGCTCATAAGTCTTTCGGCGGTAGCTCTTTACTGGCATAAATGTAAGAGTAAGCAGACGGTTTTGCAACAAGGTCAAGCGTGTGCATCACAAGTGCGTCTTGTATGCATGTAAGTGCGGCAGAGAGAGAAAGAGACAGAGAACTCGTTACGTCTTGAATGAGAAAACAAGACTACAGGCAATAATAATATTATCAGTAAATAGGAGTCTAATGGTATGAACCACAAAAATTGAATTTTCATAAAAACACAAACTATTTTAATACAGATCTACATAACGGTAGACCTAGACGTCAGAAAAACATAACTAAATTGATTCCCATTATCTAGTGTGAAACCCTATCATACATTCTACAAATTATCAATTACTTTATAGTTTCAAGTCGGTCATTTGTCGGGCCGTCCCGACATTAAGTTGCACGCGGTAAATTTTGAAAGGCAGTACAGCTACACCATCTATGAGCAATTTGTTGCAACTGAATGAACTTTTATCTATCGAATCAGTGGTTAAAGTCCATCTAAACTTTGTTACAGAAATGAAATAACACTTACAGAATGGACCATATTATGAAGTATAGAATGGAACTGTGAAAATAAAAAAAGATGGTTGCCTCCAGTTCATGTTTGTTTTAGAGATGTTTTTGATGGTATTTCAAATTAAAGTACCCTCTAAGTGATTGAAAATAGGAAATTTAATTGAAAGTCTTTCAGAATATTCAGAGTGGCATTACAAATAACAATTGTATAAGTGATGGTGAGGACAATTTGTCTGATGATAAGAGTAGGCCAGAGGCCTCTGTATGGCAATGGAGTTACGCCGGCGCGACTCGATGTGACTTGAGGTGTGTCTGCTGTCTGCTAGTAGTAGATAAAAATGACCGGTGAGAGTTTTAACCAAACAACCTTCAAAACAACCGAAGACACAGAAAAAAGTCAATAAAATGACAGTAACAATCCAAGTGTAAATTTAATCCCGGCAATTTGTTTACAGAGTTGTATTAGTATCAACAGGTCGAACAAAGTTCCAACACCAAACAGCCAGTCCAACCAACGCTCGCATGCCAAAACACAGCCATCCAAATACCTGAAACTCCGATACGCTCCCTCGTCGTCCGCCCTCACGCCCACCGTCACCGGCGACAACGGGAACTTATTCGACGACGCGTTCGATGCCTTCCTGTGTATCTCTTCCATCTTTCCCTCCATCTCGTACGCCTTCCCATCCGGCTCGATCAGATTGTTCAATAGGTCGTGCTGTTTCTTAGCTAGCTCTTGGATGCAAGCGAGGCCTATTTGTTGCGGCGGGTTACCACTACTGTTATTATTGCTACCAACGTACCTGGCGATCACAACCGGCTCTCTTATACTCGACTGTCCCAGTTCCTCCAATACGTCGTTCACGTTCTTAATCTCCTCCAGCGAGATTATCTCTTTGTTCTGATGCGTTTTGTCAGACTTGGGGGGGATATTTTTCAGCAGGTTCTGATCTTCGAGCAGTTTCTGTATTTCTCGCTCGAAGTTTGGCAACACCTTCGCTTGGTGGTGGTATTTCGAAGCAGCGCCCGCGCTGTGCGCGCCGGGTGACGGCAGCCGCTTGTTGTCGGCCACGTTACCGAGGTCGCTCTTGCTGCCCGAATGGTGGCGACCTTTGGACTGACTAGAACCGTTCTTAACCGCACTTTCCTCGTCTCTGGTAACATTCTCGTCGGGCGATTCCCGCGTCGCCAACACTTTCTTCGCCATCTTCGGTGACCTGCGCTCCCCGTTCGCACTCGCCGCACGCAACAAGTTCGTGCCCTTCTGAGGGCGTTTGCCGCCGATGTACTCAAAACTGCCGCAACTGTCACCCCGGTAGTCAACGCCCTCGCCCGGCAGCGGACTGCAACGGGACTCCATCGTGTTGGAGCCCGCGGCCAACGCAAGCAACGCATTTGGCGGGATGCTCTCCGTGTTGGTAGCCACACTGTTCTTCACGCGCCTGCCGTTGCTGTGTCGTCCGGGGGACAGGCTCCAGTCCCGGCGCCCGCCCGACGAATTCCCCCGGCTCTTCTGTCCCGGAGAGAAGCTTCTCGAAGAAGAGATGCTCTTCCCTTCCGCAGTGCCCGAGTTCTTACCAAACGAGTTGTTGTTGATGAGACACTGCGGCGGGATATAGTCCATGGAGGTGCGGGGGGAATTCTCGAGGGAGGAAGAGGGGTCCACCTGGATGTCGGAGGGGTAGAGGTACGTATGGGGGGAGGTCTTGCCAGTCTTGTGGAGGGGTGGGGAGGGGGAGGGAGAGGCGTCAGTGGTGCGGCTGTAGGACTCATCGGACGAGCTAATGGAGGGGGAGTGGTTGAGTGAGCTGATCTCGTCCGCGGAAGAGTGGATACGGTGGGCAGGGGGGACGGGGTGGTAGAACCCGGCGGCGCCTGCAACAACACACGTGTGAGACGGACATTACGCGGCTCCCTGACAGTGCGAATCAAGTGAGTCTGAAGTGACGTTGAAACGACAGAAAATTCATGAGTTTTACAAGTAACTTTTCATTACCATATTTAGATCATGAGTTCATGTTTCGTAGAATATCAATTCGTTCCAAAATCACATTCAATTTCACAAAATTATGCTAGGAGTGTCGTTTTCATCACATGTGGCTGAAATTGTACTATTTTACTTGAATATTTGCCAATTTGAATTAATTAAACATTCATATAACATTAAATTACAACTTGAACTATTCTTCATTTCAATTTCATTTCGATTTTCCCCCCCTCAAAAAAAGAAACGCCTTGCTTTAATGACTAGGCCTAAGTCCATTTCGAAATTATTGGAAAGTAGGACTAATTTAGATGAGTAAAATGGCTTCTTAAGATTTCTAACTACCCATAGGCCTACTTTGTCATTGACTGAAGAGAAAAATCCAACAATTAAATTTCTCTACCGTTCACTCTTCCAACTGAGACGGCGGTTTATTCGAGTCGTGCGAAACTACCGAGCAACGGTCAACATACAACATGCTTACCTTGAAGACTCTCATCAGAATAATGCCTCTGTAGATTCAACAACGGATTATTATGACTGTTTCTCGTCTTCCCTCTCCCTCCCGCCTCCTCTGTCTTTCCGTACCGGTGCGGGGGCAAGGGGGGCGGCACACCTGCCGGGGGCGTCTTCCTCAACCTGCCTGGCGACACCTGTACGAGGGGCAGTTACATTGTTAGATACGTATAAAGACATGGCATGTGTGTCTGGTTGCCATAGCAACTAGAAAAGTTGGTGGTTAACAATCTGAAAATGAAGTCGTGATTGGCAAACAGTTAGGGAGACTTGTCCGCTTATTACAACAATGTGTAATACCATTTGAAAAAAGTCTACAGGTATCAAAGAAGCCAAACCCATACTCATATGGGGTAAATGATGATTGTTTGCTCAACG
Source organism: Brachyptera risi (assembly GCA_964007535.1). Classification (NCBI taxonomy): domain Eukaryota; kingdom Metazoa; phylum Arthropoda; class Insecta; order Plecoptera; family Taeniopterygidae; genus Brachyptera; species Brachyptera risi. The sequence continues at coordinate 10,211,960 of OZ023334.1, forward strand.
ACCCCACCAACAACAAAATCTCAAGTGTTTGTCTATTATCAACTCTGTGCTACATCAACGGGCTCTCCACTATGAGTATTTCTACTTAGACCTTCGAACCTTGGTAAGCTGCTGTTCTTTTTACCCTTTCACTCAATTCATACATCCAGCCTCAGGCTATTTTTCTATACTCACCACTAAACAACTACGTTATTGTGGGGCACGAAGAGTGGACGATTGGTGAATGTTTATGAAAACCCATGCCTTATGCGGGACTCGAACCTTCACTTCCGTTTCTAGAGCAATCAAATGAATAGTCTTCTCAATAGTCTAGGACAATTGTGACAATAACATTTTGTAGCCTTAAAGCAATTAGACATAAAGAGGTGCCACTTTTGAACAGTCTTATTGAATCATCAAGGTTGATGTAGATGGGTCAATAGGTTGAGATCTAGGGTTGAATCAATCCTTTTACCTATATGGGCCTAAATAAGGTTTCAACATTATTTGGGAATGAACAGTTTTACATCAAGATTTCAATAATAATAAGTAAAATGTTGGCGAGTCTCACCTCCTTGACAGGTATCCGTGGCAACGGTTTGTTATACGGCTTGCTGTTGATGTTGGCCGGAGGGGTGCCCCCCCGCGGCCACGGCGGGGTGTAAGTGTGCGTGCCGTGTATGTTGGGCATGTAGTGCGGGGGCAGGGGTGGCGGGGGCAGGTTGTTGTACCGCTGTGTCGGCACAATCTTCGCCACGTTGTTGGTGAGCGGAAGAAGCGGCTCCGTCTCGCAGTGTCGCGGCAGAGCGGTCTCACGCAGCGCGGGCATGCGAGGCGGGTTGCGCAGCATGAGCGGGTAGGAGGGGGAGGGAGGGTCATCGCGCGAGCAGGAGGGGCGGGGTGGCTTGCGCAGGACGTGAGAGGGGGGGTCATGGAGCTGGTGGAGGAGGGCGAGGGGGGTGACGACGCCGCCGTACATGTTGCCTGGTGAGAAACGTTACGATGTTAATGATTATTGTTTATTCGTAGTACAAGTTTTCCAATCGAGCTTCTTGTAAACTGTGAACTTGTTGCACTGTGAACTTGTTGCACTGTAACTGTGGACTGAACTCCTAGCAAAGTGTATTTGTTACATTTCCTTCACAGAATACATGCACATCAAAATTAGGGTAACGGGGGCCACCTATTTGTCATGTTCTTTCTTTTTCCACTAATTATCAAGTTTGTATCGTCATTGAAGGGAATGCAAACAAATACAGTTCAGTACAAGTTCAGTTTTAGAAAAGTTCAGTTTACTGTAAGATATGTTTTTTTTAAGGTAAGATTTTTATTAGTACCAATTTGAAGAAGTCCAGTTGGAATACTCTTGGTTATTTGGGGGTGCAAATGCATTGATATTACATGGATGATGTTTACAAAAACATATGCCTTATGCGGGACGAACTCACGTCTGATCTGACTCCAGTTTCCAAGGCAGTCTTAGCTGACAGAGGGCAGTATAACAATGTCCATAGCACACCTTCAAGAGAACCAGCAATGGCATTGACAAATTTTTCAAGGTATAAAGTTGAACAAGATTGTGTCGAAGTCGGCAAAGGGCTGAACTTGAGTCATGCCACCCTTAATAGACCACTTTTCTATTCCTCCCTCTCTTCTCGTCTACACATTGTCACATATTTTTTCATCAATATACAATATCAGGACAATAACCATTTCAGAAGACCGGGGTTCGATTCCCCCAACAGAAGACCATCCTGACAGATGTTCTTCATGGTTTTCCTCAGTTATCGAAGTGAATGTTGCGATGGTTACTTAAAAACAGGAATTATTAATACCCGGAAATATGAATAATTCCATAATAACAGGAAATATAATTCCTCAATAATTTGGGTAATATGAATTCTAAATAAACAAATAAACAACATCAGGGGCTTGTTTGTCTTACACAGCTGGCTGTTGTTGGCGGAGCGCATGTTCTGCAGGTCGTCGACCCTGACCGTGCCGACGGCCTTGCGGTCCGTGAGGAAGTACGTCGTCATGTCGCCCTTGCCTTTGACCTTCACCTTGCCGCGGCACTGGAACTCGTACGGAGCCGTGCGCAGCACTTGGAACACCTCTTCTGTTACCTGGCAACAAGAACAACGTTAGACGTTTCTATCCCCACACGCCTTGACGTTAATATTTTGTAATTTATTTTGTAAATTTGTATCAACAAATGAAATAGAGTTTATACTGGTATTGATTTTAGTTCAGCCGGAGATTGGTTTGAAATATTTTGGAATGGTAACAATGCAATATGATTAAAATTAAAGACAAACTCAATTTGCAGTTAGACCTGGGAGAAGGTAATATATAAATTATAAATTATATATTAATGTGTAGTTTGATTCGACGAGACACTTTGCCGTTATTTCGAGAGTTTCCAAGCCTGCTTGACGTCAGCTGGATAAAATCTTGGTACTTCGTACCGTTTATAACCACTATCCGACGTCAAGCGGCTATAGTGAAGTGAATACTATCTACCCTTATCGAAACTAACTAGCACGTGTTACAACACCTTGGGACGTGGTTAGAGGTGGTAAGTAGTAACCAACGATATATAGGTATATAAATGATTTTTTTTTACAATCAGTTCTCATGGTTAGATATTTTTTTTTTGATTCGCCAAGTTATAGAGTGTAGTTTGTCCCCGTGTGATACCTGCGTGTGATTGGGCAAGCCCGTCGAGTCCATGCGCGACGCCACATTGACCGTGTTGCCCCAGATGTCGTACTGCGGCTTGCGTGCCCCGATCACCCCCGCCACCACGGGGCCGATGTTGATGCCTGCACAAACACATACATTATATACACGTCATACAAGACTCGAGACCTGATCCCGAAAACTATTCATATAAATGTAATTCTTCAACTAACTAATCTCGAACTAAAAACTTCTATTGTATAGTGAACACCATGTTATCAATACTGCTCAACTACAATCGTTAGCCCATCTACGATCGTAAGTGGCCGCGTGTGAACACAAAAGTTACCAAGTTAGTAAGAGCTAGTATCGTGAACTTATGATCGTTGATTAGGTTACTGTAGTAGGAGCACAAGTGTGAACGAAAATAAGTATGTACCATTGTAAGATTATGTTTTCCACAGATTTATCAAACCTTCACTGAGACACTTTGTCACTAATGAGAAGGCTGTATTTCAAATATAATGCTCTCGCGGGAAAAAAAACAATACTCTTGACAAATGGAAAATACTATAATGCCAGTTTGAATGCAATAGCAGTTATCATCATTATTGACTAGTACCTGTACCATTGTAGAATGGTAGTATTGTAAACGAGATGTGAGTACGTCCTGTACAGAGCTGAATCAAAGTCATCAAATGCAAAATATAAATCTATAATAGAAATGTATTTCCAACTCCAAGTATTTAGCCTTTTCCAAGTCTACGTGTGCAGACGTTGGGCATAACCGCGCTTGTACGCACCGACTCTGAGCATGAAGTTGTTGTACGAGTTCTCGTTGATGTTGAGCAGCTTCTCCCTCATGGCGAAGACAAACTCGACTAGCGTGCCGAGGTAGTAGACGGCGGTCGTGTCCTGATCGTCGTCAAGGATACGCAGGTCGGGCATGAGACCGACCGCTGCCATGTAGGTCGAACCAACCGTCTTGATCTTGTCGATCGACTTGAAGCGCTCGTCACCAAGCAACTGGAACGGAGCATCGTAAACTAAAGTGATGTTAATCATAAGAAGGAAACTGACTCGAAGAAAGTCGTAATGTACCGCCTCTTTTGTTCACCTAGGCACCCAACTTAGCTCCATTAGTGGTAGCTCCAAGTAATGTCTAATGTCAGTTTTTCAACGCGGAAACATACAGTTTGACTAAAACGTAAAGGAGACTGAATACAGGAGTCAAGACGGCTTTTTTAAGTGCTTGTAGGTCGCAAGCAGCAACTGACAAATGGTAAAGCGTACAGTAGACTAGTCGTCAAAATATCGGGTGAGCTCAGTTTTTTCTCATGATGAATTTTAGTCAAGGTATAAATGTGCAATGCATGACAATTGGAAAATTTTCTGGTAAACGTGGAATTCAAGTGGTCTCATATCAGTAATTTTAGTATTAAAAAAGACAAGACATGGGCCCCATTTTAATTTTGCCTGTAAAGGTGAATTAATTTTCATTACCAATCAGTTTTGAGCTCACACTACTTAGTACTTATTAGTTATTACCTAACAGAACAAAATTCTGGCAAAATAATTTTTTATCCATTTTTATCAACCTACAAACTTGCTACAAAATCATTGTTCCCAATTAGGACTGAGGATGAAAGATGGGATTGTTCGGAATGGGCACCATAATGGCGATCTTACCACCCCAAATGATTCTTTGATTTGTTTATCAACACTGAAAATTGAAATCTTGATACACAATCATTGTTCCTCAATCAAGGCCAACGATGAATTAATAAGACCATTTTGAAGCGGCACTCTCAACTGTTTCAAGACTTGGACGCAGTCTTGCCACAAATGCAAATAAAAATGAAAGAAAACAAAAACGAAGTTATTTCTCGTAAGAACGTACCTCGTCAAAGTCTGCTATGATCTCGTTCAACAGCCGCAAGCACTCGACGCCCTGGTTGTTGCCGTCCAGCTCCATGTAGAACTCGTGGTAGTTGGTGATCGAAGCGAAGACGACGCCCACCCGCGAGTAGCTCTGGTGGTACAGGTCCTGCGACAGAGTGTTCTGTGGTGGGGCGGAGGCGGGGAGCAAGGGAGGGGGCGAGAGAGGGAAAGCATCAGTACGCTAGCTAGCCCATTACCGCTACACACATACACAAACAGCACTACACAGACACTAAATACATGATGTTCAATGGATACATGAAATACACGGTTTGATGTATACGCCTAATTAACGACCCCACTAATAGACGAGTTATTTGAGGGAACAAACGTACAGATAATAGATGAATGATGGTTACAAAAACTTATTCCTCATGTGCTTAGAAGTATGTGAGTTTGACATCAATTTTAAGATTTTCTACCACTCATTATATAAAAATTAACATTTTGTATTAAATACTTGACCCTATACATTTCAATCTCAATTTTGTATAAATCCACTTTACGGTACTTATATTTTATATATATTTTTTTTAATTTTCATTCCATCAATATTTATTTTTGATTCAAATTTCACAAAAATATAGGCCAATAATTAATTAATTACACAAATGTAATATAAATAAAGGATGCTGGTTCGATTTTGATATTAGAATTTCAATCCTATTTTTCACCCCAATGATTTTGTATCAAGTTTTGATGTTATTAAAAAAAAAAAGAAAAATAATTTCAGTATCATTCACAATTCTAATTTTTCTATCGAACAGCAATCTGAATTAGAAACAATGATGATGATTGATAATTGTTTGCTTTTGGCAAAATCTAGTTTATTTTGGGGTGCGTATGAGTTTACAGATGAATGACGTTTACAAACACAATTCTCCGTGAGAGACTCAAACCTTAACCCAGAGTCATGTAAAATCTACACTTTCAGTCTATGTTCCCAAATAATATTGATGACTACTTTTACACGCAGAACAGGTTAGAACCTAGCCTTAGAGAATGGTCCCAGTCTACTTAAACTCTATTGGTCAAGAACAATATCTTATTTCATGATTAGTCCATACAAGAAAAGAAACCAAAATATAAATGTTGGAAGATAATTGAACAGTTCACACAAAATAGGATGGTTAAGATAGACCTAATTTGCTAGAAAGTAGAAAACTTAGTCTACTTACTCTAAAGTCTAAACTAAACAAATAAATTATAAAACATTAACTCAACAATACAAACAAATAACTACAGACAAAATAAACCAACACATCAATAATGCGATGTACACTTAAATGTAAAATAATACCAGGAAGATGTCTGCAATTGCAATTGCAAATGCAAGATGTCTAAATGTCGACAATTCTTATTTTAAGACATAGCAGGGATTTGAGATAAACTCAATCATTTGCGTGCTTAATCACACGCCAAGTTCTGAACATATATTTTATCTAAATCCTGAATTGGCATAAACCTGGATTATTTCTCTAGTATAAAAATGAAGGAAAATAGATTCTTTGAGAGCTAAAATCATGTCAGTTGAAGGCATGAATGCTTCCAAAGACGCACATAAACACATGGACGCCTACGACCTCTCGATGAGTAATACAGTAATAGGATGAATCTTTGGATGTTATCACAGATGACTTCAAATAAATAGATATCTTCAAATCCTCTGAAATACTCGTATCCACAAGAAGTGTATCTACGGAACCAAGTACCAACATAACAACCACAATAGTGTAACAAATAAGTATGCCAAGCTAGGTTACTTAGGTATTTACTTCAATTATTTTTGAAATCTTGATAATTATGAGTGAATTTTGAATAAGTACCAACAGTCAAGTAGGTAAAACATGAACATATAACGCTGATCAACCAACACAACATAGCCCGCTACATTACTAGGTATTAACGACACTCGTACGACCATTCGGGGAAGTGTGGACTGTGAGGAAGTACAGAACGCAACGCAACTTGTCACTTGGCTCTGATTGGCCGGGATCAGACGTAACGCTAGCTATACTAGATTCGCTGCTCAGACAAGCGATACAACAAAGCTATAGAATCATAAGAGATTCAACAATACTGGAGACAGCGTAAACAGGTATGATAACATTTGGTAAATTAAAATACATATTTTCACCTCAATGTTTGTTACATATTTTGAACATTGATAAAAAAGTGGGCCTGCTGGACTCGAACAGTAGGTCTACCTAATGTACTTGTAGTACACCTTGAGTCATAAGTAAAAGACCATTTTCCATTTGTCCGATAAGCCATATAGAATGACGTTGTTTACATATTGGTTCAGGATGTAGGGCTTGTAGTACACCTTGAGTCATAAGTAAAAGACCATTTTCCATTTGTCCGATAAGCCATATAGAATGACGTTGTTTACATATTGGTTCAGGATGTAGGGCTACTACACTACATATCAGGGGTGTGCAAGTTTGAGAATTGAGATTGAGAATTTAAGACTGAGTTAATTCCAGTTTTGAGTTTCAGAGATAATTACTATAGAGCGACCATTTTCAAAACAAAAATGCCCAATTACAAAAATTTAAAAACGTATTTTCGACTGATTATGACCGAGATTCACAAATCGGTAGCGACTTTTCGAACCTAAAATTCTGAAAAAAATCATGGCTCATCTATGGGACAATGCGAGTACAAATAATGAAGAAAGACAAACTTGAAATCATCGAGTTGAGCTGAATTTGAAGTTGAACTCTAAAAATCGAGTGCTTCCACACCCCTCCTATACATTGATAGATAGATACATACGTACACACACATGCATACATATATACTGTATGAGTCTAGAAGACGTAGGTTTCCTTTATATTTCAAGTTTGAATGAATTATTTTTTAAAAATGAGCCATCCACAGTGACTTTCAAAGTCGAGTCGAGCAGGGTTTTGGTACAACCGTTCGAAAGTCCTATGCTGCCTATGTTATTCAGTACAAATGATTTGTATTAGGCCTATCACAATGTTGGTAATGAACTTTTAAAATGAACACGTTCGAATTTTTGGAACTTTTCAATGAACGCGTTACATTCGCAGTTGACGATCTTGAACTTTCTTCACGTTTGATTTTTAGGTGATCTTTAACGGAATAAAACGTTAATTTGAAATTACATGAATTTAGATCATTCATAATCCTTAACGACACGATCGCACTATCCGTACTAATTCCGAATGAGATCGACTATTTTACGGTCTATCCCGAATGTATAATAATCCCCGTTCCGGATTTCATCATGTGATCACTTGTCACCAGGCGAGCCATATAATATTTTTGATTATTTATTTATTTATTTTGTATTTTTTGGAATAAATTTCCATATAATCTTCAAGGTGAATTTTTGAACAAACTTATATTTTGTCTAATTTGAACTTGAACTTTTACAGCAAAGCCACAAAAACAAACTTTGAACTTTTCAAAAGATCGATTTATTTGACGTGAACTGAACTTTTAAAAAGTTCCTTTTATAAGTGAACTTCCCCAACACTGGCCGATGGTGAAAATATTTTTCCCAACTTATGGTTGCAGTTACGACATACAGTATTATTCTGAAAAATTCACATACTGTTAGAACGAGTACAGTGACAGATATGCAAGTGATATAACTTCGAGTTTTGCTTTCAACCTCAGGGATGAACGGACTTTTATATGGTACTAAAATACCCAGAATGCAATATCACCCATCTTAGACGCACAAAAATGCTACAGCACGCAGTGAGCGTCTCCATAATCATTCTGACATAAGAATGACCTGTCATGTTGATACATCTATCGTCACTAGACAATAGGGTCTACCATTTTTATCCACAAAAACATAGATCATCTAGCAACATTACAAATACAAATATACCCGTTGAATTCGTTGAAATGAGGTATTTTTATGGTAGCGGTATCATGACTTTTCAGGATGAGGTTTACGATAAGACACAACACTACATCTTTCAAAAGCATTAAATACTCAAATTTGAATCATGATTATGTAACTTTTAGAGATTTTAAAATTATTTAGCCTACTTCGTACAGTATACTCTTGTCGATTCAAAATTGGATAATTCAATTAGGGGGTTATTAAAAAATTAGCTCTGGTTCTTAAAGAGTTTTGACTTACAAACTCAATGTTCAAACTTTTATAATTCAAAATAAGTATTCTGGGTCCACAGAATTTCAAATTGAAGAGATAAATAATAGAATTAAGAGACATAATTATGGTGATTAAGAGGGATGATGCCAGTTATAAATATATCTTCTCAGTTTGCCTTCAACCTTATAGATGAGTGGACTGACTTCTTAGATGGTACTAAAATACCCCAGAACGAAATACGACCGTACAGTGAAACCACTATCTATCGTTCTTCAAGGGACCAGGAAAACGAGACTATCCATGCATGAAAATGATCCATCCAGGAAAATTCAACATTGATTCTATGGAATTAGGGCAAGAAAAAATGAATGACACAAGCAGGAAAATGATGGATCTGTCAACGATGCTTCACTGAATAACGGTCTAACCACAGACCACACACACTTTTCTTTGTAGCTACAAGTACGAAGTAGAGTGGTTAGGCAACTGACCATGTTGGAGCGGAACTGGTTGTCGAGGAAGTGCGTGGCGACGTGCGCTGGCAGCAAGTTGAACAGGATCCGCTTGTTGCTGTGCTGGAGCGCGTCCATCTCCCTCTTCTCCTCCCGCGCCTGCACCTGCCACAGGAAGTCGAGCCGCGCGGTCCACTCCACCTGGCGGCCGTGAATCAGCACCGCCGACAGAAACATCAGAACGTACACCACGGCCAACACGTGCTGCGGCACCACGGACCTGAAACACGCGGCCAACGGTCAACACCACGGTATAGAGAGAACCAACAGAGGCACTCCTGTGACAACTACTGATGCATTCGAGCATCCGGGTATTTTTCTGTTACTCGGGTACCCGAAATATAGAAAATGGCATGCATAAAACACTCAAACGAGAGCCGTTTGAGTGTTGGGAGTGTTGCGACTAATTAATAGGATGTACAGTTGATCGTATCCTCTAGATATAGATTTATTCAATGTACAACCCCCAAACCAACATGAACTAAAAAGTAAGATTAAGGGGGCGTTAACATGATTTTTTCATTTCTCATTTCTTTTTTTAAATTAATTTTTTTTTTTTCAATGTGAAATTACACTATTTTGAAGAAATCCAATTGAAAACGTTAATGATAAATTATTTATGTGACTTTGAACATTCCAAATTTATATCTATGTGACACGCATCAACATATGTATCACTCGATAGCTCTTTTCCACATTTCATCATGTGAAGTGTACCTTTTCTCAGCCACCTATGAACCGATTCATTTCAAATTATCAGTAAATGTAGGCAGTGGTATTATACTGAATCCGAGCAGCATGATTTTCAATGTGATGTGTATTAACGAAGATATTAATTTTCAAGTTGAAGTTCTTTAATATAAATGTAGAATTTTATTAAAATATTTCCACAACTGGAAATAATCCGAATAGAGTTTATCTAGCTGCTCCCTTTGTACCTATTGGTGTTCCGTACATACTGAGAAAACAACATCACTGAAACTTCAAAATTACCATCATTACTGGTACCTTAAATGATACAATGTGCGTCAAAGTTGGGTAGTTTAGCCCTGACCAAAACCAACTATGTAATTTGTATATAATTTTTTTCACTTAAAATATGTAATAACTGGGTATTTTTCTATATACATACTGAATTTCCTGTGTTGAAAGTGAAAAATGTGTATGTTATATATTTTCTAATCAAAACCTGCTGAAACAATGAAAACGTGTTAACGCCCCCTTAAGATCCATTTCATCTGTTTCCATCGTCAAATCTCAATAACATTTCCATTGCAAATCTAAGCAACTTGGTTTTAGAATGACTAGTTTCATGCAATATCTGCTGTGTTTCAAAGCGCTACGGTCACTACTCTGGCCCTCTATAAATAACAGCCCGATTTTTTGGAAGCTCCGACTGAACCGATCACGGTGGCTTTTATAGAGATTTAACAATGGAGGTCGCTTCTTTAAGCACTACAAATTTAATAGCTAAGCTAAACACGTTCATTTCCTCGTTTTGAAGGGATTTTCAGTGTGTTAACAATTATTTGAGAGATTGGAACGTTACAAAGAAGGTACGTGTCCAGGCCTATTTCGACATTTACATGTGGAGAAAATGACATAATTGGTCGAAACAAAATATTTCACCAACTGACCTTGGAAACATCAAACATACTTGATCAATTTGACAGGAGCTACCAAGTACCATGGTAGCAATTTGAAAATATTTCACGTTACATGGTAGCGAAAATGGAAAATTTAACCAAGTTACTTAAGCCCACCATATACGAACAACATTTACCCGTCAAAATGTTGACTCAACATGTTGACAGCTAGTAGATAACCCGTATTTCTGATCTTGCCTATACACGATGGCAACATGTTGATGGCTGCCGTCAACATGTTGCCGAGAATTGAACATGCTCTATTATCTCATCAATATTGACGGCTTTTGACCAATGATGGCACGGTTACAAGTCACATGGTATATTATCATTGAATACGTAGTTTCTACCGACAACTTTCGTTGAGCATACATAGTTGCAGATTACCAACTGCTTATTTTCTCAGCGTGAATTTTTTTTACAAAGACATGAGCAAAGCTCTTTGGAAACTATATCACGCATATACCTAGGCAATGACCTAGGCCAATACTTTTAGGTTATATCTTATGTTAAGCCTGATTCACAATTGAAATAGTGATTATGGAATATGGAATATTGTATAGTGTTTAAGCGAAATGGATGATGGCATTTCCGTGTTACCATTCACAATGAGAAAATGTGGTATAGTGATATGGTATAAGGAATAAGAAATGAAATAAATCCATTTCTTATTACTATTCCTTATAACAGCAAAATTCTGACCAATCAGATAACGCTACTACTGGAGTCAAATGACTAACGTTTATGGTAAACGTAAATTTATGAAATAGTAATTACTAATAGTTCATGATAAAATACAAAATACAGTATAAAATACATTATAAATTTGTTATTATTCATTATTTACAGTATTATTATAATACTGTATTTTAGTATTTACTAATGTAAATTTATGAAATAAATTACTGGCGAACCTACAGTTGAAATAAGCGGCTATTGTGGCCCTCCTATGTCACTATAACACTATACCATATTCAATATTCCATATTCCATAATCACTATTTCAATTGTGAACGAGGCTTCAATCATTAAGAATTAATACGCCCTGGCCTAGCCAATATTATGGATATCGACCAAGTCGAATCTGTTTCTTAAATTATCCATAAAAGCGCTAGTGTCGCAGGCTAGTTGATACTTGTCACCAACAGACAGCAGGAAGAACGTCAACAAATGTTTTCGGAGCCCATACACGACGTCAAGCTTGTTGAGTCAACATGTTGACAGGTAATGTTGATCGTGTATGGCGTGTTTTTGTTAGTAAATATTGATAATTCAATCAAGTTACTTGTTAACACAGCCTTCTTTATTCAGATCATCATCTTTTTATACTGCACTTTCACTCGGGCTATTTTAACGGGTTCTTGCATATTTGCTTGCGCAGACGAAAATGACGTCATGGTCTGGTATGTACTGCACTCTGATATCCAAAGTCTCAACTTCGAACAACCGTCATTTTGTCAGAATTTTTCAATTTCCTGCGACGTTATTGAGGTCATGTTATATCTACATTTTGACTAAGGCCTTTAGGCTTACCCAGGTTTAAAATTAAACGATAAATATGTTAACCCAAGCAATAAGCATCATTCAAGAACTTGTCCCAGTGATATTCCATTATATTATTGAATAAAATCATTCATATTATTATCATGAACAAAGTTTTTAAGCTCGCAGTCATGTCGTTATAGAATGTGCACAGAGTTTAAATTCTCGTTCGGAAATTCCCAAAGTTGTTCATATCTTCGCAGATATGATATGTTGAACGGACTGATATATTTGAATGTCTTTGGAAAGTGACGTCATAGACTGGCTGGAAACAATGGCACTGTCGGCGATTTTGTAAACTAAAATAATTGGACATCGGTTAACACGGGGAGCGTACCCCGAGTGTAAGGGCAGTATCAGAGAAGAATGATCTGAATAAAGAAGGCTGTGCTTGGTAATACCGTAACTAATAAGGTCTGCCTTTTATTTTTTTAATAACATTGAAACTTGATACAAAACCATTGTTCCCCATTGAAGGCTATGGATGACAGGTAGGATCATTTGGACAGGGCACCACAAGGGCAATCTTACTACCCCAAAAATGCCTTTTATAAAATGGAATTACTTCAAAAATGGAATGCTAGTTCATCAGCTGCCCAAAGGTAAAGAAGAATCCTTCTTCATCAAAAGACATCAAATCCAAGGGGCTGTGATTATATTGTTGCCATGACAACAATGCAAGGGAAATAATAACTGTTATATTTGTGGCTTTTTTGAGCTATAGAGCTTGTATTTCACATCTCTTCATTTTGTTCCTTATCGGTGATCTAATGTAAAATAAGAATCCATTATTTGATTTCCTGAAGCTTATAAGAAACGAAAAGCTGTAGAAGAATTAGATGAGCCAAGTGAACATTACAGTCTATCCAGTAACAGTATCGTGCCTAGTCTAACTGTCACCTTGCGAGATACAGTCCGACCAAAACTACCAACTTCTTGCAATATTTCAGATAAAATCAGCAAATCAGAATGGAAAACGAGGTACGTAGCTTTTTATTTTTCTGAATCATCAAGATTCAAATTATTATATTATTATAACATAGGCCTAGGTCTGCTAGTACCTACATTTTATTAGGCCTACAATAGAAAACATGTGAGCCTATATAGGCAAATCTGGCAAAGTATTCTATTGCTAAAGTAGACGTGAAATGAAGATTGCAAACGACCTGACGCCATTTTCAGTGCTGCGCCTATCCCTTAACATTGCCAATTGGGAGTTCTGGTCTAAAATTATTTGGACTTCTCAAGAAGATTAAAATATAGGCCTATATGTAGGCCTTAATATGGATCAGAATTATAAATAAACAATATTATTAATATTAGAAGGGTAGACTAGAGGACAGCAACATCAATTATAATTTCTGAAATTGAGATTATGAATTATCGTTTTCTTCAATATTCCTACATAGGTTTAGACACGTCATAAAGTCCAGTTCTGCACGTCTAGTTCTGCAACACTAGGAATAGGCGTAGGGTATATTTGCTAGGCTAGCATACATCGTCCAACTCAGCGTAGGCAATTGTATTATTAGAAAATCAATATACGGTATTTTTCCAGATGAAAAGAGATTTGCTGCTTCTTAATAAAGTTCTGCATTTTTACTATCCAGATAGGCCTCGATCAGCGCTCTGCTTTCCAGCTAGCTTCAGTTCTCAATATTTCTCAACTGTCACTGACAACTGTTGGAAATCGAAATTTTTTTATTTGAAAGAGCTACCTTGATTCTTACCCCTTACAACTGGGCAGACGTTAGAGAAAAACCCTGCGATTGCCAGTCAAACCTAGAGAAAGTGAGTGTAGAGGATGTCACGGTGTGCTAGGGGCAGCCTATGGACTACCCCGCCAAACTAATTTCAATGTGAACGCCGTAAATTCCCTAGCTCAAACTTTCAGGAGATTTTGTATTTTTTATTCGGTAATATTTATGTAGTTTTCTAGTTTTTAATTTTTCTGTCAATTTCATTTATAAAGAACATATTAAGGTGTATTATTATTTTTTCATCCAAATTCCGTGTAATTGTCAACTTCCTCGTTTTAATCAAATTGACAAATCGAAAAAAAAAATAGATAACCGAAATACCAAAGCCGTGAGAATGCCTGTGCCTCCTAATGAAAATATTGTGTGGCCTGAGCCCTGTATGTTCTGTTCATGTTAAGGTGGAGCTCCAAACAGTCAAGCCTTCTAATTTCCACCCGATGATTCCGGCTATCGTCCCCCCCTCTCTGCGCGCGCAAGCCGACAAGTTCGTCCAACCGCCGACCGTTCTATCAAACAACGTCGGCGCCGGAGACAGCGCCCACCACCTGATCCAGTACACATCGGTCTTCATGAAGTCCCTCCGTTTCACGCTGCAGTGCACCTCTCGGCCCGAAGAATTGCCCGTCGTGCCTGGCATAGCGCCAGGTGTAGCGCATACTGCACGCCCGGAATCGCCGTTACCTCCTCTCGGTCAACGGCTCTTCAGGCCCATGTTCTGCCCGATCTACCTCAAGTCGCCACCGCCGCTGGAGAGGATGTTCCACATGTATGCGCAGGCAGTGCCGGTGCCGTATATGCGCACGTTCGGCCCGAGCGAGTGGTACAAGCCGCAGTCTCATTGCGGACAGACACGGTACCCGTCGTTCCCCTAGCGGAGAGATTGTTTCGGCGTTTGTAGTCGGCAGTGATGTTGGATCGGTTTGCAGTCGATGGGCGACCAATGACTGGTCGGCTTGCGGTTGTTAGCTGCGTGGCAGCTCGAACGACTAGGCAGCGGAATGCCGAGTCACGACGATTGTCGGTGACTATTGTGTGGTAACTCATTAAGATTTAAATACTATTGGAAAATTGTAAAGAGATTGGTTAACGGATATAAAATTATCAAGTAGAAGCAGTGTAGGTATTCATTATTTAACACCGTTGTGTTCTAGCTTTATCCTATTGCCAAGATGTTTTCCTAGCAACTAGTAATAACTCTTTCTGCAGCTACATTCAAATGCTTGAAAAGAAACATAAGACAAATAATAGGAATCAAATCTTTGTCCAAACTTACTTCTGCTTATCACCAAAATTGTATACCGTACCAACTATTACAATAAATATACTTGTATCTACGAAAGGTTGTCTACCAAAGTATCAAACTCGAATATTGCCGTTATATTTGTATCGCTGTGCTATTTTTGAGGTATGATGACTTTTTGTAACAAGGTCTATGATAAGAAAAATCATTCAAGCAGTTAAATTCTTAAATTGGATGGGAGATTATTTGATGACCAAAAGTTCTTACAATTATTTAGTTTGTAGATGACAGTCATCTTTCATGAAAACAATTGAAATGAGCAGTTTATTACTGATGGACTATCATACGACTTAGGGCCTATGTGGATATTTTAATCCACAATATTTCAACTTCTACGTCCGAAGTCTTTTTCACGGGTTGTGATGCCTGGAGCCATATAAATCAATTCTTCTTATTTTATTGGAAACAATAGACCACTTTCGTTAGTTTTCCCCTGGACGTCACACAACATAACGTCCAATCAAGTGGGTTTTCTTTTTCAAGTTAGTAGGGGATTTAGGAAATCTCCAACCAGGGTATCTCAAGTTGCACCTGGGAGGCTGAATAACAAGCCACACCCACTAGTCCTTGACCACAGTTTGGGTCGAGCTCTTACCCAACTCTGACGTCGTAGCAGGCGAACAACGGAGCGTGAAACAGCTCGATGAGGAGTATGTATATCGTGGCCATGCCCAACAGCAGCACCCCCTTGGCCGCTATCGGCAATCGCAGGAAGATGGCCACGGCCAGGTAGCCGAGAGTGCACGACAGTACGACGTACTGAGGTAGAGGGCAAGCGCGGTGGTCGTGCATGGCGGCGTCCAGAGTCACGTTGGTCGTGGCGTGAGGGACGCACGGTCCTTCCAGTCGACAGGTTGCCTGCCACACGAAAACAACAAGGTCAGTTGTGTGCAACATCGAAGTTGCTCGAGTGTTTGGGTTTGACACGTCAGGAACTTTTGGGAATTTTTTCACAGCCTTGTGATAACGTCATCAGGGCTGTGCGAGACTCGAAATTTTCGAGCGAGTTCGAGTCGAGATCAAGACTCGAACTCGCTCGAAAAGATTTTTTCCCAGATTGAAATTTCGAGTCTCGAAACACTTTTGGGTCTCGAACGTTTTCGAGCGAGCGAGAGTGGAAGATAAAAATGAATGATAAAAAGATGACAAGTTTAACTTGTCATCTTTTTATCATTCAACAGATTGGTATTACATAATAAATATATAGTGTCTGAAACTAATGAAAAAGTTTTGATTCTGCATTTCTCCCTTCGATTTTGCATATAGAACTTGCTGAAAGGTTACAACGCGCATCATTTCACAATGTCAGTTGCACCGGACTGACTAACTCCCGAGTGACTGAGTACTGTTGAGTCGTAGTAACCACCAGACACGCACACAAATCTCTCCCTTCCTCAGTTCCTCCCCCTCCTAAAAACTCTTCAAGGACAGATTGAAACGTCATCACACGAGTTGTCGACACCCGGGACGGCCGAGCGCCAGTGGCAAAAAGTTTGCGCGTCGTCGGAAACGGTCGGAATTAGCAAGTATACACGATCTCGACAGTTTCTAGTTACGGAAACAATGCACCGAGGTTTTACTGTCGAGGATGAATATGAAAACTAAAAAATATGTCGGCAAATATAAATGCTTTTGGTCTTGTTCAGTCTTGAACTAGCGTGATCTCGAACTAGCTAGAGATACACTGGCTAATCTAACCAATCAGCATAGAAGTGATTTGATATTATCCTTAACCGCACTCTTGTCTCTTATATAATATCGAGTCACTCAAGTCGAGACCCCGGAAGGATACAAACGTGGTGAAGAATTGATTCATTCAGAGGACTTTAAGAAACTGGAACGAACTCAAGGAAAAGAGAGCGGTGGAGAAAATTAAAGACTTCAAGAAAAAGTTGAATGAGCCTATAGGCGGAGGATCTTATCACATCATCTGCACACAGACGACACACACATCTGCAAGAATTATAAACATGATAACATATTTACAAATCAAGGTTACAAGTGTATTGAATCGATCGTCAATAGAGAATTCCATGACTGCTGGTTTGAGTGAAATCCATTGTTTTCAAACCCAGCCTACTGGGGTACAGTAATCAGTTTTTTCGAGTTTTTTTAAAGACTTTAAATTATCCTATTTTAATGTTGTGGATTTTATGTTAGTTGGTATTTTTCTAGTGTTTTTGGTTTTGTTAGAATTTCTGCACTACAAGTGAGAAACGTGAGCAAGCCAAGTTTAATCTTTCCTTTTTTTGTGCTTTATAAAACCAATATTGATTTTTTCCGGATGGACTGCTTTCCTGCACGAATGATTTATTTTTCCTGTTACCTCGAGAAACGATAGACAGAAGTTTCACTGTGTTACCGATCGAACTAGTGTTTGAATATACTACAAACCCTACTCCAAGCTGGGTTTTTCTCGGGCCAGGCCTAATTTCCCGTACCATCGCGCTTCCACCACTCACCACGTTGACCTGCGCGACCGCGTACACCAGTACGATGGTGAAGACGGTGATGGCGAGCCTCATGCCGAACAGGAGTGAGATATCCCAGAGGATCCAGCGCAGCCTCACGGCGAGGAGCAGCATCAGCACGACGGCGATCCACACGAACGCGGTGACAAACAGCAGTAGGAGGATGATGGTGCGCGGCAGCACGACTGCCTGCAGCGCGCCGATCAGCAGAAGGAGGAGGAGAGAGCAGGCGAGAGAGCTGGTGTAGCCGAGGTCTATGTCGTCATGGTACTAAGAGGGAGAGAGAGACAACTAGTTTATATTACTACTACCTTGCGACAGTGGAGCTACTAGTAGGAAATGATGGTGACTACTACTGCGTTCACACTTTGTTTGGTAAGACATGTTTGGTACGAGTATTACAGTGTAAGAAGGGAAGGGTATAGAGTATCAGAGGGTAAGAGAAGGTACTAGCATTTCAAGGGAAGAGGAAAATTTAAATTTAAAAAAAAGATGAATGCAGGATAATTCAACATTGGTTAAATGAAAGTAGGGTGGGGTGGGGGACAAAATGGATTACAGAATCGGAGAAACGGGGATTCGGGAACGATACATCGAGATTTCACTGTAGTAAAAAATTATGGTAACCAATACCAAGTACATGCTGACATTATTATATTTCTTCACATTACAATTGGTAAGAGAATTACAGGGTGAGAAAGAGTAGAAAATAGTCTATATAAAGTGAGAGAAGGTGAGAGTATTTCAAGTAAGACATTACATTAATAATCTCAAATTTATGTAGTTTTTCTTAATACAAGTTCAAATCTGGCCTGACCTGTTTTCAAGGTACTGGTTGGTATAGAGTGTATGATAAATGAAAATGTACTTAAGAATGTACTAAAGAGAAACTTACTGGAGAAGTTCTACTGGCAACTTGGTGAGATTAACCCAGATTGCTAAACCGATCGTAAATTATTACTATTCTGAGGTTGGTTACCCTGTTTTCCTTGTCGCGGTCCTTGAAGCACAACGTCAACAGATTAACGTGGGTGGCCTTCTCCCTGTCAACGCTGCGCGCGTCAATGGCCTGTGCCAGGTACTTGTTGACGCGGTTGGAGGGCTGGTGATAGACTGACGAGTGACGCTTCTTGAATGGTCGTTTGAACTTCTCCGTCACCTTGTTCTGGAACACGACCAACATTTTACCTTGTCGCATGCTACATTCATTAATTTATTCATTAATTTTATTTCCGATATTCATGAACATCATGTATAAACTGAGTCGAATTTAAAATGTGAAACAATAATAAAATTGAATTCAATAGTTTGAATAATCTTCAACACTATAGTGAGCTTTATTCAACAAATGAAACTTGGTAGGGCCTACAGTAAGCCCTCGTTAATCCAAAATTTGGCATATTTCGAACTTAAAGTCGGTCCCCGGTTGAAAGTGAAGGCATTTCAATGTCAATGAATATGGCTAATCCGAATTCGAGCTAATCCATAATTTGAACTAATATTTCGACCTTTCAATTGTTTTAGCACTGTTTTTGGATTGGATAATTTGAAAGAATTCGAATGAATTCCTTGAATTGATCATTATTTTCCCAGTTTGCATCCTTTTTATTTGACGCGTAACAATGGGCCAAAGCCAGCTGAGATGTTTGCTGCCTTGAATGCCTCATCCAACTCCGAGTGCGGTCGCCGCTCTGTCCTCGACAAGTGGTAAGCTCGGAACACTTGTTCGTCAGTCAGACTCTGGAGGGCTGAGCGCCAATGGAAGCGGGCTGTATAACGTCCGTGTGTTGTCGGCTAGCCGAGTACACACGTGTGGCATAGCTTTCTCTCGCGCAATACGAAACTGCTTCAATTCTAACCGAGAAGTGTGATGATTTTTGTGGAAAATGAGTTTTTTGGTTGATCCAAATTTTTATAAATCAAAATCATTTCTGGGTCCCTTGCATTTCGGATTAACGTGGGTTTACTGCAGCAGTTTTGAATTGTGATGACTCGAGGGGTTTCATCTTTGCTGGTAACTTGAAATTGAAAACTTGCTGGTAACTTGTGATG
This sequence comes from Brachyptera risi, assembly GCA_964007535.1. Taxonomy (NCBI): domain Eukaryota; kingdom Metazoa; phylum Arthropoda; class Insecta; order Plecoptera; family Taeniopterygidae; genus Brachyptera; species Brachyptera risi. Next base: position 10,231,947 of record OZ023334.1, read on the forward strand.
TCAGAAATCAAAATCCAACTCTACAGAAACCCAGATACAATAATGATAAATAATAATAATAATTCACTGATAATAATAAAAATAATCAAAAATCTTCATGATGAAATGACCACGCTATTGGTGTCACCCAAGAAAGAAAAACTATTATTTTTTTATGGTAACAAATGAAAGGTTCAACAATGATGTTATGAAACAAGTATTGTGACATCGGACAGAGCTATTTCGATCAACGCCAGAGCTGAACTGACCTTGCTGGTGATGTTCCGCAGGTCGATGCCCTCTGACCCACCGAAAGGTCGACCACCTGTGGAGGAGGGGTCGGCGTGTAGTGCTCGTTGTAAGTCCAACACCTGATGGTAGGATAGAAAACATTCATTTGTATTATTGGGTTTAGTACCCACTTCAATGAGGTGATGAGAAGATGAGATAGGTTATTTCATAAGAGCTTTGGGACAGACTTTGTGACTATAGGAGGCTACAGGTGAGGAAGCTTGCTCTTATGGAACTGTCTAATAAAACTATACATTTCAATGACATGAAGGGAAACCATGGAACCACTGACAGCATGGTCGCCATTGGCGGAAATTGATTCCCAGTCCAGCGTGCTAGCGACTGATCCACCCGTCCCCAGTAGGACAAGGATAACAGCATACAACGTGAAACGATAAGTAATCAAGTCAGCTATAGGATGAAGAATACCTTACCACCCTTACTTCAAGTAGCAAAAAAGAATTTCACATTCCATCATAGAATAATGTATCCACTATTATGGACAGAAATCATAACTTGACTTGAGATGGAAAAATTTGCTGGTTTTGTTTTCCTGGTCCCATAAAAAACAATAGTTGGCATGGCCTATATTGCAGGAATCATCCTGGCATGAGCCGAGACTATAGAAGGAAACTACGAAAACTCCTGTAACGGTGATTAGTGGCAGGGATTGAACCGAGGTTCGATATTCCCCTCACCTTCCTCACCACGTGAAGTGAGCACGTTAGCAAGTAAGCTAAATGTGCCGATCCTGCAGTTGATAAATCCAATACTAAATTAATGATTGAGAGAATAACGCCATAAGTCGTTACATTACCTTCCTAGCCGTGTTGGCCTTGTGGTCGCCCGGCTGAACGGCTATGTTGCTGAACGGAACCTCCACCGAATACTTGATCGAGTGCAACAGTTGTACCACCACGCTGGAGACGTTCTTGAACGACAGCTTGCGTCTGGACGCTGCCCCAAGAGCGGTGCGCACCTACGACATCACAGTTCACACCATTCATTCACTTGTATAGGGTTTAACGACTTGCTTTGATTTCCATGATGTATAGGTGTCGGTGAATGATGAATGAGATGACCTCACATTCTTCATTCTTATCATCATTATCTCACAACCAACTGCTTGCAAAATGAGTAAAAAATTGATGAAACAATAATAACCACAAAAGTATTAATACTTATCAAAAGTATTAATTTAATTGGCTTGTTTTTTTTATCAAAAAGGAAAATTAATTAATCAGATTTAGTATGATAATGAATTATTCCACCATGAAAAAACTGATTGATAAGTGATCGAAAATTGGCAAAGAAACAACAAAAATATAATTTACAGTAAAAACCTGAAGAAATGAATGAACCGAAAAAAAAATGGTGGGCGACGGCTGTACAAGTAGCTGTGCATTACTGATACCAGCTATCAACCACATAACTTGGCTGCACAGACTGAACGTTTCTTACCGAATTTCAACGCAATGAAAAATAATCGTTGTTTGATTCATTCTAATTGATTACCGGGTGATTTATATCAATTATAGTGAGTGACTGAATGTCTGACAATACATCGACAATCAGTAGCTTCCGTTCCCTTGCCAGTATCAACCATGCAGCACCTGCTGCCCGCAACAACGGCACGGGCAAATATCTTACCTTCCTCCGTCTGGATGGCGGGACGATGAAGTACGAGTTGACGCTGTTGTCACGGAGATACTGGTTCCTCGTGGCGCCGTGGCCAGACTCAACCTCGTACTCTCCGCCTAGGTAGTCGAGCGTGGCTTGCGTTATGTGTACGCGCCTGGGAACACCATGACGAGCATTAAACGAAGCAAGACTAACGTAATAAATCTATTTCGATACTAGTTATTTCAAACTCTTATAATCAAAAATGAGTTATCATTTTTCGTTCATATTGAGTTCAACAATGCACTATAGTGATCACTACAATCTATTAGCGTTGGTGAATGATATATGAGATAATGGGATGGTGAGATGAAAGTTCATTTCATTGGGTTTTTGGATGGGCAGGAGTCGATCGTGGTCTGCTGTTGGAAGCATACCAGTATTGACCTGAACGACAGAGGGAAACCACGAAAAAAAAACTGTCAGGATGGTCGACTATGGCGGGAATCGGACCTTGGTCTCCTGAATGACAGTTCAGTGTGCTAGACCACCCTTTTCAGTGGGGGTGTTTTTAGGTCAACTGAATTTCGAATTATAGATAATAGAATAAAATAGAATATCTTTATTTATCCCTAAATTAATCTGCAAGCAGATATGTGAGACATGTCGTTCACTGTACTATACATTGCATTCATTTGTTCACATTTGTTCGTAACTAGTCAAACGCGAAATATGCGTTGTAAGATGAGCGAGATATCTCAATAAGGTATAAAAGTCCTTAAAGTAGTTCTACCCTTGCTACTTTATCGACTCTGGTATTCTACACACCTTGATATCTGAATAAGCTATTAAAGTCGTTAAAGTAGTTCTACTCTTGCCACTTCATTGACTCTGGTGTTCTACACACCTTGACGCATATAAAAAATACTTCATTGTTGGTCAACTCTTGAATCTAGAAAGCAGTGAATCTCGACAACTTAATTCTATCACAATTTTTATGATATATTTTATGAATATTATCAGTCATTTTATTTTTTTTCTTCAAAACAACTGATCAGAATTGCTTAAAAAATCGTAATAATGTGTAAAATCCATGTATACACATTTAGAGAGAATTTCATTCCATTTGGAGAGATTTTATTTTTCAACATTTTCTGCCCAGCCAAATCTTATGGGGTTTTTAGAAACTTTGAGATGATGATTCTCAAAATCGGTTCGACCGATTCATCCCAAAAACTATACAGTTCTAAGTTGGATGAGTTTGCGTGTAAAAAAAGTTTCATGTTGATCAGTCAACCCTTGCGACCTGTGGAGTGCTTACAAAAAAAAAAACACAGACAAAGCCCTATAAGAGTGGGATGGAGACTTTGCTACGCTCATCAATGACACACTGTACTGATGACTAATGAATGATGTCGATGAATGACGAATGAGATAGTGGGAAGACGAGAATGAAAGGTTATTTTATTATGTGCTTTTTTTATGCTTTTATTATGTGTATTCATTATTTGATTATAAAGAAAGAGAGAATCACGGAGCAAAAATTACACAAAGAAGGAGAATGAAAGATATGAGAAAATGTTCATTCATGAATGGGACGATTTTTGATTGGAATCTGTTAACAACATACATACATAAAAGTATTGTGAAATAAGAAAAGTCGACAAGTAAATATAGGCTATACAGTAATATAATTACTATTTTATTAATTTAGTTTGAAGACCTGTTGCCACCTGTCTACAAGGTAAACTGCAGCAAAGAAAACTGAACATATGAACAAATATGAAAAATCCTATAATTTGAATTGCTAATTCTGCTCTGACTCACCCTGGCTCCCCTCCCGCCTCCATGTTGTTTGCCATGGTGACGTCGTTGGACCAGACGTCGTACTGCCACTTCCTCAGCCCCAGTACGCCGCACAGTACTCGGCCGGAGTGGATCCCCACCCGCATGTTCAGTCTCACATCGGTCGCCTCCACCACGGACCTAATGGAACAAATCATCTCATTGGACGAGCCAGTTGGCACACTTGCGCTCACAGAAATCGCACATAAAATCGTTTTTATCAAAATTAAATCAAGTGGCAAGAATTTTTGTGGAACGAAAATCTTGAATCTCATGGATCCTAAGTAGAGGAAAAGTAAATGGACAACTTGGCCCCCCACCCCATGTCATTTTAATATTCATCACCATCACATTTTTTCATTCTCAGTGATATTTATTCACTTTAGGGCCTACTATCAATATTTTAAAAAATTGTTCCATCATTTTGAATTATAATATTCTAATTGATTGATTAATCAATTATTTAATTAATCAATTATATTCCATTATTCTGTGCCTTCTGGCAGCTGAATTGGCAGAATAATTTCTATTTCTTCAAATAGAAAGTTTCTCTCTACCCAACATTTATTGGGTCTGTGAATGATGAATGAGGTGATGGGAAGATGAGATGAAAGGTTATTTTTATTAGGTATGTTTGGACAGTGAGAAGGAAATGGTCATGGCCTGATATTAGGTAACCATTTCGGTATATATTTTTGAAATAATGACTGGGGGCAATTACGACAAACTTCTATCAGGAAGATCGACCATGGCGGGTGTGGAACCCCGGTCTTTTGAATTGAGTTTCAACGAATGATTACCCATTCAGCACTATTCATTTGATTATTATCGTTTGCTTCACGACCCCAAGAACAGCTGGGTTATTTGGGGGTATAAATGAGCAGATGATGGATGAATGATGTTTACAAAAACCCAAGTCTTATACTGCGGGAATCAAACCCACGCCAGGGTTGACTTCAGTTTCTAGCGCAGTGCATTAGTTGACTGAGCCAGATGGGCAGCATTATTTCATTTGAATCAATGTGCTTTCCAAAGGTAAACTTCATTATTCATACAAAGTATATATCGCTGGAAGACTAGATAACAGTCATGTCAAGGCAAGTTTTAAAAGTGAGAGAAAATTCCAATAGATTATCAGTCGGTCCAAACTTTGAACCAAACCCGTTGTTATAATAAGCTTACAATGTATCAACACGAATAAATCAAATACGACAAGCAATTTATTTACTTTTAATTGGTTGTTATCTAATTAAGTCACACACTCAACGATCTGACTTATTAGCTTCAATCAGGAGACAGATGACCAATCAGATGACAGATAGAGGAGGTGGCGACCAATTAGAACAAAGCTGGGTATTAACATGGTCAACATCTCTAGGTTGGCACTGGGAACAGGTTTCAGAAGTGAGAGAGAGAGAGAGAGAGAGTGAAAGAGAGTGTGTATTTTTTATAATTAGCAGAATTGATATATTATATAAATAAAGTTGCATATAATCATTGGTTTCAGTAATGTCTATAAAAACTAACCAACAGAAAGCCTAGATTTTAGCTTAGCTGATAATGATAGTTTTTAGACTCCTAACAAACATGTGATTTTTTTTTTCTGACAAAATTGGACAACCAGATTTTTTTTCACCATTTGTTAAATTTGAATACATACAATTTTCACACAAAGGTTCAATTAATTATGTTATACCGATACTGGTATACATAGGTCTAGCTGTCACACTATAGTACCAAAAACAATGGGGCCTAAAAGAGGCCTTACAAAAACTGGAAATAAATAAATATGAAATGTAGGCCTGATTTAATGTCATTAGTATGTAGTGTACTATTTGTCTATCCATGAAAGAAAGTCATTTTCCAACTAAATAATTATAAAAACTACAGGAATGTAAAAACCAACTGTCAGCTTCAATGATGATGTCCAAGTTTTTACGGCGTGTCGACATCTAGGTCATTTTGCACCGAGCTACAAACATTATATACCCTTATGCAGATGTAGTTGTGTTTCTAATCATAATAATCCTCCAAGATCGTTGAACCTCAAAATACATCAGCTATACAAACATGGCGGTAATACATGTGTTTATTACGTTGGTAAATAACCCTCAACTCTTTAGGAGTACGCCTAATATTAAGAGTACAAGAGATGTATGTGATATGCCATGCACTGCGCTGCGTGCAATAAGAACACCAAGTACATCACGGCACACCGTGTCAACATGCTTGTTGCTATGGTAACACTTGTCAATAGATCAATAAACCTGTGCTGAGAATGAAACAGGTTTCTAGGAATGCTGATTGGCTATAAATCAATGGGAACAATTAGTTCCTTAATAGGATTACCAACCAAGGTGTTGAACAAGTATAGTAATACAAGTAATGTGGTTGGCACAAGGATGAGGACATAATACACATAATTGATTTGATTGGTTATTGTTTGCTCAACGACACCACCGACAGGTCAAGTTATTTGGGGGTACGAATGAGTAGATGGCTATGAAACTATGAAGTGATGATAAGTGAAAGGAAGTGTACAAAAACCCATGCCTTATGCAGGATTTGAATCCACACCCAACAGTGACTTCAGTTTCTAGAGAGGTGCCTTAGTTGACTTGACCCACAGAAGGAGGTTAGTTACCATGATGAAGAATGACGTATTCTCAACATTCCCATTGACGACTAGGATATTTGGGGGTACAAATGGGCCGAAGAAATAAATAAGCACATAAATAAAGATGTATAGAATAGAATAATGAAATAGTTTTCAAAACAAAAATTAGGATAAATGTTTTAAATAATAAATAGTACCAGAAGGAATTTAGGAAAAAAGATATAGAAGAATTGAAGAAAAAGAATATGAAGACCAAAAGAAGATTGTAGTTCCTTCCTCATTACAAACAAATTGATAAGAAAGTATAAACCAGAAGAAAGTATGATTTGCAAGAAGAAAACACAAAAGATTGAAAGAGAAATATCTACTGAGACGAGTTTTTGATTGGTAACACAGTGAACCGTAATTCAGCAGACCGGCGTTCGATTCCCGCCATGGTCGACCATCCTGACAGGAGTTTTTCGTTGTTTCCTTCTGTCGTTCAGGTCAATACTGTGATGGTTCAGACCACTACCAAATCCTTCCCACAATCCCAGAACACCTGATAAAATAATCTTTCATCTCACCACCCCACCATCTCATATATCAATCACTGACGCCAATAGATCATGGTCATCAGTGCAGTGTGTCGTTAAGCCCAATATATATATATCTCAAACCCAGATAACCAATTAAATTGGGCCAGGGGAAAATAAATTATTTATTTATAAATAAGCCCAATAAATTAATTTAATTAATTGAAAGAGAAAATAAATTTCAAGAAAGAATCTCCAAGATTTTCCTACAATACTGTTGAACTGTTTGAATTGTTTGAACATATCAATAAAATTCGAAAGTTTGTAAAATCAGTTCGATTGAAAATAGATATTCGTTTGGGTGACAAGATCATCCTTGTGGTGCCCTGTCCTAACTATCTTTTTTGGCACCCTCAGTCGTAATTAGGGGAATAATAATTTAGTGACAACTTCACAATATTGAAAATAATTATAATTGGTACATACATTTAAAATCACTTCAAGAATTTAGAAATGTTTTTCTTTCTTTTTCGATTCATGTGGTTTTTCTAGTTTTCTTGATCTGATATCTTTATTTTTAATTTAGACAATATTTTCATGCAAGCCTACATTTCATATTTTATCATTTATACACACTTTTAGATTTTCCTTTGAATTATCGCTCCACTGCCCAAGCATCAGCAAGCGCTAATGCGTTAACATGTCATTCTCTCATTAGTCATTATACACTATCATGTCCAGTATACATTTGAAAGTGATATTATTGACAATACTTTGCCGTACATCCAAACACTTCATCATGCATACTGGGTTCGATGCATATTACCGAGGACTAAGATCTATTGGCACTGGTAAGTGATAATTCAGATGATTGATGGAAAGACGAGTTGAAATGTTTTATTATTATGTTCTTTGTTCCAGAGAGAAAGAAGTTGTCGTGGATTGGTGTAAGGAACCACCACAGTATCCACTTCCAACAATTGAGGCAAATTACTGATAAACTCTGTCAGGATGGTTAGCTCCGGTCTACTGAATGACGGTTCATTGCGCTACGGCTAATGACTTACCTATCCGTCTCAGTACACATCCGAAAAATTCTCGTATTGAATTACAGAGTGGAAAAAAGGCCAAAATTGATAGAAATAAACAATCCCTGTTTGAAGAACTAACCCTCGAAATGGATACAAATAAAACCGTCTCAGTTTTTAGTTTCGACAAGTAGAGAGAGAGAGAAAGAGAGAGAGTTGGATAAAAGTGTTTACTGAATTAAATCTGCGAACGCGACTGGTAGCTATATCGCAGGATCTATTTTCGTCGTGTTTGTTTGCCTGCGACTAACCACCTATGTGCACGTTCGCTCTACTGCGCGATTCAACTGACTGACGGATCGGTGAGTACAGTTCGATGAACAGGAAAACAAGTAGACACAAATACTGTTTTAACCATCTATACAAATCTATTTTCGATTTTTTAAAATTTATATCGGGTTTAACAACGAACGCACTGTATTACAAAGAGCTGACCTTACAAACTTATAATTAAGAATTAATAGGTTAACTATTAGTGCTGTTAATATAGGTGGTAAAATCACCCTTGTGATGCCCCATCCAAACTATCCCATCTTCCATCCATATCCTTAATTGGGGAACAATGATTTTTGTATCAAGTTTCGATATTGATAATGAAAATAAAATGCAAATAGTCACGATAGGAATATAACATACATAAGACACAGCCAAGGGTGTTAACAAGTTGATTTGCTAATTTTTACTGAACTCCCTCATTATCATTTCTTCGTACAACAGGCTCCAAGTCTACTAGCGTCGGAGAATGATGGTTGAGATGACGGGAAGATGAGATGAAAGGATGTAATATTAGATGTTCGGGAAACCTCAAGGTAAGCGGTCAGGTCCTGCTCTCAAGGAACCATCCCTGCATGCAGTTCAACGACTGAGGGAAACCACGATTCACCTCAATCTGGATGCTCGACCACGGCGGGAATCGAACCCCAGTCTCCTGAATTGCGGTTCAGTGCACTAGCTATAAATCCAAACATCTCAGTTTGAGTTTTATTTTGAACTCTTTTACTTTTTCTCTTTTCAATACCGACGTATATGCCTACAGTTGGAATTTTTGAAATATGATAAATGATGGTCACCAAATTTAAAAAGTATGCATTTGTTTGACACACTGCTATTATGTATTTCTGACTTTCAACTTGTTTGACAAACTAGTGTCAACATATGCAATACAATTAAAAAATAATAATTATTAGGTCTACTACACTTGAATACCCTAAAGAAGTAGGTCTTTTACCAACTTGACAAAACAAAAATATCACTCTTATATTGATGTATAGTTCTGAATTTTTTGATATTATATTAAAAAGCTCAACTGCATCTTTCTATCCTTCTGAACCACTAAATATATCCTTTTAAGATGAACCCAAATTATTTAATCAACACGTTTTTCACTGTTACTTAGATTGTACGTGACCTTCTTTAGTAGATGCAAGTATATTATACAAAATTGAATAATAATTGTTCTCTATTAAATATCTAACTGAATGTTGCAATGTGAGGTTTTGTCTTGTTATTTTCTGAAGTGATGTTCAGCACAAGAAAACTAGCTCAAAGAAAGTCATATTTTACTGCCTCTTTTGTCCTTACTTAGTTCCATCAATGGTAGCTTTAGTTGACATCCAATAACAGCTTCACAATGCAAATACATAGACTTCAACTGAAATGTAACTGCACTGAATACGGTAGTCAAGACTGCAGTGCCGGTTAGTGATAAAAACAGAGATTTCAATGCAATTGGGGAACAGGTTATTTCGAAGTGCTTCGAGGTTGCAAGCGGCGATCGACAAGTTGTAAAGCAATACAATAGACTAGTTGTCTTAGCATCGGGTGAATCAAGTATACTTCTTATGATGAATTTTAGTTGAGTAGTGTGAAGTGGGCAACTTACGCGATGGCGTCTATCATGTCGAGGCCCATCTCGACGGTGCAGTGTGCGTGGTCGGAGCGAGGTTCAGGCAGCCCGGAGACGCAGTAGTAGCAATCGCCCAGGATCTTGATGCGCAGACAGTGATTGTCCTGGAACAGAGGCGGTAATTAGGGGCGGATTGGGCGGGAAGGGCCCGGGCAGTGGTTAAAAATACGAGCCCGGAGACGCAGTAGTAGCAATTGCCCAGGATCTTGATGCGCAGACAGTGATTGTCCTGGAACAGAGGCGGCAATTAGGGGCGGACTGGGCGGGAAGGGCCCGGGCAGTGGTTAAAAATACGAGCCCGGAGACGCAGTAGTAGCAATCGCCCAGGATCTTGATGCGCAGACAGTGATTGTCCTGGAACAGAGGCGGCAATTAGGGGCGGACTGGGCGGGAAGGGCCCGGGCGGTGGTTAAAAATACGAGCCCGGAGACGCAGTAGTAGCAATCGCCCAGGATCTTGATGCGCAGACAGTGATTGTCCTGGAACAGAGGCGGCAATTAGGGGCGGACTGGGCGGAAGGGTCCGGGCGGTGGTTAAAAATACGAGCCCGGAGAGAAAATAAGTACAACAAATGAACAATAATGAATATTGTGTGAGCATGAACATTATATATGAAATCATATATAATGAAATGAACATTTATGTTCATTGATGCACAATAATGAAAATTACATCATGATCTGTGAAACGGTAAAATATTGAAAATATCAACTGTGTTGAATTGTATCCATGTAATTTATGTAATCCATGCGTGGCTCGACCCCACACTTGTCTAGTTACAACTTACGTCTTCCAACTGGGCAAAAACAGATGGAAATTGACCGATTGTATATTAAACCTCATCTTATTAGTTAACTATTTACAGTGTTGAATGAGTTACATTACATATTTACCATCAATTACTTTCTTTGGTGTGGTAAGATCGCCCTTGTGGTGCCCTGCCCAAACGATCCTACCTTGTCATCTTCAGCCTTGATTGGGGAACTATGATATTGTGGCAAGTTTTATACGTTGATCAAATAAAAGTATAAATTTATATAAGTGCGCCTAATTGGCCCTTGGATGGACTACTATTTTATCCAAAAATGCCTTTTGAACGAATGAATATAAGAGTTTCAAGCGAGGTCATTTGGCGCCTAAAAAAAATTCATTCACATACATCATTTCAATATACTGATGTATTTTACAACATTTTAGTTACATGTGGTGAGATCGCCCTTGTGAAGCCCTGTTCAAACGATCCTATCTTTCATCCATTGCCTTGATTGGGGAACAATGATTTTGTATCAAGTTTTTGGGGTGGTAAGATCGCCCTTGTGGTGTCTCATTCAAACGATCCTATCTTTCATTCGTAGCCTTAATTAAAGAACAATGATTTTGTATCAAGTTTCAATGTTATTTAAAAAAAAAAAGTTTTGATGTTTTTGAAGACAAAAAACAAATGCTCACGTTTGCCAGCTGATCAAAACGTCCAAACAACTCGTTGAGCAGTCGCACCAGCTCCTGGGCTGTACACTGCGATGCCAGCACGGTGAAACCAACAATGTCAGCGAACAAGATGCTGAAACACGACAAATACAGACGTCAAGCAAACCACACGACACTCGGGGGGGGGGGGGGGACAAGTTGACAAAAGCAGTGAGGTTATATATTAACTCTAATGAAGAACCAACAAAGTACAGTAGAAAAGGATATCAATTTTTTTCAAGATGTAATTCAATGGGAGGCATAACACAAAATATTTCAAACCCCCCCTTTTATTGATAATGCTGATAAAGTATGATTATGATGATAAAATGACCAACCAGCTGGACACCTGCCCCGTGCAAAAAGGGGTCTGGGAGGTGGAAATCCTCCAGCAGAGCCCCGCAGGGAATTTTTGAAAATATGGACATTTTTCAAGTGATTTTTGCGATTTACAAGTGGTTTTGGAGTCTTATAATTGAATCATCATGGACATTTTCGAAGTTATACTTTTGCGATTTCTTCCAGCAAAACCCTGCAGGGAATTTTTTTTAAATAGGCCCATACCATTTTTTAGGTGATTTTTTATATTTATAAGCTGTGTTGGAGTCCAATGATTGAATTACTACGGACATTACCAAAGTTTTTTTTAATGGTATAATCACTACGGACATTTTCGAAGTAATTTTCGCGATTTCTCCCAGCAAAATTCTCAGCAGTGATTTTTTTGAAATATGGTCATTTTTCAACTGATTTTTGCGATCTTCGAACAGTTTTGGAATCTAATAATTGAATCATTATCGAAAAAAAAGGAAGAGACAGATATAATTCATATTAATGAGTAATCACATTTTATTGTGTGTTTATTCGTAGGTCAACTTAATACATTTTTAAAGAAGGATAAATTATTGGGAGGGAGGCGCAAATGTCGATTTGAGGGGCGACCTCCCCCCCCCCTCCCTTGGACCCCCAACGACGTCCCTGGGTGAGGTGCTAGAAGTATAATTGTCAACTAGTGGCGGACAGAGTGGGTACATGTTTCTTTTCAGCATTAAGTGTCATCTCTGAGAAATAATCTACCGACTACGATGGACCAACATTTCACAGCATAATGTATACAGTTTTGTTTGGCTGCAAGTTTGATAGAAAAGTTATCACCAGAACAATACCGGTAATAATTTTCTAAATCTTCTCTTGATTGACAGTTGTCAGAGCAACACGGAACACAACTTTGCTACTAACACAATTAAACTGTCAGAATGTCAAATGCAATTAGACGAAAACACAATTATAATGCGATAGTAGAGTAGTGATTCGATTAGTACAGGTCTGTTGTTATCGCGCAGGTGTGGGCAACACGACAAAACTCGCAACTCGACAAAACTAAACTCCCCAGAGAATATTATATATGGGACGTAGTACACGTGAAATCAATCACTTGAATAGAACATGCATATTGAAAGGAAATTAACTTATTAAAAGCATCAAAATTCTATGCAAACAATCAAAAGCTATGTCTGTAGAGACCACTAGTCTGACAGTTGTCACTATCAATTATTATTGCATGAGGAATGGAGGATGTAGCGCAGACTTCCATTTGGTCCAATTCAGGTCTTTCTCTGTTGGTTTGTTGGTTTTTGTTTGTATATTTTATATCTATACCAAAAAAAAAAAAGTATTCTTCATTCTATTCTCTATTCTATTCTATTTTATTGTATTAATACAATATTTATTATATAATATTATAATTTATTTTATAATAAAATATGATTACTCATTAATATGAATTGTATCTGTATACACACTACTACTTTACTCTTCCTTTTTTTTCGATAATGATTCAATTATTAGATTTCAAAACTGTTCGAGGATTGCAAAAATCACTTGAAAAATGACCATATTTCAGAAAAATCACTGCTGAGAATTTTGCTGGGAGAAATCGCGAAAATAACTTCAAAAACGCTATCAGTGGAGCTGGTAAAACTGCTTGAAATGTTCAAAATGTTGAATGTTCTCTTTTTTATACATATACTATAAGACTGATGCTTCTTATATCATATGATTAGTCAAGAATAAATAAATATTATTATTATTAATCATTACTCTATTCCACAGGTAAACTCTCAATGGGTTTTGTGGACACTCCAGAGTGAAAAATGTATTGTAATAATGTACATTTATTGGATGAAAAATGGGAAGAAATTTTTTATTAATGAGTCTGTTTGACAGATATAATCAATAGGAACCCTTTGAAACCCTTTGGCAACCTTTGGTAACCCTTTGCAAAAAGTTGTAGGTACTAGGAGACCTCAGCTTTGTAGGGACTCGAGCTCGAGGGTCACTCCAGCTATGCGGGTTGTTCACGGTTCCCACTTTAGTTCCAATTATTATTATAGTTTGGTAGTAGGGTACCACAGAAATAAAAATGAAAAAAATGAAATAAATAAATGGTATTCATTATTAAATAATTTATTTATGAATAAATGGTATAGTACTTGCTCGTAAGTGAGAAATATTTCAAGTAAATATTCTTGAATGAAGTATTTCAGATTTCAGAACCAAAGTGTTGGAAAATTTAATGAAATTAGTTCTTCAAAGAGTAGACAATATTGTTGATCATGTTTAGGCCTATTACACTATAGGAAACGTTAGAAAAAAGTTGTTAACTAGCATTTATCATTTATAATATTCACTACCGGTAAGTTCTTATTAGTAATATTATACTATTATAATACTGTCTATATCTTAATATCCTACATAGTCGATTTAGTATACATTTATAAACTGGCACTGGTAGCTCAGTTGGTAGCACGCTTGCTCCATGCGACGAGGAAGTGAGAATGGATCAAGACTGGATTTAATTCCTCCCACCGGCAATCTTTACATAGGTTTTTCGTGGTTTTCCTCAGTAGTCTAGGGCAGGCTAATGTCAGGATGGTTCCTGTCATGCCCTCTTCATTCCCACTAACTAAGAAATCTCCATCTCATTATCCCATCATCACATTAATCATTCATTCGACACCAATAGAACTCAGTTATCATTATTGTGTGTCATTGAACCCAATATGGATAAATACAACAACAACAAAAAAAATATATATATATATATATATATATATATATATATATATATATATATATATATATACATATATATATATATATATATATATATATATATATATAAATATATATATATATATATATATATATATATATACATATATATATATATATATATATATATATATATATATATATATATATATATATATATATAGATATATATATATATATACATATATATATATACATATATATATATATATATATATATATATATATATATATATATATATATATATATATATATATATATATATATACATATATATATATATATATATATATATATATATATATATATATATATATATATATATATATACCCTACACTGATTAATGATTATTATTCGATGATTCAAGCCAACATAGAAAGAGCTAAAAATAGCCTTCTCACTACTGTAAAAGGCTATTCATTAATTCATAATAGTAATCATTCACAGAATAATAAATAATGAAGATAACGTAGTTTTTTTTTAATAATTAGCTATATGTCAAGGAACGTAACATGAATGTGACTTGAATCTAAAATAAGACTTAGGGGTTGAATGACGAACGATCGTTGATAATGTCATATCTACACAGGTGTACATGAAATGTTCTCAGATTTAGCAACGTCGCACAACAACCCTCACCCATAAGTCACAAACGTCTTCAAAATGCAGAAGAGCAGAGTTATTTTGTGACTGTTGGAGTTATGATTGACATGTTTACCTATTCAGCAGTTAAGCTGATGGATGCAACACTTCACATTGGTGAGACAGACTATACCACCACAGATCTGTGCTACCGTGAATAAAATGTTTGCAATCATTTAATAAAATGTTGGATTTTTTTACAACGATTTAAAACGTACCCAGACTACACAGTTGCCCGCCTGCAGGCACAACTGAAAGGTGGCAATGAAGATAGCACTACCTTATCTCACTGCCAAGTGCCGCGGAGAGGGTACACAAAGGGCCGAGAGGGAGTGAAAAAACAATAAACCATAAAAACGAGGGACATTTAAAGCAAGGTATGGGGGATGAGATACAATACAAACTTCAAGTTTTTTATGACCCACTTTATTAGCCCCTCCCCTCCTACCCAATTCACCCTTCACCCTGCAAAGTTTTGATAAAACTTGTGTAAGCAGTTTTACTCCACTCGAAATATTTCAAGGAGACCAACGAAGGTAGTAATAAAAAGTGAGCATTTGTTTTGGTACATTATTGCCATTTATGCTTTCAGTCGATTTAGCGGAATATCAGTTTTTTTGTGCCAACTTTATGTACGGTATGAGAAATCGAAATTCTAGTAAAAAAGAAGATATTTTCAATACAAAATGGTATAAGTAGGCCTAATAACTATTTTATCTCATATCACATAATTGTCACGCATAGGGTATTCTCAACTGACGTCACCCATTGTTGAAAGAGAGAGACAACAATGTGCATCAGTTGGAATTGACCAACCAGAATATTTGGCAGTCCATCAGTTCGCTGTATTGCTATGGTAACGATTGTTTGTCGTTTGTTACGTGCGAACACCCTGGCTATAGGTTCGGACCTCCTCGCCACAACGAAGCGAGTAGTGGGGGTGACTTGACGGGGAAAAAAGCTCCCACGTCACTCATCTCTCTTTGACATGGACTTTAGTCCTAATTCGTTCTACTTTACTTTTTAAATTAGAGGGTGCGATTGAAGAGCATAACAGAATAAAGTATACTCATATGTGGCATGGGTTTGGGTGTCAAACCTTACCTGAACCCTAACCTCATTTACAACCATCCATTCAAGAGCACACCAAAGCCCATGTCGCACAGCAGAGTATACTTTATTCCAGTATACGCTTTTCAGTGTTCTCAATTTTGTGTTTTCCGGTGTTGGAGAAATTTTTGGAAAGATTGTGTTTAACCGGGAACAGAAAGTAAGTATAGCGTTCTCAATTGGAGAATGCTGATAAACTATAATTGGTTACAGACAATATGGAATAACAAGAAAGTAATGATTGCAGCATAAAAAATGTCATCAAAAATTGTATTTCTATTTGATCTACTACGTACGAACACGATTTGAAAAAAAAAAGGTCAGTCATGTGACTGTTTTTGTGTGTAACCACGTGAGCTGGTCCTACCTGACGTTCTCGTGTCGCTGAATGTAGATCTTGTGGAACTGTCCCTCTACAGGCGACATGATGTCAGCCTTCATCTCCATGGCAACGTGCTGCGGCAGCACAGAGAGCAACAGACGCTCCTGAAACAAACAAACAAACAAACCACATGACATACAGTTCAATCTAATTCTAATTTATATTGGGTTTAACGACGCACTATATAATGATAACTCAGATCTATTGGCGTTGGATGAATGAGCAATGAGATGATATAAGTATATAAGTATAGTATCGTTGGATGAGCGAAGCGAAGACTCAATTTCACCATACTCGAAAAAAAATGATTTTTTTCGCGCTCCACAGGTCAAACGAAAATTCAAAATCAGTTGAAACTTGGTATACAGAAGTGTCCTTATCTAATTCGACACTGGATAGTTTTGAGACGCAATCGGTTCAACCACTTCTGAGAAAACTCATTTCAAAGTTCAAGAGAGAATTAAAATTCTCAAGGAATTTCAATATAATGAATGAAACACATTATTCCGAACTTTCATTCAAATCGGATCAGCCGTTTTGATGTAGAAAAATATATAATGTAATTTTTGTGAATCCCTCAGAGCTATCAAGATACCTATTAAATCCAAGCAACAGGTGTCGCCAATTAATTGTAAACGATTAAAACAAAGCCTTCTTTATCACCAGAAATTAATTAGGAAATAGGATGGCAGTGACGAAATCGTTTGTATCTCAAGGTGGATATATATAATAACCGATCCAAATATAAGTTAATTGATACATATGTTCCAGCTCATCCATCAATGCGGCAACACATAACGCGTTTGCCTATGGTCCTATACTAATAAGTATAATCTATTTTTTTTTTCGCTTTTTTGGTTCTCCACATTCGCATTCTCATATCAGCTATATTATATTATTTTCTATCATTTATTGTGGCAAAACCTATACTCATTCGAGGTAATTGTTGTTTGATTTATATTTATTCTTCCTCCTTTCCCACACACAAGCTTCGGCTTATGTGGGTATATTTATTCCAAACGATCAAATAACTAACTCATTTTATTATCATTATTGCAATTTATTGTTATTCTTCATCATTTCCATTTATTATTCTTTTAAGTGTACATGTAATCATTGAATCTGTCATGTTTTCGTTTTAATATCATTTGCAATTCCGTTAACAAGTGTTTTGTTATGATGATAAATGTTGAATAAAAAAATAAAAAAAATAAGATAGAATGGTGATAGATGAAGGTTTCTCAGGTATTGGGAAGGATAGTGTCAGTGGGAAGGAAGCGGTCGTAGC
>OZ023334.1:10254812-10414871 GCA_964007535.1 Brachyptera risi
TGTTAACTCAGTTCCATCAACTTGGAACGGTTTTAGAGGTAAAACGTTGAAAGATCAAATTCTTTATGGATCCGGGCCCTGTCGTATACGTTGTGCACGTATGCCCTGTTATAATGACAGATTTGTTTGACAAGCTCTACGAGTATCGAGTGTGCAGTCTAAAATCCAATGTGTGATGATTGTTAATTATAGTTTTACCAAGCGGTCAGAAACCTTTTATGGCAGGAAGAGGTACCGAGGCGATGCAAATGGCTAATGTATAAATGCTACTTCTTGCCAATACTAACTTACGGGGCTGGCCGGTTGGGGGAACTGAAGAGAGAATATTGCAAACATCGGAAATGAAATTTTTAAGGAGTGTGTTGGGTGTGAGTAAAATGAATAAAGTAAGGAGTAAAACAATAAGGAGGGAATTGGAAGTGGATGGATTGAGCTACAGAATGGGAAGGGAGAGACTACGGTGGTATGGTCGAAGGATGGAAAGTGAACGAATACCGAGGCGGAAATTTGAAAGGGGAACAGTCGGAAGAAAGAGGAGAAGAGGAAAGCCAAGGATGAGGTGGCAAGAAGTGATAAGGTTAGATGTAGAAGAAAGAAGAGAATCGTGGGAGAGAGTGAAGGATGAAGAGTGGTGGAACGATAGGGGAGTATGGAGAGAGCTTGTGGAGAGAGTGGAAGATGGAGAAGATGGTGAGGGGGTGTTGTGCCTGGCGAGCACAACATCGAAGTGATTGGCCAAATTTTGGCAACCGTAGGTTGCCCCTAACCCGATTTAAGATTGGATTTGTGAAAATAAATGAAGATTTTTTTTATAGTTTGAATGCTGAGTGACCCCACCAACAGCCAAGTTATTTGGGGGGAACGAATAAGCAGGTATGAAACTATGAAGTGATGATGAGCGAGAGGCCTTTTACAAAAAAACCCAAGCCTTATGCGAGATTCGGACCCCGCACGACGGTGACTTCAGTTTCTAAAGATGCATCAGTTGCCCATGAGCTACGGAGGGCGACGATAAGACTCCGAACACATTCATGTATCGCACATCTCACAACGCATATAGTGCGTCAAGTTTACCTAGTATAGTCATAAAAGTGTACTGTGTTCCGAATCGAAGTGGCTATTCACCGAACCGGAAGTAAGTTTTAGTTTTAGTTTTTAGGTTTTAGTTTACATTAAATTAGTTTACGATGTTTGTTTTGTTAAGCTAGTTGGTGTAGGTTAGTCTGGTTAGGTTAAGTTCAATAAGCTAGTTATATCGGACTATTTAGGTTATTTTAGGCTGCGCGCAGTAACAACAACAACAACGACAACAACAACGACGTCCGCATGTGCTGACATATACACATATACAGCGATGGTTTGGTGACTAACGGCTGCCGTTCCGAATGGCAACCTTTCTCAAACGTGTAACTGTTCTCTACACAGTCTTGTAAGGAAGACCTAGATTACAAAAGAAATTACGAAAGAGCTAAAGGGGCTGAAATAAATCATCCATCCCCTCTCTCTCTCTCTCTCTCTCTCTCTCTCTCTCTCTCTCTCTCTCTCTCTCCTCCCCCGCCACTCCTAATGACCGTTTCTCGCTCGTAATGTGTCGACAATAGAGCAGCTGACATCGACCGATCCAAGGGGCTAATGTCAAGGCGAGTGTACTGGTGGGGCAACGATGTAGGCTGATGAAGGAGTGAAATGTCAGGTAATGTGAGGCGCAACAAATATTTTGATCGCAGCGAGTCATAAAGTTAGGGTGATTGTGCTAGCTCTGGTTTTTTTTTTTTATATTGGGTTTTAACGACGCACTGTAATGATTACTAAGATCTATTGGCGTCGGATGAATGATTGATGAGATGATGGGATGATGAGATGAAGGTTTTTTATGGGTAGTTGGAAGGATAGTGGGATGGAAACGGTCGTGGCCTATATTATAGGAACCATCCCGGCATTAGCCTAGACTATACAGAGGGAAACCACGAAAAACCCCTGTAAAGATGGACGGTGGCGGGGATCGAACCGGGTCCGATATGTCCCTTCACCTCCCGGATCACGAAGCAAGTGAGCTAACCACTCAGCTACTGTGCCGGTGCTAGCTCTGGTGACTATGGTGACCATCGGAAAAATACTAGAAGGTAACTTTCAGTATCAACTAAACTGACCTTTTATTTTTTGGTTCAACGACGCACTGTACTGATGACTACAATCTATCGCTGTCGGTGGATGATATGAGATGATGGGATGATGAGATGAGCGGCCATTTTATTAGGTGTTTTTGCATAGTGGGAAGGAGTCGGTCGTGGCATTTTGTTAAGGAACCATCCCAGTATTGACCTGAACGACATGGAGAAACCACGAAAAACAACCGTCAGGATGGTCGACCATGGCGGGAATCGAACCCCGGTCTCGTGAATGACGGTTCAGTGTATTAACCACTCGGCCATGCACGTCTCGGTACTGCCATTTTATTAGTCAACAGAATTAGTGTAGCACATTTGAGTGCTGTGACTCACAATCACGGAACTCAAGTTGAAGTTTGCTCATTTTGAAAAAAAAAGTTGAAGCAATTGAACTGAAGTTTTCAGTACAAAAATGTTGCCTCTTACTTCATGATGTAATGGATGATATTCTGATCTAGTGTAGGCCTGCAGACTGTAGATCACAGTCTACTCTACATCGAAATTATTTTCAATTTTTAATTTTCATTCACCCGAATTCATTTTATTTTTTCTGAATCTTTTGAAACATTTTGGATACTTGCATAGGCCTATCTCTTGGGAGGTTCGTATTTTCAATCTTCTTGACCTTCTAATTTTCTTCTAATAAATCGCCTTTTCAAATATATATTCATCATTTTTCAAATTTTATCAACAATTCTTGACTTTTCTCGATTTTTTCAACTTTTACCGATTTAATACATTTTGTATGCCTACATATTTACATATATCGGCAATGTTTTTTTTTTGTATTCTTCTTAATAATCCTTTCTTCACTTTTATGCCTATATTATTTCATTTTCTCTGTAGCCTATATAACTAGGCTAATGCCAGAACATGGTTTCTTCAATGTATAGGTGAGCCAAGACAGCTTCCTTCCCACTAGCATTCGCATTACCTAAGAAACCTTCATCAATTCATCACATCTCATTATTCATTCATTCGACGCCAATAGATCTGAGTTACCATTACAGTGCGTCGGAGTCGAATTAGTGCCTGAATTACCAACGTGGGAGTAGCTCTAACTGGTAGTTTAAAGTTGTTATCACCATGGTTACTGACGCCATTTGTTTTCATCAACTCTCAGATAAAGGCTTGACTAAACTAGACTTGGTATAAGCTAATACCGGGCCTTGGCGAAGTATGATTTCGTTTGATGATAACTTTTGAACACTGATATATCAAAATTCCATTATGACTGAAATATCCTCTTGATACCTTCAAAATGATGTAAAATAAAATCATTGAACATCGATTGTTACATTTTCACAGGTATGGCCTATAAAGCTGAGAAATGTGTTTTCTGCTGTTTACGTACGCCTATACCTGTGGAAATTATAAGATATAAGTTAAATACTTTTTACTTTATAGTTTTTACGTATTATATATTTAGTTATTTATTTAGATATTTATTTAGTTATTTAGTTTTTAAATATTTAAAATGCCCATGAATCTCTCATATTTGAATTTTGAAAAACAATAGGCGTCTGTCAAGTAACAAACTTAAGTTACCATAGCAACACAGCGAACTGGTGAACTACCAAATATTTTATTGATCATTTCTAACTGGTGGACATTGTTGTCTGTCTCTTTCAACAATGGGTGACGTCACTTGACATAAGCCTATACCGTTAAAAAGTTTACATCAAAAAGACTGATATCTCACTAAAACGACTCCTACGCATTATAAATAAAAAAAAAATATTAAAAAAATCATTTTTCGCTCCTTTTTTAAAATGTCATTATTTGTCCATTTTGTGTTGGTATTTCGCCGCTCATTCGAGATCATACGATAGGACAGACGTCATACCATTGTACACATCCCATAAACGATACCAACCGAAGACAATAAAATAGTTTATAAAAGACATTGTATGTCATTCATATCATGTCCCCGACATCACCGCCTTGCATAGCAATCGCCCGACAAGCTGCGGTCACGATCAGCCGTCTCCCCTATCTCCCTGCACGGGCGGTCGGCCGTGTCGAGCCGGCTCGCTACAAACAGCTGTTCTGACAATGCCGTGACGTCACGAGACAATACAACAATGCATTTTGTATTGCCTATAGAACAGGCTCAACACTGTGGAAAAAGAACATGGAGAAACGCGCAGGGAACATCGTTTCTTGGAAGAGAGAAGCGAGAACTTGATTTCATGGTAAAAAAAAAAACGATTGATGTTTCATGTTATTTTTTTTTGCGCTCCACAGGTCAAACGAAAGTACTAATTCGCTTGAAACTTGGCATGCAAGTGTCACCATCTAACTCGATACTGTATCATTTTGAGGCGCAATCTGTTGCAACACTTCTAAGAAAACCCATTTCGAAGTTTGAAAAAAAACTTGGGTTAACCCTGAGTAGAAAATTCGGGAAGAATATTTAATTTGAATTAATTTAAATTTCCACGAAATTTCAGTATAATTATGATACACATCATACAAAGGTTTCACATAGATTGAAGTCGTTTTGATATAAAAGTAAGTGAAATATATTTTTTTACATCATCAAAAGCTATTGACAAACCCATTAGTAATTTAAGCAACAGGTCCAACTTATGAATTGTAAAACGATTGAAATGAGTAATGAATGAAACAGGGCGGCACTGACGTAATTGTTTGGATATCAAGCTGCATATACAGCTTTCCATTAAAATGCAAATAAACATCGCTATATCACACATTCAACACGCATATATTGCGTTTACACAGTATTTACAAAATAATTACAGAAAAGAGCTAGAAAACAGTTCACAGTGAACTGACGGATCCGAATTCAGGAGGATACCCTCTTGAACTCAGATTTGTTTTCTTGAAACCAACGAAATCCAGTGTAGTTGTAGATATTAGAATTCTACGTCATGATATCGAAAAAATAATTATAGTGCCCTTAAAATGATTTTCGAGATACTTATAGGTTCAAAGTTCGACCATTCAACATAGTCTCAAATGAAAGATCATGAAAATGCTGTTCTATCCACTGAATATTGAGTTTATAATTTGTGTACGCGTAAAGGTTCGTTCATAGAGCCACGGCATTTTTGCCGGCCGGCAATCTTGTCGGGTACCATTGGACGTCAAATGATTGGTACCGTTCATACTACCACGGCAAACTATCGCCGACTCAAGGCAATTATATATCGAATCGATGCGATAACCATGGCAACGTCGATAGTGATCGAGCT
Organism: Brachyptera risi; assembly: GCA_964007535.1. Taxonomy (NCBI): domain Eukaryota; kingdom Metazoa; phylum Arthropoda; class Insecta; order Plecoptera; family Taeniopterygidae; genus Brachyptera; species Brachyptera risi. The sequence goes on from OZ023334.1 coordinate 10,260,199, forward strand.
TGACAGTCGATAGTTCGTACGCAGAACACACAGTTCGAGTATAAACGTGGCCGTGATGTCGTTTACGTCATCACGGCAAGTCTGTCGTCCGGCAAAATGTTCAACTTCATTCAACTTTCAAGGCCACAGTGAACGGCAAGCCCGGCAAGTCTGTGATTGGCTCATTCATTTTGACGGCACGGCAAATTCGTGTTGCCGTGGCTCTGTACTTACGGAAATGTGATGTTTGGTTGAATACGATAATATAATCACTAATTACAAACGAAAGTTGAAAGCAAAACCCTGAACGTTTTTACAAGTTGTGAGTAAAAATTATTTTTCAAATATCTCATTTCTGAGCTGAAGTGATCTATAAATGGGAATAATTTGTTTGGATTTTGCACTAATACTTTTGAAATCGGTGACTTCATTCATAGTTTCCCATAGGACTTTATATCAGTTTAATCCGTCCTACTATTAATTTTCTTGACGTGAATTTAATTCCAACTTTGTGAATAATTTAAATTTCATAATATCACGCGAGTTTTTCACTCTGATTCAAGGACCATCTTTAGAGAGTTGGACACAAATTTTCTCGAAGTTTTACTAGGGCACATGCGTGGTTGCCAGACTATTACCAGAAAAGTGGAAATTATAGCCCAAATCAACCTAATCTGAAAAATTGACTTGACCCAACCAACCTAACGTAAAATTCTCACGAAAATTTGTGCGTATATATGTTTCTCATCACCTAGGAATCACGAAATGCGTGTCCATAGACACTTTGATTAACGTTCGATACAATACTTTACTCGGTCCTAACCCAACATGGAATATTCACCACCATTTTTATCCATGAATACGACACACACAACACCGCGTTTTCCTCGAGTATCAGGGGGGAGGAGGGGGGAGGACACAGTTTGTGGACTGAGGGAATGAATGTCGCATGTTTAGTTTTTATAAAAAGACAAGGTCATGTCACGTTTTTCTATTTAAACAATGTGTCACGTTTTGACACAAGGTGTCACGTTTCGTAAACAAGGTTATGAAACTTCCGCGTATAACTAGGAAGTGATGATCCAAGCGTTTTTATCGTAGGCCTATAGACCTAAAGATTGGTTGCTATTCATGAATGGCATTTTTCTAATCAACTTGATTTTTTTTTTCATTTCATTTCCATCCCATTCAATCGGCTGACATTGTTCACTATACTGTGACACATTGGTGACACGCATCACAACAATAGCAGAAAAAAGAGAAAAACATGAGTGTCTGAACCAAGGGTAATTTTTTCAACTTCTTCATTGCATCTGTAGATGCAATGAAGAATTTAGCAGGCAGTGGTTTTAGATTTAGTTTTATTATACATTGAACAAATAATATTGTCAATAGATTCAATAAAATACAGACAAGAAAGTTTTGAAAGATTAACAATAGACTTTGAATTTCATCATCGATAATTAATAATTCAAGACCTGTTGATTTGATTAAAGCATGTGCTTATCAGAGGGTTATCTATAACAATAATGACTGAATATGACAAAATGACAAAAAAATGACAGAATAAGCGTGTACTGTCTTGGTGGTAGTATATCTGTGGTATATGCCCAAACCTCTGACCACATTTACAACCTTGAAATCAAAAGTACACTTGAGCCCATGTCACACAATTGAGTACATATAATTCTGATCAACGCTCTTCAGTGTACCCTAGATTACCAAGTGGTTAATCACAAACAGCTCTGTTGGACACTAATATAACTGATAGTTTTAGGTTAGTTGGAGTTAGTTTTAGGTAACATTAAATTTGTTTTGGTTAGGTTAGTTAGGCTGGGTTGGTTGGAATAGGTTGTTTTAGATTGATTTAGATCATATAGGCAACAACAACAACACTAACAACGACCGCAACGAGTTACAACATGCGTGGCTGTAAATAGGGATGGCCCCAAAATTGACACGAGATAGACAGAGAGAAAAGTCGACTCACCAGCCTCTCGTTCTCGTCCTCCATCTCGAGTCGCGCGGCGATACAGTTGCGCGTGTCCAGGAAGGCTTTGCGTTGCGCGTGCTCCATGAGGTTGTGCATGAACACGCCGACGAGGTTAACGCAAGCGAAGATGATCACGTTGCCGCAGATCTGGAGACAAAGCATGCGTCATTACGCTTCTAATAATATCCAGGTAAACTCTATATGTGAAGCACGTTGACAGATGAGTGTGTAAGGAAAAATTGAGCGCAAAATGGGTGGAAAAAACAAAAAAAGTTTCATTTGTTTCCTACAAAATGCCTAACCTGAATTTCTAAAAATGATCAAAATATGAGCTTTATTCATGTGATAATTGTGTCAAAATTTCAATAGAAAAATAGAGAAGAAAAAGTATTTGAAATAAGCCTATATTACATGTTAGAGATTTGGCAAAAACAATACAGTTTCAACTCGGATGACACGTAATACTGAAAAAACATTTGATCAGTTATACTATATGACCTAACCAGAAAGTGAAAAAAATATCGACCAAAAGAGCGTTGTAAGGGCATGGAGGTCTTTGCTGGAACTCATCCAATTGAAACGGCGCAACACAACAAAAAGGGACAAAGCGCCCAACTCACCTGCTGCCAGTAGAGATGGTGGAACTCAGAGGCGAAGACGATGGCAACGGTGACGTGGACAATGGGCAGAAGGAGGCCGAATGCGACGGCGACCCACGTCTTGAGCGGCATCATCACGTACGCAATGAACACCACAAACAGTATCTGCCAGACGCCCTCCACAGCCACCCGCCGGCTCTCCACGCGCAGGCCGGTGCTATCCGGGCCCGGAATCTTGCCTGGGAGAGGAATGAGAATACATTTTTTCATTCATCCTTCTAATTATTCATTCACTCATTTTTTAAAATTATTATTATGCCCATTAATGGTTATTTATTCATAAAAAAGTATTCATTACAATCATTTATTTGAATATTCTCATTTATTGAATGGGCCTCAAATAAGAAATTATTACATTAATTTATTTTGATGACCAACAGCTGAACTATATGGAGTACGAATGAGCGAGCAATAATGAAACTATCAAGTGATGATGGGTGAAAAGACGTTCACGGTGAAAGGCCTCAAGCGGAACTCGAACCCGACTATGGTTCCTAACGTCAGGAATAAGTAATCATGTCATCGGACGTGCTTTTCTTCGCAAACAATAATCATGAAACTGAAATTGAGAATCAATACTGGGCATCAACATTCATTTTGAACCGTACTACTGGAGAGCATTACCGACTGAGCAGAGCCCCTAGGACTAGACCAGGGAAGTATCCGTGAAATGGTTCGGAGAAAGAATTTTCAGAGACTGAGACGTGTGGCAGAGTGATTAATACACTGAACCGTCATTCAGGAGATCGGGGTTCGATTCCCGCCATGGTCGACTACGCCGACAGGTTTCTTGTTTGGTTTCCCTCTGTCATTCAGGTAAATACTGGGAAGGTTCCTTAGCAACAGGCTACGACAGACTCCTTCTCACTATCCAAAATCACCTAATAAAATAACTTTTCATCTCATCATCACACCATCTCATATATCATTCACCAACGCCAATAAATCGTAGTCATCAGTAGAGTGCATCGTTAAAATCAATATAAAAAAAAGATTTCAGAGGAAGTGAATGAACAAAGAATAAAATATATCAATCAAATGGATGTATTCATACATGAAAAGAATAATAAAAAGCAAAGGATATTTATATAATATACATATTCAATTTGTATTATGAGTAGTCATTTTTTTATATTGAAATTTTACCAGGCCTACACTATGAAATATATGATACGATCACCAACGCGACACAGTTGCACTGTGTACGATTTATACAAAAATAAATACATAAATCAATGAATTAAACGGTTAGATTCATTTTGCGTCTACATCGAGTTGGCACGCGTAACTCGGTAAGCCGACGAGATCCCTGCGAGAACTCACCCAATGGCAGAGCGACCGCCGAGAAAGTCGCGCAGAAGAACAGTACGACGTAGCACACCCACAGCAGGTAAGTGTCCTGCATGAGCCGCGTGTTGAGGAACGCGAGCAGGAACGCAAACAGAACGCAGTGCAGGCTATGGTAGACGTTCTGTGCGGTCGGCGCCTGCGCGTATGCGATCGACAGGTTGGCCAGCAGGAACGTGAGGAGTACGAAGAGCGCGACGATGCTGGCAACGGACGAGTGCTGCAGCTTGAACGTGTACCGCTGGTAGAGTAGCTCGAGCTCGTCGTTCTCGAAACGGTGCCGGTTGAGGAGGCGCGAGAAGACGAGCTTGCGGTGGCTCATCGCCTTCACGCTGTGGTCCATGACCAGGGTGGGGGGGGGCGCGCGAGCGGAACGATCAGGAGGCGAAGTCGGACATTGTCGGGTGACGGCGCTGTAACGAGAGAGCAAGACGGGTTAGATTATTGTTTGGCACGATAACTGCAGGACTGAGAGCGGGGAGGCGCTCGAGACAAACTCGATCATCTGAGAATAAATCAAGCACCAAGTCCAATAGGCGTACATGTACGTTCATTTTGATCAACATTTTACACTGGCATAAACTTACTTTTTAACAGAAAATAAATCGATATTTTGATTATTACATTGGGTTTAACGACGTATTATAATGATAACTAAGATCTATTGGCATCAGGGATATTTCAAAAACTATTGTCACGAGAGTTCACCCAAGGCCTAAAAGGAAAAAATGACAAACATGTAATACAAGTGTTTTTGAAAATCGCGTCCCCAAGCGGTTACAAAATCAAGGTGTGTTGAGACCATGTTTATATTATTTCAGCGTAGTCCCTATACACGTCGCATTTTCTCAACTAATTTGAACCAAAACTAGCTTCGTTAGGCCTAATCTAAGGTTAAGTAACAGGTACGCCATATATGGGTGTATATATAATTCATACATTTAATATGCATTTATATATATAAAATGAATTTATATAGGCCTTTACAGTAATTATTTATGTTTTCATATATATTTTATAATTAGTTATTTATACATATAATCGCTTATAGTAGGCCTAAACGTAACGATTGTAAATAAACTGCTTTCTAATAGCCATTTCCATGTTCATGATATTCCATTTCTCGCATAGTCACAGCTCTTACACGTCGAGTATAACACATTGGTGGAAGGGCCGGGCACAGTGTTTCAGGTCCCGATCGACCGGGTATCCCGTATACCTGCAAACACAATCGACCAGTCGTGTCGAGCCTGCACTCATCGACAAAACAGCTGACCGAGCGTGAAACAGCTGTGTATGCGCGCGCACCTATATTGATCCGAGCTGTACGGCGGACAAGTATACCTCTCAGGGGTGAGAGGAGGAAGGGGGGGGGGGGGACACGCGAAGACGTCGGACCGATCAAACGATACAGCCTGCTAAAAACGGGATAGAAATTGTTCCAATGACCATGCATTAGCCTTCAACACTCGGGCATGTAAATAACAATTGAATTGAATTGATCAATAATACAACTTCGATTGATATCGATTCGAAATGATCGACCAGTCAGACATAGGTGCATCGTGGCTTCAATAAGTCGATAGAGTGAATATTGGGATGGTTCCCTAATAATGGGTCACGACCGTGCCTTTTCCATTATTCCGACAGATTGAAAAGGGCTATCCAATAACCACACTAGCCCCGAGGGGTTAACAACTCTCAAATTTGGTGTCCACCTGTTTTCGGATTTCAGGATTTCATGGGATATATATATATAGGTTTTAGGAGATTTCTGAGGATTTAAGGGATTTCATAGGATTTATGGGGTTTCAAGAGATTTAATAGATTTCAACACAGGATATCATGAGTATTTGTCCACTCGATTGGCCATACACAAATGAAAGAAAAAAAACCAATGACGCGGCCCCGATTCCCGCCATGGTCGACCATCCTGACAGAGGTGCACTTGCCGTCCTCGGTAGCTCGGACAGCTGAGGCACCGCTGCAGAAACTGAAGTCAGCGTGGGGCGTGCGTTCGATTCCCGCATAAGGCATGGGTAATTTATATAAACGTCCTTTCACTTAGCATCACTTCATAATTCCAACATCACCTGCTCATTCCTATCCCCGTATAACCTAGTTGTTGATGGGGTCGTTACGAAAACAATAATCAGAGGTGGGTGCCGCGGTTTCTATCAGCATACTGGGGTGGTCCTTGACAACAGACCACCACTCTTACCTTACCATCGATCCAATGGACCAAAGAGGGGACTTCACCCAGTAGATTTTCACAATACATAAACTGAATGAAATTATGTGAAACACATTTGATTCCCGCCATGATCGACCATCCTGACGGCGGTGTTTCGTAGTTTCCCTCAATTTACAAAGTGGGATGGGTTGGTATAATACTGGGATATATATAATCAGGTTATACGACCGTCTCTTTCCTATCATTCCTTATGCTGGCCTTCCATGAACGCGATTTGCCTTTCGCTTTCGCAAGGCGGTGGAATTGAGGCGAGTTCAACAATCAGAAATTGCGTAATTCTCGTCACTGATTGGTCGTTTTATGATCAAGGTGGCTTAAAAAAACGCTTTCCGGATTCGCAATCCGAATAACGCAGGTGTGGAAGCCCAGCAACACGAGGGCTGTTCAATAACCAAATGTACTGCTCATTTTTAGGCGTGTTCGGCTGTTTCTATACAATGATGTAATTCTATCAATTATCTGTCATTTTACTTTGTGTTCACGTTTGTTTGTGGATTAATTTATGTTCATGTCACAGACAAGCCCAAATAGGCTTTGAGGGCTCTCAGTGTAGAATGCATGTATCTTCTCTATAAAAATGGTCAAAAACAGAAATTCAAAAAAATGGCACGTTACATAAAAAAATAGAGAGCTTTCAATTTGCATTTGGGTTTGACGATGCTTTTTAATGATGTAAGGCCCGGTTTTACCAATCTTAGTTAGGGTGCTAATCCACTAACTATTAATTAAAGGTACGAAAATAACATATGTAACCAATGGTGATAACAAGTTAATCCAGTTTCGTAAAACCGAGGCTAACTATAAGATCAATTGCCTTTAGATTAATGATTAATGAGATGAAGATGAAGATGATAATTACTGGGAAAGAAGCGGTCGTGGCCCATGTTTTACAGGAACCTTCCCAATATTCAGGCTATCCAGCTAGGGAAACTACACGAATAACCTCTCTCAAGATGGACGATGGTGGTAATCGAACCGAGGCCCAATCTACCGTCACCTCCCGGTCACATGGAGCAAGAGCTTCAACACTCGGCTACCATGCAGTAAACGGTAAAAACGATACAAACTATTTCGATGCAACTCAATTTGCTTCAACATTTTTCGAAGATGCAGTTGCGTTTCTTATTGTAAACGTCGTCCGGGACAATCATAATAATCTAACAAAGTCAGCTATAATGCTATATAAGTTATAATAACGGTGATATTTGTGTTTGTTATGTTGCAAGACAACCTTCTTCTTTATATAACAAGCCAAGTACTATTAGTCATAAAGTCATATGAATTATTATTTTATTAGCGTAAGAAAAAAGCTCGTCGACAAAATCTATATCATAAAGTTGTGCTATTTTCGTCATCCAGAATGAAGTGAGCTAGCCTTCATATTGAGTTTTACGATCTCGGAGACTCCACATGGAGACCACAGTTGGCCAGCAACTTCCCACATCACCCACTTTACACATTTCCCAGCAGTATTCATTCATTTATTCTTATGAATGTTATATATATATATATGGCTTTATGACACACTGTTATGACTATCGACTAATATGTATTGGCGTCGGTGAATGATGAATGCTGGTGATAGGAACATGATGTGAAAGGTTATTTTGTTATATGCTTTTGAAAAGTGGGTTGGAAATGGTCGTGGTCTGTTATTGAGAAGCCATCCCATGTATAGTCACTTTAACGATAGAGGGAAATCACGGAAAAACTTAAGTTAGGATGAATGACCATGACGGAAATCGAACCATAGACTTTTAAGGCACTCTATACGCTAAAGGCAAAACAAAATTGAAAAGTCCTCGCATCTCCTGGATCAGAAAAAAATCAATATCCAGCTGTCACCTAAACTAAGCTTCTCAATCAACCACCAGAATGCGTGTTGAGCGTTGCGGCTCGGACGACAACACACATTGCATGGCTATATTCTCGACGCCTTTGACAGGCGCATCATCAAAGTCAACCACACCATCTCATTACCTCTGTCTCAGTTCCTCTCATTGCACACGCCCTCGTTCTCTCTCGGTTCTTGCCATCACACCCTCTCTCCATCTCCCATCTCTATTTCCTTTTCGGTTCTTTGCATTACACACTTCTCTTCTTCTCTCACTCGATATGCCTCTCATTACCAACTCCCTATAACTATCTCTTTCTCTCGATTCTTTTCATTACACACACTTTCTCTGTATCTCTCTCTTTTCCTTAGTGTTTCTTTTTATAACACATACCACCCTCTCTCTTCCATTCCATCTCTAGCTATATACATCTCTCTATAGTACCCACCTCTCTCTTCCTTTCTGTTCTTTCCATTACAGATATATCATTCCTCTATTTACCTCTAAATTTTTTTTCATTTCAACACTCCGTTCCTTCAGCACATTTCCCATCATGCCATACTCCCTACATCTCTCTTCTTCCATTACACCAGTTACTGTTGTCTCTCCATCTCTCTATTCCTCTTTTCATGACTCAGCTATAATCTCTATAACTCTCCCTGCCGTCATATGTACCATGTGTAAGGAAACCAGTGGAAGGAAATACCGATCTTATGAGAACCCTCTCATATAAGATCGACCAAGCAAGAGAGACCAAGCAAGTGTGGTTTATAAATAGACTAACTCAAAGTTGGTCACAACAATACATTTTACTCACTCCTTTCATTACTCTCTAAGCAGCTATCCTATTATTCGTGATAATGAATAATATTTACGCCATGTGATTGTCTTTTGTCTTATATGAGTAAGAATTATAGTGAAATAATATAGCCATCTTTTAGACAACATAAGACACTTGAAAATAATTGGATGCGCCTACGCCCATAGACTATACGTTCAACACAGAGATGAGAAACAGTTTAGCTGAATCGATTTAGCGTGAAACGATTCAAATATTGCACGTTTGTCACGATACCTTGAATCATTTTAGTCAAAACAGTTTGGAAATCGAATAAGGCTGGTTATTACAGACAGCCTTGTTGTTGGCGAAAACTGGCACGCCCATCCAAAACGTTTTGGCCTGTTTATCATACACTTTCGATACGATCAGACAGAACCAAATCGAATGAAAATCCCGATCCGCGAAATCAACTTTGACCTTCAACGTTGCACCCTAACTCACAAAATTATGAAAATTTTAATGCTTAATATAAAAAAATCCCAACCCTGAAACTAAATTTGAACGAATAATTATACAATATTCATTTCCGTAATTTTAGAGAAGACCAGAAATCATCTCAATTTCAGAAGTTATGATTTATTCATTTGTCCTCCAGAACATTGGCCTTTTTTCTGAGTCGTGACGTAGATATTACTCGATTCTGTCTATCTTTCTATATACAGAATCGGTAAGGCCTACTTCATGATGCCTCTAGAGAACAAGGAATTTGATAATTTTGGAATTTGAGATGATGATTTCTAGTTTTCTCTAAAATTAGGGAAATAAATATCGTCATTATTCATTGAAATCTAGTTTCAAAGTTGTGATGGCCATTGAAGACCACATATTATATACTCTAGGTCTAGAAAAGTTGAACTTGACAGCATTATCAACCGCGCATAACCCTTAAATATATATACAAAAATCCTTGCATCTGCCGACTTTAAGAAGACCATGAAACCTCCAAACCGTTCAAAGCCAAGAATCTAGAAAAAACATTTCACTCCTTTCAAACATGTGGCAATCGACGTGCAAATTATGAAAATAATCTATAATATGATCCAACAACCATCTGGGAGATTTCTCATGGAATGACTATAGTTTCATCATCACTCAAACACCCCCAAATAACCTGCAGCTGTTGGTGATCTCGTTAAACAAACAGTGGTCTCTGGTGATCTCGTTAAACAAACAGTGGTCTCTGGTGATCTCGTTAAACAAACAGTGGTCTCTGGTGAGATCGCCCTTGTGATGCCGTCCAAACGAACGAGTCTAACTTGTCGTCACTCCATTAAGAGTCCACGGGAGTCGATTTAGCATAATAACAGTTTCTTGGTGATAACTTTTGAACGGTATGAGATATCGAAATTATAATACGCGAGAAACACAAATATTTTCAATACCTTCGAGATTATATGAAATGAAATGACAAACCTTGGAGTCTAAATGTTCATGTTTTTAGCTGTCGTGCCTTTAGGCCTACATGTGAAAATGATGCGATATAAGTTGAGTGGTTATACGAAGTTATACAATCTTGAAAGTATTAAAAATATCTACCTCCCCCAATTATAATTTTGACATATCATACCGTTCAAAAGTTATCAACAAAAGATAATATTTCGCTAAATCGATTCCCATGCACTGACTAAAAGCTTGAAACTTATACCGATAGTTCGACTGCTCACAAAATTTTACAAAAACAGCGCTTGTGAATTCTCAAAACAAATATGCAAATAATTACCAAATAGCACATTATTATAGACACACACAGAGTGTAACACAGTTTGTTTACAATGGCATGCTCATACTTTTATGATTTTAAATTTAGACTTTTGTCAAGATACGGTCGACACCATGCAGTTACACAAAAGTAGAGCATATTAAAATAATTCTTGGATCACTGACAAGTAGTTGAAGAATTTATAATATATCGAAACAATTACTTTTGAAGATATACAGATGGAATAGAAAAAACTATACTACTAATTCTTTGAAGATATAATTGATGTAATTAAATGTGACAAATTTCCATTGACAGCATTGAATAAAATTAATTTTCTGAGGGTTTTCAACTGAAAATTTTCCAAAGGAATTAATTGGATGCGCGAAACGAAGGCACAATTTTACCGTACGGTATTTGAAAAAGACGAATATGTTTTATTTTTATTATTATTATTTATTGCGCGCTATACTGGTCAAACGAAAGTACAAATTGTGTTGATACTTGACACACACAAGTGTCTTCATCTTACCGGACACCGTTCAACACTGAGGTAGAAAACTGAGGCGCAATCGGTTGCACCACTTTTGTACCTTTGTCAGTACAGACCTGTAAAAGTCAAGATCGCTGAAAGAAAAGGTGAGTTTGACCAGAACAGTTTGCCCAGTTGATAGAGACCAGAAAAAATAAACAACGAGCATGTTTCTTTGAAAAAAACAAACTATTTTGTTAATTCCCTTGGCGCAAAAAAAAATATGGGAGTTGAACATTTAGATATTTTTAGATATTTGCAATTTTAAATGATAACCGAGGAATTTGATATTGCATTTGATATTTTAATATCTAGCCGATTGAATCGTTGTTGTGGCCAAGTGCCAAAACTACCAACGTGGGAGTAAGTCTAACTGGAAGTTCAAAGTTACTATCACCATGGTAGCGGGTAGCCCATGCTATTTGTTTTCACTAACTCTCAGATAGAGGCTAACTGGACAAGGTATACCGTCCAGTCAACCAACGCACTGCGTTCGAAACTGAAGTCGGGTCGAGCGTGGGTCCGAGTCCATGCAGCTTTGGAGATCATTTCACCCGAGGGGTTAACATTAACAACTCCTGAAATCTAGTGTACACTTGTAATGGAATCTTCCTGAAATCCCTTGAAATCTTGTTAAAATCCCTTGAAATCTCTCTGAAATCCCTTGAAGTCTGAAATCAGATGTATTATGTATACCAAATTTACTACCTATAGTTGTTGACCCCTCCATTTCACCTATATCTCCACTTCAACGTTTCATCGCGCTCATTCGTAACCCCGTATAACCCAGCTGTTCGTGGGGTCATCAAACAACATTAAAATGAAATAAAATAATTGAATTGAATGAATAAAATAATTCGTAATTATTTCTTAAGGAAGCACGAGCCATACAATCTCAAGTAGAGAAGTGATAAAGATGCTCGAAAATGTTACGTTGTGCGACGCTGAGCACACAACACATGGGCAACAATATTACGACCGACCGTCCCGCCACGGTAGCTCGGAGGTTCTTATAAAACACGGCATGTTGGATACACAAGAAAAGAAAACAATCAGACCGGAAATGCAAGTGTTGATAGCGTAATTTGAGGCGCGAACCATCCGCGCGCTAGTGGTGTTGGAATAGAGGGGAGGTCGCTCGGTACCTTCTTCCGTGGATAATATTATTCCATGTTGTAATTATATGATAACATATTTATTTAATTTAAGAACAGATCTCTTGGGAACAAAGATTCTTGAAACTTGACTGAAAACTGTTTTCCCAACGAAATACAGCTTGTTCGTTTTAAAATTTAATGAATCATTCTAGTTCCGAACCAAAATCCATCACATTAATTAATTCAAGACAATTGTTTAATTCAAGTCTGGGAATGAAGTAGAGGCGAACTAACGTTCCGCTTCCGAGTATGAAGTCAATTAGTAGGGCGTGGGTTCGAGCCACGTTGCATGGTAAACAACATTCATATGACAAGGCCGCTCATTCGTAAGCCTGCCCCAAAATAATCCAGCTGTTGGTGGGAATCATGAAGCATGAGATAATAAAATGTCTCTATACATTAAAACTTGTATTCACGAGGGATAAATGAGGAAACTATTAACTTATATAGGTCTAGGGTAAATGTAGGGAAACTGAATGCATATTCGAGCATTCAATGTTTTTGTATACGACATAATCGTAATTCTCATCCTAAAATGTCGTCAACCAACAAAGTAATTTTCAAAACTTCGATAATTAGGCTATATATATAATTACATAATTTTAACATTAATGCATTTGGAAAATGCATGTAGTTGGGTATAATGTTTCCAAACTTCGTCCAGGAAAATCATAATATGGGGCTCATATTTATGTTTCTCATGTTGTCATACTATCGAACTTTTGCTTGAACTGAAGCTATATTGCCAATAGATTGTCAACAGCGTTCTAGAGTTGTGCAATAAGTCATACATTGAAAAACAGAAATGTGCTGCATGCTGTATATATATATTTACCGTGTTTATATAAGTTAGTGTATAAAATAAATTACATAGTTCTAGTTTCTTACATATATTGCATTATATGCAGTCTGAGTATAGCTGAAATTATATATATATATTATAGTTATCACATATATATATATATATATATATATATATATATATATATATATATATATATATACATATATATATATATATATATATATATATATATATATATATATATATATATATATATATATGTACATATATATATATATATATATATATATATATATATATATATATATATATATATATATATATATATTATACATCAACTTTTTCATGCATAACAGAAAGGCAAAGATACGTGAACACGTAATCATTTCTTCTGTCGACATTGATGTCTTCTATGTAGGCCTAGATGATACATGGTGAAAAAAGAGTATAAACTACTCAATCAATTAAACGAGTATAAGATCACAATAATTCGATTGGCAATATAAATAAAACTTAATCACCACGTAAAACTGAAAGATCCAACCATCCAGCCTCTTGTTTCTTAGCTCCGGAGAGTCTGCATTAGGAATCAGCATGAGCTGCGTGTGCATATAGGCTACCTATACTGGTCAAACGCGAAATATGCGTTGTAAGATGAGCGAGATATCTGAATAAGGTATAAAAGTCCTTGAAGTAGTTCTACCCTTGCTACTTTATCGACTCTGGTATTCTACACACCTTGATATCTGAATAAGCTATAAAAGTCGTTAAAGTAGTTCTAATCTTGCCACCTTATTGACTCTGGTAATCTACACACCTTGACGCATATAAAAAATACTTCATTGTTGGTCAACTCTTGAATCTAGAAAGCAGTGAGTCTCGACAACTTGATTCTGTCACAATTTTTATGATATATTCAATGAATATTATCAGTCATTTTATTTTTTTTTTCTTCAAAACGACTGATCAGAATTGCTTAAAAAATCGTAATAATGTGTAAAATCCATGTATACACAATTAGAGAGAATTTCATTCCATTTGGAGAGATTTTATTTTTCAACATTTTCCGCCCAGCCAAATCTTATGGGGTTTTTAGAAACTTTGAGATGATGATTCTCAAAATCGGTCCGACCGATTCATCCCAAAAACTATACAGTTCTAAGTTGGATGAGTTTGGGTGTACAAAAAAAGTTTCATGTTGATCAGTCAACCCCTGCGACCTGTGGAGTGCTTACAAAAAAAAAAAAAAAAAACACACAGACAAAGCCCTATAAGAGTGGGATGGAGACTTCGCTACGCTCATCAATAAGCCCAAGTATGCAGATAAAACTGCGTTATTTGTGTTTGTTCTGTTGTTAGACAACCTCCAACTCATGTGCACACCAGTATAAAGCAGCGTCACTTGAACGGCGTTGAGACACACGTGTTGCATGTGCACTTGTCGTTAAATGCACATGCAGTTGTCGCAGGCATCCAATCGTGACGGTGTCGACACATGTTTCACACACGAGAAACAAGGAGAGAAAGAGAGAGAGAATCTATTATAGGTGTGTATAAATGAATAATGAGCGGGATATCCAGTTGTTAACATATCAGTTACTTAACCAACACATATAGACTAGTTAATTGATACATTGTTATTATTCGTCGAATTGTATAGTGTACGTCTTTTACATAATCTGGCTATATAAGCTATACTTTAGGTGGATTGCAAAAACGGAGTTTAAACCCCGGCCTACCTTGGACGCCGTCTAAGTAAGAAATTGCATTGCAGCCACAATGCAATTTCTTACTTATAGACGGTGTCCAAGGTAGGCCGGGGTTTAAACTCCGTCTCTGCAATCCACCTAGTTAATATGGTCCACTTCAGTCTGTGGAAATGATGGGTTTGTATCCATTCATTTATATTATAGGTACAACGACGCACTGTTTTACCGATGACTAGGATCTATTGGCGTCAATGAATGATATTATGAGATGGTGAGAGTACGGGTTATTTTATTGTGTGTTTTTGAAAAATGAGAATGAGTCGGCTGTGGCCTGTTGATAAAAAACCATCTTCGAATTGAGTTGAACGTCAGAGATGAAACCACGAAAAGCCCGTGTCAGGATGGTCGACCATGGCGTAAATCGAACCTCGGTCTCCTGAACGACGCTTCAGTGTGCATGATGTACATACCATAATATCATTCCACATTTCCACTCGCCTACTCGGCTCAGTGAAAATGATGGGAGGATCGACTAATACCTCGTTCACACTAGGATCACTAACTGCAGTTAAGCTAACTGCAGTTAGCATCATGGATGACACCGTTCTTAACGGAGATAAAGTGTTCACACTGACAGCGATGAAATGGTTGTTAATTTTTATATTGCATTTATAGATTTACAGATTTTCTGTTGACATCTCGCCTTGTTTTTGAACAAAGCCATCTATATAATTCGAATGATGTAAATAATATAGAGGGCCTTGCTTTGAACCAACAATGTGACGATACGAATGATGTTGCTCTTTGAGAAGGCGGTGGATTTTGACCGCAGTTAAGCTAACTGAGTTCTAGAAACTTAGTCAAGACATAACTAGAGTTAACTACTAACCAAGTTTCGTTCATATTATAACTTAACTAACGTTATCTACTTAACTGTGGTTAAATTCTGTAATGTGAACAAGGTATAAGAGGAGACGGAGACGGTCGTGGCCTGGACCCTCATTCTATAACTACACACGAAACGAGAGCGCAACCACAAAGTCAGCCGACATGATATGATGATACACATGTTGGAGTACGGGAAATCGTTATGGAACCGAACAAAGATGGGCCGCTATCATTTCGCGCAATGAGTTATAATACAATCATAGTCATGGATAAAACCACGAAGAACCTCAGTCGGGATGACGAAATGGCCATCGACACGGCGTAGGATTTGCGATGTTCCCAGCCAATAGTAAATGTAGATTGTAGGCTATAAAATTATAAATACGGTAGTTCTATATAGTTCAATCGAAGATTGCAAACTTGGATCCAATCCACGCGGACTGAGTTTTGTTTCTTTTTCCTTACGGCCATAAATGAATTATGAATATAGAATTACCATTTTCATTGTTAGAGTTGAGAATGTTTTTAGGCCTACCGTAATTTTGGACGAGCCTATATCTGTATACTACACGTGTGGACATGTTTATATATATATATATATATATATATATATATATATATATATATATATATATATATATATATATATATATATATAGATAGATATAGGGTGTATATATATATATATATATATATATATATATATATATATATATATATATATATATATATATATATATATATATATATACTTTACCATGTGATATTTGACACAAAATCACTGTTCCCCAGTTGAATGAATTGACGACGATATAAGGATTAGAGGGCACCAAGCC
Organism: Brachyptera risi; assembly: GCA_964007535.1. Lineage (NCBI taxonomy): Eukaryota > Metazoa > Arthropoda > Insecta > Plecoptera > Taeniopterygidae > Brachyptera > Brachyptera risi. The sequence goes on from OZ023334.1 coordinate 10,276,733, forward strand.
ACCAACACAAGGCAATCTTAGCAACTCAAAGGAACCTATTCATTATAAAGTTATACAACTCATTCAACAAACTGTGAAAAGAAAACTAACAATATTATATCATCTTATTGATAAGAATTGCTCTAATAAAGAACGGCGACGGAGTATGGTTGTAGGACAAGGGCGGTGCCAGAAGGGGCGCAACATTGTCGCGGGCGGGGAGGGGGAGGGGGAGAAGGTCATGTGATATATGTGTTATAGCTCTATTAACATACATTCAACTATTACATTGCCAAACTATTCTTGGCAGCTCGACACATACGTCGCGAGACTGCCGACCGTCAAAGAGGATATACGGTAAAGAGACGGGCGCTCGTCGATCTACGGATCATCAAGACTGATTTACTACATGAGGGTTTCATTGATAAAAGTATAGCAAGTACGTATGTACTGACGAAGAAAGAAGGTTCGGAACGATCGGTTTCAACTATCCCACACCACTAACGCGCGGGTGGTTCAAGCCTTCTTCTTACGTGGATATAAATATCAACGTCAGGGCTTAACAGCTGTTCACTGTAACTCTTCAACTAGTGGCCAGTTAATTATTTTAACAATTCAAGATAACTGCAGTTAAAAGTTAATCAAGGCTACAGCTGTTCCGGAGTAATAATATATATATATCATATACTTCAAGCGCCAACTGCGGTTAAAAGTGCAGACTAAATTAACTAGAGCTTAACCAAGGCAATAGTTGTGACCTCGGGTCTTACTTCTCAGTCAGTGGCCAGTTAATATTATATACTATCCTAAATAACAACGGTTAAAAGTTAATCAATGATGCAGCTCCTTCACACAAGCTTCAATTGTCCCAATCGCCGATTGGCCAAGTCGATCGTGTGAACTTGATACCAATTCGATCGCTGTTGATTGGAGTTGGAGGGTAAGGATTAGAGAGAGCTTCTGAAGCGCCAACTCCATCGACCAACTATAGCGATGAACAACCAATGGGAATGCAGTAAATGAGTGGCGTATATACATCATGTGTGTCTGCAAGAACTTCGATCTTCGACGGCCAATCGCAACCCTCAATGCATCTTTGATATAACATATACATCGAATATATCGAAGTTTGATTATATTTTTACTCATTCGTGATTGACTACTTAAAGGACATCACAACCCTGAAACTGGATAATTCAACTAATAATGACGATATTCATTTCTCTAATTTTTTAGAGAAAACTAGAAATCATCATCTCAATTTCAGAAATTATGATTATGAAATTATGAGAAATTTATTTGTCCCCCCGGACCCAGCCCTTTCTCTCAGTCGTGACGTAGGCATTACTCGATTCTGTTCACTTTTCTGTACAAAATCTGTAATGCCTACGTCATGTACACTGCATGGAGTACAACAGAATTAATTGTAATTTCTGAAATTGTTATGGTGAATTCTAGTTTTTCTCTAAATTTAGGGAAATGAATCTCCTCATTATTCGTTAAAATCTAGTTTTAGGGTTGCGATGCCCTTCAATTCATATCGCGCGAAACGTCGACTCTTATACCGAGTTGTCGTCAATTGCAGCTGAATAGCGATAAGTGTGAATATACACGCAGATTGGACTATGAACAATCCGATTCAGTTGGCAATTGTTCGACTGGAATCGTTTTCATTTGTATTCCGTCCTTCAGGCGTAATAATAGATCCTTTTAAAGCAGGGTTTTCAGTTCCGATTTTTTCTTGTCGTCCGACATGATTTTCCCAACTGGCCAATCGCAAGCCAGTATGTTCACCTAGACAACATGGCGGTTCACGACACCGTTTCGGTACCGATTCGGTGGCGTGATTAATGACTCAATTCCAGCTTTCGTCGGCCGAAATTACGATTTTACCGGAAGTTACACTCACATTCCTCACATTCGAAGAAGCCTGTGAGTTTGAAGGTAATGAAGACAATGGCTATAGCGAAGTGGAAACAGGCATGACAAAAATCGTACCGATATCGTGCCGGACGATAAGCAAAAATCGGAACCGGAAACCCACACGGAAGAGTTGACAACTCCTGAAATCCGTTGAACACTCGCCATAAAATCTCTTGAAATCCCTAAAATCACTATACCGGTATGCAATTTCACACAGTCGACTGGCTAAGACAGGTAGAAAAGGGACTCTTACTTTTGGTTGGAGCTGAAAGACATACCAATAATCGCAGGCTGCATTGATAACAGTCCTAGAATCTTTTTTAGAAGCCCACAGCTAAACCTCCAATCGTCAATGTTGAATGATGGCACAACAGTGAAAGAGACGGCAGTCGTTCGGAATTCTTATTTCGCCATTACTGTATTGGCTTCTGTCAAGTAACAAACAATCGTCACTATAGCAATACAGTGAACTGGTGGACTACCAAATATTCTGATTGGTCAATTCCAACTGGTGGACATTGTTGTCTGTCTCTTGCAACAATAGGTGACGTCACTTGACAGAGGCATTGTTGATCCTCATGGTATTAAATTGGGCAGCGATACACAGAATTTTGATCAACTGCAGAGCATGAGAGTCGATTTAGATTTTATCGTAATATAAGATTTTTGTGATAACTTTTTGATGGTATGAGATATCAAAATTATAATACGGATGAAACACAGATATTTTAAATACCTTCCTTTTTTATATTGGGTTTTAACGACGCACTATACTGATGGCTACGATCTATTGGCGTCGGTGAATGATGAATGAGATGAAAGGTTATTTCATTAGGTGTTTTTTTTTATGGTGAGAAGGAGTCGGTCGTGGCCTGTTGTCAAGGAACCATCCCAGTATTGACCTGAACGACAGAGGGAAACCACGAAAAACCCCTGTCAGGATGGTCGACCATGGCGAGAATCGAACCCCGGTCTCCTGAATGACGGTTCAGTGTGGTACCACTCGGCCACGCATCTTCATGATGGTAGGCCTATAAGTAAACATCATTCGACTCATCTCGGGTGGTTTTCACAGGTATGGCTGAAAAAACACCATATTTCAGCTGTAGACCTATACCTTGTGAAAATGACAGTTTCCAAGGCATTACAAAAATATATGTTTCTTTCCGAACTTTGATATCTCATACCGTTCGAATATTATCACAAATACGTTGATATTTAGCCAAATCGACTCCCATAATCTAGGAATAGAGTTGTTGCTTGTTGCTTTGAGATGCTTTGCACCAGTGTTATGTTATAAAATATCAATATTATTAATTTACGAACTATAATAACAGTATATAGTATCCAACGGATCAACATCTGTATCCTTGACTATCTAGATAGTTAAACAAGTCGTTAAACTGCGCTTCAGATATATCAATAGTTCATCAACTCCTTATTTTGTATATTGTGTTCAACGACGCACTGTAGTGATGATCAAGATACACTGGTGTCAGTGAATGTTGAATTAGATGATTGGAAGATGAGATAATGAGTTATTTTATTAGGTCCAAGTGTCCTGGACAGTGAGACGGAAGCAGCGGTCCGACCGCCTGATATTAAGAAAACATATCAGTATGCACTTGAACGCCCATGGTTTCCATGTTTTCATGGTTTGAAAACCATGAAAAACATTAGCCACATGGTAGACCGTGACGGGAATCGAACCCCCGTCTCATCTCACAAGTGATGACGCCTCAGCTATATAGCGACGGATTCACCTGGCCATCTCAGTCGACCACGACTGTAGTACCAAATTGGATTAATCAAGATTGCAAACAACCATGATAATAATAATATAATACAAATATATATATTTTTTTTTTCAAGTTATATTTAAATAATACATACATACAAGATTAATTAATACGCTCTTCCACAAAGCCAAAAAGGCTTATCGGTGGGATGAAAAATAAAATATAATAATAATTTTTTTTTTCATTTTTTTTTAATGAACATTATAGAACAAGTTACAAGTTGTGCGTAAACCCACAAAGTCAAACAAAAATGACTTGTCTGTGGGTTTACATCGAATTACAATACTTAGAAATTGATATATGGAAAATAATACATCGTCTAGATACTGAATAATAATAATAATAATAATAATAATAATAATGATAATGGTTTTATTTCCTTGTAGATCATCACATGATATAGTGGAAAGTCATAAGAGATGTATCAAAAATTCAAAATGGAATAGTAGACTCTACACTTAAATACATTGCTGAATAAAAATTTCAATATTATTCTCTCTCAACAAAACTCATCTAACCTATAAAAGCATTTTTCAATTAGGTAACTGCGTAATCTTTTTTTTAATTCATTTTTGGAAACGAGTTTACTGGCATCTTTCAGCGCAATAGGCAACGTATTCAAAAATCTACACCCAGCATACACTCTGGCCTTTTCTTGTAAAGCTCCACCTTGTGAGCCTCCAAGACGAATGCGGATTTGTTTCTTGTGTGGAAATCACGCAGTTTGTCATGTGTTATACCGTCTCGGTTGTTCTCCAGTAGACTAAAGATATACCACCAAGACAAGTCGGGCAATGTCAAATTGAGACTGACCCCCACTTTTACCTCTCACTATTTCATCAGCAATCTATTCTAATCCCCTCGCCTGTAGTAGTACCAGTGCAGGACCCTTATTATCGAGATTATGAGATTATGAGATGAGATTATTCAAGTGGAATTCTGGTAATCTCACTGAAAATGCTATGTAAATACCATAGCATAATAATCTCATCTCATAGTCTCATCTCATCTGATAATCTCATAATCTCGAGAATAAGGGTCCAAGTTCGCTAGACACCGCTACAGGTGTGCTGGACTGTGCTGCTGCCCAGCAGCACTCATAGGGACAATTCCTTCAGTGGGGAGCATATATAGGTACGAATTCCAGACCTAAGCAACCTCGGAGGAAGGAGGTGTGCACGGGCATTGGCCTTAAGGGGACATTGTAAGCCAAAAATTGTTTTTTCCACTTTTTTTTCATATTTTAAAATAATTTGGTCCATTCTCAACTAATCATAGAAAGATTCGTTTTGAAAACCCAAATAGTTTGATTACAATCAAATATTTAGTAATGCATGAAAACATCTCAATATCATAGCATGCCGGATTCTATTGTTGTTTTGACTGTCTTGGAATAAATCCAAGAAACATCATTTTCAAGTGCATTTATCTTGGAATTCAATATTTTCTCACTAATGTATCCTTTTCTCAAAAACTGTTGGAGCTAGACCCTTGAAATTTTTTCTGTATGTTTGTACATATGTACTACATATGTGGACAGGATTTTTTAACTCTGCAACAAATACATGGTATTGAAAAAAATTAAAACAAGTTGAAAAATGTAGCAAATTTTGGAGCATTGTTGAAAATTGCATTGTTGTCAGCATTCTTGCAATATGTTTATAAAATCCTGTCAGTGTGTACAAATACTATCAAGGTGCATGTATAAAAAAAATGAGTATCCTAGGTAAAGTAGTTTCTGAGATAAAGGTACATAAAATTTGTTTTTTTAACATGGAAGGGATACGGCTTACAAAGTCTGTCTTGGTAGTAGGCCTATGTTGTCTTCCGTCCATGATACAACTGCTAATAAGTAGAATCAATTAGTCCACGGTATCAAAATGGCGAGTTGATCGAACGCTATCATGAGTCCATGATAAATGCCCCTGCTATTTGCTTTGTCTGAATGCGGAACTAACGGTACCGGTAGTTCGTTATTATAGATTGAGTACTGAATAAGAAATAATAGATTCAATTCAATGTCATAAAACTCTATTAATAAAGTGTTTTCAAACTTGTTCCCGTTGACAAGGTACACGACGTGTTATTACGGTACTTGTACAAGCGCTCGTTGTCTTTTCGAACTTACAAAGGTATATTTTAAGATCTCACTAATAGACACATGGGAGGGAGAGAGAGGGGGGGGGGAAGCGAAAAAAGAGAGAGAGAGAGAGAGAGAGACAGACAGTGAGTGATAGTGAGAGATATGACAAAAAGAAGAGAAAGAGATAGAGACAGAAGAAAGAGACAAGAGCGAGAGAGAGTGCGGGGGGAGGTGATATACACAGAAGAGAGAGACGTCAGAGAGAGATATAGACTGAAGAGAGTAGTAGAGAGAGACAGATAGACTGTATACAGAGAGAGAGATAGAGAGAAGAGTTGGAGATAGAGACGAGACAGAGAAAGACGACAAAAAAAGAGAGAAATGGGCAAGAGGAGATAGATAAAGAGAAGAGTCATTAGCAGCGCGCGATAACAGGCCAGTGTAAATGTTAGGGTAGGTTGCCAGTGTTTGTCTTAATTTAAGTCAGTCGTTATTTATAACTTCCATTAACTTGACAGCGTAAAGATTGAACCAATAGTCTGCAACAGTTTGCAGTTGCCACGCGAGATGGAGGTTCCGATCGACCGTCCACCCTATCCCACACCACTAGAGCACGGGTGGTTCTAAGCCTTATCTCTCGTCAACCATCTTCTCTGTAGCTCAGTCAACTAAGGCACCGCTTTAGTTTTTTTTTGTTGAAAGTTTTTTCTCTTGTCATAACTTCATGTAGCATTTCGTTATCCCTGCTGATTCGCATCCCCAAATAATGTAGCTGACGGTGGGATCGTTCAGTAACATTTGAAAAAAATATACCTTTGTCAAAAACCATCTGTGAAAAAAATATATGAAGATGGTCAGTGGCGGGGATCGAACCGAGGCCCGATATGCCCCTCATCTCCCGCGGTTACACCCGGAGTAAACGCAGTGCTGACCGATGCCGGTCAAGGAAGTACTCACAAACGTTATGTCCCCCCTTAAAAAAATGAAATGTATTATATGTATTTGAATAATTGTATATGTATATAATATGTATTATACGCCATGGTCGACCATCCTGACAGGGGTTTTTCGTGGTTTCCCTCTGTCGTTCAGGTTGATACTGGGATGGTTCCATAACAACATGCCACGACCGACTCCTTCCCACCATCCAAAACATCTAATAAAATAGCCTTTCATCTCATCATCCCATCATCTCATGCATCATCCACCGACGCCAATAGATCGTAGCCATCAGTATAGAGCGTCGTTAAACCCAAGATAAAAAATAAATATGTATTATAGCGATTTCTGCTCGATCGAACGCGTCAGTTATGGCCTATACAATGCAACCACGAGAGAAGGTCGTCTACCTATACCAACATCACGAAACACAATCAATCACCGTTACCTTTGTATACAGGCATAATTGTGGTAGGCCTATTTCAAGGATCAATCATTCTTCTTGGCGAGATTTACATTTTATATATTTACAGAAACAATGAAACACAAAACTAAATCTTCCAAAAGTTCTCAACGTTTAAAGCTGCGACCAGTGTCGCTACAATTACCCTCTGGTTTTACTATGCCATTTGATCCGCTGCCCCCGTGGCTCAGTGAATTATCGCACTGCGTTATGAACTGAAGTCAATCAAATCGGGCGTGGGTTAGAGTCCCGCATAAGACATGGGTAATTGTAGACGTCCTTTCACCTATCACCACTTTGCATCCATCGTTCATTAACGTTCATCACCTATGCAATACCGACTCATTCGTATACCCCCGAATAACCTAGCTGTTGGTGGGGTCATTAAGCAGTGCTCATGAAAATAAAATACCTTCGATCTCATACTGAATGCAAATACAGCTATCGGTATGCCTACTTCTTGCATTTTTCACTAAATTTAGGGCAGTCATTCGACACAATTTCTTCGAACAGTGTCCACTATTGTGCCAGACAATAATCTAAAATATAATCTAAATTAACTCAAAAATCAATATTTCATCATATTTTTTATTAACATCGAAGCTGATGCAAATAATTGTTTCCCAATTGAGGCTCAAGGATGAAAGGGTTAGATAGTTCGGACACCACGGAGGCAATCTTATTCTCACCACCTCATATAAACTAATCTAATATACCGGTAATCTGGAAGCAATCCAATAGGCCAAGCCTAATCATGAACTAAAATTCTCAGAAAAATTCGTTTGTAGAAACACTTCGTTATTTTTTTTGTGTTTGAAATACTTCTTGTCTATACAAGTCTTCTCTTGATCACAATGTCCGCTTGTCGAACTCGAAACAGCCGGTGAGTACGACGAGCGCGGGTCTCGACTCTACTCCCACATCATACCAATACATAACCTTCAAGTTATTATAATGTATTCATCATCCCGGTACTACTGAAATAAGTCACGGGTCGCTGCAGGGTCAAGACGTCCGACCGGTAACGCTAAGGCATACTGGGGACACACGATCGTAGCAATAACCTATTGTTGCTAGTCGAGACATCCGAACGGTAACGCTTATAAGGGAAACGACAGGTTGAGAGCGATTGCAGAGTCGAGACATACAATCGGTAACACTAGAACATAGCGGGGACACGGGATCGTAACCATCAAAATAAGCCATTCGACATAAGTGATGTTGCAGGTTCGAGACATCCGATGTGTAATGCTGGGACATAGGGGGGACATACGGCCGAGACATCAAGGATTTGGAATAGAATAAGGTGCCTGCTCGAAGCACCCTATACATCTTCCTAGCCGCTTGTCTTTGTCTATCTACATGGCTACAATTTGGTGAAATGCAGTATAGGAACGAGATTTGTGAGGAACAAATTTCAAATTAGACTGGGGAAAATGAGTTTTCAAAATATTATTATAGAATAGGCCTATGTTATCAGATTATTTTTCAAGATTCGTGATATTCCACTTCACAACAAGTGCGGTCTGTCAAATGAAGCCTCGTTCACAATTGAATAGTGATTATGGAATATAGAATATGGTCAGGTATAGTGTTTTAGCGAAATGGATGATGGCACGTCCACAATGAGAAAATATAGTATAGTGATATGGTATAATGAAAAAGAAATGAAAGAAATCCATTTCTCATGACTGTATTCTTTATTTAACAGCAAAATTCTGACCAATAAGATATAACGTTACTACAGGAGTCAAATGACTACCGTTTATGGTAAACGTAAATTAATGGAATAGTAATATACTATTAGTTCATTATTATTGTTTTGCTTAGCGACCCCACCAACAGCTAGGTTATACGGGGGTACGAATGAGCAGGTGATTATGAAACTATGAAGTGATGATACGTGAAAGGAAGTTCACAAAAACCCATGCCTTTTGCGGGACTCGAACCCGCGACCAACGGATGACTTCAGTTTCTTAAGCGGTGCCTCAACTGACCGAGCTACCGAGGGTACTAATAGTTCATTATAAAATATAAAATACAGTACGGTATGAAATACATTATTAATCTATTATTATTCATACAGTATTATTAGAATACTGTATTTTAGGATTTACTAATGTAAATTTGTGAAATAAACTACTGACGAACCTAGAGTTGAAATACGGCTATATTGTGGCTCACCTTTGTCACTATAACACCATACCATATTCCATATTCCATAATCACTATTTCAATTGTGAGCGAAGCTAAACACATAAATGATATTTGACAGGAGACAAACAGGACAAAAATAAATTATATATAATTACTAACACTGAGTCATTGTAATAGATTGTATACGTACTTGATTTTACATAGATTCATTCTAGATTCGTCTACATTTTACATAGATTCGTTAACATGGAATTTGTGTATAGATAGAAAAAATGTACTCTGGGAAAGAACTGAAATTGGTTACACACTAACAGGTATATATGGGCATGGTGAAGACCATTTAACAATTCAAGAAGCAATATCTGAACACAGCAAAATGAAATATGCACCACCCTGTTTTACAATTTGTTTGATTTATTCATATTGGGTTTAACGATGCACCATCCTGTTTGATGACTCAGATCTATTGGCGTCGGCGAATAGTTAATGAAATGATTAGATGAAGATTTCCTGTAGGTATAACGGCGAGGATAGTGGATAACTCACGACGCACTCTTTATCCCGAGGGATAAACAACTCGTCAATTTGGTGTACAACTGATTTCATATTTCAAGGGATTTCAGGAAGATTTCATGACAAGTGTACACTAGATTTTAAGAGTTGTTAACCCCTCGCTTTACCCTTGTGTATATTTATAACATTGAAACATAGGAAAACTGTCCATTACATGTAAAATTACCGAAGAAAAACAAACGTCAACCATTAAATTTCATATTTTGTTCAGGTTCAATCCATTTGCCAGCTGGCTGTAAAAACGTCTAACCAAAGCCAAGAGATGTTTTCATTTTTATTTTTTATGCATGCAATTACAAATATGCCTACTAAGAAGCCGTGGTGAAACCATTGAAAAGTGGTGAAACAAAAAAGGCAAATCTGTCTCTTGTTGGTTTTCCTCTTATGCTGGGCTTCCATACCTGCGTTATTTGAATTGCGAATTCGCCAAGCGGTTTTTCAAGCCGCCATGATGATAAAACGACCAATCAGTGACGAAAGTTACACGATTTCTGATTGTTGAGCTCGCCTCAATTCCACCGCCTTGCGAGACCGAAACGCAAATCGCGTTCATGGATTAAGCTGTACATTTGAAGCAATTGACGACTCGCAGTCTCCGCCCCCATGACGTCAGAAATCATACCGTCCAATCGACAGGGCTGTTAGAAGTGTAGTCAAATTCCAACATCCAATCGGGGTGTCTTGAAATGACTACAAATGATATGAACCAACTGGCGCACTGGTTAAGCCACGCCTATTTCGTGTCGTCAATTGTGTTGGAGTTTTATTAATAATTTTAAATCAGAAATTGGCCATTTGTCAAAGTAATAGTACGTACGGTATAAAGTAATTGTGTTTATCAACTCTTTGCCGTGAGATATTCGGTTGTTTTCTAAGACGGGTAGATTAAACCAAATCATCATTTCTAGAGAGATTATAGTCAAACCACAGAACTGAGAAATAAAATGACGACATTCGATAGAAAAACATGCGCAGAAATAAAATGTATTTGATGATTACGCGGGTATCGATAGTAAGTACCGGTACACTCGCAGTACCATAATCCGTAATGTATATTCAAATCACAGCCTTCTTTATTCAGATCATTCTTCTTTGATAAGAAATGAATTATTTGAATAAAGAAGGCTGTGATTCAAATACAACCAATTCGCATTATATTTTACTGATAATTTTTTCAGAGACTGTACATACTGTGAGTGCGATGCGTAGGCCTATCCATTGTAAACTAATTTTATTGATCTATAATAATATATAATATAGTATAATATATAAGTAAATTTGTCTCATGGGTATGTATTTCAAAGTGGCTAGATCGACCCTCGAATGAATGAATGTTCAGCTTTCAACGGCGGGTCAACGACTAGGTTATTTTGCGCCGATCGACCCTCGGATCGACCACTTGATGTGACCGCGAGTGTACATTTTACCATAAGCCTATTTGTTTGGACGGCTTCATTTACTCAAGGTTCGCCATTTTAGATTATTATTTATTCAAACGATTACGTCGGTTCTGTACAGACTTAGTTAAATGAGAAAAGTACGGTGAAGCTGCCAAAAAGATACGGCAGTTGGACGACTTTGATCACATGGATTAATGTAAAAGATCAACACCAATGTTTATGTTTCTAATCTAGTATTTTTAGTAGTCCCTGATCACAACTATCGATAAATTATTAATAATAATTTGAAAATATTTCAAATTGAAATAATTCAATATACTCAGCCCATTAGTTGTAAATAATATGTTTTCAGCTATAATAGAGTAAGCCTACAGTTATAGAGCTGTGAGTTCTAGAGAGCTATTAATAATATTATCATAGAGTACCGGTATAAGCCTATAGGCGAGCCGGCACATTTAGCTCAGATTCAGATGATGACGAGCTCGCTTCTTGTGACTTGGGAGGTAAGGAGCATATCGGACCGAGTTCGATCCTCGCTACCGTTGATCTATACAGGTTTTTTTCGTGGTTTCCCTCTATACTCACGGCTAATGTCGGGATTGTTCCTAAAACATAAACCACAGCCGCTTCCTTCTCATCATGGGCTTCTGTCAAGTGACGTCACTCATTGTTGAAAGAGACGGACAACAATGTTCACCAGTTGGAATTGACCAATTGGAATATTTGGTAGTCCACCAGTTCGCTGTATTGCTATGGTAACTATTGTTTATCATTTGTTACGTGACAGAAGCCTGGTCCGGGAGGTGAAGGGGCATATCGGACCAGGTTCGATCTCCGCCACCGTCCATCTTTACATGGGTTTCTCGTGGTTTCCCTCCGTAGTCTATAGAGGCTAATACTGGGATAGTTCCTACAAATTGGCCACGATCGCTTCCTTCCCATGACCTAAGAAACCTTCATCTCATCATCCTATATCATCTCATTTTAGTCATTCATCCAACGACAACAGATCTTATAGTTAAATCATAATGTGTCGTTAAACTTAATATAAAAAATATTATTTTAGATGAAATAAAAAATAATCTTAGTCGCTAAACTCAATACCGTATATAAATAAAAATCAGACGAAAGATAGACTTCTAAGACGTGTCACGCAATGTTGAAATAAAACTGACCCCCACTTTTACCCCGGCCCACTCTACTCTCTTGATGCGCACTCTCTTCAAACCCCCTCTCCAGTAGCAACTGTATACTAGCAGTCCACCTGTTCAGATCACTAGAAAGCGATACAGACATACGGGATTATGCTGCAACCGAGCAGTCATCAGAGCCGTTCCTTCAGTGCGAGCATAGATAGGCCTACCAACTGCAGACGTATATAGCCTAGACGAGGGGAATGTGGATGGGAATGTATGTTTCTATATAGGCATATGAGAGTGAACTGTCTTCATAGCATACACCTTCCGTCATGATATTAGGTCTACTGAGACGGGTGGACCATGGAGGTCGGATGCCAAGTTGGATCCAAGAGACCGAGGTTCAATACCCGCCATGGTCGCTATCCTGACAAAGAGGTGCATCGTAGTTAAACCGCTCTTTCATTATGCAACGACTGTTTCCTTCGCACTATCTAAAAATCTAAAACACCTAATAAAATAACCTCCTCTTATCTTGAATCTTCCAATCGCCTCGTTCATTGACGTCAATAAATCTTAGTCGTCTGTACAGTGCGTCGTTAAACCCAATCAAACAGTAAAAATTAAAATACAACGTATCTGGTAGCAAGATACAGTAACTTGTACTGGTGTACCGGTACCAGGTTTATAGGGCCCTTACCCAAGTGAATCATGCTGTATGAATGATGTATTCAAAATTTGAATACAATTTATAAAATGGTCAGTATAGCCGATAGTCCTATATATATACATAATTGTATCCACGAAAGATGAACAAGGGAACAACCTGTGCGCTATTGGTGTGGTATGGGGTATAGACGGTCGCCCCGAATCTACATCTCTCATGGATATAGATATATATATTATATATTGTATCCATCGAAAGAACAAGCTTGTTTACCAACAAACAAACAAACACAAATACCATAGTTATATTTGTGTATCTGTATTATTTTTAGGAAAGGCAATAGGCATACAGGTTAACGAGAGATTAACGATAATATAAAACTGCATCTTGCAGTTTTAAGTGTTATACATCCTTTATATTACAGCGAGATTATGTATATATACATAATGGTTTATACAATCATGCTGTTGGCAGAAGACCTTCACCGAGGTGCGTAGCCGAGTGGTTAACACACTGAACCGTCATTCGGGAGACCGGGGTTCGATTACCGCCATGGTCGACAATCCTGACAGGGGTTTTTCGTGGTTTCTCTCTGTCGTTCAGGTTGATACTGGGATGGTTCCTCAACAACAGGCCACGACCGACTCCTTCCCACCATCCAAAACACCTAATGAAATAACCTTTCATCTCATCATCCCATTCATCATCCACCGACGCCAATAGACCGTAGCCATCAGTATAGTGCGTCGTTAAACTCAATATAAAAAAAGAAGACCCTCTCCTTTCGTGGATACAAGTATAGTATCGAAAACACAAGGAGATCGTCAATGATACAAGTGGTGGGGATGCATGACTGCATGGCTGTACAATCTGTATCTATTTTAGCATTTTTACTGTTTTTTTTGTTTTTTTGTAAACAGTGGCTGTACAAACTGAAAACATGAGGCTTGAAGTATCTATTTGTAGAACCGTAAGATTGGTCTTGTGTCTCTATGTAAACATTGATCGCTTGCTCATTAGGCCTAGCATCCCCAAACACACTTGCTGTTGGATGGGGGTGTTACATCGACTTCAAATAGCTTCAACATTGAGATTATTCAATAACGACTGCCCTTCGATGTACCGGTAGTTAGTCTTCGTCCACAGTCTAAATATACTGTCAATATATATTGTTGAACTTGAATATGTGTAATATATTGTTTGTCAAGAATGTATTTAGACTGTATTTAGATGTATTTAAAAATGAGTGCTGAATAAACTAGAATATAATCTATCATCGTGGATGGGGGGCTTATAAGCCTATGCATCTCAATCAGGACAATAGCTACATATGGCGTTTTTCTATACTCACAGGAGTTACACTAAATTAACACTACCACTTTATTTTATTACTTTTATGCCTTGGCTACTATTGAAATGAATTAAAAGAGTCGTAAGCAATTGAATGATCAATAAACATTCAACAGGCACAAGTGGTATAAGCTGAATAGCAGACTAGCAGGTAGATATAACATGTGGAATGACACGGACAATAAATCTTGACGTTTCAACCGATTCGATGGCGCCAAATTCTCATTAACGACTAACGCCCTATTCGAGTGTTGGCGGACGTCTACCAAAACAAGGACGATTATTATTTAATTAAAGGATCTTTACAAAACATCAGAATCGAGTGTGACAGACTTGGTAGAATGGTAGGCCTACTTCACAATCTAGTTTTATTGTAGGACGGCGAAACTGTTAACATTCGGTGATTGTTGCTATACTCATGTGAATAAACCGGGGTTCGAGTCCCGTCACTTTACACCAAAACGTACCAGGTCACGTGACGTACTGAATGAATGAATGACGAAGGCGTACGTGAACGTAGAATAGTAAATGGTGATTATTTTTACACAGTGGTGTCGTAAATGGGTTCGATACTCTGATTCCTGATTCCTACTGTCCTCGAAGACTCTGCTTCGAATCCCATTCAATTCCCATTCAATACCCTACTAGTATCCACTTCACTTCGCTATGGGCCTCATTTCGTGTATATTCATTGAACAAAGGCATTCTGACGTTTTTGTTATATTAGCTGTATCGATTCTGAGAGTAGCAGCTGAATAGGCCTAAGCAATGATTCAATTAGTTCGAGATTGACTAGTTCATGACAAGCGTTCACCAAACTCAAAGTTAGAATAAACAAATACTTTCAGGTTATAACAGGAACCAAAAATAGGCCTCGAATAAATGACAGCACGCTCCAAATCAAATTTAATCTAGGCTCGTGCTTCCAAGCACGGTTTCGCTCGTGTTGTCAAATACGCGTTGATCGCACATGTTTAATTATATACACAAATAACACAATTCTTCAACTGGGTTGATGCACATACTGCGCTGAGTCGGTGATGAACTTACCAGTCGGTGATATACTTGGACAGGGGAGGAAGAAAAGAAGAACCCAAAGAAGACGGTCAAAATTTGACGTACCTTAAAAACTTGTTTCGTTGAACGCTCGATAATCCAACTGGCAACGCAAAGAGATCAGTTTTTCACTAGTTATAAACCCACGGAAACTCATAGACTTCAACACAGGAATAATACACAAATCCTATGTAACCTGGGCCTATTTCTGCTTTAATTTTGGAATATAGGAGCCTCCTCTCAAGTTAGCTTACGACAAGAAAGACACCAGTTCCAGCATTATCACCGACGGAATCGGTATAATTTCAACAGCGAAGATTTAAATAACACATAAGAAACAATGGTTCATACAAACTGAATACTATGTCCAAGTATGTATTTTATTGTTTCTCATCACAAAAAATCACGCACTAAATACAGCCTTCGACTCCTCCATTTTCCATGGCGTACTAACACTACCCGACTACCCGAAGTTCCGAATACTGAAGTTCGAATTTCTCACCGATACGCCAGCTGCTACCTAGCGACAGCCATTTGAAACTCTAACTTCTGGCGATCCGATTGGTTGACGTTATATACTGATTTTAATGTCGGTAAAAACAGTTTTCAGGTAGAAAAACGCCATATCACCATAGAGTGAAGAAGTTACTTTCATTAATTTCCTTCAGTTATATTCTCAATTTGTATTATTAGTTCAATTTTTTAAGCATAATGTTATTATTACTTATTAATTATTAACTTACTTATTATTAATTATCACCGTACTGTTCTTTATGAAACTGGACTCAACCAGTGTTAAATTTGGTGTTACATTTTTTAATAACGTACCCAAGCTATTATCAATAACATACATACTTTTAAATCTAAAGTAAAAGGCTGTCTCACAGAAAAAGAATTTTATCACATTACAGATTTTTATATAAGGTTTGAATAGCTGAATGGAATGACGAAACATAACATGTAATTATGTATACTGTGAATAAATATTATTACTATTATTATTATTATATTAATTTGTATGGGAAACAGGAAAAACAATATCTAATAGCGACCCTGTTTAACAAACTTCCACCTGATTTATTAAATTTGCAAAAACTATCCGGTGTAAAAATTGAGATAAAAAAATGGATTTGGCAAAGTTGTATCTTATAGTAAATGACCATCTTAAAATTTAAAAAGTCAAATGCTAATATCATGGCAATATCTTTATGACAAGATTAATATATTTTATTTATTATTAAAAGAGAAGTTAAGAAGTTTTTTATTTGTTTAAATTGTAATATCAAGTCAACAAGCTGCTATCCAGACATTTTTTGTGATGTATATTTTTTGTATGACAACATAATTAGTAGACCCACAGACAAGTCTGTTTTGACTTTGTGGGTCTACGATATTTGTAAACAACTTATATTTTGTGAAATAAAAAAATCTTCTCAACAAACTTATTTCAATTTTTCACTTTTTTCACTTATTTAACAATATTTAATTTCTATATATATATATATATATATTATCAAAAATTGTATTTTATATTGATTATTATCCTGTGAACTTTTTATAAACCAGGGACCAATAAAGGTTGTTTAAATAATGTCTTTATTTGGTATCATCACCATGTATCAAGTACTACATAGAAAAAAGGAAGAGATTAAAACAACTCCACCCTTCGCCACTGGTCAGATCCCCTTAAAAACGTACAACCGGTACAGCGGTTCCACTGTATAACTAGGTAAAAACAAATCAACTTATATTGCATACCGGTAATTAAAATATGAATACATCTAAGACACATTTTTTGCTTGTATATTCAGTATCTGAAAATCGTTAGAGTACAAGGTTTCACATGATTTTCAACGTATTGAAAATATCGGTGCTATTCCCATTTTAGAATATTGATATCTTGAACCATTTGAAAGTTATTATCAAAATACAGAATACTCCACTGAATCAACTCCCACGCACTTTCAATCTGGAAATATTACACTATGTTTAAAAGTTCAATGTCATTTGCAGTTCCTTATTTATGGGGACGTCCATAATTATGTTACACTTTTTTAGGCCACTTTGAACCCCCCCCCCCCCATCACAAAAAAAAATATGGTAGGGCCCAAGTCACAAATTCTCAAACCCCTCTTCAAGAAAAAAATAGAAATTGATATCAACAGGTTGTTGGCAAAGGTACAATAAAATGATAAAATTAAAATATCAAATTCTTTGTTTGATTTTTGAGTTGTCAAGCTTGATAATTATTTGATATGCATCTACTGTTTCTAAGGTGGGTATAAATATAAGAATTTATAGGAATGCTGCCAAATAAATAGAACACAAAATTGGCATGTCAATTGGGCCCCCCCCCCCCCCCCCCTCCCTGTAATACCTTGTCATAAATCTTGACGATGGGAATGGTTAAATATTGTAATAACAATAACATATCACAAATGATAATAATAATAGTTTAATACAAAAATATAGAATACAGTATATTTGTACATTTTTTGTAATACTTTCAAAGAGTTATATATTATAATAATACAGTGGAACTTCTATGCATCGTTCCCAGATCCATCGTTTTCCTGCTTGATCATTCCTTTTTCCTCACCCTACTCTGATATAATCAATGTTAAATTTTCCTGGATGGATGGTTTTATTTTCTTGGTCCCTTGAAAAACGTTGCATAGAGGTTCCACTGTAGTTAACCCTTAGCAGTCACATTAATTCAACATTGGCCAACTCTTCGGGTCACATTAACTCGCGCTATCAAAACGCCATTGCTTTCTGTCGGCAGCCCAGACGACTTTCATAAACATCACTCAATACTAGGGTTGTGCAAACAGTTTGAAAACAAATTTAAACCTTTGTTGTTACTTCAAAATTTAACACTAGGCCCTATATGTTCGAAAACAAACTTTTTCAAACCTTCTCGCAAATTCGAATTTTACACGAATCCATCATGGTGGCTCTACTAAATCTGAATCTCAAAGGCTGTAGGTCTATTCGAACCGTCATGGCAACCTTTCTGTCAATGTGTTTTGATCAAATATTGTATTTGTCTGTATTATGTTTTAAATAGGTAGTAGCCATGAGTGAAAGAAGAGCTGCTTTAGAGGTGATGAGTAATGAAGAAGACAATAGTGGGTTAGCCAGTGTGCTAGAACTTTATCAAGTTTTGTTTTGACATTATTGCACTGGTGACAATCAAATTCCAATGTTTCTTGCTTCAAAAAGGTAGGCCTATTCAAACTGAGAACATGATATCATCATTCAACAGTATTTCCTATTCTGTATAAAATTTTCAAATTGAAATAAATGAACACACAAACTGTATTCCAAACTTCATTTGGTAAATATACCTCAGGTATTTTTCAGGTACCTGTTATTTTTTAGGACATCTAACATGGTGGTGGATGATAATTTGGCCTATTTACGTAGAGTAAGGTTTGAACAATAAAGTTACTACCGGTATATTGTTATATAAGAATACTCAAATCATATCCCCCAACTCTAACCATGATCACTGAAAACTCTAGATCCTCAAAACTTGACAATAAAAAGTTGGGTTAAATATGGCATATTTTCCCATTATTTCTGATAACCAAACAATTCATTTTATATGTATTTTTTTAAATGATAAAGTTCGGAAAAAGTTCGGAGTTTGCCAACTTTTGAGTCTTGAGTTTGAGTTCGACTTCAAAAAACCAAGTTCGCACAACCCTACTCAAGACCATTATTGTCAGAATTGAAACATTTGAATTACATTATCTATTTTCCTATCACAGACAGAGTAGTTGAACAGTTGGAAACATCCAAAACAATTCTACATAATACACAAGTATCATATTTTTGCAGGTCGAGAAGTCAGTTGAATTGCCGACTTGATACAGAAAACGTTCATTGAGTCGTGTCAATTTCATTCATAGATGACATTGCTGTACTTTCTTTTTGATACACAGCACAAAATTGGATGTCGGGCCAGTTCCGACAGACAACCAAAATGGGGTTAATGTCAAGTACCGTAATGGTATAATACCAAATAGGATCTGAAGGACAAATACAGTTCAATTAGGAAAATATCAAAACACAAATAGACAGTACAATAAAAAATGGAAACAATTGAAAATAGCTGTCATAAATGTATTTTTATGGAATTACGGTAATGATCTTAAATAGAAGAAATATTAAAAGATACTAATAAAAAACTGATCCAAACATCAGGAAATATCAGGGTTGGTGTTGGCTCGTGAAGGTTGCTGTAGTTTGTTTCGTAGATCTTCCACGACTTGTACACTTGGCGTTCATCGTCTGCGCTTTCCGCGACTCGTGGATGCTTCTGGTTCAGTATCCTCTTCGGTTCGTTTCAATTTGATCATGGCTTTCTTGATATTGAACACTTTAATGGCTTCCTATTCATAAATAACAATATGAGTAATTTAAAATCAACAATTTAAAAAATCATAATTAAGTCAACGTGAGGTAATTGCCAGTTGACTTGAAAGTGAAGAAGATCTTGCTACGCAAAACAATGGCTCTTCATTTGGAATAGACAAGACGTAGATGTCATCCCAAAGATAAAAAGTTCACAAAAATTAATCCCTGCATTCAAGAAAGAAACACGTCGAATTAAACAATGATTTTACAGTTATTAATTAGTGATTGGAGATGATAAAAGAGTTCAAATTACAAATTATCAAAATATTTAACATTACTGTTCCTATGTCTATGGTTGAGAATCAGGTTTGATTAGAATAACGTTGAATTTCAAATTGACCGAGTTCGAAATAACGAGGGTTTACTGTACAGTGAAACCTCAATCTATCGTTTTTCAAGGGCCCACATAAAACAAAAAAAAATAATCCAAGCAGGAAAATGTAAAATTGACCTTAGGTGGAACAAAATGAACATTAGAAGTGGGAAAACGATTGATCCGGGAACAATGACCAATGACGGTTCCACCGTGACATACCTTCCATTCTTCCATGTTCATCGATATAATCATCTGGTTGTTCTTGGAAGCGGAGGAACTGCTGCCGCTCGATCCTTTGTTCTTTGGCATCCGAGGTTTCACCACGGGCAGTCCGTCGTCATCTGCGGCAAACAAGTCGTTGATACTCGCCTTATTCATAATGGTGGCAAAGACGCACTCTTATGACGACTATGATCTATTGATGTCGGTAAGATGACGGTAAGATGAGATGAAAATTTATGCTTTGGACAGTTTTTGTGACAACTATAGAAGCATAGATAAGCATAGAAGTGAAAGATATCCTACTCTGTAGTAAGTTCACACCTCTTTTTCTTCAACTGAGGCACCGGTATTTAAAAGTGGATTTTGCTGACTATATAATAGATGTAATGAAAATAATCGCTGAATGCTTATTAGACGATTAAAAAACATGTTTCACACTGCATACATTGCGTTTTGAAAGAGAATACAATAACACATCTCTTTGGGAAATCATCAGAACTGCAATACCGTCTCTAGCTCATTTTGTATATTTTGTTGGCTCGATGCGTTTTGTATAAATGCTCCACAATTGTTCTTCATCCCTTCACTCTTGACTTATTAGTATACTGTAGTTTAAATTACAATTTGTTAAATAAGCCAATTATTTCTGTGGTGGTTATATCACCCTTGAGATGCAACATTCAAATGATTCTAACTTGTCACTTCTAAATGATGAATTGAAAAATGAATTATTATTCATCGTTGACAACTCAACGTTCTGTGACACGTACCTAGGTTGAGCTCCGCGAAGCCATCTTTGACGAGGAACGACAAGTGGAAGATATTCTCGACGGTGTAGCCGAACGAGGTCGGGTCCGTGACAAACTGGAAGTAGCAGATTGGCTGGTCGTTGTTCTCCTTGAATCTTGCTTGAAGGCAATTGAAAATAATTTGTACTGTCGCTTCGACTTGATCTTCGGTTTTGTCAACGGTTTTTACCTGAAAGAGAACATTTACACAATGATATTGAATGAGACAAATTCGGTTAAAATCAGGTTGTTCTGTTTTGTACATTGTTTTTCTCATGTGCACTCCACAAAACCAAATGAAACTTTTTCTAGGTATTGGGTAGGCCCTAATCATTTTCCAAAATTAGATTCGGATAGCCTGTTGCCAGTACAGTTGGTGGAGTAACAGTCGGAGGAGTATACTTTGAGAAATTGGTCGTTGAAATTTTGAAAATACAATACAGTGAAACCTTTATATGCATCGTTCCCAGATCCATCGTTTTCCTGCTTGTACCATTCATTTTTTCTAGACTAACTCCCATTTCATCAATGCTAAATTTTCCTGGATGGATTGTTTTCCTGCATGGATGGCTTTATTTTCCTGGTCCCTTGAGAAACAATGGATAGAGGTTTCACTGTACTAATAGGAATAATATAACGTAAAAAGGAGGAAATGCTTTCACCCAAAAACATTGAAATTTTGAGATGATGAAATCTGGACAGCAATGACAGACATGCTTGACAAGTTTGACAGAAATGGAGTAGGTGAGAAACCAAGCTGTGTACATTTTCGTTTCATTCATCTTACAATGCATTTGCCGAGTTTTCCTAGTTTACCAAATGACTCGACAGTTAAATGATTTATAATTATTAGGGTTGATGTTCAATGTGCGTCATCAACAAAACATCAACAATAAATTGATGATGTTGAAATAGAATAATCGTTATCTGTCAAATGTTGGGCAAACTGCTAACGTATTTTGTATAGACTGTAGAATTTATAGGATATTAAGAAATCCAACTGCATCTTTCAAAGCATCAAAACCTTGAAGTTACAGTAAAATTGAAATTTCATATTAATTTTAATAGAATTAATTCTTATAAGGCCTACTTTTAATTTCAATAGTTTGTATTATCGAAATATTGACAACTGAACTTGAGGGTCAAAACTTGGTAAGGACCTAAACTATTGTTTGAATTACAAGAAAAGTTGAATATTCGGTGTTTGAAGTACCCATAACAGAACTTGGGCCTACTGTATTTAGTCGATAGATGACTTTTTTCTTGTCATACATAAAAATATTGAATATAAAACCGTTCATTGTGTAATGAACGAGAAATCATTAAAACAGAGGTCTTCTCTGTGCTAATCAGCTACAAAGACGAACGAACGGATGAACAACGAACGAAGAGAATACGTACGTTCTCCGGCCGCTTTTTCTGAACTTCCACCCGTTTCTCTCTTGGTTCCCGCGGACGCCTCGTCTTTGGTTCCACCTCGCCCTGGACGAACGTGCCGAGTATGTAATCGAACGACGGGACGTAACTGAAACAAGCGTTTGTGGCGGGGTCGAGTTTCGTCCAGTCCCAAACGTGGTGCACTTCGTAGAGCGGGCTGTCTTTCAGGCAATTCACCTGAGATACAATAGAGAGCAATAGGTATTATATCATGCTTTGTCTAGCTTTATGATGAGTGTCAAAATTGGTTGAATATTTTGAACACTGCAGCGTAAACCTGCCCTTCTGCCTTCTAACATTCATCACAGAGATTGAAAACGATTTTGCCAAATTAATTCGACCTGAAACGGTTAAAAAACGTGGCGTTTGATCACGATATCCTGAATCATTTCGAAGTCAAAAAAGTTTGGAAATTGAAAGAAATGCTGGCCATATTTTCTTTATCCACACAGTTTTGTTATTAGTCCGGACTTACGGACATGCCCCTACAAACCACTTTGCCCTGTTCATAAAATATTTTATGACATTCGACATGACCATACCGGTATCGCTCGGAACTTGTTCGTTTTTGCAAAATATCGGCTCGTAAACCACAATATTCGAATTGTTTCAGGCTAAAACGATTCAACTAAACTGTTTCCTAGCTATATGATAAACGTAGTCTATGATCCAACAACTAGCCCAAGGTACGTCTCTCATAGGCTATATCCAAGAACAATTTTACATGAACATAGAAGTAGACCTACTAGTATTTGAAACTAAATTGAAAAAAGCAAAACCAATAGACATCAATGCTCTTGTAATCTCTATTAACAATAAAAATAGATGACACGAGAATATAGAACTGACAGTACATTTTGATTAAAATATGAATTTAGTAGCCCTACTGTACTACAAGTCTACAATTCACCAACATTTGCAAACCATTTCAACAAATAGGTCTACATTCTTAAATAATTCATGTCGGCTTACCACACTGTCGATGAAAACAGTCGGACTAAAGGTGTCGAGATTAGCGTCAATCGCGTCTGCTTCGCCTTTGATCAACACTGACGCGAGTGACATGAAGTATGCATCCTGAGCCGCGAGCGACGCATTCGCGGTCTGGTTATTTCTGGCATCTGGGGAGGCTCCTTCAGCTGGCTTGGTTATAGCTACAGCACAAATCAAAATCTGCATTACTTTCTTCACTTAAAAATAATAGACCTTACGTTCAAATGTCCAATATAACCGACAGGTTTCACGTTGCACGATATGTGGCGATAATGTGTTCCGGACTTTCGGAAACTGAAATATACTACTATATATACTATACTAAATACTAAATACTATACTATACTAATACTAATACTATACTAATACTATACTAAATATACTATATAACTATATATCTATATAACTATGTAATACTATACTAATACTATACTAATACTATACTAAATATACTATATAACTATATATAACTATATATCTGTTACAGGCGCTAAATGACCTCGCTGTCGATGCGCCTTAAAACTCTAATATTCATTCATTCTATATATCTGCGGTGGAAATTTATGGTCACCAACAGCACAGTCCTGGTGTTTTAGTTCATTGGTTATAAATATTTAAAATGGGGTGGTAAGATCGCCCTTGTGGTGCCCCGTCCAAACGATTCCATCTTTCATCCACAGCCTTAATTGGGGAACAATAATTTTGTATCAAGTTTCGATGTTATTAAAACAAATATATAAATATCTTGGTGCCTACCGGTCAGTAAAGTCAGCCAGGAAACTGAAATTATCACCAGTAGGCCCTACTTGAAGCATATTATTCTAGTAATTATCTTTTTTCAAATCAATATTGATCACTATTTCAATATGATGCCGAATATTCCAATTTGATATTGAAACAAAGTAGGCCCACTAAAAAATTGAATTGATTGAAATATTGAACAATTCAATGGAACCCTTGAATTTAATAAGGCGTTCTACTATTCTCTATATATAAGTGTTGTTTATGGGTGCACAACATCTAGGTTATTAGCGAGTCATTAGGCAAAGGCATTGAGTTTACACATTGAGTTTAACACTATAAACTCAATGCCGAAGGCTAGGTACAAGAGTGGCATCTGACGCCTGGATTTATAGTCCTGTGACAACGTACGCTTGTAACTTTTTTTAATGCTGCTCAATGACCCCACCAACAGCTAGGTTATACGGGGATCCCCTTATAACTTTGTGGGTGAATTGCAAATGATAAAATACACAGGTAATTGTACATTATTTATGAACTGATGTTGTCTCCACGGCATTCCAGAATGAACTACCACTCAATTTCTTGTCTTTAATTTAGTACGGTACCTATGTAGGCCTACAGTAGTCAAAAGTGCAACTATATTCATAGGCCTACGTCATAATAATACAAATTAGAGTGAGTTCAAGTTAGAGACAAAGTAAGATTCTAAAAGGCCTACTCTTGACATTAGATAATTAATTATTATTAAAGCCTACAATACTCACTGCCTTTTACCAACACGTCAGCACGATCCATTGCTCTTCTCAATTCTCCTGGAATGTTTTCGCTGCCAGGTAATTTTGTTCCTTGCAGACCTGGAAGATTTAATAATTGATGTTTCATCATGTAGGCCTACTGTATGGCCTACTGCATCTAGGAAGATACCTGCCATGGTTCTCGGAAATATTGGAACAAAGAGATGTGTTAGGCACCAATGTAATATTGATAAGTAGAGTAGTAGGAATAGTACACGTTTTTTTTTCTTAGTGGGTTGTAATAGGCCCAGTTATTTGAAGTGTAGCACTTTGTGGCATTACTAGATGAGCGTAGCGAAGATTCCATTTAACATACTGAAAAAAAATGGGAGCCATTTTTATGTTTGTTTTTTCCTAATTTTGTATGTGGCATACAGGTCAGGAAAAAATACCTATCGACTTGAAACTTTTTCTACATATTTCTGTCATACCAGAATAAGTTGGGAATGTTTTTCAGAAAAATCGGTCGGAAGGTTTTTCCGGAAAAAGAATCGGAAAGTTTGAAAAATCCTCATAAGAATAACCCGGAGGAAAAATACTTGAAAAATAAGAATTCTTCAAAAGCTCTCAAATTTTCACCGAATATGAAGAATACTATTGTACACCTTTTCAGAGATTTTTGCAACAATCGGATGAGAAATAATGAAGAAAACGCATTCAAAACGTACTTTCACTTTAAACAAAGTCAATTAAATCTATAGCAACAAGTGTCATCAATTAAATTAAAACGATTGAAATCATTTATGAATGAACAGGGAGGCCATGACATAAGTGATTCCGCTAGGGTTTCTGAACATTTGAAGTGATTCAATATCTGTAGATGTAAACTGAGCTGACAAATTATTTTTCCTTGTACATTTCTATACTTCCGAGGGTAAATTTACTGATTAACGTACTACGCCTTTTTTTTCAATTCGGTTGAAGTATATAAGTTCCGTTCCGCCTGACGGCGGTATACGCGAGGTTTGGACACCAACCTGACCTTAACCTAACCTACTGACCACCTTTGTCACCTTTGTCAAATCACAAAGCATCAACTTGAAGCGAGTAAAAAACATCATCTGATTGGTCTGAATTTGGCTTACGTCATAGGTTAAAAGGAGTAAGTCATAAGAAATGGATTTTTTTTCATTTCTTATAACCTATCACCTAATCGCTAAGTTTGTTATTGTAAACGGTTACAATGGAAACGCCACCATCCATTTCGCTTATACACTATAACACTAAATTGCTACCGGTATTTCATAATCATTAATCACTATTCCATATTTCAATTGTGAATCAGGCTTCACCTAATCCCAACCATCACCATCACCACCCCCTCCCCCCAAAAAACTAACATAACCCTACACCAATAAGACTGACTATAATTTGGCAAATTTAGTGCTCTTGTGCCCACGACAATCATGTTAAATTTGCAGCCTTATTTCAACCAACCCCCTCATCTTGGAATCTTACACAAGGGAGACTTGGGGGCAAGACAAAATAGTTGAACTCTTTGCCACTAGGTGCCTCATCCACCAAAGTAGTCAAATGGCCAAAGTAATGCTCCTTATCAAAGCGATCATTGCAGCACAATGGTTAGCACCATAATAAAATAAAAATAATTAAAATAAAATAAAAATAAAATAAAATAACCTAATAAAATAACCTCTCATCTCGTCGTTCCATCATCTCATTCATCATCCACCAACGCCAATAGATCGTAGCCATCAGTATAGTGCGTCGTTAAAATCCAATATAAAAAATATATATGACAGATCATGTTTATTTATCGGTAACTGGTGTCGGGTGCACTCCAACTATTTGCCCCAAGTCTCCCTTGTCCAGACTCTGAATCTTGTCAGTAGGTCTATATGCTTTTAAATCGATGTTCAAGCGTAGCCTACATGACAGGCTGAATTAAGCAGGTTCTAGGCATAGGCATTGAGTTTATAGTGTAACAACACTATATACTCAATGACCTAGGGGGCTAGGCCTTGGCATTAACTTAGAGGAGGTTGTGAACTTTATATTAGGCCTAGACTACACTACGTTAGTTAGCATGCTCAAACTTCGAAGACGTATGACAACATAACCTCAATCACATGCAGTTGCTCTCACTTCTCCCAATTTTATCCAATCCAACGCATATAACTTACATCTCAATTCATTCATGCGCTCAATGAGCTCCTGATACCCTTCGTTTTCCATTTTCACAAGTTTCACTGTAAACAATGAGGGATAACTGTAGAAATGTTGAGAAAATGAACAAGTACATTAACAAAAAACAGCCATTTTCAATTTTTCAATAAAACTTAAAAGCGGGAATCGAAGAAAAGGTGGTAGAACAAGGCAACGATCTTAGTAAGTTGGCAACAAGTGTTGCCAGATGATAGAGCACGCAGATTGCCGCTAGATCGCCCAGAGATCGCCCCAAAGCGCCGACTTTAAATTACTGGATTCAGCCCGTAGTTCTCGCGACCAATAAGGCCCTTGTTCTCAATACAAAATATTCAACATTTGTAATATATTGCAATTGGAAATAATATAAATTAACACCATAATAATACACATATACATAATATACACATAATATACATAATGTATTAACTCATAGGTATTAATAATATATTTAAAAAATCAAATGAATATTTCTTTCATCGTTTTTTAAAAAAATCATTTCATCATTCTTTCTTTGTGATTAAACAAAAGTCATCAAGAGAAAACGAAAACACAATTGTCAATTGAGTAATAAATGAACATTGAAATATTTCCAAGTGCGACTTGAAACTTTCAGTCCCTTGCATTCTGTATAAAGAAGATATTTGTATTATTTTTGTATCACTTCTTAATTATCAGACTTATTATTAAATGTGTAAATGTCACTTTCTTTATTGATGGTGTGTTCTGGGATCTCATAAACGCATAATAAATTAAATGTGAAGACATAAGAGGTTTAAATACCCCACTCCGGCGTGAAAGCGCCCAATCTGGATCTGGTAACACCGATTGAACAACAGTGTCGCTCTGCACAACTTCATAATCTATGTGCTGTCTATAGTAATGACCCCAACACAATGTTTGGAAAAATGTTTGATTTTAAACTATAAGATCAACCATAATTTTGAAGTATAGTCCATTTTATAGGCTCGTTCTAATTTAAAGTACGATAATATGCATTGTTTTCAAGAGATTATTGAAATACTTACTCTATCAGTCTCACAAACATTATTGAATGCATTTTCAATGTAGGATTTACTGTAAGTTCACTTGTATCATTAAGTATATAGTGTTTGTATGTTTAAAATGATATTAAAGTGAATCCAAGCCTGACTATTTTATTACATGATCAAGTAACACCATTTTGGGTTTACTCATGATGAGCTCATCATCAAACTTAATTAGTGACATCATTTTAGGTAATACATTTATTTTATAAGATGGTTTATACAGTGCTATCTTGATTTTTTCATTTTAAAAGTAAATAATTGTTGAAAAATATTATTTATAAATCAGTCACTATAAATAATTTCATATTAAATTTGAGTGAAAAAAAAATGTAAGAAAATTTACATTGAACTATTTTCCTTTTACTCAAACAAAACAATTCTAATTTGGTCAAGATTTGTATAACTTTTATGAACTTTCAACTTAATCTAGCTTACCATTCAAGTTCTAGTTGGATAAGTGAAGCAAAGACTAAATTTGACCATACTTTATATTTTTTATTTGTTGTGCTTTAAATGACAAACAGAAGCACAAGTCATGATGAAACTTGACATGCATAATGTTGTCATCCAAGCTCAAATATCACAATATTTTTCCATTTTGAGGTGCAATCGGTTAGACTACTGATGAGAAAATCCATTTCGAAATATTGAAAATTTCCCTAAGAATAACCCAAAGGAGAAATTTAAAATGAAAGAATATTTTCTTAGAATGTATTCAAATTTCATATACAGATCATTTCAAAGTTTACATGCATTCGTTCAGCCGTTTCTAAGAAAGTATTACACTGTGGTCATCATGTAGTTTTTTTACATCAATTAGCCAGTTTTACAAATTCTTTTGTGTAATTTTTTTCCATCAATTACATCTATCAAGAAACCCCAGGTCATAAGGAATTAAGCAACAGGTATAACCACTTGAATTGTGAAATGATTAAAACTAGTAATGAATAAAACAGGAAGGCAGTGACATAACTGTGACTCGAGACATAAATATGCCTATATCTCTTACACTTTTACTCATATTTTCTACTTCCTAAAGTAGAAAATAAGTGAATGTTGAACTGAAATGAAGGTATAACAAAATCAAACACCACACCATGTACGAAATGAAAGTAGACCCAGGCCCTACTAACTTGAATATTTTTGGGTTCATTAGGCCCTATATAATATTTTACGCACTTTAAAATGAAAAGAGAAACTGAGAATACCGGTATGTAAGGAATGAATATAAATATAGTGGGATGAAAATGTGAATAAAAAACAACGAGGTCAAGCCAGTTTGGATGATACACGATTAACACGTCTCAAATGTAGACCACTTATAATATGGAATGAATATACTTTATTGATTATAAATGGTTTCACAAAAGAAGGTACGTTAACGATTTGGATCGTCGACACTCGCAGTTTCCATAGTATTACTTCTATGTTGTTGGTCTCTACGTGATGAAACAATGAGTTCCACTACTCCCAGTGCTTTCACCATGGTTGGTGTGACTTTCTCCATCTTGGAAGCAATCACTGTTAAGTTCTGTTCAATTTCCTTCATCCCTGTCATTATTTCAGTCATTTGCTGCAAGAAGAAAAGTAGATCAATGGCATCGGTAAGCGTAGCAACAATTTTGAGGCTCTGCCTGTACGCCTAAAGGTATTGTACGGGAAAAAAACAATTTAGTTATTTTTTGTTGTGAATTTGTGTGTGTCACTGTATGGGAGTTTTGGATGCATACATAGCATCGCACATCGTTAATCACTGTGTAAGTATTAGTCATATTTCGTAATTTGCAGAGGAAATCCTAAAAATACAAGAGAAAAAATGTAATGAAATTATTTCAGCAAGAAAAAAAATGTAATAAAATTGTTTCAGGTAAATTTATAGTAAGCTATGCCGATCTATTTTATGGTTCTATTAGGTACATTAGGTACTATTAGGTTAGTTTTTTTTAAAGAGATGGTTGGGGTTAGCCTATGGTTTGGGTTAAATGGACATAAAAAGACTGGAATTTTACAGTTCAAACCTTACCCTACATACAATAACCATGCCATTAGCGAGCATGACCTAACATGGACCTAAAAAAATCAGTGTGACTTATTAGATGAGCGTAGCAAAGATTTCCTTTCACGTACCGAAAAAAATGGGCTTCGTTTTTGTGTTTTTTTTTGTTTGTAGGCCCAATTTTGTACGTGGCATACAGGTCAGGAAAAAATACCGATCGACTTAAAAATGTTTCTATATATTTTTGTCATGTACCAGAATAGGCTGGGATTGTTTTTCAGAAAAATCGGTCAGAAGGTTTTTCCGGAAAAAAATCGTAGAGTTTGAAAAATCCTCATGAGAATAACTCGGAGGAAAAATACTTGAAAAACAAGAATTCTTCAAAAGCTCTCAAATTTTCACCGAATATGAACAATACTATTATACGCTTTTCCAGCTAGATTGCAACAATCGGATGTGAAATAACAAAGAAAACGCATTAAAGGTGAACATTTTATTGAATATTTGGATCAGTTGGTTTTGCAAAGTGTATATGCGACAGGTTGCAGCACTATAGATATCAACAAGTTGCAGGTAAGGTTTTTGAACCTTTAATATAGTTTTAGAGAAGCGTAGCTATGATATATTCGTGATTGAAAGCAAAGTGGCTGACATCTGGTGACGTTCTAGAGAACTGTGGCGGAGGCAGATTCTTTCAAATTATATACAAATTAATTAATGTGTAATTACAATATTAAATACAGAATTAAAATTACTGAAATTAATAATTATTAAAATTACAATATTAATTAAAAATATAATGTGTGTAAGCATACAACAACATGACATCTAGGCCCAACTGCCTCCGGACGGCCAATCGCCCACTTCGACAGTGCTGCTGCCTGGTTAGCTTTTAATCACGAATATGCTGTGCGTTTGAAGTAATACAAGGTCCGTAAATGTGGATTGGGCTGACAGAATATTTTTCATTCTAGATTTTCATACTTCTAAGCTCATCTCACAACGCGCATCCTGCATTTTCCTAGTTATACATTCATCCCATTTCCTTTGTTTGCTATCTGCTTCAACAGCTTTGCATTGCCATCGAGTTTGAAACACTCTACACACAATACCGTAGTCTACAATTTACGGTGGAAAATAGGTAAAACATAAAAACTCCAATACACCTCTATAGCTATCTTTGAAGCTGTTTAATATGTTCACTATAAACTCAATGGTACAGGCATAGATAAAGACGCCTTCCCATAAGGATATTTATTAGGGTTGCCGTTCGATCAAAAAATCGTGATCGAAATCGAAGTTCACAATATCGAAAATCGATCGAATCGAAATCGATTGCATTTTTATCGAAAATCGATCGAATTGACAAATCGAAATCGAATCGAAAAACAAACTAGCAAAATACCATGTTTATATACCCCGCACGCGCTATATATATAAGTATAATGTTACCAATGGAAGCGAGCGCATAACTCGTGACGTCTCGCTCTACTCTTGTACTGTTGTACGCTTTCGATCTTCGAAAACTTTTCGATATCGATCAAATCGAAAATCAAAAAGTACATACCGGTATCGAAATCAAATCGAAAACCTATAATCGAAAATCGATCGAAATCGAACGGCAACCCTTATATTTATTCACTCGATGGTACAGGCATTGGAAATTTGTAACTTATGGTACAGGCTATACTCTATGTAGAAATAGGATAGGGTCACGACTAGGCCTAGACAGATTTGATAAGAACAGAAGAGGCTTAGGGCCATTCAATGCTAGGGCATACAAGCATGATACAAGTTAATTTTAAAAAATTCCAAGGAAATTAAAGTCTGAATAATGAAGATAGAGTAGCCTAAAGGCGGAGAGAAATATTTTAGCTGGAAACATTTTGATTTAAAACAACTGTTCATTTTTCATAACTTTCATTAGATGGGCCATTGATTTTGTAAGTTTGGATAGGCCTAGGTCTGGGACTACCTACGAAGTAGGCCTAGTATATACTAGGCCTGAATATTTTTTGGTCTAGGCCTACCGTTGGCCTACCTCATCGAAAGTATCATACAATGCAGCTGTTGTTTTTGGATTATACGCCTCTTCGGTATTTGTAACATTCAGTTTTGCTCTGGCATACGACACAGAGCTTACGTGTGACATTTTAAATGTTGACAGTGATTATGAGCAAGTGAAACTGAAATATCTATGTATAAGACTAGCTCAGTTGTGAAGCTGTCAAGTGACACATAACCCCACTTTGTTTTCTTCACTTTACGCGCGCATTACACTTCGACTCAACAGCGTATCGATATTTGCGATTAGTCGAGCTTTTGGTAGTACGCTACTTTCCTTCTTCAATGCCCAGTTGTTAATCAATGTTAACTGTAAGCCGGTGTGAAGTTGGCTCCCGGCTCCCTGGCTCCCTGGCTCCCTGGCTCCCTGGCTCTCTAGGTGAAGAGGCCTAAACTGAGAAATGACCAACTTAAGAAAAAAATCACCAAATTCATACAAAATGTGAAGTTGGCTCCCGGCTCCCTGGCTCCCTGGCTCCCTGGCTCCCTGGCTCCCTGGATCCTTGGTAACAAAAGGAGGAGATAGATAAAAAGTTGAAAAAATATGGAAAATTTGTGTGACAAGATCATTGATTGGTTTGTTGAGTGAAAATGTCTAGTATGAATAAAAAATCAAGAGAATTGACAAAAGAATGGTGAAATTTTTGATTTAGAGAAATCAGAACCAATTGAGATGAAAGAAGGATTCCAAGTTTACAGATAAGAGAAAAAAGAACATTTTTTTGAAAAAATAGAAACATTTTTTAAATTAGAATTTGTCGTTGTCCAAAGATGAGACTGATCACAGTCGTCAAGGAGCAGCCCCCCAGCAAAACTACCGTCTCAGTTTGGCTTGTGCACATCAAGTTTACGAATGGAAAAATACAAAATTCCAAATTTGATGGAAAAAAATGATTTTTTTTTTTTCACGTCAAAAATTGAAAATGTCCAAATATGACACCCTATAGAAATCACACCTGACACATATGGGGATAGTACCAATTTTTCATTATTTCTTGTGCACATCAAATTTAGCGACTAAAGGGAAAATGAATTCCCAAAATTTGGATTATTTTGATTGAAAATTCTATAAATTCCAAATTTGACGATGTCCAAGGAAAACCCATATACAGTTCATAGGCCTATTTTTTGTCATTCGGAAAGTGTTCATACATCGGCTTGTGCACCCTAGGTTTTCGAGTAAAAAAAAAAACAGTTAAAAAACATTTTTGGGAGCCAGCTTTTTGGAAAAATAGAAACATTTTTTAAATTAGAATTTGGCGTTGTCCAAAGATGAGACTGATCACAGTCGTCAAGGAGCAGCCCCCCAGCAAAACTACCGTCTCAGTTTGGCTTGTGCACATCAAGTTTACGAATGGAAAAATACAAAATTCCAAATTTGATGGAAAAAAATGATTTTTTTTTTTTCACGTCAAAAATTGAAAATGTCCAAATATGACACCCTATAGAAATCACACCTGACACATATGGGGATAGTACCAATTTTTCATTATTTCTTGTGCACATCAAATTTAGCGACTAAAGGGAAAATGAATTCCCAAAATTTGGATTATTTTGATTGAAAATTCTATAAATTCCAAATTTGACGATGTCCAAGGAAAACCCATATACAGTTCATAGGCCTATTTTTTGTCATTCGGAAAGTGTTCATACATCGGCTTGTGCACCCTAGGTTTTCGAGTAAAAAAAAAAACAGTTAAAAAACATTTTTGGGAGCCAGCTTTTTGGAAAAATAGAAACATTTTTTAAATTAGAATTTGGCGTTGTCCAAAGATGAGACTGATCACAGTCGTCAAGGAGCAGCCCCCCAGCAAAACTACCGTCTCAGTTTGGCTTGTGCACATCAAGTTTACGAATGGAAAAATACAAAATTCCAAATTAGTACGTGGCAATAAGCACTCCTATTAGGCTGGCCTTATTACCACGTAGTTTGGTTGAATTATCTATATTTACTCCCATGTGAAGTTATGTCTCCGCTCCGCTCATCCAATCATCTCTTAGCACATCATCAAGATTTTGTGGCCCAATCGTTTCATAATAAACTGTCTTCATAATACATACGTATTTTCGCATAATCATATAGTCCTACTAACTTCTATATGTTCTCATGCTTTTGTTTTTATGTTTCTATTGTCTCCCTCTTCTTCCACCGTATTGCACAAATGCTCCCACGAATCAAAATCTCTGAATTCAACACTGGTCTCAACTTGCATGTATGTGGTGGGCATTATGGCATATGTTGTTCTGAATGTGCAAAACAAATTTGCAATCGTGTTGTTAATCCAAAAAAATTACAAACTTGTTCTTATTCTGTGGTCTTGGTTATAAAACGACGTGATTACCTGGCTGTCTGGTGGTTTCGTATTCATAGCTAGGCCTATAGACCGGCCTAGACCTAGTGGCGACTGCCGAGTACCGACTAGATATTTTGATAAATTCCCCGTGATAATGACATTATACGATTGTATAATGTTGATCCTTTATTATCCCAGAATTTGATCCTCTAAAAACCAAACATTGTCCAGCTAATACAGGTCAAACACATACGTTACTTGGTTCAATGGTTGCTTTTTGCGAAATAACTATGATACCACGACGTTTCATCTGTCAAACAGCTAGGCCTAGTTGCATGCTGATCTGACTGAACGTGTGTACCAGTACCAGTAATGAGGAATAAAGTGATAATGTTGTATCTGTAACCTATGTGAGGGTTCTATTCATTCATATCAATTCTATAATCATCAATGAGCAGTCTAGTTGTGAAAAGTATTATGGTTGTGAGTGACCCAGCCTAGGCCTACTGAAAATATCAATCTTCATGGAGCACAAACCATCACGATCTTCGTCCAAAAGGGCGACCTGGGTCACGGGTCGTAACGTTAACATTTTTCACACCTAGACCGCACATTACTGATTTTGGAATTAATATGAATGAATGGAAACCTCACATAGATACAACATCATCACTTTATTCTTCATTACCGATACCGTCAAAGAGTCAACGGAGTGGCTATAGCCACGAATTTTCGTGTCACGAATTTCGTGATTCTAAGACATGAAAAAACTATGCTCACGAAATTCTTGGAATTTCGTGAATCTAAGACATGAAAAAACTATACACACGAATTTTCGTGAAGTTCAACTTTCGTGAATCCAAGACATCGAAAAACTATATCCACGAAAATTTATTTGGCAACGTCTCGAATTTCGTAACTACTTAAAATTATTTTCGTGTGGAATTTCGTGAATCTAAGACATGAAAAAACTATACACACGAATTTTCGTGAAGTTCAACTTTCGTGAATCCAAGACATCGAAAAACTATATCCACGAAATTTCAGTTGTAAGGTCACTTCAGTATCGTAATTTTCGTGTCACACGAAAATATCGTGTCAAACGAAAATTTCGTGAATCTAATGTATGAAAAAACTATATCCACGAAATTTCAGTTGCAAGGTCACTTCACTATCGTAATTTTCGTGTCACACGAAAATCGTGGATGCTCCACGAAAATATCGTGTCAAACAAAATTTCGTGAATCTAGTGTATGAAAAAACTATATCCACGAAATTTCAGTTGCAAGGTCACTTCACTATCGTAATTTTCGTGTCACACGAAAATCGTGGATGCTCCACGAAAATATCGTATCAAACAAAATTTCGTGAATCTAGTGTATGAAAAAACTATATCCACGAAATTTCAGTTGCAAGGTCACTTCACTATCGTAATTTTCGTGTCACACGAAAATCGTGGATGCTCCACGAAAATATCGTGTCAAACAAAATTTCGTGAATCTAGTGTATGAAAAAACTATATCCACGAAATTTCAGTTGCAAGGTCACTTCACTATCGTAATTTTCGTGTCACACGAAAATATCGTGTCAAACGAAAATTTCGTGAATCTAGTGTATGAAAAAACTATATCCACGAAATTTCAGTTGCAAGGTCACTTCACTGCCATAATTTTCGTGTCACACGAAATTGCGATGTTGCCAAGTCATAATTCAGTTGTGATTTTCGTGGATATAGTTTTACGCTGTCTTGGATTCACGAAAATACTTTCGTGGATATAGTTTTTCGCAGCCTTAGATTCACGAAATTTCGTGGATATAGTTTTTTCATATACTAGATTCACGAAATTCGTGGGTATAGCAGCTGCCAAGAGTCAATACACTACACACACAGGTCTAACTGTTTGACAGATGAAACATCGTGGTAATTATTTCGCAAAAGGCAACCAAGTAACGTTTGTTTTAGACCCGTATATCTTGGACATTATTTGGATTATAGGGCATCAAATTTTAGGATAATGAAGGGTCAACATGATGAAATCGAATAATGTCATCATTAGTCCGGAAATTAGACAAAACAGTCGGTACTATAGGTCCAGGCCTTCTCCGATTACGAAACCACCTGGTAGCTATAATGGATTTGCCCAAGTGACATTTCGAGTTCAAGTACAAGGCCTAGGCCTGTTTTGCCGTGTTCTTGTCAGGCGACGGCTACATACAATGAATGATGTTTTGGGAAGGATGAGAGTGATGTGAATCGATTGAGTACATCACAATAATTTTTATATCATCGAGTGATTTTACTTAATCCTTGAAATCTTTCAAAACGGTCGATATGTGTTTGACAAGCACCGGTAGGCCTAGGCGGATGCCTAATCGAATCACATGCTCAACCTGGCAAAATAATAGTATAGACTAGGCCTAGCTTTTATAACACTAAACACCTTCACCAACAACCGCTTAACTCTTTCAAAGTGTCCTTACAATGTACTAGCCGACATAATGATCTCGGTTAGGTCCTAGGTCTACTCAAGCTTAGGCTCTCTACGCCACAAACCATTTTGGTATGCCTAGCCAAATCACGTCATTTCACAACTAGACTGCACATAAAAACAAGTTTGTAATTTTTTTTCGGATTACCAATGGGAATGCAAAGAAAAAAAATCATTTTTTTCCATCAAATTTGGAATTTTGTATTTTTCCATTCGTAAACTTGATGTGCACAAGCCAAACTGAGACGGTAGTTTTGCTGGGGGGCTGCTCCTTGACGACTGTGATCAGTCTCATCTTTGGACAACGCCAAATTCTAATTTAAAAAATGTTTCTATTTTTCCAAAAAGCTGGCTCCCAAAAATGTTTTTTAACTGTTTTTTTTTTTACTCGAAAACCTAGGGTGCACAAGCCGATGTATGAACACTTTCCGAATGACAAAAAATAGGCCTATGAACTGTATATGGGTTTTCCTTGGACATCGTCAAATTTGGAATTTATAGAATTTTCAATCAAAATAATCCAAATTTTGGGAATTCATTTTCCCTTTAGTCGCTAAATTTGATGTGCACAAGAAATAATGAAAAATTGGTACTATCCCCATATGTGTCAGGTGTGATTTCTATAGGGTGTCATATTTGGACATTTTCAATTTTTGACGTGAAAAAAAAAAATCATTTTTTTCCATCAAATTTGGAATTTTGTATTTTTCCATTCGTAAACTTGATGTGCACAAGCCAAACTGAGACGGTAGTTTTGCTGGGGGGCTGCTCCTTGACGACTGTGATCAGTCTCATCTTTGGACAACGCCAAATTCTAATTTAAAAAATGTTTCTATTTTTCCAAAAAGCTGGCTCCCAAAAATGTTTTTTAACTGTTTTTTTTTTTACTCGAAAACCTAGGGTGCACAAGCCGATGTATGAACACTTTCCGAATGACAAAAAATAGGCCTATGAACTGTATATGGGTTTTCCTTGGACATCGTCAAATTTGGAATTTATAGAATTTTCAATCAAAATAATCCAAATTTTGGGAATTCATTTTCCCTTTAGTCGCTAAATTTGATGTGCACAAGAAATAATGAAAAATTGGTACTATCCCCATATGTGTCAGGTGTGATTTCTATAGGGTGTCATATTTGGACATTTTCAATTTTTGACGTGAAAAAAAAAAAATCATTTTTTTCCATCAAATTTGGAATTTTGTATTTTTCCATTCGTAAACTTGATGTGCACAAGCCAAACTGAGACGGTAGTTTTGCTGGGGGGCTGCTCCTTGACGACTGTGATCAGTCTCATCTTTGGACAACGCCAAATTCTAATTTAAAAAATGTTTCTATTTTTCCAAAAAGCTGGCTCCCAAAAATGTTTTTTAACTGTTTTTTTTTTTACTCGAAAACCTAGGGTGCACAAGCCGATGTATGAACACTTTCCGAATGACAAAAAATAGGCCTATGAACTGTATATGGGTTTTCCTTGGACATCGTCAAATTTGGAATTTATAGAATTTTCAATCAAAATAATCCAAATTTTGGGAATTCATTTTCCCTTTAGTCGCTAAATTTGATGTGCACAAGAAATAATGAAAAATTGGTACTATCCCCATATGTGTCAGGTGTGATTTCTATAGGGTGTCATATTTGGACATTTTCAATTTTTGACGTGAAAAAAAAAAAATCATTTTTTTCCATCAAATTTGGAATTTTGTATTTTTCCATTCGTAAACTTGATGTGCACAAGCCAAACTGAGACGGTAGTTTTGCTGGGGGGCTGCTCCTTGACGACTGTGATCAGTCTCATCTTTGGACAACGCCAAATTCTAATTTAAAAAATGTTTCTATTTTTCCAAAAAGCTGGCTCCCAAAAATGTTTTTTAACTGTTTTTTTTTTTACTCGAAAACCTAGGGTGCACAAGCCGATGTATGAACACTTTCCGAATGACAAAAAATAGGCCTATGAACTGTATATGGGTTTTCCTTGGACATCGTCAAATTTGGAATTTATAGAATTTTCAATCAAAATAATCCAAATTTTGGGAATTCATTTTCCCTTTAGTCGCTAAATTTGATGTGCACAAGAAATAATGAAAAATTGGTACTATCCCCATATGTGTCAGGTGTGATTTCTATAGGGTGTCATATTTGGACATTTTCAATTTTTGACGTGAAAAAAAAAAAATCATTTTTTTCCATCAAATTTGGAATTTTGTATTTTTCCATTCGTAAACTTGATGTGCACAAGCCAAACTGAGACGGTAGTTTTGCTGGGGGGCTGCTCCTTGACGACTGTGATCAGTCTCATCTTTGGACAACGCCAAATTCTAATTTAAAAAATGTTTCTATTATTCCTAATTTCTGTGGCCGTGAACCAGGGAGCCGGGAGCCAACTTCACATTGACTTTTCGCCTAGTAACATTCGGTTTTCAAGCGTTGGCTGCGCCACATTCTCCGTCGAGAGCCAGGGAGCCAGAGAGCCAGAGAGCCAGGGAGCCGGGAGCCAACTTCCTACTGGTTAACTGTAAGTGGAAAATGTCGGCCGCGATTGTGCACAGTGGATTGCGTCAACGATAATACGTTATACTCTCATGATTGTGAAAAGTTTGTGATTCGTGATAAGTGGTGTACATTGAAAAAGTGATATCTGAAATGCATTTAATCGATTTATGATTGCTAAAACTGACTGGACGCTGTGATTATTTAGGTGAGTCACCTTTGGATTCAGGTTGCTGATAGGATTAGGCCTAGTCGAGAACTGATCAACATTTTACGGGAATGAGGTTGGTTTATTGAGCAGGTTATCACAATTTAACACTATCTTGGATCACAGAAAACTTGATTTACAGTCGAAGGTACACGCACGATTAGAATCAATAGTTGACATTGCTGCTTTTTCAACCAGCAGTTAGTATTCAGGCCTAAATGGATTTCTTAAAATTGAGCTAGGGTCAGGTCAGCCAGACTGCAGCTTGACCCATAGGCCTACATGGGCTAGGCCTAAATATTAATTTCGCGGCCGGCCACACGAAAGTTTTCTCCTTAATTAGGGCCTATATGTATTAAGACCAATTCATAACGGCTATTGTCCAGCCGAACACAGTGCCTAGTCCTGAAAAGTATTTGATAATACAGTTGGAAAGGGGGCGTAGGCCTAGGCTTTTAGACTGAGTCTGTAGATTTGGAATATGATCTAGGCCTAGACCTAGGTATTATCTCTAGAATAGTCAGTGGTGTGGATGCTACTTAGCCAATTTGGTCTAGAGTAGGCCTATAGTTGGCCTAGGTAGAGATAGGACCTAGCCAAGTCAGGCTGTCAACTTGTTGATTCTGTCAAGTATCAGAATCAATGGTATTTGCAAAGCTGGTACCAAGGAGTCAACTTATTTATGAGGCCTACATAGCATGTTGCTGTTGATTGTATTAGTAAACCTACTTCATGTTCAAATGGTTATATAGACTTACCTGTGGCCATTGAAGTTTACTCTGCGTACTACGGATTTCTGTCTGTACTTGGTCTGACGAAGTATCAGACGTGATGAAAAGTCATTCCGTACTTGCAGTCCGCTAATTTGGCGAACCTGATTGACCGACTCGGCAACACTTGGTTCTCACAGTCAATTGTGTCG
Source organism: Brachyptera risi (assembly GCA_964007535.1). NCBI lineage: Eukaryota > Metazoa > Arthropoda > Insecta > Plecoptera > Taeniopterygidae > Brachyptera > Brachyptera risi. The sequence continues at coordinate 10,317,651 of OZ023334.1, forward strand.
TGTCCGTGTGCCAATTTAGGTGACATCAAGTACTGGTATAGTCTAATATTACTTGTGCGGCCCTTCGTAACGAAGTCGACTATGACACCGCCTTGGAAACTGAAGTCACCATTGGGCATGAGTTCGTGTCCTGCATAAGGCAATGTCCTTTCACTTACCACCACTTCATAGTTTCGTTATCGCCTGATCATTCGTGCTTTCAAATAATCTGGCTGTTGGTGGGGTTGTTGAACAAACAACAACAATAATCAATCAATGCAGGCCCTACATAGTTTTCTTTTTTCTTCATGAATTCAAGTGTAGTATGTTTGTAGGCCTGCCTTTGCAACAAAACTTGCATTTGAATGTTTTAAAATATTAAACATGGCAGATTGTAGTAGGCCAAATAGATAGGCCTATGGGCTTGAGATACTCACATTGAGGCCTAATAAATTATAACATAATCAGTTCTTTAATTTTTAAATGGTAGACCTAACAACATCATTTTATACTTTTAAAATTATTATTTGTGGTAGGGTATGGTTGCAATTCACCATGTTCACATTTAATCTCGAGAACAATGTTTTTTTCTGTTCTGTTGGATTTATGTCCAATAAAGAAAAAACAAGGTTTCTTAACAGACAATTTGTAGATTCTAGACCCAAATTCTTTCATGGAAAGCTGAGAAATGAAATCAATTTTATAACAATATACCGGTAGCCTATAGGTAGCCTACCTACCCACAACATTTAAATACGATGTATAAATATTTGTGTCGCTAACAATAACAATTAAAACTTTCTACATTAGGCGTACCTCTTTGAACAGTAGTGTCAATTAAAATAGGCCCTGAATAAAGTAAAATAAATTTTATTAATATGACAGTTGACTGTTTATTTCAACTTCAAGAGGCATTGTAAGAAATTCTTTACTAGACCCTACACTTGTTTCTTAAAAAGTCCAAATCGAAACTCCCAGTCGTCAATGTTGAAGGATAAGCACAATGTAGTAAAAGAGAGGGCAGTCATACGGAATTCATATACTCGCTAGTACTGTACATATAATATGTTCATTTTTTGAAAAAAATGGTTGAAAAGACGGGCTTTGATATTTTACCAAATTCTTGTTTATATTCAAAGTGTAGAATTTGGTAGATAACTGCTGGGAATGTTCGGGAATGTGAATGGGAGACGTTTTTTACCGTATATTACAGATTAAGTCAAATACCCGATCGATATATTTATATAGAGAGAGGGTAAGAGAAAGAGAGAGAGAGCTTACTAATGACAACAGTCGAATACTGCAAAGTTGATAAAACCCCTGCAGCTATTTCATGAACATGATATTAAGTATCATTGAAGTGAAGGCCACCGAACAACGTACAGCTAGCTTCGAGCATGAGCATTATCATGTCACATATCTCTCTCTCTCTCTCTCTCGGTCTATCTCTCACTCATTTGTACATGCCAAAATAACGTCCGCAACATTCAAGATCAACTTTGTTGCATTCCTCGTGGGTTGGGTTGTTTTTAAACAGATTTAAATACTCAACTTATAGACTATGAAAAAAAAAACTCTGGATAGTTCTGTGATTAAATGACCCACCCATTTAAAGGTCACCGAAAAAGCATGGCCAATTTTTGTGATTATTTTACTGTTAGAGTACTACTACTATATACTGTGTATCAAAATGAGTTCAACAATAATATGGTATTTTAAAATGAATACAGAGCATAGAAATGTAATTATATTTACCAATCCAACGCTTTTTGCCTTGGAAAACAAACAGTTCTGAGAAAATGTCCCAAGGAGCCTATACCGTGATGATGTATACGGTCGAATAATAATAATTTGTAACATTACTTAAATATAGGCTTGCTAACCAATTCACGAAATAAAAAAGTCGTTTACCAACATAACAAACACAAACATCTCCATTATATTCATAAGAGGCCCATTGCGTTATTTTCAGGGTAGGCCTATTATATTTTTGAAGGACGAGATGTACGATATCAAATGCAATTGCATCTTTCAATAGTGTTGAATCATCAAAGTTATTATTCAATTTATGATGTTTTTACAATCATTTGCTTTTTAGACGACCTCCTACCTACTTTCGTGGCGATGACAACAGAATTCGAATAGGCCTACTTTTTTGTTTTGCCTCGCAATTATGGCTAAGGAAAGTGAAGGTATATAGAATTGTTCGGATAAGGCTGGGCTATCTTACAACCCCCAAAAAGAAATGATTCATCTTAGTGAAGGCATATTCTTAGTGAAGAACTTGTAAACAGTAAACTGACGAGTTTCTGGAAATCGTATATCATTGGTCAAATTCAATCCACCCGTAATGAGAATGATGTTCTTTTTTCAAATTCTAAAAGTTCCTTATAAGTTTCCATCTTTCCTTACATTTAGGGTGAATCCTAAACCTATTGGCAGCAGGAAGTGCAGTACTTGACAAAATTATTTTTCTACTGTATATATACGCTTCGACGAGGGAACACACATTATACCATTCCGAAGGAACACAAAGTTTTTTCTTTTTATTAATAACAATATTCACACTTCGATTGTAGTAAAGTGTTACTCAATGTATTGCGTGACGCCATGTTGATATTTCGTGTTTACCGATCTAAGCTTGTATACCGGGGCACTTGTATACCGGGGCAAAAAGGTCGGCAGTGTTTCTTTCCTGTAGGCAGAATTTTTCTGGCCCGAAGTCACCAGGTGCCCCCAATAATATACTAGCTACTATATATAGTACTAGTAGTTTTCGGAATGGATCAATTGCCACTTGCCAGTAGGTCTTCATACGCTTTCAGTAATTTCTGGAAATCTGGAATGCAGTCAAAGAAAGCAATCATTTTGAAAATATTCACCTCTGTCCATATTGAAGAAACTGTTCGCTGCATGCCGACCGACCGTCTTCCCTACCTACTACCACTAGCAATATTTCGTTTCGACCCTCGAAACATCTGGTATCGCATTCTTCATTATCTCCCATCTCCTATATTTGTCAAACTCAAACGTCAAGTTCAATTGTTGATTCATTCCACTAGTTTTAGCGGCTCGAGTGGACCAATCGTCAATGTTAAATGTTGGGTGAGACGAATGATCGTAGCCATGAGACAGTTTCCAAGAGGAAATGCTTATATAAGGTACATTACATAAGATTATATATATATCGTGTCCGTGAAGTACTAAGCGTACACTAAGCATATAAGTGACTCGTTATTCGACTACTGGCTAGACATTTAGACAACATTGATTGGAGATCGGCGTAGCTGATATATATATGTACCCGCGAGGAAAGTAGGTTCCGAGCAATCGTCCCCCCTATCGTATATGATTGGCGCACGGGTGGTTTGCTCCTTCATTTCTTGTCAACAATGGTATATTTGTGTCCACAAAAGTATTGAAGGTTCCGATGACCGTCCTTGCAATCGTATAACCATTGGCGCCCGGGTGTTTCGCTCCTCCATTTCTCGTCAATAGTAGAATATTTGTGTCCACGAAAGGATCTGGTTGGTTCCTTCCGATCGACCGTTTCCGTTATGCCACATCACTAACGCGCGGGAGGTTCGCTCCTTCATATTGCGTGGATTCTAGTATTGTCTGACGGTTCTGTCAACTGGGATATTATGGACGCGGATTAGGCTGATTTGTTTTTATTTGAATGTTCAGACTTCGCTTGTAGATTGACCTTGCTGCTAGATGGCACTGCCGTCAATCATTACAGACAACAATCATATAGTTCAACAATGAAAGTGACAATTTTACGACATCTAAAAGCAAGATTGATCGTACATAGGAGGCCTTGATATGAAGCTTTTCAACTGTGGTTTTCATTCACCGGTACATTTTTTTGGGTTTCTCAAATCTTAATGTATCAAAAGTTATGTTGAGAACTCTTTTCGTGTGTTTTTATAGGCGGAGTTTTTACAGCTCATGATTGGAAGCTGTTGGGCGCTTCATTTATATCAGTGTTATTTTTTCACCAATCTCCAGATTATCACTTCCATAAAACCAGATATTATAGTGACTTTTTGTAACTCCCAGATTTCAGGTCATGAATAACCAAAGTGAATTATATATTGTATTTTTTGCATGTGTAGTATTTTTTAATATGCGTATTTGGTACTTCTATTTTGAGATTCATTATCAGTGTTATTTTTGTATTGGGTTTTACGACGCACTGTTCTGATGAATGAGATCTATTGGCGTTGGTAAATGATGAATTAGAAGTTCAGATGAGGTTATTCCCGTCATGGTCGACCATCCTGACAGATTTTTCCTGGTTTCCCGCCATCGATTCAAATAAAATTGATACATGAGGGATTGTTCTTCTTATTCAACAATTCCTTCCCGCTATCCAAAAACACATGATAAAAATAACCTTTCATCGTTAATGTCTTCTCGTCAATCATTCATCATTAACCGACGCTTATAGATCTCAGTCATCAGTACAGTGCGTCGTTTTGGACCCGGTATGAATATAAAACAAAATGAAAGAAGATGGTACATTTGTTACCATAGCAACACAGCGAGCCTGTGTTTGGCCACATTGTTGTATGACGTGTCAATGGAGCGTGTATCGGAAGTGGATGTGCCTGTTGTCACAAGCCAACCGGTAGGGAAAGAGTCGTAACTCGTAAGGCTTTCCGAATGTTTCGTCGTGTATTATTGACTTTTTTTTTGTTATTTCATTCGATTGAGGATAGACTAAATTACTTGACCCATCATAATCTATCTCTAAAAGTTTTTATATACCGGTAATCGAAAACCCCCCGAAAATGGCACTGGCCTGGCAGTATTCCAACCCCAATCTCATCATAGCAGACGTTTTAACCAGTGCGCCACAAGGGGATACATCAGCAATCATACGAGTTGAGTGTCCACTTTTCAGGTACGATCCCTACTAAATGGGTACGATCGGGATCAGGACCCCTATTCCTGAAAGATGTCACTTTTGTGACTCATGTCACTTAGAGACAGAGTCACTTTTCTTCTCATCTCACTTATCACTACATTAATATCTAGAGAAAGTGACTCACATTTGTAAATCGGGAATAGCAATCGACCATTTTATAGTGAGATGAATCGAAAAGTGACATCTTTCAGGAATGAGGGTCCAGGACTCCAGGTATACGTTCGAAAGCCCTGGTGTCTGTATTAGCGCCGCCCCTACCGTTAGACTTGTGACACAACAGTTCTACCCATCGGAAGCAGCCAAAGAACTTGTCTCCCACCACCCTGTCTGCGTCGTGTTGCATCCGACTGTGACGTCACGTCACATTGCGTTTATTGGTGGGGTGCACACATTACCCCCTCCTTTCCCTCACCGTAGTTGTACTCCCCTCTATCACCCTCTCCCCTTGTTGTATTGACAGTTCCTTGCTTGAATCAATCAAGGTAGCTAGCACATTGTGAGTATGCAGACGGTGACGGTTATATGTCTTTGCTTGTGGATTGATTTATTTTATTTATTTATTTAGTGCACATATAATAACAATTGATATATTTTTCATTTTGTTTTTATAGCCCGTGGCCGATTTCTTCATTCTAGGGGCTATACGTATACTTATATTTATATTTTTTATTTTTTGTACCCCGACTTGCATGCAGTTTCCAAGGCAGCTTCCCAAATCTTCGTTTCGCCCATTTTGTTTTATATTCTCAATATTCATTGCTCTCGGAAAAGTGAATCTCCTTTTGATACTCTGCATATTTGTAATATAATATGACTATTGGAGGTTCCGACTGTAATGACGACACGAGCGTTCCAACATAACAAAAAAATATCTCCGTTACATTCTGCGTGGTATTTTGAGGTCAGTGCTTTCCGGGACAAGATTTACTTTCAGAAAAACAAATTCGTCTTTCAAAATCGTTTAATGATTGAAGCTGTATCGAATTTCTCTGCAATTATACCGAAGGTCTCACCGTGATTCAGTTTGGAGACCAACTCCTTTTAGCTGAGGCATCGTTTCAGAAACTGAAGTCACTGTTAGGCGTGAGTTCGAGTCCCGCATACGGCATGGGTTTGTGTACACGTCCTTTAACTTATCATCACCTCATATAGTTTCATAATCACCTTCTCATTCGTACCCCCGTATAACCTCACTGTTGATAGAGTCGTTGAGCAAACAATAATAATCACCAGCTCTTTCACTCGTGGACTCGAGTGTAGCACATTGCGTGGGTCGGTGGCCGGTATTTCGACATCTCTCGCATACCGGCACGATCACACGTTTTCCCCTGCTCGGCCGTTCCGATCTCGCGACGCTGGCGCTCAATGTCTGACGGCTCGATCGGTCGTCTCGCCTATCGATTAACATTGACGCCGGATGTTCCGAGCCGTATTCACCGTCCTGCGAATAGTTGTGCTAGGGCCAACTATCATCGGTCAAGCACACCGTTCTACCCTAACCCTAGACTAGAAACTTTAACCTTTCATAAAAACTTATAAAATGCACGGAAAAATTGGCCGTAGACTGATTATAAATAGGCCCAATTGTAAATAATATGAACATTTCGTTATATTCTTGGATATTGATTGTTACTTATTATAGAAATATTGAATTAATTAATGGTGATAACATTTAAAAATATTTTAATGATGATTAAATGTTGATTTTTTCACTTTTGAATGTTATTAACATTTGTTGTGTTGGTAGGCGTACTCAGTACAACCGAAGATTTGGTATATAGATCAGCTTCTCCATACGCGCTGAAGTTAGGTATAGTGACAACAGCGCTACACAGTAGTGCGAGATAGAGAGAGAGAGAGAGAGAGAGAGAGAGAGAGAGAGAGAGAGAGAGAGAGAGAGAGAGAGAGAGAGAGAGAGAGAGAGAGAGAGAGAGGAGAGAGAGAGAGAGGAGAGAGAGAGAGAGAGAGAGAGAGAGAGAGAGGAGAGAGAGAGTAGAGAGAGAGATGAGAGAGAGGAGAGAGAGAGAGAGAGAGAGGAGAGAGAGAGAGAAGAGAGAGAGAGAGAGAGATGACAGTGCAGATTGAAATGTCCTAAATGAGACAATTAATCGAATTGAATTGCGCCCTATGCTGTGTTGACAAGAGATGAAGGTTTGAACCACCCGTGCGCTAGTGCTGTATGATAGTGGAGACGGTCGCTCGGAACATCCATATCTCGTGGTCACCAGAAGTGTACTCGTACATCTGCATGTGTACTGATCCATCTTGTTGTCTGTGTTGACAGTGTGGCCGGCGAGCAGACGCGGCCCCCTGACTGTGGATAATGGCGGATAATGGGCGACGCAACACCCCCCCGCAGGCACCAGCTACCCCAAAACAAACAAGGTAAGTCATACGACATTCTATTTACACATAGAACATGTGCAACTTGACACCGAAGAGATTGAAATATATTAGTGTGTCTAGAAAACGCAACAGCGCTGCTATACATCTTGCAAATTGAAAGCTGCCATTTTGGTGGCATTACACTGGAAGTCCTATGGTCTATTTTTCAATGATTAGTTCTTCGGTTCACTACTTTTAGTATAGGCCTACCTGTAGCTTTCACAGGCTAATCTATAGAAGTTGCCACCAAAATGGTGGCTTTCAATTTGCAATCATTATCTCTGTTTTTCTCTTATGGAGTATAAAAGGGCCTTGCTTGACACAGTCATTGTTCCCTAATGAAGATTAGGGGGCCAATAAGGACTGAGAGGCAAGTAAGGACCTAAGATACTTCTATGTAAGATATCAGGTTAATTGTAAAGAATATCAAACACGGTCACTATGCGAAATTGAAACGGAAAATTGATGTTTTCCAGTAGGATTTGGTGAAACATTATAGGTCCCTGAGGCGTTTCTTAAGATTTAGGTTGACTTGAAAAGACTGATTTCTCATATTTTCGAGTATGGTAATTGTGCAGCAATTTTCAGGGGGGGGGGGGGGGGTTGGCCAGCTAGGATGGCAATTCACTGTTCTTTAAAAATGGCGGAGTTTGTATCGAATTCTCAAATCCCGGGTCCCAAAATTGAGTTAAAATCAATAAAACGCTCAAAATACGTGCTGCATGCACATCTTCAAATGGTTTACCAAAATCTAGGTAGAAAACGTAATTTTCTCGAAAAAAATCACATAATGCCTGTATTTTACATAATCTTGAAAATTACTCATGAAAAAAGCCCTTCTCCGAAGCTCAGTTAATTGAAAGGCACTGCGTTGGGTACTGAAATCACTGTCAGTGTGGGTTCGAGTCTCGCATATGGCATGTTTTTTTGCGAACGTCGTTTCATGTATCATCTCTTCATAGGCAAGTTCCATCATCACCGTGCTCTCATCCGCGCCCCCAAATAATCTAGCAGTTGGTGGGGTCTTCGACCTAAACAATAATTGGGTCGGGACTAGAAAAATTATTTAAGTCCACCGTACAGGCTGCTCGGAAGAATTTTTCTTTCGTGTTTTTTATTCTGGTTCCATGGGTCAAATAAAATCACGAATATTGATGTATAACTAGGAATGCACATAATCATGTTATCAATTTACTCGATACTGTATGGTTTTGAGGCGAAATCGATTGAACCACTTTTTTTAAATTCAACATTTATCATTATGAGAACAATTGCGAATTTTCAAAATCCCAGTACTCAAAGGGGAAAATTTGGATAAAAGATTTCCTCGGAAAAGAAATGAATACAAATTTTTACCGCACAAGAATGATGCACATTATTCCAAAGTTTTACACAAATCGGATCTGCTATTTTGAGAAAGAAATGTTAATGACATTTTTTCATCATTTTAACCTATCAAGAAGATCAACGTATATGTAAAACTTGATAGCATTTCAAAATCAAGCTGTGAGTATAGCTTTCCATTACATTTCATATGAATACGATTTTTTTTAATAACATCGAAACTTGATACAAAATCATTGTTTTCGAATTAAGGCTGGAAGGTAGGATCGTTTGGGCACCACAAGGACGATCTTACCACCCCAAAGAATAATTATTGATGATAACAATATAGCCAATTCAAGTTGACAAACAATAAATCCATAGAGGTAATAAAAAGTATATTTAAAATTAAAAGTCTGCTTGCATCTCCAAGGCTGAGCCGCTACGTTTAAAGTTTAAATACCAGCCGCCAAGGCTTAATGTTATTACTACCGTGACGTAGGCATGTAGTGTACTGGGGACGAGAATAGGTTTTATTGTGACTTTGGTCTAGTTAGAGGAAGGTAGTAAACTGCTCTATTCAGTTCTTCTCACCTTACCTGCCGACAATCAATTTTCTTTTTCATATATATATTCAGTTTAACGACGCGCTCTAATGATGATTAATAAGTATTTTTGTCTGTCAATGATGAATGAGATGAAAGGTTATTTTATTGGATGTTGAATGGATCAATTTATTGGATGTTGAGTGGTAAGGAAGCGGTCGTGGCTTGTGCTATATTCCCACCTGTATTCTGGGTGGTATGATCGCGCTCTTCTATAGCGAGCGCCCCGTTTAAAATACCGGGACTTCTTGACTATAGCGTATAAGTTGAAAGTTAGTTATTATACAGTGCGTCGTTAATCAAAATGTATCAAGAACGAAGGGAATCGATCTATTGAAACATCAGTTTTTTGGTGATAACTTTGTACCAGTAGTGGTATATGAGATATTAAAATTCTAATATATAGGTTTACTTATGAAAAAAAACTCTTGACCACCTTATGAATGATGTGAAATAAAATTATCACCATTGGACCATAACGTATCCACAAAATATGTTTTTCCCCCGTATACCTGTGAAAATTTTGTATTATAAGTTAAATAACTGCTGATACATAACATCTTGAAGGTGATGAAATATTCTGTGGTCCTCCGTATCAAAGTTTTGATACCGCGCGTATACCGCTCAAAAGTGATCACTAAAAATCTAATAATTCGATAAATCCAATACCATATTTTCAACGTAATTTTTTAATAAGAATTTCGTGAACATGCCCCATAAGCCCCTTCGGTTCCACTCGCATCTGTGTTTATGTTCTGGTCGTGTATATACATGCGTGTTGTGTGCGTGTGTTTACATGCGTATAGGGCTACACGTGCGTGTACTGTGCGTGTGGGGGGTGGGTGACAAGAGCGTAAGAACTGCCGGGGCTGGTGTGGAACTGTCGGAACAGCTTAGGATTAACTGGAGGTAATCTGGATTGATGGGCTGTGTGTATGTGCTTTGGAAGTTATGCTTTATAGTCGTATTTATCCATTGTATTCCGCTTTGATATGTATAATACGGAAATAAAAATGAGCCGGATATGAGAGATGAAGAGAGAGATGAGAGAGAGAGAGAGATGAGAGAGAGAGAGAGAGAGAGAGAGAGAGAGAGAGAGAGAGAGAGAGAGAGAGAGAGAGAGAGAGAGAGAGAGACTAACTGTTTTGAGATACCGTACTATAAATCAAAGCTTATAATGAAAGCTGAGGCGACATATTTTTGTAAACAAATTTTAATGAATTTAGTTCCCGTCTTGTATATAGGAGTCAAGATTACACCTCTTTGTTTTAATGTCAACTCGATTTTATATTTTCTTCTTCAATTTTTAATTCTGTATAAATTTACTAATTCAATATCCAATAATTACATCAAATCAAGCCGTCTAATGGCGGCAGCGTTTCACGAATTTAAAAAAATGTCTATTCAGTCGAATTATTGATTATATAAGGTACGGAAATATCATTGGTAACCAATGGTAATTACAAATTGATCTGCTATATAGTTACCGCGGGCATGAGAAGAAATCATTGTTTCATAATTTCGATGTTTTAACTTGGAAATGAAAGTAATGATATTAATAAATAAACTGATTAAGGATTAAGACGTATAAGGCTAATCTAAGTATAATCTCGAAATTATGAGAAAATAGCTGTCTATGTCCCCTTAACAGGTCACGAACGACTCCTCTCCACTATTAAAAAAACACCTAATAAAATAACCTTCCATCTCATCATCCCATCATCTCATTCATCATCCACCGACGCCAATAGATCTTGGCCATCAGTATAGTGCGTCGTAAAAAAACCAATATAAAAAAAGCTATGAGTGCACTCATTTACAGCATTTCGTAGCCAACGATATAATAATATTTATAATCTTCTGTCAAATTTCGTCACTGATTTAGCGAAATGACCGTTTTTCTGATGATATAGCCTATTTTGAACGGCTTTTTAAGATATTAAAATTCTGATAGGCCTACGGAGGAGACGGATATTTTCAATACCTTATAGATGGTTCAAGGTATTAACTCATCAACTAATATCCCATAATTGTCAAACGTATAGATCTGGATATAGGCATAAAAACGAACGTTTTTTTTTTCTTGGGGGGTGCTAGATTGATAGTATAATGTTCCAATAATTATGTACTGCAAGACTCATCAAATGATTCGGAGTGGTTCTAATTATATAAATTTTCTCATCAATCACTTTGTAGGCCTACTTCTCACATTTCAATGCGACCCATTTTTGACACATTTTTTTCAAATGCGTTCATCTCAGAATATTGTTTTTACGAACGCCGGTACCTGGATCTCTGAAACTATCAAAGATAATCACTTCACATTTTCACCACATGTAGGCAGTATACAAGTGTGCCATACTTCTGTAGAGCTTTTTTCTGTCTACTCACAATATCATCAGAAATAAAAGAAATTGTATGGTCAAAAATGTATGTTTTCTTGGAAACTTTCTAAAAAAAATTTGAATTACATATAATTTTCATTTTAGATTTTTTTTATTTTCCAGTGCAAGTGTACAAAGGTCTTGAGTAACTACTGTGAAAGTTTCGTACATGTACCTCCTATAGTTTGTGAGAAACAGGTACCGGCGAAGTTGACAATCTATATGATTGACAATTGGACGGTATGAGTTGAATATAGTTATAACTTATACCATCTTGTAGGTATTGAAAATATTCATTCTTCATTCGTATCAGATTTCTGTTATCTCGTACCGGTCAAAAGTTATCACCCGCAAACTGATTTTTCTATTATTCGACGGAAGTATAGGCCTACTCTATAGGCCAATCGCAGTGTTGGTCGACCAGTTTGCTGTATTGCTGTGGTTTACGATTGTTGACCATTTGTTACTTGTTCCTTGCCTATAGCTACTGTTTATGCAAAGCCTATGAGTTCGCACATTCACCTTTATAGGCAATGATATAATATTATGAATATATAGGCCAATACAGTATAAGTGCATTGTTATTTATCAATAGGGAAATAGTTGATATTGCACAGTTGGTGCACCTGATTCAGTGGCTAATGGGTGAAGCTTAATCAATATCACAGTTTCCATTTCATCGAATATGCGACTCGGAAACAAGAACGAAACGAGGGAGAAGTGGAATATATATGCACACGGCTGTGCGACTGGAAGGGTAGGGGGGCGAAGGGAGAGCAATGAAAGGGTTGGTCTCGTCGGATATGCACTTTCTCCATGATGGGAGGTGGAGGGGAGTAGTAGTAGGGGGGGGGGGGGACGATGATTCACGTCGACGACATAATATAATGGAGATTGCTTTACATGTTTTAAGGGTGTCTGCCCCAATCCCCCTCACAATCCCCTTTCACACCCACACCCCTTGCCGTGGAGTGCATGTCTGCATTGCCACGGTATGCTATTGATCTTATACATACACTTGCAGTTCTTGACGGGGTTTGGGAAGGGGGGGGGAGGGGGAGAGGGATGAACCCTTCGTAGGCCATGTGATGGATGACGTATACACCCATGATTATATTGTCTGTTGTGGGACAGATTTTCTGAAGGTTTTTTAAATTGAAAATTATTGCTTTGAAAATTCCCGATCTATTTTGCGATGATTATTTCGGGCTATGAATGAGTGGGTGATTTGGAATATAGATGAACAATGATCATTCGTACCCCAGCCTAGAAACTAGCTGTTGGTAGGATCGTTTAGCACCATTAATGAAATAAATTGAATTTATCAAAGAACCATCCCAGCATTCACCTAGAACGACAGAGCAAAAAGGGTGTGCTATGAAGAGCGAATACTGGAATAGAGATATTATAGCAAAGTAAATGTGGGCTTGGTGTGTAATAATTCCGTATAAGCTACTATATTTCGTGGAATTGGTTAGAGGATAGAGGAGCTGTTTGAGTTTTTGGTTCAGGTTATGATCGTTTTCTCGAATAGGCTGTCCTCTTTCTACGTAAACACGCCAAGCCACGTTCACTCTTTGTAGTATCTCTATTCCAGTATCCGTTCTTCAGGTGCCCCGAGAAAAACCACGATGCACCCCTGTCAGATTCGTCGATCATGGTGGGAATCGCCGTAGTTGTGCATCAGTGAGTCCAGAGAGTCAGTGGATTATCCCAGCCGGTTGTTGTACAGACTAGACATCTTGGCGGCGACACGGTCTCTTTGATGTGTGTGTGGGGGGGGGGGGGGGGGGGACGTGCGTAGACAGTCGGGCGACCGAGACCCGGGTTAAAATAAGAACGACCTGAAAACGGCCGAGTTGATTACTGGACTGGGAGGGAACCGACTGTGATTCAAATCGAGTGGTAGAATAAACTATTTCTCACCCCACCATACATGGGTTAAGGTATAGTATTTATTGTTTGTTTAACGACCCACCAGCAGTAGGTTTATGAGGGTAGGTTTATGTTTGTTATGTGGGTAAATTGACTTTGCCTACCAGAGTATCTCTAAATGCCCACATGAAGTATATAGATCAAGATGGCCTGCCGATAAGCCACGCCTATCTCTAGTGGTGAATTAGCATTACTTTTTCATTTCTTTTGGCATTTCTGTTGATTAGTTTTGTATTCATCTTTGGTTTGATTGTTATGTTTCAGGTTTAGTTTGATCACATTATAGATAGAACCTTCTCATGAAGTTGACAGAATTTCAGACTGAAACTCCCAATCGTCATTGTTATAGGATGTAAGTGTAAGTGTAAGAGACGGCAGTCGTTCAGAATCTTAATTCGCCACTTACTGTATACACATCTCGCACAATTACTGAAGTTTTCACACTTATTCAGTTTGTTAGCGTAATTTTTTTGTATCGAGTATAAAATATATAAATATGAACGCAAATATAAAGTAGGCATAGAAATTGTTCTAGAGATAAGTTACTGTTTTGTATGCTATATAAGATTATAAGTGCTTATAGGTCTAATCTCCCATATCAGCTAGCCGGGCAACTGCAGTAGCTGCATCATAAAGGCGTCCAAGGCCCATTCACATCTGAAAGTAGCAGTGAAGGAGCGGTATGCAAGATTTGCCCAATAATGTTACATATGTCCCCGTTCACAACACTATGCAAAAGCATAGTAAAGACACGCTGTATGGTGATACCAACATACTTTATCATAATATAAAGAAGGTGTACTAACTCCCATACTACGAACATGGACGGTATTTGTGGTTTCTTGCGATCAGTTCAGAGGCATTTCAGAGCCAAGGTCCCGTTTGCATGTCGCGATTTAGCTGATTTTCTTGTGAACTAGATGTATAGATAATGAGTGGCTATATAGAGTACCGGTGGCATTGTAGTTCCATATAAAAGCTATAGTTGCGCTGAGAGCAATTGGGACCCTGGACTCAGATCCTGAGTTCGGAAATATTTCACTTTGAAGACACGAGTCGGTACACCTTCTTCATATTATGATGAAGTGTGTTGGTATCACTATACATCGTGTCCAAACATTGTTCCTAATTTTACTACCAAGATCTAAGTCACGGCCAATCAGATTGCAAATTGCCAACAATGTGAAAAGTTTGCGGTCACTTGGGTCAGCTGCTGCTATAGGCTTCTGTCAAGTAACAAATGACGAACAATCGTTACCATAGCAATACAGCGAACTGGATGGACTACCAAACATTCTGATTGGTCAATTCCAACTGGTGGACATTGTTGTCTGTCTCTTTCAACAATGAGTGACGTCACTTGACAGAAGCCTATAAAGTATAAACAGCCAATTTCAGTAGATTTTTCTCACTGCTGAATTGTTTCTGTGAATATAGCTATAGGAAACTGAGGTGAGGTGGGCCAGTGGCTATAGTAAGCTGAAGCGTCATTCAGATTAGGTTTCGATTTCAGCCATGTTCGACCATCTTGACTGAGGTTTCTCGTGGTTTGCCTCTACTGGAATCCCCTTCGTAACAATAGGTCACGACCATTGCCTCCCCACTAGACTCAGAACTCAACGACGCCAATATACTTTTGTCATCATATTACAGTTCATCGTTGAACCCAATATAAATACGTAAAAATAGTTATATGAAAACTTACTTTTGACTGATTATTGTTCATTACACGACCCCACCAACATCTACGTTATTCGGGGGGTACGAATGAGCAAGTGACGATGAAACTGTAAAGTTGTGATAAGTAAAAGGACGTTTACAAAAACCCATAACTTACGCGGGACGCGAACCCACCCCCCCAACGTGGCTTCAGTTTCTAAAGCTGTGCCTCGATCCACGCACGGAATGCGGCAACTCTTCCAAGTCGCGTCTACTGCTAATTGCTGTTGTGAACGGGCCTTCAAGATACGAAACGTGGGCGTCACCTCGATCACGTGACCCTCGCGTGCCGTGCTGACGAGGTCCAAGTTCAGACCCATTCATCTCTGGATCGCGCGTTGGGTGATCTATGCGCGGGCCGAGACACCCGCGCGGCGATACTGTGCTAGCGGGGGAAACCGACAATCGTACAACGCCATTCAGTAGACGTTATCTTATCTCGTGCAGTTGCGTATTATTCTCTCCTTAATCTCTTTTGGTCTAACCTATACCCTTCTCTCTCCCTCTCGCATTCATATCAGTTACCTGCACAGAATACGATGAAAATCCTTTAAAAAAAACAAAGCATTCATTCGTATATTGATATTGTTTGCTGTTGATAAAGACTAATAAGAGAAGGGAAGGTTCCCTTTTCTCAACACAAAGATGATTGATGATTATTGTTAGCTTAATGACCCCCATCAACAGAGGGTTCTAGGTTAAACGGGGGTACGATTGAGCAGGTGATTATGAAACTATGAAAATTGATGATGAGTGAAAGAACGTTTACAAAAACCCATGCCTTATGCGAGACTCAAAACGGTCAAACCCACGCCCAACGGTGACTTCAGTTTCTGAAGCGGTGCCTCAACTTACCGAGCTACATACCGAGGGTGGCACTCAACACAAAACGATTATAATCGAATTGTTTCCCCCTCGATGTATCCGGACACCTTGACGTGGTGTGTCTACCCACAATCTTCAGAGCTGTCGTCGGGAGCGATTTATTTGCTCCCCAAAGGGTCACCCATGTCGATGTAAGGTCTGGAATGAGAGTGCAAACCTAGTTCGGACCGTCTGGGTCAACTGGAATATATGGAGGGATTACTGAGCATTGCGTTTTCATTTTCGTTTCTAAACTTTTCTTTTCACTTCCCTCATCTATCGACTTCTTTATTCTCATCTTTCCTTACTTTCCTCTGTCTCCATGTACTTGAAAGATCCGCAAACGATGTCAATCATGGCAAAGTACACAGACATGAACATAGGCGCAAAATGACCTCGCTGTCGACGCGCCTTTAAACCCTAACAATCAATCAACCAATCAATGGAAATGTTCATAAAAAAAATAAAATAATGTAAACAAAAAAAAAAGGAATTGTTCATTATCCCTGATCACAGTATAGTGTACTCGATCAACAGTGAGATCGATCTCGTAGTGCCAGGACCTCTATTCCTGAGATAAATGAGATGTGAGAAAAATAAAAATGAGTGAGAAAACGATTATATCTCACTTAAAATGGCCGATTGTTAATGGTAGATCGGCCATTTTAAGTGAGATAATCGTTTTCTCACTCATTTTTATTTTTCTCACATCTCATTTATCTCAGGAATAGGGGTCCAGGACTCTCTCTTCGATCGATCCTTAGCTTTAATCGTCCCAAGTCTCTGAAGGGCTCGCCAGGATGATTTCACAGTTTTCAATGATCATTACACTTCAACAGTGCTAGATACAAAAACTTCTAATTACATGCAGTTAATATATTAGACGAAAGTGCTGATGACTCAAATTTTAATTTCAAATTTAATTTTAAATTTTTCAAATTGTAAATTTAACAACAAAGGGGGATAATATCTTGTGGTAACATTAGAAATTTCGTCGTCGATTTTACCTCACCTCGCATTGTATAGGCCTACCGTTACATACAAATAGCATGTAACTTATTGTACAAATAGCATGTAACTTATTGTGAATATAGTTCGTATGAATTGACGTATACCTAGTATTATACTTCTGAATGGGGTGAAGCAGTTTCACTGCAATATGTTCATCAGGCAAGTTACTACGATCGTTTATATGTCATACGTTGATAGTGAGAAAGCGAGGGGTTGACAACTCCTGAAATCTGGTGTGCACTTGTCATGAAATCTTCTTGAAATCCATCGAAATCTTCTTGAAATTCCTTGAAATCTTCTTGAAATCCCGTGAAATCTCACTGAAATCCCTTGAAATCTGAAATCAGGTGTACACCAAATTCACCAGTTGTTTACCTCTCGTGAAAAAGTTATATGATGTGGGTATAGGTTCGACAATGATGTTATTTGAAATTGTATGTGTCATGTTTTTACGTATAGCACAAATGGAACTGCGACATTTTTTTTGGTTTCAATTTAGTAAACATTTCTATTTTTTTTTTTTTTTTTAATAACATCGAAACTTGATACAAAATCATTGTTCCCCAATTAAGGCTATGGATGAAAGATAGGATCGTTTGGACGGGGCACCACAAGGGCGATCTTACCACCCCATTTTGATTATTTAAAACTAATGGTCTTCAACACCAGGACTGCGCTGTTTGTGACCATAATTTTTCGCAGTAGATAAAAGTCTTTCAGTATAAACACACGAATGTTGATTTCTATTTTAAATCATATAGTCACGTTGTGTATTCATTTTGAAATAAGGTTCTGAATTATGATGAATTATTTCTAAAATTGTTCATTTTGTCTCGTAATTTGTGTTATTTTATTTATTTTCCGTGTATAGCTCATGTTTCGGCGTAGGCAGAAGGGCGGATGGCCGAGACAGAGATAGAGAGGAGAGAGAGAGAGAGAGAGAGAGAGAGAGAGAGAGAGAGAGAGAGAGAGAGAGAGAGAGAGAGAGAGAGAGAGAGAGAGAGAGAGAGAGAGAGAGAGAGAGAGAGAGAGAGAGAGAGAGAGAGAGAGAGAGAGAGAGAGAGAGAGAGAGAGAGAGAGAGAGATGGGGGGGGAGGTCACGATGCTGGTATGCGCGGTATGTGTTCTATTAGTCTTAATTAATGTGGTAATTAGGCGATGTGTTATTGAAGTGTCCGTCAAACAGATGGCTGATTGTCGCTCATTTCCTGTTATCTATTAGTGCCCCCCCCACCTCCCCCTCTCTCTGACTCTCACTCTCACTCTTCTGTGAGCCCCGTATCACAATATCCAGTTATAGCCCTATCCTGAGATTTACAGTGTATACAAATAGTACGGGTTACTTTTTTAATAACAACACTTAACTGCCAATTAGAGCTATGCACCTTAATGATTCAGGTTCTCAACTCCCATATACTTCTATTTATTTTTATTACCATGTTTCCAAGAATATTTCAGTATATAGCAACGTATGAAATGATTTTATTCTGAAAGATGAGGCATGTCGGATTATATTCACATTAGAAATAACAAAACAAATGGTTTTGTTCCAGTTTTTCTCACTGCAAGTGAGAAATGTGAGCAAATAGATTTTAATCTTTCTACTTTCTACATTCTTCTATTAATGCCTCTAATATATAATTCCTGTTATCATGAAAATATTTTATATATACAATCCCTGTTGGCCTACGTAGGCCTATATAGTGTTTACAAATGATTCAATATTACCGATTACACTGTCGTGTTCATTTATTTGTATCGGGCTAACCGACGCACTGTAATGATAACCAAGATCTATTGGCGTCGGATGAATGATTAGTGAGATGACGGGATGATGAGATGGAGGTTTCGTAGGTAATGGGAAGTGAGCGGTCGTGGTCTGCATTGTGTAGGAACCATCAGCCTATAGAATATAGATGGAAACCACGAAAAACCCATGTAAAGATGAACCTTTACCAAGGTCCGATATGCTGACAACTCCTGAAATCCCTTGAAATCTGAAATCAGGTGTACACCAAATTCACCAGTTGTTTACCCCTCGCGTTACACACTATTTTGGTACTTTCTTGTGAATATTTAAAAAAATCCACAAAATTTCGCTTTCGGCTGGGATTTTTCAGGTGTTTTTTTTTCCAAGGTTGGTTTTTGGATGATAAAAACCATTGTTTTTTTTTCGGGACGCGGAAAATCCCTCAATCCTGTTAATAAATAGCCAATTGATAACCCAGATTACTTCCTCTCGAATCGCTCACTGATTGGTCGATTGTACATAAAATAGGTGTACCAATGTAACGAAGTAGTGTCTTCTACAACACGCTGTTAAACTGGCCGTATAAGGTGTTTATTAGGTTGGCACCTCGACCTTCTCTCTCCATGGATACCAACTATATCGTATAACTGTATATAATAGATGAGAGTGATGATGATTGATTGATTGTAGGCCACATTTATTACTTTTATTGTCTGTTTTTAATGGTTTATTACAGTTTTATACCGTGGTCAATTGAAAGGCGATGGTAGTTTTATCTAGTTTTATTATCGAACATTAATAAAATATCTTTATTTCCGGCATGTAATTGAATAGATAGGCTCACAGGAAGTGAGTGAATTATGTATTCATATTATTTAATGGTAGGCCTATAGTTTATATGACGGTCATGGTGGAGGATTCACCTTTTTCTGGTCAATACGGAAACAATGTATAGCAAATTATAATACAATGAAAACATACTGAAATACTTCACATAGACCTATTCAAATCGATAAACTTTATTCGATTGGGCTTTTTCAAGTGCTGTTACATTGTTGTCATAATTGGACAACAGTATGTTCCTCAAATTGTGCGCTTCACCAACCACAACTCTGTAAATGCTTTGGCCGGTTGCTCCCAACTTTTTTAGTTGCTATTGTAACTGACAAACAAACGTCTTCATATTAAAAAAAGACAATACTTGGTAATAAAATTACAATCCATGTATTGTAACTAGAAAGTCGGATTCTCAGTCTCTTAATGATGGTAAGCATGATGAATTAAATTATTTCGATTTAGTAATGCTAATAATAATTTGAGCCCTTCTCATAATAATAATAACAGTATAAAACTGAGACGAATGGAGGAGTGGCACCGGCACAGTATAGCTGAGTGGTTAGCACACTTGCTTCGTGTGACCCGGGAGGTGAAGGGACATATCGGACCCGGTTCGATCCCCGCCACCGTCCACCTTTACAAGGGTTTTTCGTGGTTTCCCTCTGTAGTCTAGGCTAATGCCGGGATGGTTCCCATAATATAGGCCACGACCGCGTCCTTCCTACTATCCTTCCCATTACCTATAAAACCTTCATCTCATCATCCCATCATCTCATTAATCATTCATCCAACGCCAATAGATCTCAGTCATCATTACAGTGCGTCGTTAAAACCCAATATAAAAAAGGAGGAGTGGCTAGCACGCTGAACCGTCGTTCAGGAGACCAGGGTTCGATTCCCGCCATGGTCGACCATCCTGACAGAGTTGCGTCGTGTTTATGTGAATATTATATAAAATTGCTCCTTAATAACAAGCCACGACCCCCTCTTTCCATGGCCAATCATAACGGGAATCAAACCCCGGTCTCCTGAATGACGGTTCAGCGTGCTAGTAGCCACTGGTCTACCTGTCTTCCACCAGAAGTCTAGAGACACCTTGAAGTGGGTATATGAAGATGTCCAAAACTTTCACTGGTGCATATACAGGTGGAGGTGCCGGGTTTCTTTGCTCTCGTTTGTGTATGTGTGAGTGTGAGTGCATGACGTCACATTCACATGAAGTCGATCTAGGACCCCACCAGCAGCTAGCTTATGTGGGGATTATCCATCTACTCTTGTACCCGTGCGAGTTGTGTAGGTTGTGTGCAGCAAGTAAACCAAATGAGTCACACGTCAACTACGTCTTTCAAAAGCGTTCAGCAGCGAGTTTCTCTACAATTATTCAAGTGTGCTTACAATTATTTAGTTGGTAAACACAGATTCCTCTTCTCTCTAGGATAAAAGTTCATCATATAGGCTCATGCTCGCTTTCACCTTTTAACAGAAATATTAAATTCTCATTTCCGTGATTGATATCAATGTTTATAACTATAAATCATTTGATAGTTTCATCAAATTTACGTCATTGGTTCATATCTTTATAGATCATTCGAAGTATAGGCCTATCTTCTTATAGTCTAACTAAAACTCACTGAGACGGATGGATCATTTACGATAGCGCACTAGACCGTTATACAAGAGACCGTGGTTCGATTCCCGTCATGGTCGACCATCGCGATTGAACTTTTTTTCGTGATTTACTTTTGCCAGTATACGGTGATGAATACTCGGATGGATACTTTCATTGAATGAGCGATAGCGAAGACTTCCAATTCACTCTCATGGTGCTTCGTATCTTTTTTGCTTTGTTTGTTTGCTTGTTTGTTTGTTTGTCTCTTTGATTGTCTCTTTAATTGTTTGATTGTCTGTTTGATTGTTTGTGTTTCACGTACTGCACAGTTCACACGGTTTACCTGATCAACATGAAATTTTTTCTGTATACGCGTACTAATGCAACTTGAAAAACTGTAGTTTTTGGAGGCTGTGCTAACGATGTGCTATTGTTTTGTTTTCAGGTAAGTGTGTTTGTGGACTTGCTGTCCATCCAGTGTCGTCACACCCTGCAGGGTGTCGGTAAGCGAATATAATGTTGAAACCTACTATAGGAAAGCGCAGCATAGGTACGATGTAAGTGATACCAACCTATTCTATCATAATATAAAGAAGGTGACCGAACTCACATAGGCCCTACTGATAACATGGACGGTATTTGTTGTTTCTTGGGACCATTTCAAAGCCAATCGTCCCGATTGCCTGTCGCGATTTAGCGGATTCCCTTGTGAACTATAGATGTAAATAAGAGTGGCTATACGGTACCGCTGGCATTGTTGAACTAACAAAATCTATCATTCTCGTAATCTACTAGGCCGTGTATAGCATTGTTGAGCATTGTTGTTTTAAATAGTTCGATATAAAAGCGATAGTTGCGCTACAGGCAATCGGGACCCTGGACTCAGATTCTGACCCCGGAGATATTTCACTTTCAAGACCCGAGTTGGATCACCTTCTGCATATTATGATAAAATAGGTTGGTGTCATTACATCGTGGCATAGGGATGCGTTGAAAGATGAGCGAGATTTTGTATGGAATGTACTCGAAAGTTTTCTATACCAACTCACTGCCTTCTCGATTCACCTATTGATAATTTCAATCGTTTTACGATCTAATTGGTTCTTCTTGTTGAATGAATATTAGGGTTTTAAGGCGCATCGACAGCGAGGTCATTTAGCGCCGGTTCTCCTGTTGACCATGCTGAAAAATGATGTACAAAAATTACATGATTTCTATTTTATAAACGGTTTATCCGATTTATTCACAACTTGAAACTTGTGTATCATCATTCGACACTCGTGTCCTTAAATTTCGTATAAAATGAAATATGAATTTATTATAGTGGAAGATTTCAACATGTCCAATTCGTTTTTCTCAAAAGTGGTTCTACCGATTCTATTTTATTTTTATTTTATTTTTTATTTTATTGAATCCAAAGATTTGTACATGGCACAAATATAGGAAGTATAAAAACTAACAACTAGATATAAAAATGAGTTGATAAAAGAATAGATTGAAAAAAGACAGAATCATATGATTCCAAGGTTCTACCTTTGGGTATACTGGACAATATCGGGTTAGATGATGAAATATGCTCATGACAATTCAAATTTCATCAAAAAAATTCTTCCGTCTAATCTGTGGAGCGCGAGCCAAAAAACAAATACTTGTTTCTTCAAGTAGTCCTATACGGTAAAATTGAGTCTTCGCGTCGCTCATCCAATAGACCAATTATTATAACATCAACTTTAGAACTTGTCACACAGTTATATTGTTCCTCAAATCAGGTTGAAGATAATTAACTAAAATAACAACAACAACAACAGCATGGTTGATGACTCCTGTCAACTGAGTGCCATGAATCCCCGGCTGCGCGCGCATCGACCCAGATATTGCAGCCACCGTGTCCTCCTCCACGCTAGACCATGCGGCTTTCGGGACGTACACGTGCGGACACATAATGTACTCGATCATGGTACACTAAAATGAATGTTGACGATCGTATTATAATATTATACGTATTAAAACTAGAAGATAATCTGTATACGCATTTCAATAATAGTCTATAAAAACAATAGCGCTCGAATATGCGTAGATTTCATTTTAATTTTAATTTCGGATTAAATAATTTTATGTGACCGTAAGTGTACAGTACTTTCAGCCGGTGGGAAGACAGAACTTATTATGAACGTCACTTAAACCCAATGTAAATAAAGAAGTTGGATGTAGATGATGAGACTTTGAACTGCTTTGATTATATATTGGATTTAATGACGTATTGTATTGATGACTCGGATCTATTGGCGTCGGTGAATGATGAATGAGATGATGGAAAAATGAGATGAGGATATTTCATTAGAAGTTTTTGGATAGTGAGAAGGAATCGGTCGAGGCCTGTTGTTAAGGAATTCCATTCCTGTATACATCAACGCGTATGCCAGAGGATGACCACGAAAAACCTTTGTTGACATATTGCTTTTTTGGCGTGGTAAAATCACCCATGTGGTGCTCCGTCCGAACGTTCCTACCCTTCATCCTCAGCCTCGATTGGGGGAACAACGATTTCGTTTCCAGTTTCGATTTTGTTGAAATAAAAATACAAAAATGCTTCCACTGTTTGCCAACTGTTTACCGAATAGCGAAGATAATTATTTTTTTTCCGCTACTTTGTTTTCTATTTTCTACTCGACTTGACAGCCCGTTGAACGATTCGTGTGTGTCACGCTTACTTCACGCAGTCGTCTGTGACGACATTCAGTAGTTTCCCTCAGTTCAGTTATATATGATGACACTCGCATTGTCCCCGATCGATCGACCGTCTACCCTATACCGATCAGCACTGTCCGTCGGCAGTCCCTAACACGACTATTTTCACCGAAAGTTTTCTATTTGCAACGTATAGTAGGGACAACTATATAGTGCGCATGTAAGGCTACCAGACAATCATCTGGACAACCTAAATTAATTTGAATTATTTGAATAATTATTTTGAAATAATTTGAAAAAAAAAAAAAACGAACACCAATTTTTTTTCAGTATGTCAAATTGAATCCTCGCTAAAGCTCGTCTAATTATTGTTGTAATCTGTGTTCCATGTAATCTTTTGTGTATTGTGATATGTTAATTATAAGGAAAGGCAAATAAATGAAATAAACGAATAAAATGAATCCAACTATACCACAACTATACAAATTTAACGGTGTGGTATTTGTGTTTGTTGTATTGGTATATCTTACAGACAACCTCCAACTGTCGGGGATACAAGTATACATATATATATATAATGTAATTGCGGTTCGGTTTAATATCCCAGCGTGGTTGCCATGGCAGCCCCAATTGACCCAGTTCCATATCGACGGACGGACGGGGGGGGGGGGGGGGGGGGTGAGAGGGATCATCAATAAACAGAACAGTTGTCAATAATATATAGAGCGAATTGATTTGATGAAGTGGATGCAGGCATAGCTTGGTCAGCGTGTTGGCGTATTCCAGACTCGTCATAGTATATACACCCCATATATTGTTTTAGCCGCCCTCCGTAGTTCGGTCAACTAGAGCACCGCTTCAGAAACTTGAGTCACTGTGTTAAACATGGTTTCGAAGCCCGTATAAGGCATGGACATCTTTTCACTTATCAATTCATAGTTTATTTATTATTTATTTATTTTATTCAATGTTAATGCTTGATACAAATAATTTTTCACAGACATACAATTCAATTAGTTGCAAAAAAATGATTATAAATATAATATAATAATAATAATAATAATAATAATGATAATGATAATGATACATTGATCAAAGCAGAACCCACGTAAGCCGGAGCCTGTGTGTGGGAAAGGAGGAAAATTAATTGACAAATATGAAAGTATTTTCATTAATCATTATTCATAATTCTCATTATTCAGTTTATCTCATTAATAATTTATTCGACACCAATATATCTTGAGTTGTTAATATAGTCCGTCGTTAAACCTATAGTGGGAATGAAAATACAGCCATTGATCAACCTGTGTTACCAGCAGTATATCTAACGCATGTGAAATAACCAGAAGAACAAGACGTTGGCCATATATACGTCTGACGGCTTCATTGACGTGTCTGTCAGTTGGGCGACTCGACAGCTCTGTCTCGCATGTCCATTCATTGCGTCTCGTTGCGTCCGATCCTATCAGTTATATTGTATCGCTCGGTTATAATTAACTACCCAGCTACTGATCGTTACAAGCGCCAAGCTCACACACCAAGGTCGACTTCCTGTCAGTCTGACCGACTTGGTGCCTCTTTGTTACCCTCTCGTTCTGTCTCTATCTCTCACTTTCTCAGTGTCGTTTCGTTCCTGCTCTCTTCTCTTTCTGGCTCATTCGACGGACGTACTGCTTCGGCAAAATAAGTCGAGTCGTTTTTTTTTTTATAAAACAACGTTCATCTTTCATCGGCTCATTCGTATCCCCAGATTAGTTTGCTCTTGATGGGGTCTTTAAGCAAACAATAATCGCCATCATCACAACTTTAACCAACATATAAATCTGAAACTAACAGTTATACGTATAGGTATATATCACTGTAAATGACCGCCACTTTGAGTAATTTGTAGTTTGTGTTTTTAGTTTTTGTAGTGTTTTTGAGTATTTTACCTTTCATATTTTAGCAATTGTAGTGACAATCGAACACACTGATAATCGTATAATAACAAAATTGTGAGTGTTTTTTCTTGACCCGTGGTTATACCATGCCTACTTCCCTTCAGCTAAGTCCCCTACTTATTTCCACTTGTGATCGACTAAATACGCTTTTTGAGTGTTGTAGACTCGTGAAAATAATTTCGTTCTATAGTCTTGAGGGTCCTTGAAGAGCGTATACTGGAATAAAGCCGACTTGTTTGTGTGACATGGGTTTTGGTGTACAACCTGACCTGCACCTTAACAACAATCCATTGAAAAGTACTGCGAAGCCCATGTCACACGACCGTGGCGACTTTGTTCTCTGTATCTACGCTCTTCAACGCCCCCTATAGTCTTATGGAGCAAACAATAATCTTCGTCCTATCTTTACTTCTCAAGCTCTCTCACTCTCCAATGCCTATCTCTCTCTTCGCACCATCTCGCCATATATGTATAACTAATAAGCATGCATCTCCCTCGGGAGTATGATTGCCTATTTGCACTCACCTGCCGTGTCCTATATACGTAACGCGGGTAGTATCCAGTAACGATGCGAAGGAAGATGATGATGACGTATAGTGACGAGATGAGAGTGAGATGATGATGAGACGAAGATGTATAGAAGGATGATGAGATGAAGATTGTCAGTTGTAACCACGTGTCCCCGAGACCCTCGCCATGAATACAGAGTGTGCGTGGTTATATTACTGCAGGGAGATGCATCTGTGCTTGGTTACCATAGCAACTAGAATACTAGTTTCTGGTTTGCAGAAGAATAGAGGATCACCCTAATATTTTTACACTTCATTATGGTTCAGTGCCGTATCCGATTATTTGATAATGAGATTATCAAGACGTATAATCATGACACCAGAAATTGTGATGACAAATATATTGAAAGAACATTCACATCAACTATTGACAACTCAGTTTTTTCTAATAGTCGATGTATGCAATCGCATTAATGAACAATCACCGAATTAATAACAGTTTGAAGTTTTAGTAATGCGTGTTCTGTCATTCTAAATCAATTGAAGAAGGAAAATTGGCTCCAACTATCGAGTGAAAGTGTGCGTTTCTGGGACCATGTACATTGATTGCATTTATCATTTCAATATAGTTATGATTGGTTTTGCTTTGTTTTTATCTTCATCATTCTATAATAATATATATATATTTATATATATATATATATATATATATATATATATATATATATATGTGTGTGTGTGTGTTTTTCCAAAGAATATAGAGCTACATATATTATTATAATATATATATATATATATATATATATATATATATATATATATATATATATATATATATATATATATATATATATATATATATATATATAATAATGATGAAAATAAAAACAAATAAAAAATGCATACTTGTGTTTCAATTATCGCATTACACGATATTCTTTCCCATTATTTTTCAATGCATAATCCGCAGTAAAGTTCTTCAGGACTTCGTGGACGTCACGTGACTGATGTTTTATTTGTATGTATATGTTCTTTTGTTCAATGAAAAAAAAAGCAAAACCAATCTCAACTCCTTCGGTCTTGGAGCTATTGTCCTGAAATTTTCTCTCAATAATTCCTCAAGCTCTCGTCAGTATGATGAACACAAAACATACTTCTTTCAAATGTTTTCACTTTTTAGTTTTTGTATCACAATTTTGGAATAAGAGCTCAGCACCGTTATTCTATAACTCTCGAACAACAAGAAAGCTTCGTTTCCTTCCAATGATTCCACCTTCTTCAACATGGTATATCATATGAGCTCTTTGACACCCGTCACACTTTCGTTTCGTTTGCAGTTATGGAATAAGGGTCCAGGGGTCTTATTATATGATTTATGGATTTATATGATTTATGGAAATGTATGGTCACCAACAGCACAGTCCTGGTGTTGAAGTTCACTGGTTATAAATATTTAAAATGGGGTGGTAAGATCGTCCTTGTGGTGCCCCGTCCAAACGATCCTATCTTTCATCCACAGCTTTAATTGGGGAACGAACAATGATTTTGTATCAAGTTTCGATGTTATTCAAAAAAAAAATTATACGATTGTTATTATTACGATTGTTCTGAATTGAAATGAAGCGTTCTCATAAGAAATAAGAATAGAATTCACCGAACAGTCTAGTATACGCAGTTGTGCCTTATAACCGAGTAATATTACACCTCGGTGGCGGTATATACGCCGGGTCGACACAACCGACTGTTCCTGCTAGTTAGATGGGGTAGACGGTCGATCGATACCACGCCGCGCTGTACGGGATGCTGTGAATCATCATCGCGTGACGTCACATTGTTCTAATTCCATCATCTCGTTATCATCACCAATATGCTCTCTTGAACGATTCGTGTTTTGACTGTGGACTGACTGATCGACCGTCTGTATCAACAATTCTCGCCAGGGGCATTTCACAGTATGGTACAGTGAATGAATTTTTCTTTCACTTTTGCTTAACGGCCCTATTATACCCATATTACTCGGTTATATGGGGGTACGAATGATCAGGTTATGAAGTGAATTGGTGATAGGTAAAATTACGCTTCAAAACTCATACCCATAGTACAGTGAGTGGATTTTTCTTTCATTTCTGCTCAACGGCCCACCTATACTACTAGATTAAATGGGGGTACGAATGAGCAGGTTATAATGAAATGTGTTTATTTTCAGCTGTCGACGCTTGACAGTTATGCAACGTGACTTGAATATTTATAGCTTATTATATCATCTTGAAGTTATTATAATTAACTGTGTATCTCGCTTATCAGAATTTTGATATCTCATACCATTCAAAAGTTATCACCAAGAAACTGATATGTCGCTAAATCGACTCCCGTGGACTGCATCTGGGTACTGTGTCATGTCAATACACCCCCCCCCACCCCTCTACCGGTCTTCGATGCGCTCTCTTGATTGACCTTTCTCTTGATCAATGGCGGCCTGCAGGTCGGCCATGCAAGACGGATGGCATTTCCATCGCGTGAAATGTCATCGCGAGACAAATACACAACACAACCTTCCTGCCACCTCCACAATCTCCACAACCTCCTGGCTGAACAATCTTCTCCTGGGTGTCATCTGCTGCACTCATTGGTGTCACCTTCATAACATTCCGACACTCGGGCAAACATATATTTTGAATACCTTCAAGATGGTATAAGTACTTGGGCAAACGCGTTATGTGTTGCCGCGTTGATGGATGAGCTAGAACATATCAACATGTCTTTGAATTGGTAATATATATCCAGCTTGAGATCCAAACAATTACGTCACTGCCCTCCTTTTTCTTAATTAATTTCTATGATAATAGAGAAGGCCTTGTTTCAATCGTTTCCAATTGATTGGTGATACCTATTGCTTGGATTTAATTGGTATCTTATAGCTTTGAGTGATTTTAAAAATTACATTTTTTTTTCATTTTTTGCATCAAAATGGCTGATCCGATTTGAATGAAAGTTCGTAATAAATCATTATTATATTGAAATTATCTGAGAATTGGAGTTTTCTCGAAGGAAATATTTTTTACGATTTTTTCCCTCTTCGTTATTCTTATGGGATTTTGTAAGACTGAAATAAGTTTTCTCGAAGTGGTCCAACCGATTGCGCCTCAAAACTATACAGTATTGAAGTAGATGAGGACACTTGTTTACGCCAAGTTTCAACTGAATTTTCATTTGTGTTTGACCTGTGGAGCACGAACAAAAATGAAAAAAAACGTACTTTTTTTTTAGTGTGGCCAAATTGCGTCTTCTCTTCGCTCATCCAAAAAACTACTTGGCTCATACCGCAAAATTGTCGAAGATATAAAACAAAAAAATGTTGTTGTCGCCTGCAACACACTTTATCCACATGCAGTTGAACAGTCACTCTTTGCATCCGTGGTTTTCCTCTGTCGTTCAGGTATGAATGCTGGGATGATTCCTTGACAACACAGGTCACGACCTACTCCTTTCAACTATCCAAAATCAACCTAATGAAAAAATCTTTCATCGCATCGTCTCATCATCCTATCATCTCATATATCAGTCACCGCGACGCCAATAGGCTTCTGTCACGTAACAAATGACAAACAATAGTTACCATAGCAACACAGTGAACTGGTGGACTACCAAACATTCTGATTGGTCAATTCCAACTGGTGGACATTGTTGTCGGTCTCTTTCAACAATGAGTGACGTCACTTGACAGAAGCTTATAGATCGTATAGTCATCAGTATAAAGTGCGTCGTTCAAACCAACATAAACTGATGAATAAATTACTATGGTATATTACATGGGGTTAATTAATGGGGTGGTAAGATCGCCCTTGTGGTGCCCCGTCCAAACGATCCTATCTTTCATCCACAGCCTTATTTGGGGAACAATGATTTTGTATCAAGTTTTGATGTTATTAAAAAAAAAAAGTATTACATGGGTGGTGGTGCCGGGTATTCCTTACAACGATTACCACAGATCACCGTATGTTCTCGTTTTACTTGAGTTAATTGCCTACCCTGTCATACATGTAAATACTTCTATGGCATCATGATTACTGACGTCATCACATGAATATGATGATTATTGATCACCATTTTGATGTACATTATTATTATTATTATTGTTTGTGCTGTAACAGTTTTGCTCTTACTGTAGGTTTGGAGTAATTTTGTTATATCTTCAAGGTAATCATGTTTAATTTTTCATTAATTTTATATATTATTTCTATTTTTTGCTTCCAGCTGTTATACTTTCATTCTATTCCACTTCATTCTCATTCTCTTCATTTTTTCAACTCAGATATCTTGAAATGCGTCATTCAATATTTTGCACTTCATTGTCAAATAAACTGTTCATTTTTTTCACCATTATTCACCCATTCATTCATTCATTTCCACCATTCATTCATTTATATCCAACATTGCATTTTCTTTATTCAAAACCACAGACAAGCCTGCATCAGGCTCTGTGGACATTTTGTAAACGTGTCATCATGTATATATATATTTTGTGAATCAATAAAAAAATTTCAACTTCAAAAAATTTGTATAAATCTTTCTCCCGTGGCTCATTCAGCTATGGTACTGTTTTCTATACATGAATACCCCGTCCAGTTCTGCGTGAGTTCTTGTGAACATCCTTTTTCACTTATCATCACTTTGTATAAGCCTAAAATTGTATTATCAACAGCCCATTCGTACCCTCGTGTAACCAAGCTGTATATGACTGGTGGGGTCGTTGTCGCATTGGAAAAGTTCGTTTTCAGTCATTGATACCGGTACTCGAACAATTGAAGCCTTCCGCCTTTGTCTCTTTTTTTTTTGACGGAAGAGATTTCTCTGCAAGATTGTACAATAAGCGTATTGTACAATAAAATTGAATTTTATGACTTTTCATATCTTTTTACACATCTTTGGGAATCGAATGATTCAGTCAACCTGAGACATGCGGATGCGGGAAGGAATCGGTCGTGGCCTGATGGTAGGAAAGCATTCCAGTATTGACTTCAATGACTGATGGAAACACGAGAAACCTCAGTCAGAATGATATAACCCGACGGGAATCGAATCCCGGTCTTCTGGATGGCGGACCCGAGCTCTATAATTGTGTGCGCGAAAGAAGGTCGGCTGATTGTTGGCGGGGCCTTTGAAGAAGATAACAACACTGATTCTAGATTTTAATTAATAATGACAATATTTATTTCCTCAATTTCAGAGAAAACTAGAAAACGTTATCTCAATTTCCGAAATTGTAGTTAATTAATTGATTTATTATTTATTATTGTTATTACTATTATCATCATTATTATTATTTTATCAAATTATTTGTTCTCTAGACCCGGCTCTCTTTCTGAGTCGTGACGTAGACATTAATCGATTCTATTTATTTTTCTATACTCCATTCATAATTGATAATGCCTATATATCATGACTCATGGGTCTCTGGAGGACAAAGAATTTGATAATAATTTCTAAAATTGAGATGATAATTTCTAGTTTTCTCTAAAGTTAGGGTAATAAATATCTTCATTATTAATTCAAATCTAGTTTAAGGATTAATTGTGATGATCTTCCAGCAAATGATGATTAAACCATCGCGAAATATATAATTCTATAAACCGAATTTTTCTGTGAAGCAAAAGGCGGAGTGTCTCAAGTCTGTGAGAACGATTTTCTTTGTAGGCCCTACTACTAGTACGATAACCCAAGACCACATCGAGTAGGCCTAACATCCGTATCACATCGATCTTCGACCAGACCGAGTATATCTACAAGTAGACCAATTGATTACCGGTATTTGTAGTAGCCGTCCTATCCTTTTCATCGAGCTCGACTCGTCATCGCCGATTATCACGCCTTTCATCGCAATTAGCGCTGCCCCCCCCCCTCCCCCTCCCCCCCCCCCCCGCGCGGCGACACGACATCCACTGTTGTCTGCCGTGCGACTAACAGTAGATCTATTTCTGTCCACGAGGGAAAGAGGTCGAGGGGACAACCTAATCAAACGCCTCAACAGTATCGAAAAGAGTGCTGAACCGTCATTCGGGAGACCGGGGTTCGATTCCCGTCATGAACGAGACGCGTGGCCGAGTGGTAACATACTGAACCGTCATTCGGGAGACCGGGGTTCGATTCCCGCCATGGTCGACTATCCTGACAGGGGTTTTTCGTGGTGGTCCTCTGTCATTCAAGTTGATACTGGGATGGTTGGCCACAACCGAATCCTCCCCACCATCCAAAACACCTAGTAGAATAACCTTTCATCTTATCATTCCATCATCTCATTCATCATCCACCGACGCCAATAGATTGTATCCATCTGTATAGAGCGTCATTAAAACCCAATATAAAAAAAATAGATTCCCGTCATGCATAGCGACCGTCCTTATACTGAGACGGGTAGGTCTAGATCACTCACTAGAGAGCTGAACTGGCATTCAGGATGGTGGGTTTCGATTTCCGCCGTGTGGTTGACCAATCCGACTTGAGATAGGTGGATCCGTCGTTAGAGCTGAACCGACTTTCAGTAGACCGGGGCTCGGTTCCCGTCATGGTCGACCGTCTTGCAATGACTAGTAGAACAGCGACTATTGGGAGCTGTGTGCTTTAATACGCACTCTGGTAGCTAATTCCGAAGCTTTAGTTTGGTTGATCCTGAAGGCAGCACACCAAATCCTCGAAAACCCATATCTCCGAAAACCCATATCTTCGAAAACCCACATCTCCGAAAACCCATATCTCCGACACTTCGAACATGACATTTTTCGGAGATTTGGGTTTTCGGAGAAGTGGGTTTTCGGGGATTTGATGCGTGGCCATCCTGAAATCTGGCTATTGGCTGTTTTCTGACGGTCACCATGATCACTGAGTTTATATCAACCAAACTTTGTGATACACTGCCACTATACTCACTTGCCAAGATTCGATTTCCTTCATGGTCGACCATCTATTCAGTTTTACTCGTTGTTTCCGTTTTCTCATGGGATAAAGCGAATACTGGTATCCTACTGAGATGGTTCCTTTTAGAGTAGACTTTCTTCTCACTGCCCATCAAAAAGACTTGACACAAATACCGACGCGACGCCAATAGATCCTGATCATCGTTAAAGTGAGTCATTATATAACCTAATTAATTGAATAGATAAATCAACATGTTGATTGTTAAATGTTCAACATACTTCTATATTTTTTTGGTACATAATTCTTTCATTTAAATTTTTACTAATTCGGGGATTCTATTTGACTGATTGACTCAAGATGTTGTGTATCTTGTATTTACTGTGACCAGGTGATGCACTTGAAAGTGACAGGAGAAGACGCTATGGTGGCCCAGAATTCATTATATTCTCAATTTTTAGTAGGCCTAAATTGTTTGAACATGCAAAAAGTGATATGCCATGTATTTGATGAATCACCTACATGTGATGACAGCCAGCGCCATGCTGGAAATATACTGTTGCCTTATTAACCTATACTCGTGATTATACGGTACATTCTCCGTCTCACTCTCTCTAATCTATAGTTATTTCTTCTTCCATGGATACAAGTATATCTATTAATAACCGTATCTATGCGTGACGGTTCGATCGTCAGTCTAATGCGATCTTATAGTGTTGACGAGCACCCGTCTCGGCCGGGCGTGTCGGCACTTGGTAACTGGGGCATATCATGATGGACAGCCCAGCCCGTTGGTCTAGTTATCAGGGAAACATGATGGGTGAGGTTTCGTGTTTATTTTTGCAATTAAATCTGATAAAATGTTACAAAATGGTTTGACCCTTGATTGAGAGAGGATTGAAGAGTCATTGGAGTCGCGATTTAGCGAAATATCAGTTTGAATTGGCGATAACTTTTTAATGTAATGAGATATCAGAATTCTAATGCGGGAGAAATACAGATAATTTTAATACCTTCATAATGATGGGGTATAAAGTTGGATTCTAACATTTTCGCAGGTAGGCCTCTATACGTCAGCTATAGGCTATATATAGAATGTTTTTTTTCAACTGTAATATGAGCAAATTATTTGATACTATGTAAACGTAACATATGCGATGTTGGATGAGCGATTTAGGCATATTTATATGAAATGTAATGGGAAGGTTTAGATTGATATACCGGGATGGTTCTTGAACAATAGGCCACGACCGACTCCTTCCCAATATTAAAAACGATAAAATTGTCATTCATCTCATCTCCCATTGTCTCGTTCATCATTCACCGACGCCAATATATCTTGGTCAACAGTACGATGCGTCATTGAAACCCAATATAATAATGATTAACAAAGTTGTGAACCGCAGTATGTAGGCCTATATTTTCTTTAGCGAAAATAATTAGAACAAACACTAATACCAAGGCATTAATTGAGTTTATCAACATTAGTGTCATTACTTTTATTATGCTTTTATTTAATAAAATAACATGTTATAGAAGTATACTGAAATGGATATCGTAAATAAAAGTTTTTTTCGAGTTTATCAACATTATTGTTATCAATATATCATGTTCATAGAAAAATAAATGTCTAGACGTATACCCATCAAATAAAATCATTGGTAAAAGCTTCATTTAGTGTTTTTTGTCAGCAATAAATAAAATGTCATGTTTTATTCTTGATAGACATGCTATATGAAATAGCCCTACAGACAAACCACATTGTGGCTTGGTGCGACTTTATAAACAATTAAAAAAAAATATTTGTATAAATAAAGAATTCCTTCTGCCAAACAAAGTTGAAACTGCATGATGCGAATCCGACCGTTATTAAAGCTAGCTTTTTGTGTAGATCTGGTCCCCCCAGATCGGCACTGGATCAGTAGGTCTGTTCTGGTTCAACTAGTCAACAATGACGTCCGAGTCCGTTATGTTGTGATCTGTTCATTAGCTGCTCGTGAAGGGCAAGAGTTCGAATCCCACTTTACAGAATCGGACAATAGACTCGGCCAAAAGAAACAGCACACTGGGCCAGCTCTGATATATACGATCGATTTAGCCTTTTTCTTGTCGCTTCAAAACGCTATAATATATATATTCAAATTTGATATTTTCTAGAAGAGGAAACATGGGTTCAATGACTTCAATCTACCTAAAACGAATGATACTATCAACGGATTCAATAATATATGGCAGTCAAAAAGTTTTCAAAAATCAACAGTGTGTTTAAAATGGCGATGAAAATACATAATTCATTCAAAACCTGTTGACTTGATTGAAGACTTGCTTTTGAGATGCATTATTTTTATTGATAACGATTGATAAGATTGTGATGACGTATATAATGACGTACATTCCGTCTGTCAGAGATGAGTCTGACGTCACATTTGACTGTCTTATGCGATTTCGTGCAAAACCGTGCCATGTCCATGATGAAATAAGGTATCTCGTCAATAATTTCTTGAGTAATTAATTTTCATTAAACATTTGAAACGGATACGTTATTTCTCGTTGCTTGACACCATAAATATATATAATGGTGTGATTCCCGCCATGGTCGACCATCCTTGAGAGGGTTTTTTCGTGGTTTCCCTCTGTCGTTCAGGTTGATACTGGGATGGTTCCTTAACAACAGGCCACGACCGACTCCTTCCCACCATCCAAAACACCTAATAAAATAACCTTTCATCTCATCATTCCATCATCTCATTCATCATCCACCGACGCCAATATATCGTAGCTATCAGTATAGTGCGTCGTTAAATCCCAGTATGAAAAAATAAATCAGAATTGTTTCTGCATCCTGTAATTTTCCCTTTGTACAGCTTTGAATAATGAAAATTAAGCTGTTCACGTGTATATAAATTTGAAGTTATGTTCATTATTATTACTTTTCATTACCATTAATCAATTTTCATTAATATTTTATCAAACAATTAGTATCTCTGCCCAACAAAATTGATTGATTGTACTACGACACAATATAGACCAGTAAATTCAAATGTTGGTAAATAATTTGATTTGAAATTAATTTAACTGACAATTCCATGTAAAAATTGATCCACGTATAAGAATTGATCAACTTCACCTGATAAACACTGTGAGTGATGTGTACATGTCAGCACTAGCAGTGAAATGAGAATGACATAAAATTATGGATGAAGAGATGAAGAAAGTGAAGAAATATGAAGAATAACGTAGAAATGAAATGTTTATACCGGTATATAGTTTGTATGCATACCAAAGATGTTGAAATGATTTCTGTAAACTGTGTAGGCCTACATATAATAAGATTTGTTTCTTTCTCGTCCACGTATACGAGTGGGTTAAAGCACCAAAATAATGAATATTGATAATACTAATAATATATTTATGATTAATTAATGAGTAATTAAGTAAATGAAAGCACCAAATTAACCAACTCCAACACTTGCAATTTTTCAAAATTGGAATCGTATGATTAAAAACATCTCATCTGATTTATAACTTGTATTACAACTTGTCAATTTGTATATTTTTAAATGAGAAAATTTTCGAATTTTTGTCTCCAGCTATAGAAATGTAAACACTGTAACTTGTATGTTTACTATCATATATATAAAGCTACTGGGCATTCTGCATGATAAAAATGAATGAAAAATGAAATAACACAAATGAAGAAGTGAATAAATAGTTCATTATGTTACAGTGTATTGATAAAACCTTATTGATATTAGTCTATTAGATTTATATGTTGAGAGGTGTATAATTGACCATCCATTAAAATCTTGAATTGGTTTGAAAAATATCCGGTCTATTGTATATCGCACATATTTATAGGGGAATATTGTGAGACCTTATCGAAGGTAGAAATATATAACTGGTTTGTTTTAGTTTCATTTTAATAACTAGATATAACTATAACTGTTCTAGGCGTGTAATAAAAACGAAAGTTTCAGCACTGCGTATAATTGGAATATAGGTTATCTGCAATACCGAGTGCTTCTTCCTGTGAAAGGTATGCAGTGATTACGACCCGGTATTGCTATGTCCAGTTAGTTTTATCATGAACTAGTCTGAAAGTTAGTGACGACAAATAGCATTGGTAACCATGGAGATGACCAAGATTGGGATATTGTTCTGCAAATGTTCTCCACTTGAAATAACGTCCTAGGCCTGGCTAGCTCCAAGAGACTTTCATTGGATAATGTTGTCTAGGACTAGAAGAGCTAAATACCATGACGATCCTAGATAATGACAGAGTCACGGTCTCTTGGAAAGCAAAAATGTGACCTATTTTCAGCCCACCTCAGAAGTAGGGTCCGAATTCACAAAGAGTCCTAACTTTAGGACATTTTAAGTTAGGACCATTTTACTGAGCTACGACCAATATTGGTCTCAAGTTGGGTCTATTTCACTGAGTTAGGACCAATATTGGTCCCAACTCAATGAAATGGTCCTACCTTAGGACGTCCTAAAGATAGGACTATTTGTGAATCCGGGTCCAGGACTAAAATTTTGTGCTCACAACAATGGAAATACACAAATACTGGACATGTTGCTATGGTACCTATGCTATGCTAAAAATACCTAGAAATAACCCATCGTCTCATATTCTCATTACATCATTCATCACTCATCACTCACCGACGCCAATAGATCTGAGTCATCATCACAGTGCGCCAGTCTGAATGTCGGAACGGTCGAGCGGTCATGGTGGTAGATAGGGCAGACAGGCGTGGGCACATCCGGAAATAGCGTAATGCGGAATCTATTTATTTACATATTGGGTTTATCGACGCACTTTGAATGATTATTGTTGTTCAACTAACCCACTAAAAGCTAAATTATTTGGGAACTTCCTAGCTGTTGGTCGGTTCGTTAAACATACAATAATCGATCATTACAATGCGTCGTTAAACCCGACATAAATAAATGAATGCCGCATTACGCACTTTCCGGATGTACCGCCGATTGCCCGTCTTTCCTATCTACCACCATCAGCGCTCAACCGTCCCGATCCTCCAACAGCTGTTCTACATGGCGCCCGCGCCTTGGAGCGAGCGAGAGAGAGAGAGTGAGAGAGTGAGAGGATAATTCGGTAGTCGGTTCAGTTCAGTCCGCCGCGAACCTTGGCCACCAGCAGTCGACCTGAGCATACAATACGAGTGATTGTGAGGTGTGATTGCCTGTGGATAATACGTGTGATCATTGGGATAATAGGGGGTAATCATCGGGAGGCGGGAGAGAGAGAGAGAGAGCCCGGAGTTGTCAAGGATTTTCATCTGTCGTGGCGTGAATAGATTAGGTATGTCGTGTTGTAATGTCATAGTCGTGGGGATGGGATGGGGAGTGGAGGAACTGTTTTTATAAGTGTTCGAACATGGGAGTGTTTGAACATTTGTTTGAATAATAATGTTTTGTTATGATGTTTGGGTTGGCCTGATGTAGATATCATCATAGGTTAGTATCGATAATTCATCTTGAAAATTTAGGTTGAAATAAATTGACGCTGTCAGTGGTTTAAATTGTGATGAATAATATTTCAAGTGGAGGAATACCCTCACGCCGCCGCGTATTAGGCTAACCGAAATTGCAAAATACAACATTATTGCTCGAAGTTAGTTGTATTTTCGAAAAGATTTTTCCGAACAGTTGGTATGCTGACAGCCGGATGGGATGTTTTTATGGTAAACGTATTCGTGGAGATGTATGCATGCTAATTGTACGTTATTTCAATCGTTTTTTTTTTGGTATAAAACTTGACAACGTAATTTTGTTCCACGTTTAATGTTAGGGATGACAAAAGTAGAATCTTTCGGACGATGTACCTAAAAGACGATCCTCCAACACTTCAAAGCGAATAATTATAATGCAACTTATTAACAATCTGTAAATATTAATCAAGTTCAGGCTTGATGAATTATTTAAGGGTTGGGAAGATATACGCAAACCTATGCAAAGGTGGATAGTTAGCGATAAAATTGTACTTTTATTCAAGATAGCTATCGTAAATAAGATGCAGAAAGTTGGAAGTTATCCTTTTGGAAATACCAATCAAGTCAAGACTGTTGATGAATGAAACATTTTTCTGTAGGGGTATACTTAATATGGACTGTCAATTTAATTTTGGCTGATTTTATTTGGGATGATTGACCATAACGATGCAATTGAGTTGCCATTGCCTATAACTAAATGAGAGTTTCACGAATATTTGTAACTTATTTACCTTATATATTTTTCTATCAACATCGTAAATTTGGCATGAAGTCGATTATTGTTCACAGTTAAGAGGCTACTTTACATCTCACAACCCATGAGTAAAACCTCCAGGGAACGAACAAAACAGGACAAAAAGCGTCAATATAGGCCTTTAGCTTCCAACACATGGTGGGTAAACGGTTGGACCAATCAGTCTAATTCTTTTTGAAACGAAACAACATTGAGTATATCTGTGCCTCTACGTTCACTAAAAATAATAATTTTCTATTAAATTACTCTGAAAAAAATCGTATAAACAATGAAAAACAGGTAGAAACACGTTGATTTTTGACAATTATTTTGAAAGGGTTGAAACCATACCACGAACTAAAGCTCTTCGTACGAGCACGTATTGAATACTAGTGATCATTTAACAGAAAACTGTAAGTTGATACGATGATTGGTTTTCCGTTGCCAACTTGGGCCCCGAACGTCTGCAATCAAGCCGGTAGGCAACATGTAAAGAAGCCTCTTAAGACTAAGGACACAAGTTGAGATCGATTGTATTGGGCACCACAGGGGCGATCTGACTTCACCAACTAACAAACAATAAATCAAAAGGATTTGATTAAAAGAAATTACAAAAAATTAATTAAAATGAAGTGCAAGAAAAATAGTGTGTCTAGAATAACGATGATAAATTAAAAGCTAATACCTAAAGTGTAAAAACTCACTTCGGCTTCACTCATTTCAACACTTTTGAAAGATGTGGTGGTGTTTCTAATTAAATTTTCGTACTGAAAATTTACTTGCCCACAAAATATCATAGATATACAAATATACCGGGGATATTTGTATTTGATATGTATAGGTAGTCAAACTCCTTCTTTCATGAATACAAGTATATTATACAATCTCTAAACTGTGGTCCTTGCGAATTTCAACCTGGCTTCTGGATTATTGAGATGTATGCATTGAGGTTAGCCATTCCTTTTGATTGTATACATTATTCATTTATTGCTCAAAACATTGTACCTCTATGCTTGTACTCGCAAATCTAGTTCAAACCGTTTGTTCAAACTTTAAATTGGACCGTTTTGACAAAAGAATGTTCAGAAACATGTAATGAAATTTAAACTTGGCTAATTTATAATGAGTAACAACACATCAAACCATTCTTAAATGTACACTTGCGGTTCCATAAAATGTTTTTTTTTCGAAATTAAAATTCTGATTTGAAAAATAAATCGATAAAATTATTTTTTTCGCAGACTTGCGTGGAGTGAGTATGCACATTCGTCTTCTAGTTTTAGGGCGTAAAATGGCAGTAGCATTTCTTCATGATGCATTTTAATGTAGGCCTATATGTAGCTCGATTGATGACTGTATGCGACCGTGATTGTACTGGCTAGAATATTTGTGCAAGTACGTCTAACAATCACTGGCTTCTACCGAAACAGTGTAATGTGTTTTTTTATTGTATATATACATATAAAATGTGGCACACATTATAATTTAAGTAGCAGTCATTTATTTCAATTACATGTTTATGGCCATTGTCATTGTGTTTTAGTGTCAGTTCTACAACATTTTACACAATTGTGTAAGAAATTAAATATTTATTAGACTCCCAAATACGTTACAACAATTGCCCCATATGCAGCTTGACCTTATATATTATTATGTAACTCATGCGGGCATTGTTGTTGTTGCTGTTCTTGTTGTTGATGTTGTTACGGGCAACCTGTACATATGTATGCTTATATACAACTCTACAATAGAACAGCAGGGATAATGATTGCTAATCGAAGGTGGCCATTTTGGTGGCAACATCAGTTAACCTATAAAAGCTGCAGGTACGCTGTTAGTTGTGAATCGAAGAACTAAAAAATATAGAACGTGCCATAGATCATCCATTGCATTGCCACCAA
The DNA here is from genome assembly GCA_964007535.1 of Brachyptera risi. NCBI lineage: Eukaryota > Metazoa > Arthropoda > Insecta > Plecoptera > Taeniopterygidae > Brachyptera > Brachyptera risi. Next base: position 10,359,181 of record OZ023334.1, read on the forward strand.
AATGGCAATTTTCAGTTTGTAAGGTGTACAGCAGCGGTTCCTCTAGAAGGTACTAATAATTATATTTCAACATCTTCGCTACACACATGGTATAGGTGTACAATAATTATCATAGAATCATTTTATAAAGTCGATTGAAGTCAGTATTGACTAATTGGAGGAAGTTTAGATTGGTTTATTGCACTGAATGAATCTGTATTTTGTACAAGTTCACAAAGAAATAGCTATACAAACAATAAGCAATAACTACTATATTAAATCAATTACAATTAGCTCAAATATAGTGATTATACATGATTGAATGACAGCAAGAAGGAAGGGCACACGTAGTCTTTGACTTGATAATAATACTTGAAATCAGACAAAAGAAGTGAAGATTAGTTGGAAGATCAGACTGGAGATGGTTTGAGAAGCAGTTGGTGAGCTGTGTATGTATACTCGTCTGTGTTGTAGACATGGGATTGGATTTGATAAATGTTCTGAGAGAGGATTCGAGCAGAGCAGACTGAGGCAGAGGACTTGACTGTAGATGGTAGATTATTGTATCATATATTATTATATATATCATATATACATTGATATTATAGTATTATATAGAATATTTTATTGTACAGAACGGAGTACAGATGGTCGCTTGAGAATTGTATAGAGTTGAATTGGAATAGCTCGGGGTGAAACCATACAAATTTAACGGCGACTTGAGTGAGGTAGGAGGAAAGTGTGAACGAAGGCTAATCGTCAAATTGAATCAAAATAATAATCTAATTTAATCAATGATTAAAGTTGTTCATCAACTTGAATACTAATTTTATTTCGAATCACTAATCATAGTTAACACTCAATTGTATAAAAGCAGGCCTCAGGCCTACATGCTTGACATGTTTAAATACATATATAATAATATAAACATAATAGGATTGGCTCTGGATAATAAAAGAAAATAAATACACGGTAATTAAAATCTGATGAAGGTCAAAAAAAAATATTTCTAGTTTCTGTAACTAGTTCGAATAATTTTTTTACTATACTTGTATTCGTTAGAAAGTCGTTTACCAACATGACAACGAAAAATATTCCTGTTATTTTTATATATACCATCTCTGGTATTTTGAGGGACTATTTTTGAGAACCAGCTTTACGATCAAAACCACAGCTACATCTTTCAGAAGCGATATATACTCCAAGCTGATGCGAGCTGATCTACAATTATACCAGAGATTTTCCAACATTAATTAATATTAGATTGGTAGACGACCTTCTTTTTCAGTGGATGCAAGTGTAGTTTATATTACACGTATATAAATTCATATAAATTATAATTTCTTAATGGCAACATTGCTGGGAACTGACCTTTTAAATCAATATACCGGTACCGGTAACCCAGTCTTGCTTCAGCCGAGTCAGTGAATTTATATGTAGCGTGCGATATATTAAGAGTGCATGGGAGTTGATGTAGCGAAACGCCGGGGTTTTTAGTGATGGCTTTTGAACAGTATATAGCCCTACAGGATTTATTACCATTCCATTATTTTTTTGTATTATTTTTGTATTCATTTTGTATTTATTACCATTCCATTATTTTTTTTCCTCAAATATATTTTTTATATTACTCTTGATACTCAATTTTTGTATTACGGATAAGTTTTTTAAAATAATGTCTCTATTATATTTTTTTCATATTTAATTCTCTTATTTTCGAAAATAATGCATTGTTTTTATAAATTTTGTTATACTATGTCCGTGTGGCAACCGTTTTGGCGGCAGTATTTTTTGTAATAAACTTATCTCTCTAAATGTTCTGTTTATTATTAGAACACATGATCTGAAATACAGATCTCTTCATAGGTGGAAATAAATTTAGCGTATGACTTTTAAATGTATGAATTGCTTATTATTTAGTTTGAAGTTGGTAGACGATCTTCTTTCGTTGATACAATTGTATATGCATATCGCTGAACCGACTCCCATATGCTCTTAAAATCTACGTGTATGCTTTGCATGCGTGTGCTCAGCAATGTAGTTTCACAACCTGTTTTTTACTAATCCGACGATTACTTGGCGTCGCTACGTTTTCAATACTTACAATAATTATATGCAGTGAGAAAAAGATAATTAACATACTACAACTGGTTCTGGATATATGTATATATGGATTTTTTTTAGTTATTTAAGTTGTGCAAATTAATGTTAATTGTTTCATTTTCTCATCCGTATTGCAATTTCTACTATAGTCGAATTTAAACTCTTTTATTTTTTAATATCATTATTCTGTGTCCTCGTCGCAGTTGTGGTAGATGGAATTTTATGTTTTTTAATAGAACGACTTCCTCCCTCTACCCTCTAATCAAAAACTTTCGAGCACACGTGAAAGCATCGGTTCTAAATTCGTGTTCGATGCAATTATTTGGCATTCTTCTTTTTCATATATTTTTAAATCTTGATTGTTTTTTCTAAAAAAAGTCCTGTACATTTTGTGAATAAACCACATACGAAACAACAGAGGAATAAATAACATGTAAGACTTGATAGAAATACATTAGGGGTTTAAATACCATTTGAGGCTATACGGATAAGGTAGGATCTTTCTGACGAGCACCTCAAGTACAATCGTCTCATACCATAGCAAATAATTAATTATTATGTCTCATTTAACAACTGCATATTGGTAATCGTGTAGGCTCAGAGATAATTACAAACAATTGACCAATGTAGATGGGCGTGACTTATACGAAGCAGGGGAAATTTTAGATACCTTGATTAGTTATTTCCATATTTTCCCTGCTTCACTGTCCACTTGATTGGTTTTTATATTTTGTGACATCACGAGGGTGGACGATCTACAATGGTCAATTGATTTGATTATTTGACGGAAAGAAGAAATCGCGATATCTATTATTCATCTTATTTTTTTCGATGTTACTTTCATCTCGTAGAGTAGTGCTTACATCTCACGTATATTAATTCACGACCATTTCATAACTATTAAAATATTTACCAGATAATTGTTCTGTGTTATTATCTCATCGTGTATTTTTTTTTGTAACTGCTTTTACTTTCGTTTCGCCATGTAATTAGCGTAGTGTATTGATAATGCAATAATTGGTAGGCGAATTTTAGTGGAGTCTTTTGTTCTATGATGAAGAGGTTTGTGTAATTATACTCGCGATTAATTATAGCGAACCCCTCCCCCCTCCCCCCTCATCTTTCAGCGGTTAGTTGAACACATTTTTTTTATTGTGTGTAAGACAATATAAGGTATATCAAAATATTATATATGAGAAGATACAAAACCGGCACAGTAGCTGAGTGGTTAGCTCACTTGCTTCGTGTGATCCGGGAGGTGAAGGGAGATCCCGGACCCGGTTCGATCCCCGCCACCGTCCATCTTTACAGGGGTTTTTCGTGGTTTCCCTCTGTAGTCTAGGCTAATGCCGGAATGGTTCCCACAATATAGGTCACGACCGCTTCCTTCCCACTATCCTTTCCACTACCCATAAAAACCTTCATCTCATCATCCCATCATCTCATTAATCATTCATCCGACGCCAATAGATCTTAGTAATCATTACAGTGCGTCGTTAAAACCCAATATAAAAAAAAGAAGATACAGATTGCTTTTCTTGACGCAAATGATTGAATTTTGTGAATTTATTTACCCAATACAGAATTTACAGCTCGTCAAGTTTGTCAGAGTTGTCAATAAGATACATTATAATATTAGGCCTAAATAATTTCCTTCGAGTTGGTTAGAACTTGGAACTTCCTTTTGTTAGCCTATGATCGAACGATCCTATCTTTCATCTTCAGCCTTTATTAAGAACCAATGATTTTGTATCAAGTTTTGCTGTTGCTATATAATAGTGTACTAGACAAAAAGGTCATTTTCAGTGCCTGTGAGTGTACATGCAAATGTGTGCGTGCTACAGACTCATTTGGTGGATAATTGCTATTAGCAATTGACGCTTAAATGACTGAATCAACCCATAAGTGTACCGTTTAAAGTTGCGTTTTAAACACAAAACAATTGTCAATTAAGAGTTGCAATGTATAATAAGTGCAATTAAATATTGCGAGATCTGTGCTTGTGTTGGATGTTCGAAACGGTCGACTTTGGCTGGTTAAGGATGGGTGGGACGGTCGATCGGGGGCTGCTATACGAAGTGTTTGATATTATAAAAAGGTGTTCATTTCGAAGTCGTAAAAGTCTGACACCTAAGACGTATTATTGGCGTGCTCAACTAGTTCGAATAGAACTGCCTATTCCTGTACTGCCTATACACTACTTAAAACCAAAGGATACCCGCCATGGTCGACCATCCATCTTTCTCGTGGTTTCCCTCTGTCTCTTAGGCTCGAAAACATCTAGTAGAATAACCTATCATCCTCACATCGTCTCTTTCAAACATTCATCATTCACGGTCGCCAATAGATCTCAGTCATCAGTGTAGTGTGTCAATGAACCCAATATAAATGAAACTTCAAAGGTTAATTTGTTGTAATAAAAGAACCCGAACTTAAAATATAGTTTCAACCTTCCCAATCATTTATCCATCTAAAACGCATGACAACGAATAGTGAGGTATTTTAAAAATTTATTACGGTTGATTTTTGCTCAATAACGATATTCACTATGACAGGATAACTATATTTTCAACACGTTACACGTGAAGTAAAGTTGAACAAAAAAGAAACCTCGACAAAATAAAATCAAGTTGAACGTATTTCACATGTCTAATCGTAATATCATCAAGAGTTCTTTGATGTATGGACGTTTACTTCAGTATCAAAACATCAGGAACCGGAATACCGTTCCGGTACGAACTACGAATTATCCTGTCTGAAAAACTTTTGAATCTTTTTTAAACTGCATTGCCCACAACAACACTTCTACTCCCCCCCCCATGCAGTTTGTCTCCATGAAGTGTATACTACAACGACAATATCCCTCCCCCTCCCCGTCAGTTTCAGGCAAAAACGTGTACTGCCTTACTGCCTATATTCCTCTGCTGCCTAAAAGGGTATTGTAGACCTGTTTCACATCTTTATTCCCCTACTGCCTACGATTTTTCCCGTACTGCCTAAAAGGGTTATTAACTGACCGAAGTGTTACAAACTGGACCGTACTAAAATTGTCTTTGCTTTTAAAATGTTGTTTGTGTTATTGACACCCTGTATTGCAGTCAGGCGCGTGCTTTAAAATCAAATTATATCAAAGATGGGAGGGTGTGAAAACGCTATGAATAGGCCTACTCGTCGTGTTGTTAAACGAGCGTGAGATATTTTTGCACATATGAATACTTTATTAAGGCTACCCATTCGACACAGAATAATATAAAATGAAAATAACATCAATAAATAGAGCAAAATGACAATACAAAAGTGTTTGATGAAAAAATGATTAATAATATTGGGCCATAATCTAGAAAATTGAATATTATAATTGATTACTCATTCAGAATAAGAAGACTAGACTAGAGCTTGTAATGATAAGATTTACAGAATTTCAGTGACTATCGGGAATACCAAAATTTCATATAGGAATTACCATGCGTATAACTTATAATATGAAGCGCCTGTCGATCTGATCCTAGTCTGGGTCTGTCCCAATGTACCACTCCATCCCCTACTTGATTGATTATTTCATTATCAGTTCTAAGAGTTGGCCTCATTCTGAGATTCTGTGACAACAAATAGCATGGTCAACATCTGAGTCATCGTCTGATTATGCATTGCATGGGATATCGGGACTGTCGGGCTATAAATAGTTGAAAGTGATACCTAGGATTTATTTTCTCACGTATAGCATGCGTATAGCTTGAAGAATGCATTCTGAGTTTTCATTTTATGTCTCATAAAAAAATCATGAGTGATTTTTATTTTACCCCCATATAACCTAGCTGTCGTTGGCGTCGTTGAGCAAACAATAATCTATTCAAGATACGAGAGGCAAGAAAGAAAAGGTTAAAAAGCACAACAGAGACTGCGTAATACGATGGACGAGTTGGTGCTTGAGTTTGGTGATTTATTTATCTGTAATCTATATAGAGATTTCAGAACTCTATAGAGATTCGCTCTAATCCCTAGGTAAATTCCTCTGATGGTTCCTGCAAAATGGGCCAAGACCGCTTCCTTTCCACTGCCCTTCCAATTATCAAGGAAACTTCTTGCTTCAACCGTCCCATCTTTTCACTAATCATTCATCTAAAAAAACTTCGTTTCACCTTCAATGAACGCCAATGTATCGTAGTTATCAGTACATTATGTCGTTACCCAAATGTAAATGAATAAATCATGATATTAGCATGACAATTACAATATTTTGTTGATTTTTATAAACATATTTTCAATATTTGACATGAATTTTACTTTCAAATATTCCGTATTACGGTGATGCAATGTCAAAGCCACCCCTTTCAAACTGATTTTTACTCATATTTGTTGATATTAACACTTCCATATTTAATATAATTTTTGGGTAAAAATGTGATGAAATTTGATTTTAAATCATGCGCCCCCGATTTTAATAAAAGGTGTCAATAATAAAAATACCGTTTGAAAGCAAATAATATTTTAGTAGGCAGTATAGCGGAACAAAATGGTCTGTTAGGCAGTAAACGGGAAAAATCGTAGGGATTAGGGGAATAAAAAGGTAACACTGGTAGGCCTATACTAAATCCTTTCAAGCAGTAGGGGAATAGTCAGTAAGGTAATGGACCAAGGGGAACGGTGGCTATACACAGGTTGTGTATGGATTTACAAGACGCTTTTCAGAGGTGATGAGTTAGGAAGCTATAGAAAATACGTTATAGACATGTATAATAATGTTTCGACCCTCTGTAGACTAGGTCAGTGACGGGATGGCTTCTACTTTTATATAAGCCACCGTCACTTCCTTCCCATTACTTGAGAATTGCATTCATCTCACCATCCCATCTATGCGATGCCAATACATCTTATAGTTATCATTATAGTGCGTCGGTAAACCTGATACGAAAGACTAAATAAAAACAAGTCGATGAGAACAAACGAGAAGAATTTCAGTTGGTGTGTGTAGCAATGGGCAGCGAAACTTTCAAAAGTTTCGTAAATTTCCGGAAGTTTCGGAAACTTTTCAGGGCATGTCATAAATTTCCGAAATTTTTGAAACTTTTAAAATAAAATAAATGAAATTAAATATCCAACTTCCTTTGATGGACTGAGCTGATGCCACTCTATCACTTGCTTCTGTTTTACCAAGATAACACTAACTACCTGTATGGCATTGAGTGATTTCTTGAATATTTGGAGGGCAGGTCATTTTTGTCTTCCTTAATCTAAAAACCATTCACATCAGATTACAAATATGGAAATACTGCGAATATACAGGCATGGGCCCGATAATGAAACAAGTGAAATGTGAATTCTGCAAATTGAAATTTTGTTTGAAAGCAACAATTGGATGCAACAGCATACATTTGAAACATACGAATACAAAACCCATCTTTTCCCCGTAAATTTCAAAAATTTCCGTACATTTCATGAGTTTCACCTCACGAAACTTTCAACGAAAGTTTCATCAAACATAAATTTCCGAAATTTGCCCATCACTAGGTGTGTGATGTAGTAGGCAGTATAGGATCAGGTAGTGTATTAGCAGAAGGCAGTATACGCTACACAGTCGTCAGTGTATATTCTCTGTCTATTCGTAGAAAACCTGAAATACCTGACAATTTGTCACCAGGTTTTGTGTATTTCTTTTTCTAACGTTTCTTGAAAAAGACGAAAAAGATTAATTGGATAGGTTTTTCACGGGAGCTGTTTTTAGCCATACGAAAATTGTACGACTTGAAATGTTTTTGCTACTGTCCAATGTTCTGTGTCAGTGATAAATTATCTTGTCCTAGAGTGTATATATACGTATATCCGCGCCAGAAGAAACTGACATACCGGTACTGATTAAATAATTTTAAAAACTTCGGTAACCAAATAGTATGTTGCAACTCTAAAGTTGTACTTCTTTTGAAAGATTGAGTTGCGTTTCTGATCGTAAACCTCTTCCTGAGGAGCCACCTCCAAAGATTCCACAGCTATAGAAATATATATAATATATATATATATATATATATATATATATATATATATATATATATATATATATATATATATATATATGTATATATATATATATATATATATATATATATATATATATATATATATATATATATATATATATATATATATATTTATATATTGTTTCAACATCGAAATCTTTATAAATACAATAATTTTTCCCAACAAAGGCTAAGAACGAGTTAGTAAGACCGCTATAGAAGTGCTCTTGGCTGTTTCAAGATTTCGAGGCGGTCTTGTCACCAAGATAAATAATTATGTACACTTCTTTCAATGAAAAACAATGAACTTTGACACCAGGACTGCGCCGTCTTGAGACCACACTTTCTCGCTGCAGATGAACGTACGTGTTTCACACTCCTAAAGTCATGTGTATAAACCGTTTTTGTGATCAATCCGGACTGTGGGAAACCACGAGAAACCACTTCAGAATGGATACAAAATGGTATTATAATAATATAACCAATATAATTATGATATTTGTTTTTGCTTTTTGATAGATGACCTTCTTGTGTGGATACAATTAGAAAAATATAAACATACCACATTGAAGTTTGATTAAATTCGATAACGTTTGATAACATTATTGAAGATTAAATGTTTTTCCCATTGCGAAAGGTTATGGTAATTGAGATAGGAGACATTTTTATAAACATTGACACCGATAACGTACAATTAATACAGTACTGGCAGAAATTGAATGGAAAAGAACGCGAAATGTCGTTCGCCTGGCTAAGGCACTGCCAAAAATTCACTTGACTTGAAATTCAAGTCAAGTCGGGCGTGTGTTCCGAATCCCCATAAGGCATATTCAAGGTCGTGGGTTTTTGTAAACATTGATTACCTTTCACACTCGCTCATTCGAACACTTAAACAACCCGGTTGTTTGGTGGGGTCTTTGATCAAACGGTAATCTTCCTGCCGTAATTTGGGCTGTTCTAGCATTTACACCTGCATGGAGAACCCGGACAAGTGAGAGTTGATGTGTAGGAATTAGGAATGAGCCTCAGAAGCCGTGGAAAAGTCCAGATATTCGGCGCATGTAACAGTTAAACCTAGAAAGTCGGGGAAAATAGATTAAAACATTTAACAAGATGGTTTTTATTACATTTTTATATCAAGTTGTAGTTTTTCTTTTTTAGTGTAAACTTGTACATTATTTCAACATGGAATTTAGCAAACATAGCTACGGCATGCCTGGAAAAGTTATAGAATTGCTACACCACAGAAAATGGTGAGAACTCTGTTTTTATAGTGAGTAATAATTGCCCCGAATTCTTGAAACAACCAAGAGGTGCCGCTTCGAAACGGTCTTACTAATTAATGTATTCTTAGCCTTGATTGGGAAACAATGATTGTATGTTAAGATTTCAATGGTATAATAATAATACAAAAAAAGTTTATAGTCCATGTACTTTCTGACAGTGCAAACAGTTGTCAAAGTTCCAGTAGTTGGTAGCACTCGTAGCAGTTGTATAGCACTCGAGCTGTTATAGCAGTTGTAGCACTGTCGGCTACCCTGTATGCCACTAGGACCCAATTAAAGAAAGCTCGACCAATTAACAGTGCTATAAATAGTATCACCTCTACCAGTGTTTACAGACATAATCTAGGCAGAACTTTCACCACGCATTCGTGCATTGGAAAGAGATGGTGGGACTAGAACCACCCGCGCGCTAGTGTTGTGGGATGCGGGGGACGGTCAATCGGAATCTTCTTTCGTGGCTGTACACTATAGCATAGCACCGAAGTGGTAACACACTGAACCGTCATTCGGGAGACCGGGGTTCGATTTCCGCCATGGTTGACCATCCTGACAGGAGTTTTCCGTGGTTTCCCTCTGTCGTTCAGGTTGATACTGGGATGGTTCCTTGACAACAGGCCACGACCGAATCCTTCCCACCATGCAAAACACCTAATAAAATATAACCTTTCATCTCATCATCCCATCATCTCATTCATCATCCACCGACGCCAATAGATCGTAGCCATCAGTATAGTGCGTCGTTAAAACCCAATATATATATTTAAGAAACTATAGCATAGCAGCTAGTCGATTATTGTTATTGACGTCGCTATTGACGAGCTGCGACATTGTCCTAGGAAGATAGCGTATTTGACAGGTTACCATAGCAACAAGAGAAAACAGCAAACCAAGTTATATATATACTGGATTATGATTGGATAACACAATTTGGGAATCATTGTTGTCCACTTATTACACAATAGTGTGTAATATATCACTCGGAAGAAGCAAACATTATGTGTGTAGGAGGAACTTCGACACAATCTCATTGATCCTCAGTTGAGGGTGTGTAGGCCTATGACAAGGTAAGATCAGCCTCCCTCCGTGCTCAGCCAGTAGAACTGCTTTAGAAACCGAAGTCACGGTTGATCGTGGGATCGAGTCCCGGAAAAGGCATGCGTTTTTGTAAACGTCCTTTCACTTATCTTCACTCCATAGTTTGATTGTTACCTGCTCATTCGTACCCCCGTATAACCTAGCTGTTGGTGGGGTCGTTGAGCATCATTTTTTTAAAACCTTTTTTTTTTAATTTTTAAACTCTTGCAATTGCACATAAATGCGCGGTGGCAAGTTCCCCAACTACGCCTATCCCACCACCTCCCTAACCCTCTGACGGAATAACTTGAACCGAATTTCTTCCCTTTCAAAACACTTCTACTAAGCCCATTCCAGTCCCTACCTGTCCTATTCAAAAAAGAGTATTTAGCGACCTCTAATCTAGCCCCCTTTATGACTCCATACCCTTACTCATTCCTTTCAATCAACTTATGCAGCTTTCCCCATCCCCCCTCTCCCTCCACTACCCTGAAGAAATTACATAAACGATTCTCCTTCCTCCGTATTTCCAATTTCTGCCATCCCAGGTCTCGCATCATCTCAGTTGGACTCTCCAACATTCTCACCCTCTCACCCCTTTCATTCTCACCCCATTTCCACCTCCTAACCCTTACCTGTCACCCTCATTGTTCCTCAGTTTAGCCTGTAGATTACATGGTTAGGTCATTCGGACGGGTCACCACAAGGACGATTTTACTACCCCATTTTTTTTCCAAATTTATCTGCTTTTGTCGTGAAAGGGTTTGTTTTCAACAACTACGAGAATGGGCGTATTTCAAGGTCACGCCTCGACCTGGTACAAGACGTTGCTATAAATAACACCACTAATCGGTTGGTTCTAGCCTGTAGGCCTAGTGGTAAACTGACAGACTTTCACCTCTCTGAAACACGTTCAGCGTGCTGTTTGATCGATTGTACGTATTCGGTTGATGGATCATCTTCACTGCTATACCGAGACGGCTGGTTTGTACGTAGAAAGTATATAAATGTGGTTTTATTTGTATATTGGGTTTAACGACGTACTGATGGCTGAGATATAGTGGCGTCGGTGACATGATAAATAGGCCTACTATATACCATCGATTCAGTTTGGTTAGGTTGAGTTGGATTTCTTCAGGTTGGGTTGAGATTAATTCAAAAGAAAATTATCAACATAAAACTTGGTATATATATAATGTGATTGTTTCACAATGCCAATTGAGGATTGTCTGAATGGGTCACCACAACTGCGATATTACCATCCCAAGAAAGTTGTATACCTTATCTTTTTGGACAATAACCAATTAATCGATTTTGTGGATATTTGTGTGCATAAATTGACGCTGGAGTTGAACACTAATGATACGTCATTTATCTAGCAGTGTATTGTGTCCGGCTATACTTTCAATATACGGTTGTTTCCACGAAAGAAGGTCGAATTGTACAAACTTTGGCCATCACTTGATTTCGCTGCGACCGTATAGAGATTTAACGCTTTTGAAAGATGCAGTTGCATTCTTTCTTGTATACTTCGTATACTGAAAAATCATGAAATCATGAAAATATCACAGCTATACGATTATAACGGTTATTTTTTATGTTTTTTATGTTGGCAGATGACCTTCTCTAGTGAATACAAGTATATTATGGAGACCAGTTTACCTATATGTGTTTGAGTGCGCAACTGAAGCGTCCGATCGTAAATCTCAAGAATTTAATTTAAATCATTCATATGTACCGTATATAACTAGATGTAATACATGCACGTAAATTCAATCAAATTAAGGTAGATCCAGTTGATAAAATTGAAATGATTCCAAACTTTAGTTGAAGCTATTGAGGTATACTTATATTAATTAATTCAAGGATTTTACCATGTTGATAGATACGTTGAGGAAGTCTAGCTATGCACGGTCTGCATAAGTCCACTGTAATTGTATCTACCGAGCTACATGAAGGTTGTAATATCAACTAAATAATTGTATTCAAATATAGGATATATTGGGTTTCTTTAGGGACGCAGTGTGATGATAACCAGGATTTATTGGCGTCGGTTCATGATTCTTTCAATTTCATTTCTTTTTTGAAGACTTTCTGATGAATGAGAGAGTGAGAAGATGCGATGAAAAGTAATTCATCAGGTGTTTTTGGATAGTTGGAAGGAACCGGTCGTGGCCTCTTAGTATCTACTTGAACGATAGCGGAAAATCACGAAATACCTCTGTAATCTCTCGGGTTTTAAATATCTCGGGTATCATGATCGGATGAGGTTCTAATTCAATTCAATTCTTCATTTGCCAATTTGATTTTTACATTCTCAAAATAGGTCATGATAAAATATATGGCATGTCAAAAATATTATAAAAATAAACACAATATAAACTAGGCCTGAACTATATGTATGAGATATACATATATTGAAAAAAAAAAACACATTCATACACAAACATACTTCACATTCATACATTCATTATTCACATTCATTTATTTTCAGCAAAAAAATTAGTTTTCAGCAGTATGCATTCTGGTTATGTTTGATTTCTTTGCTTCACAACATTCAATGTCGATACCTCCACATGACTTGGATGTTGGTGGGGTCGATAATCACCATTGTATAATAAAACATTCAATATAAGTATCTTTCTTGAGGCAAGTGTCTTACAATTGTTACGTAGCAAAATACAGCGAACTGGGAAGCTAACCCCAGATTTTGATTGGTCAGTATCAATTGGAAAACATTGTTGTCTGTCTCTTGCAACAATGAGTGACGTCACTCGAAAACTGTATATATACTTAAGAGGGTACAGCCATTAAGCTTATAAAGAAAATTAATTATTTAATAATACAAATAGAATGAAGCCAACGGTATAACTTTCTATTCAAAATCTTTCCATGTAACTATGCGCGGTATTAAAATGACAAATGACTGAACGATCTTCAGAGTGATGGCTGGGTATTAATAATGTTTTAATGAATAGTGTTTAATAGTTGTTTTAGTCGTTGTAATAAACATGACGCTGGGGCTGATCTATCTCCTTGAGTTAATTTGTGATGGAATTGTAATTAATTGTATGGGTCTGAATGTGTGTCAGAAGTATTACAACCTGCTGTTACTATAGGCGGACATTGGAAGCAGAATGAGCATTATAGACTGTAGATAAATTTCCAAGACGGTTCACTTTATAGCAGAACGATACTAAATTTCCCTTGCTCACCCCAAGTCTCTCGTGATTTAAAAGTGTTGGTCGGAAACTTGTGAAAAGTTTTGAAAAGCATTGCAAATTGGAAAAATATTTTTTTTAAAAGAGAATTTGACCACTACAAATTCTTCATTGTGATTTTTATAATGGTAAATTGAAATACATTTGATGAAATAAACATATCGAAATATATTTAATACAATACTTGAAATTAATGAATGAATTGATGTTTTTACGGATCGTTGACAACGACATGTCATTTTACGCTGATGTTGAAATTAATACCATTTTAAAATTAAAAAATTAAAAACAATTCAATAAAACTACTGCAGACGTGTTAGAATATATTTCGGTCATCATAATTTATTTTTCAATATTTATCCACCTTCTATGTACAATCCTCCTATTTGTCGCCCATGAATGTAGTTTGAGACACACGGTATATAATAATGTTCGTGCTAGATATGACGATGTATAAATAGCTATCGGCTGCCACAAGAATGTGTCTCGCGTCACGTCGGGTGGCACTATACATGTTGCTCGTGACACCTACTTCACTTTTACCCGCTGTCGTTAAGAGTGAATGGGAGTCGCATTGAAGAAATATAAGACTTTTTGGTGATTTAACTTTCGAACGGTATGAGATGTGAAAGCACGGATATTTTGAATACATTCAAGACGGTATTTAAGTACAAAAACTATTCAACTAATATCGCTTAATTGTCAAAAGTATAGACCTCTACGGCTAAGAAAAGTGTTTGTCAGCTGAATATATGAGTTATAACAGAGATAATAATAATAATGATAATGATTTTTTAAAATTCACTCGTATTCATAATATACCGGTACTCATTTTTTACAATGATAACAAAGATATTATATTCGATTGAATCAATTTTATATATTCATAAGTTTTTGATAGCACCAGAAAATAACTGAATACCGTCAAAAGACGGGAATAATGGTATAACAATTCATAAAATTAAATTGAAACTCTTTTCCAAGCCTGGGAAGGCTTATCTGTGGGTTAAAAATAACATCAGATATATATAATTTATATAAGATTATATAATTTAAGAAAGGAAGACGTTTATGATGGTATTATAATGAACAAACAATGAAAAATATATAAATAAATAATATATCAATAATAAATTAACAATAATAATTATTATAATTACTTAATAATAGTAATATGTTTACTCTCCATTGAATTCACATGCAATTACTATATAAAACACTTTACATGATCTTATTGAAGGATGTTGATACATTTAATCTAATCGATGGATAATTATGATGAGTTGCTTCTTGATTGAGATTAGTCAAGTAGGCCTACATTCAAAACATATCTGGACCGAGTATATTCTACAAGACATTGCAATTACCCATGTCATCATGTTATAACACATATATATATAGGCCTATATATATATATATATATATATATATATATATATATATATATATGGTTTCAATAGCTTCCTGGTTGACCACCAGTAGGTTATTATAATTGTATGATTTTTGAAACTGTTTAAAAATTGCGACCTCCCCCGGGACTTGAACCCGGATCTCCAGATTGCCGGTCCAGACCGGCAATCTGGAGATCCGGGTTCAAGTCCCGGGGGAGGTCGCAATTTTTAAACAGTTTTAAAAATCATACATGTATATATATATATATATATATATATTATTCTTTCAATTTTTTTTCATTGGTTTATCAAGAAAACAAAAGATACATTCATGTTTACAAATCCCGCAAAGATGCTTTATGCATCTTGTCTTGTCCGTAGGTAAATTAAACAGATAATTAATATTTGTATAATCGTAGGCCTACGTATACATATCATCATCAGCTCGAATCTTCTCGAGTCCACTGAAAATAATAAGGAACTTACAAATCAATATCCAGAAAGTTACAAAATAATATTCAAGGAATAGTAAGCTTTGAAACATAACAGATAACAGAAACATAACATAATAGTCTGAATAGTTATAACATTTACCATCTTGATGACATTGAAAATGTATTATAAAAATCTGTATATATTATCTGTATATTCGAACTTCGAATGGAGATATGTCAACCGGTTCTCAAGTTATCAGAACAAAATCTGATTTTTCGCTAAATCGACTCCCATGCACTCTTAACTGCCAGTTTATTACTGAAGCACGCACATAGCGACGACTTGCGGTGCGATGACTGCTGTCTACCAACGGAACAAAACGTCCTTCTCTCATCGCATACTTCTGCATTTATTGGTGATTATTACTTTTCTACAAAAAAAAAAA
This sequence comes from Brachyptera risi, assembly GCA_964007535.1. NCBI lineage: Eukaryota > Metazoa > Arthropoda > Insecta > Plecoptera > Taeniopterygidae > Brachyptera > Brachyptera risi. The sequence goes on from OZ023334.1 coordinate 10,375,126, forward strand.
CTGAAAACGAAGCAGTTGAGCGCCGTTAAACAACACTAACTAACTATATATCTATAGCCTGTTTCTTTCCGTGTACTTGTATTCATGAGAGAAGGTCGTCTACTAACGGTATTAATTAAAACTTCGGTAATTACATGAGCTTGATGCAACTTTGAGGTTTTTACGCTTTTGTAAGATGCAGTTTCGCTTCTTATCGTAAATCTAGTCCTGAAAAATCATAATACTCTGTAAAAATATAAATATTTAAAAATATAAGTATAACGTTGATATTTGTGTTTGCTCACGTACGTTGGTTAGACGACCCACCAACTTACGTGGATACAAGTGTATAAATTATTCATGTGCACTTTCGGTCCGATTAAAGTGCATCAGGAAAAATATTGAACACTAAATATATATATTCAATTATTTATATAGATCTACACTAAAACTATAGGTATAGCAGGCAATGTAGATATTGTACAGGCAATAAATTATCGGTACAATATGCGTACATTTAATTCAAATTGTATTTTTGATTACGAAAAAACTACATTTCATGCGACTGCAATTGCACATTTTATATATACAAATTTGTATTATATATACTTGATTATAAGTTCAGAAACCACCTAATTGGTAATTGATGTACAAGATTTCGTGTTCGTGCTAATGAATAAATATATTAGTTTTGATGCAATATTGAGACGTATTAAGTATAATTCAATCATAATTTAAGAGAGAGTGAGAAGAGAGAGAGAGAGAGAGAGAGAGAGAGAGAGAGAGAGAGAGAGAGAGAGAGAGAGAGAGAGAGAGAGAGAGAGAGAGAGAGAGAGATAGCGCGCGCATTAGTGCTGTTTTAATGCAACTTGGATAATATATACTTATGTTTAACCTGGATTATTCATGATTTTTTATGACTGATTTATGCTTATTTTTTTACCGTCTTGAGTGTTGTTTCTGCATGGTTGATTATCGGGACATTCGAGTCACGTAGAAAATGTGAAATACTGTCGGAAACTGGAAAACGCCAATGTTTCAGTCTTGGACTGACAAACGTGCTTATCCATGAGTATATATGATGTAGGCCTATATCCTGTAAGCAGCGAGATACCGCGCCTTATTCCTGTACGTTGTGAGAGCATTCCTCAAGGGTGACCCAGACTTGAGGTTTGACCAGTTTTGTACATTTTTATATTTCTGATCTTCTTTTTTCTTTGAAGTGTGCTTAAAACGTCAATATCATTGGTGAATGAATGAATGAATGAATATTAGGGTTTCAAGGCGCATCGACAGCGAGGTCATTTATAGCGCCTGAATATCATTGGTAATATCATATTGGTATCTACGTGTGTAAAAAACAAATAGTTTTTATGAAGGAATTGGTTTAGACTACTCGCACTCTCAAATTCAGTAATGAATTGAGGCCCTTATATATACCTTGACATGAGCTGCGATATATCAATTATGTTTTTTTTTTTTTACTGATATTCCTTTTTCTTAGAAAATACTAGACAAAAACTATTAAAACAAATTATAGATGTTTTTGTTACTGGTTGTTGTTGTTGTTGTTGTTGTTGTTGTTGTTGTACGTCATACGTTGCGTCATACCGACCCGTCTGAGGTCATTATCATCTCATAAAACATTCAAATCGACCATTTTTTGTTTGGAATCTACATTTTTAATTGAAAACGTTCACCTCGGATGGTTACTAGAGCGGAACAGCAATTAAATTTGTGAGTTGATTATTTATTCATATTTCATTCTCATTTTGTGTCTTTGACATCGACTTGTTTCGTTGGTGTAATCCATTCGAAGCACATTGGTGAATAATATCTAAATTATGTATGTTTATTTTGAGTAGAATTATTGATGTTATGTAAGATGTGTCATGAATTATTAATTATTATTTCAAGATTGTTCGCTTAGATATGCTTGAATGTTGATGAGCATGTTTATGATCGCTTTTATATGGACCTCTCTCTTTCTCTCTCTCTCCTCTCTCTCTCTCTCTCTCTCTCTCTCTCTCTCTCTCTCTCTCTCATCTCTCTCTCTCTCTCTCTCTCTCTCTCTCTCTCTCTCTCTCTCTCTCTCTCTCTCTCTCTCCTCTCTCTCTCTCTCTCTCTCTCTCTCTCTCTCTCTCTCTCTCTCTCTCTCTCTCTCTCTCTCTCTCTCTCTCTCTCTCTCTCTCTCTCTCTCTCTATCTATCTATATATATATATATATATATATATATATATATATATATATATATATACATATATATATATATATATATATATATATATATATATATATATATATATATATATATAAATATATATATATATATACATATATATATATATATATATATATATATATATATATATATTATATATATATATATATATTGCATGTCCCTCACGTTTGAAATGTTCATTTTTTTCTGAGGTTATTGAAATGTGTTCGTTTTGTGCTGAAATGTGCTGCAAAATATATCGTTTTGTGCTGCTACCGTTTTTCAGTTATTCCACATCTAGAGTGGTCACCCCTTATCCTCACATCGATTTAATTATCGATTATCGGTAAATATTGAATAAATAATAAACGGTAGCAGCATAAAACGAGCACATTTCAAAAACCCGATGAAAAATGTACATTTCAGAAGTGGGGGAGTTGGCATCAACTGCCCTTCTCCCCCCCCCCCCCCCCTACATTGAAATTTGAATAACTAAATGAAGATAGCATGCATAAAGCGATTCTTTAGCATGCAGCACAGTTCAGTGCGAACAAACGCCTGAAAGCCCTAAGAGCCTTCAGATCAAAATCCCCATGGAGATCTATAGGGACTCCTTATACATGCAATATCAGATCCATTGTTAATTTTTTGAAACTATTTTGGCTCTCATATTATTAAATCGGTTGAAAATACCATTCGTTTCTTGTAGATCAGAACTACATCTAAAATCCATGCATGTTGCCTAATATCATCTGCTGCATTTTCTGACATATTTGTTGATCATTTTGTAGCTTGCACTGTTTACTTTCCCCCCTCGGAATATGCTACTAAAAGACTAGGGTTGTGAACGATAATCGATATATCGATTACGATCGATATTTTTTAGAACGATACGATAATCGGTATTATTCATTTTGATTATCGAAAACTTCTCTTTTGGTTTTCAAAATTTCCAGCTTCTATCTGTAAGTTACAGGGTTTCTCCAATCATTGTCATTGGCGCTAAAATACTTTCTTCTTCTGGAAACGCCATTCAATTAAACCGTGCATTAAAAGTTCCTGAGTTGGACACTCGATATGATGAAAATATCGATAGATTACAATTAATTATCGATTTGATATGCACGATAATCGATATAAGTGTTTCGACGAACAGCCCAATTGTTTAGACTCGATCGATATGTGTGAGGAAATGCGATCGCTCGTAATGTTTCCCATCATTTTCTCTGATAGTAAGTAATAATAATGCGATAAGTTTACTCTGATGTCAAAATACTTGTGAACTCTTCGAATTTCAAACAATATTGGATTTGAACAGTTTTCTTGTGATGGACGATAAAATAATATCACTGTGATTTGACGCTGTAATAGGCCTACATATAAACTACTGTATTTATGAGCCTGATCGAATGCCGACGTGAATATGTCAAAGCAATAAATGGGAAAGTTGAGAGGTAATATTCACTTAATTCGAAGAAAGAGTGTTTTACTTTAAATACCGTATGGTTTCTCCAGCCCAGGTTGACCTGGCAATAAAAAACGACTGTGAATATTCTTGAATGTTTTCATTATTTTGGGTATACCAATTGTACCGTCACAGTTTAATATTTAATTATTCATCTTTTAATTATGTCATTTAGAGTATCACCCGAGGGTGTATAGTTTGTAGTAAATTTGTAAATTTGTAAAAAAAACTAGTAAATTTGGCGTAACACCTGATTTCATATTTCAAGGGCTTTCAGGGAGATTTCAAGGGATTTCAAGAGGATTTCAAGAGACTTGAGGAACATTTCATGAAAAGTGTAGACCAGGTTTCAAGAGTTGTTGATCCCTTGTATGGTATCGCCATGGATTTAATTTTTTTTGTAGTTTTTTTTTCTCTGTACTAAAGGCTTTTGGCCACAGATTATGGGTGAGTGTTGTCTTCAGTCACCCATTGAAATTGTTTTGTTGAACTTTTACCGAAAAGTGCGGATCTTTAAGGATACTTCCATCATCTTCAAGGGAGTTTCAAATTATCAAGTACCGGGAATGATCATTCCCAACCTGCGGTGGTTCCATTTCAATGGATCTTGATAATATTTATTAGAATGCATCTGTTATGTATGAAAATAATTGAAAATTGATTGATTGATTGATTTAGTCTTTATTAGCAACAGAAATTCGTCGCGATGACGCCGATATGGCAGTTTTACGCGCCAAACATGAAAAAATCGAACATTGTTCTCTTTATATTCATTTCATTGTCTGCTATTCACAATAATTATATTCATTTATGTATTCACGTTTATTTATATTAATTAATCTGAAAGTTTATATTGGCCATCCAGATGTGCATATACCAACAATGTTAAATTAGGAATCTTCTCGACCACTTTTCAAGAAAATGGCTCACTGAATTGACAAGAAACTATTTACCTACATTAGGCCTACTATATCCTATTCTCACACATTTTGAAAGGAACGTTTGTCCGTTTTTTTTTCTACTCATTTTTTAATAATACCAAATATTTTGCTACATTTTAGCAAGTTGAAGAATTATTTGTTTCTTTCCAAACATTTATATTTTCTTTCAGTTTCGTTCAAAACGTGGGAAACAAGTGCACAAATATACTGTGGAAATTTCAACTCATTTGCTACATCGGTTTGTGAGGAGAGTGGTCAAACGTAGGAAAAACATATGAGTTTTGAGACAATTACAGTTGAAATTGCAGTCTTAACTTCATAACTAGGCCTATATTGGGATGCGAAAACTTGTAAACATCGGACTGAATAATATTAATTGTGGGTTTTATTTCTCATTCTCTTGAAACTAGATAGAATAATTATTGGGAAAAAACGAAAACAAAATAATTGATTTAGCACATCTGGGTGGTCATTATTGTCCGATTAGGGTTGATAATAACAAGATAGGATCGTTCGGTTTGGACATCACAAGTGCGATCTTGAACCTTCAATACACATGTTTCACAACAACACACAGTTTGTTATTCGAAAGGATGTTGTTTTGTTTGCTTAATTTTATTGACTTGCTAATTTCTGTTCACGCTGTCTGCACACAACTCGGTGCTGACTAGTGAAACATAATGCGGCTTGATGTGACAATTCTTCAAGCTGTGTACCATTTTATACCAAGTAGAGGTGTAGAGAATGTATAGAGTGTAGACGTGTTTGGAAATCGTATTATAAAATATGGTTTCTCGTTGATGAATTGAATTATAGCTGTGTTCGGTTGGCTGAAATATCCGAAATGTAGGAATGAATTTCAAAACAAATCATGCAATGCGTTGAAATATTTTCGATATGTTTCCCAACCTAATGAACATATTAGGTATGGCTTCGAAAAAAAAAGTGAAAATCTTCGAACTTGAATAATTTATTTATTTATCTATATTTATTTATCTTCATTTTCGTCCAAGTAAATTCCAATACAAAATGGAACATTTTTGAGTTAATCATATGTACAGTCAAGGATAAAATAAAAGATTGTGTATCACATACAACAAACAAACAAGAAAATATACATAAATTGAAATAAATGGTAGATGCTATTTTTTATAAATACCTAGCAACTACCAAGTCAAATAACGGGAGTCAAGTGCGGAAACATCTCGTTCAAAAATTGATGGTTCGTAGCTATAATTTCACCAAACAATTAGAAGTTTGATTGTAATTCTGTTGTTATTGGTATATTTGGGTCATTTTCGCGACCCGTAAAAGGCGAGTTGTATTTATTAAATGTATAGAAACGTATTTCTATTATTTTCATTATCTCGAAATATTTCGCAATATCGCGACCAGCAAACAACAAACTCTAGTTATATATATAGGCTATCTACTTTCATCTCCTGTACTCATTCTCTCATTTTCTTTCCCATTATGAATCGTTTTCACTTTTTACAAAGTTCATCTTATAATTATAATTAACCACTGTCATAGTTCTGTGTGATTTAATTAGTTTTGCTGTGTTTTTATCTCCGTGTTTTAACTATGCATTCAGTGTAGGTACATTCCTCTGTCATTAGGCTAATTGTGGTGCTGTGCACAGGATGTGGCTCCGCTGAAAGGAAGATCGTGTCACATGGTATCATTACGTCATACACGTTTATGACAATAATATGAAACGAAGATACTTTTATTCTGAAAATTACGTTTATTTTAGTACAATTCTATATATAATATATAAATATACATATATATATATATATATATATATATATATATATATATATATATATATATATATATATATATATATATATATATATATATATATATATATATATATATATATATATATATATATATTTATATTTATATTTATATAACCCTCTGTAATGATAATTAGGATCTATTGGCTTTGGATGAATAATTATTGAGATGTTGGTATGATGAGATGAAGGAATTTCTCAGGTAATGGGAAGCATAGTGGGTAGGAAGCGGTCTTGGTCTATATTGTAGGAACCATCCCAGCATCAGCCTAGACTACAGACGGAAACCATGAAAAGACCCTGTATAGATGGACGGTGGCGGGGATCGAACCAGGTTCGATATTGCCTCACCTAACGGATTACATGAAGCGAGTGCTGCATGTGCCAGTCAGTACAATTGTAGAAAATACTTGTTGTATTTTGTGTATTCACTACATATATTTAATATTATTCAAATATATCAAATATTAAATATATATTGAATTAAATATTATATAATTTACCATCATTATATGTGGTGCCCCGTCCAAACGATCCTACTTTTCATCCTTAGCCTTAATTGGGGAACAATGATGTTGTATCAAGTTTCGATGTTATTAAAAAAAAAAAAAACTATCATTTATTGTTATTATCATTTTATTATTCATTATTATCATCATTTATTATTATTTAATATTATATATTAAATATTGCATTTAGTTGAATGATATCAAAAATCATAACATCGTTTTCTTACTGGCGTATAATTTTATATTTGACTTCATTATAATTTGCAATTCATCGTTCGTTCTGTAAGGACAAGAAGTTGACTTTCGAATGATTTTATAACCTTTTTGCCAAGGCCGTTACTCTTAATCCTATATTTTGATGAAATCCATTATAAAATACGATGTAATATTTAATTGCTAATAAGCCATACACGCCCACGTCGCTCGTGAATTATAGTATATTATTAAAAAGCAAAATTCTTTCTGAAACCACCCCAATTAAATGAGCTATACGTTTTGAAAGCACTCGAGATTCGAGTAAATGATCGAAGTACGGTTTCCATGTGGATGATGGTATAGAGTCCACGCAACAACAAAAATATTTGCAGAAATTTCGGCAATTGTGGTTAACTCAGATCAGCTTTTATGATTTTGAAGGTGTAGTTGTGTTTCTAATTGTGAATCTCTCTATGAAAAATCAATGATGCCTCAAAATAGAACAATTATATATACAAATATCACAGTGATATGTGTTTGTTATGTATAGGTATAGGTCATTTACTTTAATTCGTTTGTGCTTGGATATAAGTATATAACAATAGGTTTATATATGTATGTGTGTGTGTGTGTGTATATATATATATATATATATATATATATATATATATATATATATATATATATATATATATATATATATATATATATATGTATATATATATATATATATATTTGTATGTTGCGCAAATTCATTGTTCCCCTATTCCTGCTGAAGATGACAAGGCATAGGATCGTTCGGACGGGGCACCATTTGGGCGATTTTACTATATACCCTAAAAAAAATGTGTCATCATAAATTTATATCGGATCAAGTGATGTTCAACGGTTTAAGCGACGAAAACAATCGATTAATCTCGATAATCACGTGTTATATGTTCTAATGTTGTTCCAATGATATTAACGTGTTGTGTTCTTGTTGTTCCAGGTAAGCCTGCAGCTCGAGTTGTGACGTCATGGCGGTGACGGTAAGCGAGGACGTGTAGAGTTGAGGCGTTGTGAGATTGTAAATAGAGGTACGCGACACTAGTGGTTGGAAGCTCAATTTTCACCAACCTCAAATTCAAAAGCAAAAACAGTTTCAACTTATGTGGGAGGGTTACACTTTTCGAACCTATACTGGCCAGCGTTACTTAGTTACATGTCCTTTTATTTTTTGTTTGTCAGTAACAAAATGAAGTTCATCAACAATCTATAATTTGAAAGATAAAATTGAACGTATCAAGGTTCAGTGCTGGCTAAAATATGCATTTTTGAAATAGTCGGTTCAGCGAAATATTAGTTTTTTGGTGATGACTTCGGAACGGTATGAGATATCAAAATTATATAGTGATGGGAGAGACACAGATAATTTTCAGACAGACACTTGAAAATGGTATGAATTATATTCTAAGAAATATTCTAAGAAATCATCTTTACAATATTTAATTCTTTTTGTAATAATTAATTTTCTTTTTTTTCAATTTTTTTATTCCCTCTAAGAACCTCGAATATTTTTACTTTCATTAATTTTCTCCAGTTATATTCTCAATTTGTATTATTAGTTCAATTTTTTAAGCACAATGTTATTATTACTTATTACCTTATTACAATTTTCAATTTTTCACTTTTTTCAATCATTTAACTATATTTCATTTCTATATATATTGATATCAAAATTGTATTTTATACTGATTGTTATCCTGTAAACTTTTTATAAGCCAGGGACCAATAAAGGTTGTTTATATAATTATTACCCTCAGATTTTACAGTGTGTAGACCCACAGACAAATCAAATCTTGAGTGACTTTGTGGGTCTACTTTATTATCATAATGTACTAATATAACATAAATAAAACGCCTTGAAAAAAAAAAAAAATTCCAACATTATACAGCTAAAAACTGTGTTGTTCTACCTGACGTATAGATCTGAAAATCATACGAAATAAGGAAAATAGTTTGTATACTTATTCCGTCGTAGAAGTATTTGAAAATATCTGTGTTTCTCGCATATTGATATCTCATACCGTTTTAAAATTACCACCAACAACCTGATATTTCGCTAAATTGACTCCCATGGACTGTCTCAAGGCGTTCTTGCACACCCCGACAATTATCTTACCCCAGTTCTTCCACGAGCTGCGCGCGCACACGGCCACTGTGTTACCGCGCTAATTACAGTGCTGGACGAACTAGAGGTTCCGATCGACCGTCTCATCCATAACACGAGCCATCACGATCAGAAGTGTCGACCTTTCAATACCAGCCTAACCCCTACAGAAGGTCGTGAACGAAATAATTGTAAAAACTTTGGTAATTACTAATTATATCTACATAATTTCGTTGAAAATGAAAGGATTTAACGCTTTTGAAAGATGGAGTTGTGTTTCTGATCATGAACTTCATGTTGGATAAACATTATACCCTAAAAAATCACATGCACTCTTTCAAGGCGCTCTTACACACCCCGACAATTATCTTACCCCAGTTCTTGCTCCAGGGTTCTGGTTCGTGCCAGTTTTGTGCCCAATAGCAGCGATCGACATGGATTTTGTTTTATGCCTTATGCCTGATACACAGTCTTCATGTATAAGTTTGAATGTTTAAATTTTATTAACAATTATCACTTATATTATATATTATATGACATATTATTACTTCATATTATTACACTATATATTATATTAGTACGATCAAGATTTAGTATTTAGTAACTTGGTTATATGGTGGAGCAGCTTATACTGAATAGGGCCTATCGCCGATTTTGAGGTTGTTTCAGCATCAGAATATTTCAATAAATAGTCTCAATAAATAAATAAATGAATGAATAAAGAAAAACTATACCCAACTATGTGAATGATATTTGGTTCTGTTTTATTGGTATACGACCTTCTTCTTTCGTGGGTTGTGGGTTGTATTATATAGGTACGGTTGCGGGCACATGAAGTGGTCGATCAAGCTACATTAAAATGTATCCTGAAGAAATATACGCATCTTAATATACGCACTGGCACTAGAAGTCAATATGCATAACGCACTCCACGCATAGTTATATGAAAACATTACATGTTTAATGTGTGTAGATTTTATTTAAATAAAGATATTAATTTCGGAGAAAAAAACTGTTGTATGTGACCGCAAGTGTACATATTGCATTGTAATTTAGTATTTTGAAGGAGAACTCCTTCATTTTTTATATGTTTATATTTTTATATTCAATTTTTCTTTTGTTGTTAGATAATAGGGAATGACTGAGCGAGCCAAAGGTGTTAGTTTGCTAACAGATTTTGACACGTGACATGTTTACCATGTTTGACATGTTTTTTCTTACATGTTTACATGTTTCTGTACATTGCGTAGCTAATGACATTGAACCTATAGTCAATGTGTGCATATCGCTAGCGAGTATTATTTTTCCAGCAAACAACTAAAGCACTGTATGTTTGAGAAGAAATATATTCAAATAAACGAACCTTTTAGTATATATGCCTATAGTGTCTCTTGCATATATGTAATATTTATCAAGTTTTTTTTGTACTGGATTATAGAAACCAAACGATCTGTATAAAATCTTGTTAATCTCATATTGAATGTCTTCTGACATACTAAAAAGATAAAAAAGATAAAATGACCTTTCATCTCAAGTTGCTATAATTTTATTCATAATTCACTGACTCCATTAGATAGTATACTCATCAATACTGTTAGCCATTAAATCCAATATAAATAAATGATATTCCTCTCTCTTTCCCCCCCCCCCCCCCTCTCCCCCCCTCGTCCTCTAGTGGCCATCTCGGACATGTTTCTCTCCACATGAATCTATTAATTTTGTCGTCTTGCATGTATTTGAGGTCAGAATGTCTCCAACCTTTTCACACGATATTCTAAACGTCATTTAGGACCACTTTTCATCCACCGCGTTCGCGACTGACTTGTCGGAACTGCCGCTCGCTCGTGTTTAGTGATGGGAGAGACGGTCGATCGGAGACCGCAGACAGCATGTGTGTGATGTGACTATCATTGGCGCCTATCTGTGCGTAAAAAGTTTAGAAGAAAGTTGTTGTCATTATACATTACATTGACATGTTGCTTTTATAATTTATTTATTTGGTCCATTTGTCCCAGTTGTATATATCGGTTATTTTTTCGCAACGAAATATCATTTTCAGCTGATGAAATTATGACGGCATGAGTTACCGAACTTCTGATTGGGTGAAAGATGGATAATCTTAATATCTACAAAACGTTATATAAAAAAAGTATGAAAAATATTACGAATTTTTACTATATAAATTATATAACATTATGTCGTATACTCGTAGGGGCCTATAAGTTCAAGAAATTGGTATATTGAGTCGGCTTGAAATATCTTTTCCGGTATATCCATCATACTTATATTCTTATGGCAGATCATATCTTTTAGTTTTGACGTTGTACTGTTGAAGATTACCAAGATCTATTGGCGTCGGTGAGTCATGAATGAGATGGTGGAAACATGACATGAAATGTAATTTTATAATATATTTTGCACAGTGAAAAGGACTTATTCACTTAGGAACCATCTCAGTATTCTCTAATCAACTGAAAGAAAACACGAAAAACCTATGTTAGAATGGTCGACCATGGCGGGAATGAAACCCTGGTCTCCTGAATGACAGCTTAGCGCGCCAACGACTGATCCTCCCGCCTTCATTGTGTAATATAATTACAAATGATTACAATTTTTCTATCGAAAGATAATTCATAAAATCACAATATAGTTTGAAATTAAATTCCAAGGAGTAAGCTCAAGGCTACATACACGAAGCTTGCTCGTACATAATTGTAATTACATTTGTAATTAAATAATTATTGGGGTACATAATTTATGTTCGTGTAATTACAGGTTGGACCAGTTTCATATATTTGTGCGAAACCTTAATTGAGTTGGAAATGTTTTACAGTATAGCCAGCATATCACAAGAGAGAGAACCAATTAATTTAATTATTGTTGGCCGTTTATCTGAAAGCATAAAAATCCAGATTATTAAAATTCATTTCAAGGGACATGAAACAATGTCCGCCAATCGATATCAACCAATATAGGCTTCTGTCAAGTGACGTCGCTCATTGTTGAAATTGACGGACAACAATGTCCACCAGTTGGAATTGACCAATCAGAATGTTTGGTAGTCCACCAGTTCGCTCTATTGCTATGGTAACAATTGTTTGTCATTTGTTACGTGACAGAAGCCTATGTGATAGTTCCACAGTTGGCTGTATTGCTATGGCAACGATTGTTACTCGCCCATTGAGGTGAAAGGGAGATGATTCCTCCAGTAGCTGCGAGAGAAGAAGAAAAATAATCTCTAGGATTATATTGAGATTTTTTGAGAATCTCTAGAGATTGCCGTGGCTTTTGGGTTACGGGGTTGCTCGCTCGTCATTGACTACAATCCATGACTGTACACGGCGACGATGCAATAGTAAATGGATAAGTCCATTTAGCGAAACATCAGTTTTTTTGTTTGTGATAGCTTGAAAACGGTATGAAACATCAATATGTTAATACTACAGAGAAATACATTTCGTTCTATATACCTTCAAAATGATGTGAAATGAAATCATAAACCTTGGATAATAATATTTTCACATGTATACAGCTGATTTTTTTTTTCTAGCTGTAGGCTATACATATAAGTTGGAATTATATGCTATATAAGTTGACTCCTTAGCTCTAACTTATACCAACTATAAAGAAGGTATTCAAAAATCTGTGTTTCTCCGTATTGGACCGAGATAAAAGTCTGATATTTCACTAAATCGGGTCCTAACATACCCACTGCTATTATTTTCAGCTTCAACGTAACATAAACGATCGTATAATTTTTTATCCAACCTTCATGTACCCACATCTTGCAAAATTCAGTCGTATCCGTCATATCAACCAAGCTGTGGGCCATAGCTATAGTTTGTGTATGATTGACTTTTGCACCCGACGATTGCAATAGTTGTGTATAACACGGGCTCAAATCTTTATTCTCTAGCCGAGACGCGTGGCCGAGTGGTAACACACTGAACCGTCATTCGGAAGACCGGGGCTCGATTCCCGCCGTTTTCGACCATCCTGACAGTTTTTTTTTCGTGGTTTCCCTCTGTCGTTCAGGTCAATACTGGGATGGTTCCTTAACAACAGGCTACGACCGAATCCTTCCCACCATCCAAAACACCTAATAAAGTAACCTTTCATCCCATCATCTCATTCATCATCCATTGACGCCAATAGATCGTAGCCATCAGTAGGGGCCTATAATGCGTCGGTAAAACCCAATCTTTATTCTCTGGCCCCCGTGCTATTCCGAAGTATTGTCGCCGTATGCCACAGACTGATGTGGGTATATTTATCGTCGCCATCGATGACGCGGTCGAGCGATTTCACGCACTATATTCATATGACACGAGTACTTTGGAGCCAGTTCCGTCCGGTCACAGCCGTTATGTGCAGCCGACATGGAAATAGATCGACGAGGTACACACAGAGACCATTATTCGAGTCGAGAGATGTGGGCGGAAGCAGAGCCGATCAATTATATTTCTCACTCTTGAGGAAAGAAGTTTCCGAGAGGGGAATTTGTGGATATATGAATGATACAACGGAAACGATAGAGTTAGGTTTTGTGAGGTTATTGATAGGTTTAATAATCTGATGAACTATTTGAGATTACACTCCAGGACTCATCTGCTCTTAGAGAGTAAGAATTTGATCGGTTATAAATCGTTTGTACTAAAGAAGTAATACTTATTACAATGACAACACTATATAATTATACATATATTCACCCAGTTCTGTGTGTCAGGAACACCGCCGCGCGCACACTCTCATTGCTGTAACGAAGAAAACTCTACACACTTTGACTTACCCTATATAAAATGAACATCATTCGATATCGAATCTGGAAAGCCGTGAATCTCGGCGACATTTTGTGCTTTATTATTTCTATCCATTTGATGAATAAAAAACATTTATTGAATTATTTCCCTCAGGCTGGTCCGAATTGCATGTACACATTCGTGATAATGTGAATCATTCATTTGTTCACATTCAGTGATTTTTTTTTAAAGATTTTATTTCTCAAATTTTACCGCCCAGCCTAATCTTGTTTTTTTTTAGAAACTTTGAGATGGTTTCCTCAAAAACGGTCCAACCGATCTGACTCAAAAACTAGACAGTTTCAAGTTGAATAAATCTGCGAGTACAGAAAGAGTGTCAGTGCCAGTGCCTATACAAACAAACAAACAAACAAACAAACAAACAAACAACACACAGTCAAAGCTTCATAAGAGTGGGATGGAGGTCCTCGCAATCGCTCATCTAATTAATATTTAGGTGGGCTTTTTAATATCTGAGCTTGGATACGGCGAAGACTCAGGAACTACAAGTGATTATAATTGACGATTAAAGATAGATGTGGCTGATCAAACAGCCAGTTAAATCTTTCATTTGTATTCATAAATATACCTTGATTTGGATATGAGAAGTTACTATACAGTTTGAACAGCTTACTCGATTGGATGTTATGTTTCATGACGTAAAAAGGGCTGGGTAACGGAATTGACGAGTAGTGATTGACCCGCCCACAAACGTCACAAAACAAAACATCCAATCAAATGGGCTGTTTGTTATGTGGGAAAATTGGCATTGCCTATCAGAGTATCTCTATACATGCCCACATGCAGTATAGATCAAGGTGGCCTGCCGATAAGCCACGCCTATCACCAGTGGTCAATTGGTTAATTGGTTCATATCGATGGGGGGGACCAAGAGGAACATGTCAACAAATGGCATTTTTTTTAAATGTTACATTGTTGTCACTTTCTCAACAATTCAAATGTAATCGTATAATAATATAACCTTTTGTTTTGAGTAGGCCGTGAGTTTTTGCAACATCAAGTATCTGTTTTTTGTTGTTGATTACAACCGACCGTCTCTCATATCCCCTAACAATAGCGATGGGGCATTTCGAATCGTCGACACTTTACTGGAACAAAATCTAAACATTCATAATAGAATTTCGTCCAACTTTCTATCCAAATTATGAAGAACATAAAAACCAGGGCGTTTTTTACATCATTGTATTCTCTTAATTTTTATTAACCTATGTAGCAATCTATAACATTCTATTATATAAAATAAAAGTTATTTACATTTAATAACGTGCTCTCTCATCTTTCTCTTCTATGGATGAGAAAGGTTATTATTCAAGATCGCATGCGCGGGATTGGCAATTCACTCAGTTTAGCGAAATATCATTTTTTTTTTGTAGAATGTATATAGCTTCGGAACTGTAATAAAATATAAAAATTCTAATATAATACTGAACAGACATTTTTAATACCTGCACTTGAAGAATAAGATGGTCTAGCAACTGCTGAATTTATTGTTAAAACTTTGGAAATTTTATTCGAAATCCACTGCAACTTGTACATTTAACGTTTTTAAAAGATGTAGTTGAGAATCTAATGGTAAATCTCCTGAATAATTAATTCTTCCTCACAATACCAGTCTTACAAATGAAATATAACAACATTGTTATTTTTTTTATATTGGGTTTTAACGACGCACTGTAATGATGACAGATCTATTGGCGTTGGATGAATGATTAATGAGATGATGGGATGATGAGATGAAGGTTTTTATGGGTAATGGGAAGGATAGTGGGAAGGAAGCGGTCGTGGCCTATATTGTGGGAACCATCCCGGCATTAGCCTAGACTACAGAGGGAAAGTTTGAACTGAGAACAAGTAATAAAACGTTCTCATACTAGTCCCATGGGTGTGACCCTTTACAGCACACACATGTTCGGTTTTAACAAATTAGTGTATAACGTCTTTAGACACTTTAGACATAGTTTAGTCTTAGTCTTAGTTTAATGTATTAAGGTGTTCTCATCTAAATTTCACTTCCACCTTTATATCACACTTTTCACCTTTTGTTGCAACTTATTTCGACAGGCGCTAAATGACCTCGCTGTCGATGCGCCTTAAAACTCTAATATTCATTCATTCACCACGAAAAAACCCTGTAAAGATGGACGGTGGCGGGGATCGAACCGGGTCCGGTATGTCCCTTCACCTCCCGGGTCACACGAAGCAAGTGCGCTAACCACTCAGCTACTGTGCCGGTATAACAATATTGTGATGAAAATGAAAAATTTGTGTATTCATTTATCTATAATAGATGCCATGCAGTCTCTCATATCGTTTTTTAAATTTCTTGCACGTTTCTGTGCAGCCAAACCTTTAAATATTTCAACGCGTTCTGTTTTATTCGTCATTTAAAATTTAAAGGTATGGTTGTTTAAAGTTTCAAGTAGGGCCTGCCCATATAATGTAATCTCATGCCATGTAATACCATGCTGGTTGAATACTGAGGTGCCCGACGCGGCATGAATGAATAATAAATGCAAGGAAGTGTATTGCGGAACTAGAATATAGACCCATCGAACGTTCCCTTATCGACTAGGAAAACGCTACACACACACACACACAATATATATATATATATATATATATATATATATATATATATATATTTATATATATATATATATATATATATATATATATATATATATATATATATATATATATATATATATATATATATATATAAATGCATTTGGGCTACACTCAGGCATCCATATGAAAAGTTCCAAATAGTCGTAACTCGAAAGAGTTCTAACCTTACATAGTGGCCACATTCGGCCGAAGTGACTATTTACAAACAGCCCTTTTTGGGCTATATAACTGCTATATAACTGTTCAAACTGTGAATTAGATTATGTTAGTTTTAGGTGCAATAAATTAGTTTTGGTTAGGTTGATAGGTTGTGTTTAGTTAGGTGAGGTTGGTTGTTGGGGAGTTAGATTATCAGGTAATCTTGGATTACTTCAGACTACTCGGTAATTTGGAATACTCGCAGTAGCAACAACAACAACAACAACAACAATAACAACGCCCGTGACGGGTTACGACATACCCAAGTTTATCTGCACATAGATCTTGCCACATTCGCCAGCTAAGTCTTCAAACTTCGAAAAAAAAAAAATTGACGGAGTTACACGAAGCACTGCCGAGAACACCCGAACGCGGCAATTTGCTTCCGACCCGCTCGTTCGGCATTGACCACGCATGATCATGTGCCATATTCGGCACAAAAAGTTGCAGTCATGCGCTCTATCGGCGACTACCGTAAATAGAGTTTGGAGGACAGAATTCTGCACGTGGCTATGGTACAACGTTGTTTGTGACTACTTTCTCGCCCCAAAAATGTGTTTCACGACGAAATTGTTGCGTACCACATGGTAATTCTGGGGCAGGAAAGAACCGCGAATGTTCCTTTTATTTATTCCCGAAATGCGGTAATTTATTTCAATTGATGAAACATTTTAGGTTGATTGCAAATGATATGCCTATCTGTAACTTTTTAGATCAATTGCAAATAGCATAATTGTAATTAATTATTTGTCACTACAAATTTTAGGTTTTAAAAGTGCTATATACTATGTGCCTGTAACATTTAGGGTAATTGTAAATACTATTTTTGTAAATAACATTCGACTGTAAATAACATTTAACTGGAAATAATTATTTGACATTGTCCATAACAACTGATGATATGTTCTGGGTTGATTGCAAATAGGGCCTATCATATAAAAACTATGCAAAACTGTTTTGTATACTTCATTATACAAAACAAAAACCGTATAATTAAATAAATTACTCTTAAAGCATAACACATTTTTGATGTTTTCCTTACAATTGATTTCCTTGGAGTGCTTATAGGTAGTCATACATAGACCTAGATTAGATAACAAGTAATGAAAATGTTTAGAAAAAATAAAAATCCTACACATCTTACCATTACCTACTGGACATTTTAAGCTTAGGTCAAATGGTGTTTTGAACTAATATCAATAAACTAATACAAATGTTACATGGGTAAATTAATTGATTCATGTAGGCCCTAGGCTATATAAGTTTTTGATAGGTTACTAAAGGAGTGAAATAATATAATAATCTAAATTCTCACACAACATTTACGTGGTAATAATAATTAATACCCAACTCACAACAATTGTTTAAACAAATGTGGTGGGGCATATTATTAAAATAATCCGATCTGAGTTTCAATAACATTTTTTCTACAAATGAAACATCCAAATCCACTTGAATAAGTTGGACAGATTTGTCAAAAGATGAATATAAAACAATATCGCACGTATGAACGTTTAGCATGGCCATTCCAAGCTGCATTATACAAGCAAAGTAGCCATAGTAAAGTCCTCCAAACTTCCGCCATGTTGGATTTTTGACAGCTGCCGCTAGCGCATTCTATAGGTACTTTTTGTGCCGAATACTTGTATCCACGTCAGATGAAGGTTCCAATCGACCGTTTTCCCTATCCCACATCACCAACGCACGGGTGTTACGTTCCTGGTGGGTGGTTCAGCTCTGTGCATTCCCTCACGCGTGCGCATTGTGTCTCACACTGCTGTTGTTATTGTTGTCACGTGACACCGCTACTGAGTCACGTGATGATGATATTAACAACAACAACAACGGCTAGCCCTATTACAGCAGCCATGACCTTCAGTATGCGGGCGTTGTTGTCATGCTGTCACTGCTGCATTGAACCAATAAATCAACTTTTTAAAAATGATTGTCAACATCGAAAACCTGTCATTGAGTTATTGTTTCCAAATTAAGACTGTCAACCAATGTAGGATCGTTCGGCTAGACACCACATGGACGATATCATCCCACCCAAGTAGATGATTAATTATTAAAATATATATATTATAATTATTATTAAAATTATTATAAACAATAAATTGGTTCAACTTGTTATTATCCAATTGGTTTCACCAATAATATGTTCGTACCTCAATTAATAATTGGATTGATTAACGCATATTATTTAGTTAGTAGTAAAGTGCCGGTAGTAATGCAGTAAACTGTTCAATGTAGAATGCAATGGCTTTTATTCAAATTACAAATTACAATCCCAAATTCAGATTCATCTTTCAAATAAATTATTTAAACTTTAATTAATCTGACCCAACCGAAAGATACCTAAACTATAAGTTACCGATATTAATTCTGAAGTAAACCAACATTTATGTGCGTGTTCATCTGGGCGGTTTCTATGTGTATCAAATAACAACAACAACAACAACAACAGAAGGATGTTCATTGTAATCATTTGTACGTGTGAACGAGAGTAACGATCGTCCATCTTTCACCTATCAGATGCCATTGACGCTCAGGTGTTTCGAGTAGTGTTTCCAAGGTCCTTCAAATGGTGATGAGTCTCGGTATATATAGGTCACATTCCTACCTCAGTAAGGCTACTTGTCATCTGTATCGTAAGATCACGTGGTGACTTTTGTAGTCGCATGCTGTGGCCATCTTCAAGGGTTCTCAAGTCGGATTCGTTCCAAGATGGAAGTCTCATTGGACCGGCACAGTAGCTGAGTGGTTAGCTCACTTGCTTCGTGATCCGGGAGGTGAAGGGACATATCGGACCCGGTTCGATCCCCGCCACCGTCCATCTTTACAGGGGTTTTTCGTGGTTTCCCTCTGTAATCTAGGCTAATGCCGGGATGGTTCCTATAATATAGGCCACGACCGCTTCATTCCCACTATCCTTCCCATTACCCATGAAAACCTTCATCTCATCATCCCATCATCTCATTAATCATTCATCCGACGCCAATAGATCTTAGTAATCATTACAGTGCGTCGTTAAAACCCAATATAGTCTCATTGGACACTTCAAATTTCAAGTATCTAACTCAGACGAGTGGTCAAGTGGTTAGCACTGTCATTCAGAAGACCGGGGGTTCGATTCTCGCCGTAGTCGATCATCCTGACCGAGGTTTTTCGTGGTTTCCCTCTGTCGTTCAGGTTGATAGATGGTTCCTTAACGACAGGCCACGACTGACTCCTTCCCACTAACCGAAAACACCTGATGTTGTTATAATCTTTCATCTCATCCCATCATCTCGTATATCTTTCACCGACGCCAATAGATCTTAGTCATCAGTGCAGTGCGTCGTTAAAATCCTATATGAAGAAATTAATTGATAAATCAAGCTATTATCAATTTTAATTTGTAATAATACTCATTAAAAAAGTAGAAATACTTTTCATACAAAAGTATTAATTTTAAGCAACGACTTGAGTGATGTGATATGGGTGGATATCACTGTTATATTGATCATTCATTAATCCATTTATAATAGGTTTTAGGACGTATACTGTACTGATGACCGACATCTGTTGGCGTCGGTGAATAATAATTGAGAAAATAGGATGATTGAGATGAAGGGTTATTTTATTTGGTGTTTTTTGGATAGTAGGAAGGGAACGGTCGTGGCCCGTTAACAAGGAACTATCTCATGAACGTGAACAACAGAGGAAAAACACAAGAAAATTCATCTTGATCATGGCGGGAATCGAACCCCGGTCTCCTGAATGATAGTTCAGTGTGCTAGTCACTGGCCCATCCGTCTCAAGGGCTGATACAAAAATGTTCAATTTTCCCTCAACTTATTGGTTTACTATTTACGGCTTGTTGAATTAGTTGAATTATAATTGATTGATTTCTTTTGGAAAGAAAATTACCTTTATGGTGCCTCGTCCGAACGATCCTACCTTGCCAACCTCAGTCTCAATCAAGAAACATAGACTTTGTGTCACGTTTTTCATGTTGATGAAAAATATGTATCATTATATTCGTCGTTAATTTCATTCTATAATAACCCTCGTGTTCATTTTCAAGTATACATTTTAATTTGTTTACATTATTTTTTGTTATCAAAATTTTAATATCTCTTCCAATAGCAGTAAGACTCTCATCAACTTGGAATAGTTGTGAAAAAAAGTTGATAATTGGTTCAAAAAATATATTCTAATAAATTAATATAATTAAACGAGTAATGAGTCGAAATGTACTCTCCTTTAAATTATATAACTATTTATTGCACATGATGATTATTGAATAGCTACACAGTGATTTGAATCGACCGTATTTTGATTGTGGAAAGACAAGACGTGTTGTATAGCTCGTTATTATAACTCATTAAGCTGGCACCTCCACCTGGGTTAACATAGGGTGTAGTTTGTCCTCATCGATACAGAGCAGTCTCTGAATGTATCAAGTATTAACACCATTCTAATACAATTCATTTTCTAAATCATTTTCTAAAATCTGTTTGGCCAAGACAGTCAAGGCACTGCTTTGGTATTTGAATACAGACGGGCGTGGGTTCGAGTCCCACTGTAAGCATTTTTCAAAACATCCTTTCGACTGTCACCACAACGGGCGTGGGCTCGAGTCCCACTGTAGACATTTTTCAAAACATCCCTCCAACTGTCACCACAATCATCTATACTCATTCGTACCCTCGTGTAGCCTAGGTATTGATAGGTTCAGCACGTTTTATCGAAATGTCTATATGTGGTTGTTTTCCTTACTGCCCCCTATTCCCTTGTGCCTACCCCATCTTTCTTGAAACCTTTTTTTGGCACTTGTACGCTTCATCGGGAACGGCACTGCGTATGATAGTTCTAGTGGTAACATAACATATATGAACGGTCGCAAGAGGCTTTCCGTTGGAGCATATTGTAGTGAAATTGCTTCATTCCATTCGGAGAACTATCTTCTGATATAACGCCGATCTATAATAAAAATTCACAATATCACAATTCTTTTATGGAAAGAAGTGATCATTGTCCAAGAGACTTACTTCAAAGTGGAAGATATCAACATTCGTGTGTTTTGTGTCCGGATACATATCACAGAAACAGTTTTAATGTGTTCCGGACGTTCGGAAAATGAAATACTTTTATCTAATCAAAATGGGGTGGTAAGATCGCTCTTGTGGTGCCCCGTCCAAACGATTCCATCTGTGATCTAGTCTTAATTGGGGAACAATGATTTTGTATCAAGTTTCGATGTTATTAAAAAACTAAAATCAAAAAACAATATGTTATTAATCGGCCTATTATTTTTATGGAACGGTACGCGGTGTCGTAAAAATGAAGGGCAAAAATATCGAACTTTGCTGTTTCATACACGTGATTATCCAGCTTTGTTATTATATAAAATTTGACTCGATTCTCTCTCATTTTCAACAATTATTATCCGCATCGGACGATGTATTTGTTAATTTTTCATGCACATTCCAAGTTTCATGATCATTTATAAATATATGTGAAATCCCCCAGGCGGAAAAGTTTTGCCTTACGGATTCTGAGGGACGCCTTAACCTATCCACGATAAGTAAAATATATACGTGTCGAACCAGTTTCTTATTTCCCTTCTCCGCGAGTAGATCAGTTTTATCACCCTCATTAACAGATTAGTTCATCTAAAACCACTTTAAACAACTATAATTAACTAATGCACTTAATCGACCGCCTTGCCTGCATGCTGGACGATCGAAACTATCGGACGTCACTTTTGATAGACTCGCGAAACGGTCGATCGCACACTTGAATAGTGTGAGTTGATTATTTGTCCGAATCAGAACTACCGGGCGTTGTGTTGAATGATAGGGGAGACGGTCGATCGTAACCATCATGATACGCTACTCGTCGAGGAAAGTTTTCCTAAAGCCGAATAAGTTAAGCGGTGTTAAAATGTGATTTGTACAAGGTATTTTATTACTTGAAACAGTTTATCAGATTTTAATTGATGGAAGTAATAATTTGTTGTGATGTTAATCTGGTCGTTACATTTTTTTTTATATATGTATGGGGGGGGGGGGGGGGGTAATGATCGCTTTTGTTCACAACAGAAATTGGTAATATATCGGCACATGTTTCAGTTTTCTTTATGACTCGCTTCATTGAAGCATCTTGTGGATTTCTTGAACTCCAAATATCAACATTACAGCGACCACTAACGTTAACATCTCTAACCGCAAGCTATACACTCACGTTTGTACATGACTGTATACGGGACGACCGACCGTTATCAGCTAACCACAGTAAAAACATCTGATCTTCTTGCTAGTTTACATCATTCAAGTATATGTCGAGTTATATCTACGAGATATGAAGGCTCCGAACGACCGTCTTCGCAAGCATGCTCAAGCCTTCATCTCTCGTGGAAACAATTACAGGACCCACAATTTGATATTATATAAAATTGATACGATATGTCAAAGTTACTACAGCTTTTACTCGATTGGATGTTATGTTTTATGACGTAAAAAGGGCTGGGTAACGGAATTGACGAGTACGTCACAAAACAAAACATCCAATCAAATGGGCTGTTTGTTATGTGGGAAAATTGTCATTGCCTATCAGAGTATTCTCTACATGCCCACATGAAGTATAGATCAAGGTGGCCTGCCGATAAGCCACGCCTATCACTAATGGTCAATTGGTTAATTGGTTCATATCGATGGGGGACCAAGAGGAACATGTCAACAAATGAAATTTTTTTAAATGTTACATTGTTGCCACTTTCTCAACAATTCAAATGTAATCGTATAATAATATAACATTTTGTTTTGAGTAGGCCGTGAGTTTTTGCAACATCAAGTACCTGTTTTTTGTTGATTATTACAACCGATCGTCTCTCGTATCCCCTAACAATAGCGATGGGTTATTTCGAATCGTCGTCGCTTTATTCAACTAAAAAATCTCTTATTTGAACACTAAAGTCACTCTTTTGAGCACATTGGATTTTCTCTAACTTGATTTCTCTCAATAATTGCAATAGTTGTTGATTATTTCGAATTATCATCATTTTTTCCCCGCCTAATTCATCATATGAATGAATATTAACTTCGTTTAAAAACGTAATAGAATGTTTGAGTCAGAATTTTTAAAGCTGTTTTACATTTGCTTATACGTTTCCACGGCCACTCCCCGGACGCTCCTTCAGTACGATCGCTGCCTCGTTAGACGTAATTATTTTGGTAAATATTTGGTCACTATTCAATCAGTTTTTCTCTCCAATTAGGCCACTTTTGCAACCATTTCAAACCATCTCGACGACTTCTGAGTCTTGCAAGTTGTATATACTTTGTTTTCGTTTTTACTCGATCTTCAAAGGACCTTGGTTTGTCGTTTCTTCATCGCGTGTTGTTGTGAACGAACACAGCACTTTTAATTGGTTGATTGCCTATCAATTACATTCCACGGGATGCACAATAATCATCAGTTTCATTCAAGTATATTAATCACAGAGTGCATTTGACTGACAACCTATAGGCATTTATAGATGTATAATTGCAAACTCTCTTGATTTTTAATTTGAAAACATTTTTATTCTGTTTTCTCGATTTCGTTCGTGAAGTTTACTATATATGGGCCTACTTGAGAAACGAATGCGTTCTGTTGTTGTTGTTGTTGTTGTTGTTGTTGTTGTTGTTGTTGTTGTTGTTGTTGTTGTTGTTGTTGTTGTGTTTGTGTTGTTGTTGTGTTGTTCGCGCCCAACAGATGAAACGGATGCACTAATTGTGGTGAAACTTGATATATGCACAAATGTCATCATCTTACGAGCTAGCACATGTAATTCGAGCACTTGGGTCCTGTTTCAGCAACTAATAAGCCATGTCAGCTGATTAACCCTTGGTCAAGTTTGTTATTCCCGTACCTTTCTATATCAGTTTTTCTATTCTTAAAACCGGCTTTTATAGTTGAGAGACGTTAGATTGATGCAGGTTCTAAGTTTTAATTAAATTATATTCGATTCTTCAGGTGCTTTTGGTTCATTTTGGTTGCGTGCAGCAACAACAACAACAACAACAACAACATCATTATTAAAAACATTGCTTTTCGAGTACCAACTACGACCGCTTCCTTCTCACTATCCTTCCCAATACCTAAAAAATCTTCATCTCTTGCCACCCTCGGTAGCTCTGTCAGCTGAGGCACCGCTTCAGAAACTGAAGTTACCGTTGGGCGTGGATTCGAGTCCCGCATAAGGCATGGGTTTTTGTAAACGTCCTTTCACTTATCATTACTTCATTTAATTTCATTATCATCCGCTGATTCGTACCCCCGTATAACCTAGCTGTTGGTGGGGTCGTTAAGCAAACAATAATCATCATCAATCTTCATCCCATCATCCCAACAATCATTCATTCGACGCCAATAGATCTTAGTCATCATTATAGTGCGTCGTTAAAACCCAATATATAAAAAAAAACACCATGGTCTGGCAGCAAACAGGGTTAATATTTCCGTTTATCTACACGACCTTGTCTCGAGTTGTATATTTCCATCTGTTATTACATCTCCCCATCAGCCATTTTAATTGCTGGCTGCCTTTTCAATCACATTTCACGCGAATAGCAATTATTATCGGTTCAGTTTAATGTGTGCTGTCAATCAAGTGCTGTCCGAGTGATTAATTACATGCATTTCATCCATCACTGCAGCCTCTTTGATTATACCAGCTTGCACTGCGTTCACAGCGAATACAGTCGGCTATGGAGAGCATTTCCCCATCACTGCTGCCTCATGGATTATACCAGCTTGCACTGCGTTCACAGCGAATACAGTCGGCTATGGAGAGCATTTCCCCATCACTGCTGCCTCATGGATTATACCAGCTTGCACTGCGTTCACAGCGAATACAGTCGGCTATGGAGAGCATTTCCCCATCACTGCAGCCTCATGGATTATACCAGCTTGCACTGCGTTCACAGCGAATACAGTCGGCTATGGAGAGCATTTCCCCATCACTGCAGCCTCTTGGATTATACCAGCTTGCACTGCGTTCACAGCGAATACAGTCGGCTATGGAGAGCATTTCCCCATCACTGCAGCCTCATGGATTATACCAGCTTGCACTGCGTTCACAGCGAATACAGTCGGCTATGGAGAGCATTTCCCCATCACTGCAGCCTCTTGGATTATACCAGCTTGCACTGCGTTCACAGCGAATACAGTCGGCTATGGAGAGCATTTCCCCATCACTGCAGCCTCTTGGATTATACCAGCTTGCACTGCGTTCACAGCGAATACAGTCGGCTATGGAGAGCATTTCCACATCAGTGCAGCCTCTTGGATTATACCAGCTTGCACTGCGTTCACAGCGAATACAGTCGGCTATGGAGAGCATTTCCACATCAGTGCAGCCTCTTGGATTATACCAGCTTGCACTGCGTTCACAGCGAATACAGTCGGCTATGGAGAGCATTTCCACATCAGTGCAGCCTCTTGGATTATACCAGCTTGCACTGCGTTCACAGCGAATACAGTCGGCTGAGCATTTCCCCATCACTGCAGCCTCTGGGATTATACCAGCTTGCACTGCGTTCACAGCGAATACAGTCGGCTGTGGAGAGCATTTCCCCATCACTGCTGCCTCATGGATTATACCAGCTTGCACTGCGTTCACAGGGAATACAGTCGGCTATGGAGAGCATTTCCCCATCACTGCAGCCTCTTGGATTATACCAGCTTGCACTGCGTTCACAGGGAATACAGTCGGCTATGGAGAGCATTTCCCCATCACTGCAGCCTCTTGGATTATACCAGCTTGCACTGCGTTCGGAGCGAATACAGTCGGCTATGGAGAGCATTTCCCCATCACTGCAGCCTCATGGATTATACCAGCTTGCACTGCGTTCACAGCGAATACAGTCGGCTATGGAGAGCATTTCCCCATCACTGCTGCCTCTTGGATTATTTTTTTTTTTTTTTTTTTTTTTTTTTAATAACATCGAAACTTGATACAAAATCATTGTTCCCCAATTAAGGCTATGGATGAAAGATAGGATCGTTTGGACGGGGCACCACAAGGGCGATCTTACCACCCCATTTTGATTATTTAAAACTAATGGTCTTCAACACCAGAACTGCGCTGTCTGTGACCATAATTTTTCGCAGTAGATAAAAGTCTTTCAGTATAAACACACGAATGTTGATATCCTCCACTTTGAACTAAGTCTCTTGGGCAATGATTAATTACTTCTTTCCCTTGACAGCAGATGTAAAATTGATCATTATACAAAAAGCACAAATTAAATTAGTGATAGGCCTATAATGTTATAATTAGGCCTATCGCTCTACTAATTAATGGTCGTGGCCAATTAGTACTTCATCCAAGCATTTGCTTCGAGGACTGTGGGAAACCACGAAAAACCACGTCAGGATGGATAAAAAATGGTGTTTGTTGGTCTTGAGCTTTTTCTTCCAACTTCTTCTCTTCTTTTCTTCTCTTCTTGTTGTGTTTGATATATATATATTTTTTTCTTCTTCTTACTTCTTTTTTCTTTCTCTTTTTTTCTCTCTTTCTCTTTTTTCCCCTCTCTTTTCCTTTATTCAATCATTCATTTCTTCTCCTCATTCTATTTCATTTTTTTACTTCATCTTCCTTTTGTCTTTCATTCATTAATTAATTTATTTTTATTTTTATTCTTTTTCATTTTTTATTTTCTTTTTTTTTCTTCTTTTTTTAATTTTTTTTTAAATTTTTTTTTAATTTTTCTTCATTTTCCTTTATTTATTTTTTTATTTTTTTTCTTCTTTTTTTTCATTTTTATTTTCATTTTTATTTTCATTTTTTTCTTCTTTTTTCTTCTTTTTTTTTCTTTCTTTCTTCTTTTCATTTTTTTTTCTTCTTCATTTCATTAATTCTAGTTATTGTATTTGATTATTATTCAACCCTTTTTTTCTTTCTTTTCTTGTTTTTTCTTGTTTTTTCTTTTTTTTTCTCTTTTTTTCTTTTTCTGATTTTCTCAATATTAATTGGATTATACCAGCTTGCACTGCGTTCACAGCGAATACAGTCGGCTATGGAGAGCATTTCCCCATCACTGCAGCCTCATGGATTATACCAGCGTGCACTGCGTTCACAGCGAATACAGTCGGCTGTGGAGAGCATTTCCCCATCACTGCAGCCTCATGGATTATACCAGCTTGCACTGCGTTCACAGCGAATACAGTCGGCTATGGAGAGCATTTCCCCATCACTGCAGCCTCTTGGATTATACCAGCTTGCACTGCGTTCACAGCGAATACAGTCGGCTGTGGAGAGCATTTCCCCATCACTGCAGCCTCATGGATTATACCAGCTTGCACTGCGTTCACAGCGAATACAGTCGGCTATGGAGAGCATTTCCCCATCACTGCTGCCTCATGGATTATACCAGCTTGCACTGCGTTCACAGCGAATACAGTCGGCTATGGAGAGCATTTCCCCATCACTGCTGCCTCATGGATTATACCAGCGTGCACTGCGTTCACAGCGAATACAGTCGGCTATGGAGAGCATTTATTCAATTATTTTGAGTTGAACCATATGCAATGTATATTCAATTCAATTCAATTTGATATGCATTTTATTCACACATAATACATAAAAAACATAATATACAAACATACAAAATAGTAATAAACATTTATATGCGTAAAGCCAGCGTAAGGATGTTACACTTTGTGTGCGGGCTAACTAATAGACAAATAATAAATTCAGCAGACAGACATTCATATAAGAATGAATGAATATTAGGGTTTTAAGGCGCATCGACAGCGAGTTCATTTAGCGCCTATACATATAAGAATATTAATAATAACAATAATAATGATATGAGTAAAGTACATATCTTTTAATTAACGAAATAAAATCTATACCAACGTCAAGATATATCAGTACAGTGAAAACTGAATGAATAATGATATCATATAATTAGAGAGCATAAAATTATTTTGAGTTCATATAGGGATTATAAGCCATTCTATTTTCGCCATTACCGTACCATGATCCTTTGCGCGCGCATTAGACTAGCCGCCATTAATGAGGTGTTGATATTGTCAACAAGCGTCAGTTTCTTGACAAAGCCAATATGGCGGCGCCCATGAATGAGCGCATAAAATCCCCTATACTTTGCATTCAAATACACTGATTCGTAAAGATAGAAAAAAATTGTGAATATAAATTTCTCCAGCCACGTGCATGCACTATATACTGTCGCGATAACGGTCTTCGTTGCTTCAATCAAAATCTGCCATAATATACATGTACAGCTCACTTGATTGGATGCTACGTTTTGTGACGTCAGAGAAGCGGGAAAACGGAAGAGATCAATAATTATTCCTGTAGTTTTATATACCACTTCCATTAAACACCATTATTATTATAGAATCTACATTGTACAACAGCTCTTCTCGGCAGTATAATACTACATATTTTTTTTTCATCGATTCTTTTTTTTGTCCATTGACCAATCGTCAATGATGCGTGTTATTATCATTTCCCCCTCCTCCGCAGGTAATCGACACCACTGATTGCTAGTGCTATCAGATAGGAATCTCGGAACACATGTGCATAATGCTATAGTAACAGTCCACGTTATGTAAACTCGTATGTGAATGACTTGCTATTATATATATATCCACGTGTGATGAAGATTCCGAGCGACCGTCTCCCCTATCACACACCACTAGCGCTCTGGTGTTTACCGCCTTCATCTCTCGTCAATATACAGGTATATACTGGTATTCACGCGTGTTGTTATACGGTCGGTTGTCAGATGATATACCTATAACCACGAGAGATGGAGGCGTGAAAGATCCGCAGCTAGCATTTGTCATCATTCGGCAATAATTCACATTCAGGATTAGTTCTATTGTAGTTCATATAGACCAGATTACCGCTAGTGAAGAGTCGCTGAAGGCCCATTCACGAATTAACTTGACCGTAAACTTGGGAACTTACAAATTGTTTGTCATACGGTATAAAAAACATGAAATGTGCTAAATTGGTACCACTCGAAGCCGTTTTTACCAAGGAGGTTAGATACCAATAGACTATTAGTATCTAACCTCCTTGGTTTTTACCCATTTATAACTTGAATGTCACCCAATTTGCGAATTTAGGCAGAAGTTTGGCAAACTTTCCGCTCGTCTAACAACGCGTATATAGCGTTTTCCTAGTAATAAAACCATAGGAGCCATTTGAGTACTCTCCTCATAGGAATTATTCGAGTTATTTGAATCCACACTTTATATGATGGATGTATTCAATTAGTAGTAGGCCTATGAAAAACAAGTGAAGTCAACCGGATATTCAACTAGATCGTGATGATCTTTCTAAACGCGTTCTGCATCACGAAAACCTGACCGGCTTGCTACCCCCTGTGACGTCATTGGGGATATAGAAACTCAACTATCCCTATAAAAATAGCTGCATGGAGCTACAGTTGTGCTGTTTATAGGATGAAATAATTGTAATCAGAAAAATACAGTTACAAGTATAGGGCCTATATGCATTTTTCAAAATAGTTTTTAATACTGGGAAATCCAGGTTTAATATTGGGGATGATGGAAGCAAAGCAGTGCACTAGCCGAATAAGCCACCGAGGGGCATTTTGTCACTAACATTTAAAAAAAAATAACATCGAAACTTGATACATAATCATTGTTCCCCAATTAAGGCTATGGATGAAAGGTAGGATCGTTTGGACGGGGCACCACAAGGGTGATCTTACCACCCCATTTTGATTTATTTAAAACCACTGAACTTCAACACCAGGACTGCGCTGTCTGTGACCATAATATTCCGCCGTAGATGAAAGTATTTCAGTTTCCGAAAGTCCGGAACACATTATGACCGTTTGTGATATATATATATATATATACGGACAATTACAGCATTGATAATTGAGAGTAAACAAAACACACGAATGTTGATATCTTCCACTTTGAACCGAGTCTCTTTTGAATTACTAACATACAAAGAAGTTCGACGTGATGACGTGATTTGTTGTATAGTTATTTTTATTGGTAGTTCAAGTTGTTGAAAGCTTCTTGATTGGCTCATGGACTGTATCAGCCAATCGGTTCGTTCCATGGAAATCATTTTGTTATTTCTCAAACCTCACTTTATACAGTCATTCTTATTCTAAATCGTGACCAACTTTTTACCATTATTCATTCACGTCATTTGTTCCGATTTTAAGTAAATTAAAACATCAAATCAACACGATATTTCCAGTCGACATCTTGAAAACTTGAAGTAAGCCTTCAGTCGAAATTCTTCAGAGTGATAAATGGCGTTACCAAAAAAAAAAAAATTGACTATTATTTTGACGCTCTATACTAATTGGTATACTAGTATTCACGGAAGATGAAGGTGCGAACTACCCGCGCGCTAGTTGTGTGGGATAGGGGGGACAGTCGCTCGGAACCTACTTTGGTGGCAGGCTTAAGAGCTTTACATGTTGCCTACCGGCTTGATTGCAAACGTTCGGGGCCCAAGTTGGCAACGGAAAACCAATCATCGTATCAACATACAGTTTTCGGTTAAATGACAGTATTCAATACGTGCTCGTTCGGAGAGCTTTAGTTCGTGGTATGTTTTCAACCCTTTCAAAATAATTGTCAAAAATCAACATGTTTCTACCTGTTTCTCATTGTTTTACGATTTTTTTATGAGTGATACAATATAGAATTATGATTTTTAATGAACGTAGAGGCACAGATATATTCATTGTGGTTTTGTTGCAAAATAAAAATATATTACAGATTGGTCGCTCCGTTTACACACCATATGTTGTAAGCCAAAAGCCTGCATTGGCGCTTTTTGTCCTGGTTTGACCGTCGTGCGAGTTTTATTCCTGGGTTGTTAGATGTAAAGGAGCCTCTTAACAATTAACCCTCATTGACTGAAAATTCAATTTTTCATTATGTACATTACAAATAGGCCTATATGAATGCTTTTTGGCTTCTTATATAACTTGGTGTTTTATTAAAAATAAAAACACTGGTAAAATTCTGTACGCTAGCTCTTATGCATTGTCACTGGCACAGGTAGCTCAGTACTAACGCGCCAGCTCCATGTGACCGGGAGATGAGGGTAGACCGAGCTTCGGTTCGATTCCCGCCACCGCCGTCGTTACAGAGTTTTCCCCTCTGTATAGCCTATATAGACACATGTAGGAATGGTTCACCCTACAATGTAGACTACGACCGCTTCCTTCGACTAAATCTTCCTCACTATACACGAATAACTCTCATCTTATCATCCCATTAGATCATTAATTATTCATCGGACGCCAATATATTTCAGTTACTATTACAATGCATCCTTGAACCTGATAAAAACAATATAGAAATCATAACAATTTACAAAAGTGTAACAAAAAGGCTGTGAATGACTTTTTACGGCATATCATTAAAGATATATAGTCAGTAGGCCTATATCTTTAGTCTGTGGGGGCATATTATGAGATTTTATTTTTTGAACTTTTATATTTGTTGCTATTCCGAAGTTCCATTCAATTTCTCTCCGAAACCAATCATAGTCATAAAGTTCGCTAAAAAAAAACACATACTTTCTTGTGCTTTCTTTCACGTTAGTTTCCAAATTACATATTGTTTTAATCATAAATCCCGTTCTTAAAAATGATTTGCCCTCAAAATGTAACTCAGCTGTAAAAGTGAAACTTGTGTGTTCATCGTGTTTGTTTACGACCTTCTTACGTGAATACAAGTATACGCCATATTGAAGTACAAAAAAAATATCCAATTATACACTGTTGAAAAGTGTGACGTTCCATTTAGAAATGGAGAGAAAATTGTAAGTTTATAAATAATAATGGGCAATAAATTGAGCAGTTTGCGGAGATTAGTCTGGGTTGATGAAAGCGTTTTATACTCCTAATTGATTCAGAAATAGAATCACTTACAGTGGATCGATTTCGTCGATTAATAGTCTTTCTTCCTAGTGAAATGAATGATGACGTTGTCATTAATGCGCGCGCAGGATTTAGTACAACGACCTCATTCGAGTTGTTTCTGTCGTGATTGTATTGTTTTCGTTATTTCTTTCTAAATCTCCGTTTACGTGGTTCAACATTTCATCGAATTCAATAATCGAGTTCACATAATTTAACCTTGTGTAAACCATAATTTATAATAATTAACCATAATTAAACCATCAATTTAACCATAATTAATTGTGCCACTAAACCAAACTATTGAAGGAATGTATTGTAACATCAAAAGTTGAGTTCAATACTTTTTTATTAGAATAAGTTATATACATATGTGTTTTTGGATAGTGGGAAGGACTTGGTCGTTGCGTGTCGTTCAGAACCATCCCAGTATTGACCTGAACGACAGAGGGAAATCACGAAAAACCCTTGTTAGGATTGTCGACCATGGCCGGAATTGAACCCCGGTCTCCTGAATGACTGTTCAGTGTGCTAGTCACTCGTCCACTCGTCTCAGTCGAAGTAGCTTGATTTTTTACGCTCACCCCATGGCTCTCAGCTAAGGCAACGTTTCAGAATATTATATCAAGTTAGGCGTGGGTTTGAATCCCGCTGTTGGTATGGGTTTTTATAAATCGTCCTTCCGACTTTCATCGCATCATTTCATCTGCCTTCGGGAACTTTTTCTCTCGTGGATACACGATTGTGTAGGCCTATATTATACGTTGTTGTTTATACGATTTTACGTCATATTAACGTTTCCGAAACTGCAACTGAACTTTCGGAAACTGAAAGACTTTTATCTGCGGCCGAAAATTATGGTCACAGACAACGCAGTTCTGGTGTTGAAGTTCAGTGGTTTTAAATAATTGAAATAGGGTGGTAAGATCGCCCTTTTGGTGCCCCGTCCAAAAGATCCTATCTTTCATCCATAGCCTTAATTGGGGAACAATGATTTTGTATCAAGTTTCGATGTAATTAAAAAAAAAATATGTATAATATATATTAACGTTGTCGTTTTTGTTGTTTCAGGTAAGTCTACTGACTGATGCGTGTGCTAATTTCAACGGCGTCGTCCCAGAGTTTGTCACTGTGGCGGTAAGGAACGGGAAACCAACGCATGCGTATACCTAAAGTTTACAATAGGCATCTGTCAAGTGACGTCTCATTGTTAAAGGACAACATATGTCCACCGATTGATATTGATCAATCACAATCCTCAAAGGTCATCACCATCCTGAAACTAGATTTGAATGATTAATGACGATATTTATTTATTACTCTAATTTTAGAGAAAACTAGAAATCAACATCTCAATTTCAGGAGTTATTTTTTTTGTCCCTCGGAGACCATGAGTCATGACGTAGGCATTACCGATTCTGTTTAGAAACATGAACAGAATCGAGTAATGTCTACTTCACTACTGGGAAAAGGGACCGGGTTCCGGACTACTAATAGGTCTATATCGATTATAATTTCTGAAATTGAGATGATGATTCCTAGTTTTCTCTTAAATTAGAGGAATCGTCATTATTCGTTGTAATCTAGTTTTAGGGTTTTGATATCTTCTCATAGTTCACCATGAAGGCCTTGAGTGGTCGCCTGAC
Organism: Brachyptera risi; assembly: GCA_964007535.1. Taxonomy (NCBI): domain Eukaryota; kingdom Metazoa; phylum Arthropoda; class Insecta; order Plecoptera; family Taeniopterygidae; genus Brachyptera; species Brachyptera risi. The sequence goes on from OZ023334.1 coordinate 10,409,615, forward strand.
GAGCGTATACAGAATAAAGTATGCCTATAGGGTATTCTCAACTGACGTCACCCATTGTTGAAAGAGAGAGACAACAATGTGCACCAGTTGGAATTGACCAATCAGAATGTTTGGTAGTCCACCAGTTCGCTGTATTGCTATAGTAACGATTGTTTGTCGTTTGTTACGTGCGAACACCCTAACTCGGTTGCGTGTGACATGGGTTTGGGTGGCCAGCCCTACCTAAACCCCAGACCACATTTGCAATCATTCATTCAAAAGTACCCCCATGCTCATGCCACACAGCAGAGTATACTTCATTCCGGTATACGCTCTTCAGCGACCTCCCATGCAGTTCGCTGATGGCTTCTTAGTCATCGATTACTTACAAGAATCCTATAGGCTTCTGGCACGTAACAAACGACAAACAATCGTCATTATAGCAATACAGCGAACTGGTGGGTCCACTGCCAAATATTCTGATTGGTCAATTCCAACTGGTGGACATTGTTGTCTCTCTCTTTCTACAATGGGTGACGTCAGTTGAGAATACCCTATTGTTCGTTGTCTGATGGTCACTATAGTCACCAAGCTTCATGACTCACTGCCATCTAGATATTTAAGTAGCACTTTGCAACAATATTCGATAGTAGCGTCTCGATGTGTGACACCAACCTATTTCATCATAATATGAAGAAGTTGCTTCAACTCACATACTAATAACATAGAAGGCATTTGTGGTTTCTTGCGGTCATTTCATAGCCAAAGGTCCTGATTGCCTGACACGATTTATCTTATAGGGTGTTCGCACGTAACAAACGACAAACAATCGTTACTATATCAATATAGCGAACTGATGGACTACCAATCATTCTGATTGGTCAATTCCAACTGGTGGACATTGTTGTCTGTCTCTTGCAACAATGGGTGACGTCAGTTGAGAATATCCTATCCCCTTGTGAACTAGATGTAAATAAGAGTGGCTATACGGTACCGGTAGCATTATTGAACTAACAAAATCCATAATTCTCGTAATCTATACTGGGTCGTGTATAGCATTGTTGAGCATTGTTGTTCTAAATAGTTCCATATAAAAGCGATATTTGCGCTACAGGCAATCGGGACGGTGGTCTCAGATTCTGACCCCGGAAATATTTCACTTTCAAGACCTGAGTTGGGTCACCTCCTTTATATCATGATGAAATGAGTATTGGTACCACTACATCGTTAAGCGTTCTATAGATAGGCCTACGCTTCTAGTGGTAAACTGAAGAACTTGTGAAAGGTAATATATATAGAGAGAAAAGCAACTCGCGCAAATTACAACAATGACATTTAAATACATTTGCTATCATTAATAGTTTTGTTACCACCTTTCGCCGGCCATATTGCAATTTCGGAGCGCGTTCTTTTGTTTTTCTACTGGCGAATATCTGCAAGTCTCGCATTGATCGATGTCACGACCTCCTAGATTCCTGCATATTTTACCAGTTTCCAGCCTGTTATTGAAGATTCACGTCATACTTAAATTTGGCATATGATGATTACCTGTTATTCGCACAGACACGTAATATCGGGTCACGTGGTCTTATTACGTCATCGCTATAGGTGGATGAGGGTACGTCATGCAGGTAGGAACGGCATGGGTTGGATTCAATGCCAGAATCACAAGCATGGGAATGGCTCGAACTGACAGATGAATGTGGCCATCACCATGGTTATGTCCATCCCATTTGTTTTCACTAGCTTTTTATTTATTTATATATTGGGTTCAACGACTCATTGTAATGATAACTAAGATTATATTGGCGTCGAATGAATGATTAATGAGATGATGAGATGGTGAGATGAAGGTGTCTTGGGTAATGGAGAGGAAATGGTTGGTCAAGGCCTATATTGTTGGAATCTTCCCGGTATAGGCTTCTGTCAAGTAACAAATTACGAACGATCGTTACCATAGCGATGCAGCGAACTGGTGGACTAGTAAATATTCTGACTGGCCAAATCCAACTGGTGGACATTGTTGTCTGTCTCTTACGTCAACGTCAATGAGTGACGTCACTTGACAGAAGCCTATTACAGAGGGAAACCACGAAAACCCCCGTAGAGATGTACGGTGGTGGATGGCACTTCACCTCCCGTATCAGAAGCGAGCGCGCTAGCAACTGAGCTGAATGAGCCATTGTTTTCACACTCCTCAGTATAAGGTTGGACTTGGTATGCCGGGCTTTAAAAACCGAGTCTGGTAGACCAGTGGCTAGCACGCTGAACGGTTTTTCAGGAGACCGGGGTTCGAACTCGATTCTCGTCATGGTCGACCATCTTGACAGATATTTCCTTTTTTCGTTCAGGATGATACTGGGATTCGACCGACCCCTACCCACTAACCAGAAACATCAAACAAAATAACCTTTCACCTTATCTCATATATCATTCACTAACGCCAGTAGTCATCTGTAGAGTGCGTCGTTAAACCCAATATGAATGAATAACCGGGCCTCATCGTTTCGAGCTATTTACTTGCACCTACTAGAGTGAGAGAGGTTACACGGGGACGTTGAGGAGCGTATACCGGAATAAAGTCGACTCGGTTGTGTTACATATAGGCTTGATCCAGTCTACGCTTCGTGTGGACGTTTTCAGATCGAAGAATTGCTATTTGTGGTACCGGGAGTAGACTTTTGATTAGTTTTAATTTGGAATTAATTAATATTAGAGTTATAAGGCGCATCGAAAGCGAGGTCATTTAGCGCTTTAATTTGGATTCAATTGGTTTTATTTAGGTTGTTTGTTCTGTTGGGATGGTTAAGGTTAGGTTAGTCTGGATAGGTTTGGTTGATTAAGTTGGTTAGATTGGGTTAATCATGGTTACTCTAGGATGCGCGCAACAACAACAACAACAAAAACCGCATGTTGTTATGATGATTATTGTTTTCTTAACGATCCCACCAACAGCTAGGTTATATACGAGGGTACGAATGAGCAGGTGATTATGACACTATGAAGTGATGATTAGTGATAGGACATTTACAAAAACCCATGCCTAGCGGTGACTTCAGTTTCTGAAGCGGTGCCTCAGCTGACCGAGCTACCGAGGGTGGCCGCATGTTGTTATAACACCGATGGTCCAATGAATAGAGGCCACCATTCGGAGATACCCTCCCTGATTATAGTATTGTCAAATGGCCCACGTGATATAAACAACCCCTTGGATTAGTTGTTATGTTTTGTGACGTCTTGGGGCTGTCTATAAATGATGTCACAAATCTTGAAGCATACCCCCCCCCCCTCCCTCTTCCCCCCCTTGACCGAGAACGTCACAGAGATGAGATGATGTCACAATCCAGTTGATATTTCCCACAGCAACCCTTCAAATTATATTCTGCAAATTCAGAAAAACTGGGTTATCAGTGATAGTGTATTATTGGGATATTGAGAAAAAGTTTACTCGATTTTAAAGTAATCGCACATTTTTTTAAATAACATTTGGAAGATCCAATACAATGAGTTTAACAGAACTGATCCCTAAAAACTCATGGTTTAGGCAAATGACAAAGAAGTTGAATCACAAAAATGAAACTATTCACACAGCCACTTGGATTTTGCATTGAAATATAATTTCATAGACCTGATGCGGCGCAATTGTTTTTCCTAAAAAGTGAAAAAAATTAATAATATGAATTGTAAATGTTGATTTCATATAGTACACCCCCTCCCCCCCCCCCTCCCTCCCCGAATTGTGGACGTAATTTGTGTACAGTTTCTTTGGGTGGAACTGTCACTATAGTTGCCAATCAAATGAGTTTTAATCCTTCGATTAAGTAACCACTAGAAACTGTGGTTGAAATCCTCTGAATCAGTTAAATCCGTTGAATGCCAAAATACTCTAATCAACTGTAATAACGTCCATGGATCCCTACCGAATGACGTCACCATTTTTACCTCGACACATCCGGCCGCCAGTGTTTAAATCATAGCAAAGACGGTCTTGTGACGTCAATGCTGCATCTCGCCCCCCGTGTTCTGGTGGGTCAAGACACCCGGTCGCCGTGTCTGATGATCGGGGGAGACGGTCGAGCGAGGCGGCAGTGGACGGTAACAGGTGGAGCGTTTTGACAGCCGGCTGTTAAAAGTATTTGTGTGATCTGCGGCTGTTTATGTTCGGGCGTCCGAACAACAATCAGAAGTCGCGGTTGGCGCGTGCGCACAACGAGAGACTAGGACAACGCCATAATTGTAGACAAGTTCAGACTAGCAATTTCATCTGTCGTACTCAAACCCGACCCTCCGTGAACAATGGGACGTTGATATTGATAATACATATGAAAATGTACAGAAAATTTTTAATGTGAAGTTGCAAATTTTCAACATCATCTGTCATTCACTCATCAAATAGGACATTCTCGAAGAACTTTTCAAATTGGACAGTACAAATGAGTAGGTACTGTAGCCCTACCTATATACAGGTGACCGCCGAGAAGTCGACCCAATCATATAAAGTTGAATCGCCATTAGACTATAAATGCACTTAATTTTTCAAACTTTTATATTAGGTTTTAAGACGCACTATATACTGATGGCTACGACAGAGGGAATACACGAAAAACCCCTGTCAGGATGGTCGACCATGGCGGGAATCGAACCCCCGGTCTCCCGAATGACGGTCAGTGTGTTACCACTCGGCCACGCGTCTCGGTATGCACTTACTGTCTCGTGTATGAGCCTACAGCAGTGCCTCTTGCGATTGTTCGTTATCCCAAATTCCTGAACTTGATTATGTTCACTATAATTACAGTTACAGTTCATGATTACAGTTCATATATATCTTATATATATATTTTTTTCATACATACAATAGTTTGAATTTACAATTTGTTGAATGAGTTGCATTGTAACTAATGATTATTAATTACTGCCTTGGTGGCGTGATAAGATCGCCCTTGGGGTGACACGTCCGTACGATCCTACCTTGTCATCCTTACCTTAATCCGCGAACAATGCAGACCTCCTGTCTGTTTTACATGTTGTTGAATTGAAGTTTTAGAATATTAGTTCGCTTGACAGAACCAAGGCAGTAATGCAATTACCTCAATTAATCTTGATTCATATCACTTCGCGTTGGTCAATTTGTCTTCATTGGATGAGTGCGTGTGTGTGTGAGAGAGAGAGAGAGAGAGAGAGAGAGAGAAGAAGAGAGAGAGAGAGAGAAGAGAGAAGAGAGTGAGAGAGAGAGAGAGAAGAGAGAGAGAGAGAGAGAGAGAGAAGAGAGAGAGAGAGA
>OZ023334.1:10415071-10732571 GCA_964007535.1 Brachyptera risi
AGAGAGAGAGAGATGTTAGTCGTGATCTTCATGAGATTGTCTGTTTAGTAATCTGATTGCACGTCTCATCGCTGATCTAATCGCGCATGCGCGGAATATCTCGACCCGTGGACCACGCGGTTTGAATAGTAAACAGCCTCGCTGATTGGTCCGTCACTCTTGATTACGTCACGGTGGATCTCTTAGAAGCGTAAGACCGTTAGTGCTAACAGACGACTGGTAAATTAATTTTGCATTCACGAAATGTCCAAGTTCTGCCAACAAAACAAATATCACCATATAGTATTGTATTATTGGCAGCCGCTATTCATCGTATCATCGGTCTATGTCACCGCATGCGGTCGTCGTCGTCGTCGTCGTCGTTGTTGTTGTTGTTGTTCTTGCTGTTCTTGCACGCAGCCTGAACTAACCTGAATAAACCCAATCTAACTGACTTGGTCAACCCAACCTAACCCAAACTAAACTAACTCAACCCAACGAAATTAATAAACTAATTCGATCCAAGCCAAAACCAATCTAAACCCTACTTCCGGTTCAACGAATAGCAACTTCGACTATACATTTCACACCTCTTCTTACAAGATGTAAAATGTTATATACAGCCACTTCGACGATATTGTATGAGTTAGTATAATAATACACAGAAATATAATCGTTTGGAATGAATTTGATCGATGATGATTGCGGTATCAGATCAAGTTTCACTAATTGCCGGTCAGTCTCCGTGTAATCGCCTCGCCTCCATTATGACATTTCCCCTGATTTACGACTCTAATAAGAATCAGCCGCCGGCCCTCACAGATTTCACAGCCCGCTAACTGGCGGCGAGAAGATGTTTGGCACACTATTTTGATCACGTCCCCATCACAGAAATACTAGTTGGGGATACGCATGAGCGGGTGATAGGTGGATGGAGTTGATAAAAACATACGCGAGACGAGACGAGACTCGACTTCAACATGTCCAAAGCAGTTCCTTAACCGACTGAGCCACGGGAGATAGATGGAGTTTCCTTATACGGGATACTTAATTGGTCCGGGATACACGATGTGGAATTGAAAAACTCGTGAAATGTGGTGGGGTATATTTTTTAAGCATCGAGTTTCATTGACTTTTTGCTGTATACGCCTATACCTACTATACAACAACGGATATATGAACCCATTTGAGATCTTTTTAATTTATATTAGTGCTTAGGGCCCATAACGACAACCACCAATAGCTAGTTTATTTGGGAGTACGAATGAGTGGGTGATGATGTGGAACCACATAGCTTATGCGGGACTCGAACCCACACCCAACGGTGACTTTGGTTTATAAAGTGGTGCCTTATAGTCGACTATAAGCTGTATGGAGACCTATTTGAAACTACTCGCTAACGGTTCTAGGCAGAAATTATTATTAAATACACAATTTATTTATTCGTTTTTTTCTTGACCAGCAACGACGATGCTATTGTTATACACTTGCAGTCCAAAAGAAGGTCATCTATCAACTTGATGGCTGCAAAAAACTCCGGTAATTGTATGAAGAGCAATTCACTGCAACTGAAATATTAAAAATTTAAACCTTTTAAAATTTTAAATCTCCAGAAAAAAATCATCGTCTCAAAATAACATCAGCTATACTTGTATCCACGAAATGAGAGGGTCGTCTACCAACTAAATAATAGTACCGGTACAAATCTTATATAATCTCGCTGCAGCTTCAAGAATTTTACATTTTTGATTATCCCCAAATAATTAATTTTACCCCTAAAACGACCACAATTATACTAATATAACGGTCACTTGTGTATGCTTGTCATCTTGGTGCCGCCCTCGGTAGCTCGGGCAGCTGAGGCACTGCTTCAGAAACTGCACGAAGTCACCGCTGGGCGTGGGTCCGAGTAGCGCATAAGACATGGATTTTTGTATCCTTTCACTTATCACTTCATAATTTCAAAATAATCTGCTCATTCGTACCCCCATATAGGCCTAACCCATAGCTATTGGTGGGGTTGTTAATCAAACAATAATCATCATCTTGGTAGACGACCGCGTTCTTTCGTCTTGAAAGTATATACAATTATAACGGAGATGTTCGTGTTGTAATGTTGGTAGACGACGTTCAACTCTCGTGGACACAAGTTGACCGGTTGGAGTACCGGTAATTACTTCCAGGTATCAAGTACACACTCCTGTTTCGAGGGCAGAAAAGTAATTAACTCTCGTTTTAATTGTTTGTCTGCTACACGATTGTATGTCGAGTATCGCATTGGCGAGAGATGAAGGTTTGAATCGACCGCGCGCTAGTGGTGTGGAATAGGGGGGACGGCCGAGCAGAACCGTCATTTCTCGTGGATACTATATGTGTATAGTATGTCGGTGAAGTTGGAATAATTTGTTGATCTGCATTTGTTCTCGTTATTCTCTCTCTCACTCTCTCCGTCTCGCGTATATGCACTTGCGGTCACGTAAAATGTTTTTTTTTTTTTTACGAAAATTCAATTTTAATGAAATCTATACGCATATTTAACTATCATTTTTCTCATAGACTGTACGTGGAGTGCGTATATGTAGGGCTTGAAGCATGAGTAAAAGTCTGTTTCTGTTGTGTGAAACCTGTTGAATCCTATGCAATATAACATGGTCGACTGGTTTGATCAGGTAATAAAGAAAAGAGACTTTTACTTATGCTTCAACCTGTGTACTCGCGATCACATGAAATGGTCTTTTCCCGAAATTCAAATTCAAATCTAAATGAAATCTACGCATATTTTACAAATAACTCTTTTCAATCAGTTTACATCGGACGGGTATTAACATTGTCTGCTAGTTTTAAAGTCCGCATTATTTCAATACATTTTCTTGGATGCGTTTTCATATGTCTTTAAGAGTCCACGGGAGTCGATTTATCGAAATATCAGTTTCTGGGTGATAACTTTTGAATGGTATGATAGATATCCTACCAAAATTCTAATACGCGAGAAACACAGATAATTATTTATAATAGCTTCAAGATGATATAAGTTATGACTATTTAAGTCACGTTGCATAACTGTCAAGCGTATATACAGCTGAAAAAACACATTTTTTAGCTATCGACGCTTGACAGTTATGCGACATGACTTGAATAGTTATAACTTATATCATCTTGAAGCTATTATAATTATCTGTGTTTTTTGCGTATCAGAATTTTGATATCTCATACCGTTCAAAAGTTATCACCCAGTAACTGATATTTCGCTAAATCGACTCCCGTGGACTACTTTATATGTGACCGCGAGTGTGCATTGCCTTCTAGTTGTAGTGCGAATGAGTCACTGCATTTTAACGTGACTGGTTCAACCACTTTATGTGGCCGCAAGTGTGCATTGCCTTCTAGTTGTAGTGCGAATGAGTCACTGCATTTTAACGTGACTTGTTCAACCACTTTATGTGGCCGCAAGTGTGCATTGCCTTCTAGTTGTAGTGCGAATGAGTCACTGCATTTTAACGTGACTTGTTCAACCACTTTATGTGGCCGCAAGTGTGCATTGCCTTCTAGTTGTAGTGCGAATGAGTCACTGCATTTTAACGTGACTTGTTCAACCACTTTATGTGGCCGCAAGTGTGCATTGCCTTCTAGTTGTAGTGCGAATGAGTCACTGCATTTTAACGTGACTTGTTCAACCACTTTATGTGGCCGCAAATGTAAATACGTCATGGACTATAGATATATCTACTACTAGGAAAACGCTATATACGCGTTGTTAGACGAGTGAATAGTAATAGTATGTCGACTTCATTGCCAAACTTTTGCCTAAATTCGCCAATAGGGTAACATTTTAGTTATAAATGGGTAAAAACGGCTTCTAGTGGTACCAATTTAGCACATTTCATGTTTTTTCTTCAAAATGGCTGACCCGATCAAGCTGAGAATTTTCAGAAATGTGTATCAAGATGTTATTCAACTTCACACAAAATTTCAATTTTTTTGAAAATAAAAATGTTTTAATTTTTTTTCCGCCGTGTTATTCTAATGAGTATTTTTGAAATTTCTAAAATTCATAAAAATAAAAGTTACCACCCGATAATGCCACAAAACTATACAGATCTAAGCTAGATGAGGAACCATAATGAAAAAAAGTTTGAAGTTGATAGCTGTAGCCGTTTGACCTGTGGAGAACCGACAAAAAAACATAAAAAAAAACATAAAAACGAACACCAATTTTTTTCAGTATGTCAAATTGAATCCTCGCTAAAGCCCGTCTAATAATATATCATGCACGTTTTAGAATATATACATCTTTTCTGTGGTGCACAATCCGCGGCCTGCCATGCCACCTATATTGTGACCCGCCGACCCCATGAAGAATAACGCATATACTGACTCGATATCTTCAAAGTCTTCTTCAATTATTATATATATATCATTAGGAAATTTGTTACTTTCTAGTTTTGAAAAATGGGTTTCGCGTATTTTCCTACATTTTACGCATAAAATCGGAGGGTCAAGCATGATCTACTTTGTCTGACCAATATAGACTATTGCCTATTGGTTATCAATTGAAATTCGATAAATTGACCCTACTGATAGGTGGTTGTGCATATATATATATATATATATATATATATATATATATATATATATATATATATATATATATATATATATATATATATATATATATATACATACAAATATTATATAGATATTGTCTGTATGTATGAGTCAGAGTGCGTGCTCGAATAACTGTACACCATTGTTTCGGCAGCGATCTACCTCCTCTTGCTGTTGTTGTTTGACCGATCGGCCGTCTCCCCTATCCGCCAGCCGCGTAGGTCGGGTGTGTCGGTCCGGCAGGGCGGTGACCTGGTTTCGGTCGCACGCTCGCTCGGGTCGACACGCGACTCGGCGGGACTACTATACTACCGTATACCGTATACTACTAGCGTATGCCGTACGGCGTATACACTCATCAGCGGCGGACAAAGAAACGGAAACACCTTGAAATGAACCAATTGCGAATTTTCAGCTGCACTTTTAACCTGTCTATTGCTTGAAACGTTTTTTGTTGTTGTTTGTTTATGAATATATGTAAAATTTGCTGCTCAAAAGTCATTGCTCCCCCCCAATTAAGGCCAAGGATGAAAATGTAGGATCGTCCCGACGGGGCACCACAAGGGCGTTCTTATACCATCTCTCGAGAAGTTATTAACGACCAAAGATAGATGTGGATTTATTCAGATCTATCATTTGTGATCATTTAGAGATACCTTGACCGGCACATGCAGCGCAGTTGTTAACACGTTCGCTTCATGTGATCCGGTAGGCGAGGGGAATATCGGAAATGGCTCGATCCCCGCCGCCGTACATCTTGATAGTTTTTTTCGTGGTTTCCCTCTGTATTGTCTAGGCTAATGCTGGGATGGTTCCTACAATATGGGCCACGACCGCTTCCTGCCCATTATCCTTCTCACTATACCTAAGAAACCTTCATCTCATCTTCATCTCATTGATGAATAATTCGACGCCAATAGATCTTGGTTAACATTACAGTGCGTCGTTGAACCCAATATATATAATTTACGTCAGTTAAACAACCCACTTGACTATACATGTAATTTTGTAACTCGAAGGGTCAGAGAGATGAAAGTGTTTAATTATAATGTTTCAACTCATCAAAAAAAACTGTAAATAAGTCTACTAGGCCCAAGTTCACGGATAATATCAATTGAAACATTTTTGCTGTTAAAAACGAAGCTACGATTGATATTTATTTATTTTTATCCATTTCCTTCTTCACCACCTTTCGTTGCAAAAGACCTTCCTTCCTTCTTGTAAATAGGTTTGTGAATTTTCGTGTTCTATATCATTCCATCGTTTTATATATACCGGTATCTATTTTTTTATGTACATATTCATGTATAGTTTCGCAACAGTTTCTAGTGTTTTTATTTCAACAAATTTTGTAATATTTGACGAGGTCACGGTCAATTGGCATATAATGATCACGTGCCCGTTACCACTAACCAACAATTTCAGTTCCACAATTGACCTATAACTCATAAATATCACTCTATAATACCTATAATAAGTGATTGACAATTTTTTTTTCATTTTACCATTGTTATGAAACCCCACACGTAATGATTCTCCGTAACACCACGGGCCGTTTCCCTCGCTGGCTTGCCGAATATAATCGATATATCGCATCGATTGATATCGACATTACATCGCATGATGCGATATATCGATTGATCGCATACCAACGTGGGGGGCCTTCAATAGTACAGTTTTAATGTGTGTACTTTGTGATATGTTACAACATATTGTTGCGTAGGAGATAGTGTGTGAACGCATTCTTCAAACCTCTTTGTCAGGGGTATACCAACGTCCCTCAAAGGAATCCGTATCTGTTGCTCAGTCAATTGGGACACCGCTTTAGAATCTTGAATCACACGTTCTAGTCCCGCATAAGGCATATGTTTTTGTTGACGTCCTTTCATTCATCATATCAGTTCATTCCTACCCCTCTAAAATCTATCTGTCGGTGGGGTCGTCAAGCGAACAATAATCATAATTCGTTCGAAAAATGTGCTAATTATTTTTAGTTTAGTTTTTTCAATGGTGCTGACCGACCCCAACAGCAGCTGGGTTATATGGGATATGATGAAGTCGATAGGTGAAAGAATAAATCGTGTCTATAGAGGGACTCGAACTCGCGTATAGTTTTTATTTTAATTTTAATTTAAATTTCGAATTTATTTGTCACCGCAATCGTACGTTCAGCCCAAATTGCCCAAAACTACCACAATTATACAAAAAACGATGACATTTTTTCCATATACAAATACATGTAAATATTATTAGCTCCTCACAACGAAACCTTTGTCTACCCCTGCTCCACTATGAACTCTATTGTTTTGGTTTGTGTTACGCCCTTATTCAGCTTTCACTCCAGATTGAAACACCCGCATACTACGGGATGACGACTCGAAACTGACGCTCGCCAATGCTGTTGGTAGAAGAGACGGGCGATCGAACCGGTATGCTTGAAATGCACCTGTATAGTACGGGACAGGGGGGACGTGCGGTCGTGATCGTTAACATCAGCGTAGCATGCAGATTTTTTTTTTACCTTTCTACTTTTTACCGCTTTAGATTCGGCCATACAGTTTTTGTGCAATGTTTTGAAATTACAATCTTCTGAGAAAACTTGGCTGATATAACCAGGGTAAATGCATGAAACCGATTTAGCCAAGTGTGACTACATTTATCGTAGAGCTGGGAAACGGTGTAGCCAAATCGATTCAGCATGAACCAGTGCGAACATTGTGATGTACGTGTCTATTTTCGGCTAGCATATACTGGAATAAAGTCGACTCGGTTGTGGGACATCTTAATTAACCTTAGCTGAACCCTAACCACATTCCATTCATTAGTATCCCGAAGCCCATGTCACACGACCGAGTCGACTTTATTCCGGTATACGCTCTTCAGCGCCCCCCTATTTTCGGCAAGAACGATCGGATCCTATGAGTGGTTTGAATCTGACGAAACGGGGGCGCCTGAAGAGTGTCTACTAGAATAAAGTATACCAGGGTGTGTGATATGGACTTTGGTGTTGAATCTTACCTGAACCCCTTTACCATTTTTACAATCATCCATTGAAAAGTGCACCCAAGCCCATGTTACACGACTGAGTATACTTTCTTCCGGTATACGCTCTTCAGCGGACCCTCGAATCGCATCTGAAATATGTGTCGAAACAGGACAAAATTCTGGCCGTAATTTCTCGACAGGAAAAAATCATGTTTCGCAAAATCGAATCCCGTAAATTAATATTATTATTACCATTATTGTTGTATATTTACGTTCAAGAACTGCGCAGGTAGCTCAGTGCTAACGCGCTTGCTCATTGTGATCAGGTCAATGCCGGGATGATTCCTACAAAATGAGCCACGGCCGCTTCCTTCTCACTTTCTTGCCCGTTATGTACGAAATCTTCGTCTTCGTATCATCTCATTGATAATTCATTCGACGCCAATAGATCTCAGTTATCAAACACTGCGTCTTTGAACCAAAAATCAATCATTCAAATAATGTGATACTTTTATTGTGTATCCACATATTATTATGAATGCAAGAATAAAAATATTTCATCACTTATAAATAAATGGAAGATATATGCTCTTTTGAAATAATCCTACAACAGCATCCTCCATTATAATTTTGTCCTATAGCAGTTTCTAGTTCTTAGCCCTCAATTGTTTTTCCATTTTATCATTATTTTTTACTTCTATTACCATCTTTTATTCAGCCCTATAGCTTATTTGACGCAACCAATATTATTACTCTATACTTACATCCACGGTCAATAAAGAACACAATTACAATACAATACAATACATCTTTGAAACAATGAGAGTAACAGTGAATAAGCCCAGGCCTACCAACGATAAGTTGAGGTCGTGTTGCGATATATCGAAATGCTACCTTGAATGAAAATATCATCACGCTTCAATTTACAGTGATTGACAACTTTCATCAAGAAATCGTTCTACCCTTGACAACAATAGGCTATAGTAAACTCACAGAGCCGATTGACTACAGACATATATACCTAGCCATCTTCACAAAAAAAAAAAAAAAGAGAATGCCACATGCGTTCTAGATTTGTATATTCATTTATGTATTCATATATGGTCAAACGACGTACTGTTATGATAGCTAAGACACTAAGACACGTGTAGTGATACCAACACACTTCATCATAATATAAAGGAGGTGTACCCACTCGTGTCTTCAAAGTGAAATATTTCCGGGGTCAGAATCTGAGTCCGGAGTCCCGATTGCCTATAGCGCAACTATCGCTTTTATATCGAACTATATAAAACAACAATGCTCAACAATGCTATATACACGGCTCAGTAGAATTTTTGTGTTTTAGCAATTGCATTTGTTTCGCACGAAAATTATAGATTTTGTTGGTTCAACAATGCCACACACACCTTTGCCACTCTTATCTACATCTAGTTCACAAGGGAATCCGCTAAATCGCGACAGGCAATCGGGAACTTTGGTTCTGAACTGACCGCAAAAAACCACAAATACCGTCCATGTTAATGATAAGAGAGTCGTGGTACGCCTTCTTTATATTAGGATGAAGTATATGTTGGTATCACTACATTGTGGCTAAGATCTATTGGTGTCGGGTGAATTATGAATGAGATGTTGAAATGAAGAGATGAAGGCATCTTAATTCAATTGGAAGGAAGCGGTCGTGGCACTAGTGCATAGTAATACCCTATATCACTAACTTCATCCATTTAAATATTGATATTAGGTTTAACGACGCATATATACCTAATTAAATGAAGATCTGCTAGTTTCTGTGGTTATCAGTGAAATGATGCGAAGATTGAGATGTAGGCCTATAACTGTATATAAAGCTATATTTGATTATGTTTTGGACTTTGGAAGGAAGTGGCCGTGACCTTTTAACAAGGAACCATTTTAGTAGGGGGGCCTATTCACTTTAACAGAGGGACAATGAAGTCCACGAAATACATCGTTCAGAGTGGTCGACGGTGACGGGGATCGAACCCAGGTCACCGTAATCACGGTTCGTCGCATCAGCGACTATAATCTATACTATAGTAGATTCCTCAGTACCGGTGTAGTATAGTCTAATTATAATTAGTTGATAAGCTTTTAACACATTGACCATTAAATATAAAAGCTATAATTGTGATGTAAATCTGCAGCGTGAAATTAATTTCAAGTGCTTTGCAATGTCTTTCTGAATTAATCTTATTCTCATTTTTCGAGACAGGATTTCAGAGGTAGTTTTAAAATTCTTTTTTTTTCAAATCCGTATTTATTATTTGCTCTCGTTCCAAATAGGGTGGCCACTTTAACCACTTTCCACATCTGATTTTGTTTCTTACAAATGGTGTGCTTAATAAGTAATTAGATCTATTACTTGACTATATAAACTGCTCTCATTTAGAATGCATTTCTAGATTATCTCTTCACGATCCGCTATTTAAGTCTCTTGTATACTTAACTAAAGCAACGTTACTATAAAACGTCAAGACAATGACAAACCTAAAATGGTATTAGTATATATAGAATTTTTTGTTCTCCCTAACGTGATATATATATATATATGGAATAGTTTTTTCTCCTAAACGTGATATATACAGAACAGTTTTTTCTCTCAAACGTGATTTATATAGAATAGTTGTTTCTCCCAAACGTGATATATATAGAATAGTTTTTTTCTCCCAAACGTGATATATATATATAGAATAGTTTTTTCTCCCAAACGTGATATATATATATATATATATATATATATATATATATATATATATATATATATATATATATAGAATAGTTTTTTTCTCTCAAACGTGATATATATATATTGAATAGTTTTTTCTCCCAAACGTGATATATAGGCCTATAGAATAGTTTTTTCTCCCAAACGTGATATATATAGAATAGTTTTTTTCTCCCAAACGTGATATATATTGAAAGAGGATGACCGATTCACGTAAAAAATTCTAATAATGTGCACTAGTGATGTAGGCCTACTCAGGTAGTCCAGTCTTTTTCAAAATCCAGTTTGTTTACATAAATTTTCATTTTTTCCAAGTCTTTCATTCTCGATTAACTGATTTCTGTGATTACCGTACTGATTTTTCACAAAAATGATGAAATTGATGTTGGATAATCAAGTCGTAGTAACAAAAAGCGATCGCTCGCGCTCATCCAACTGTATATACGCAGCTATACGAGTGGTAATGCGTATCATTTTCCATCAATGTGTATTAAATAATTCTACTTTCATGTTGATATTCAAATTTGTAAATATTACCATCTATATTCAATGATATTTTTCTCTTAGTTCTCTCAGTACCAAACAATTATTCAACTAATCAGTCATTGCTACTATTCATTTTCTTCGCAATTATTGTACCCATTTTCTATTTATTCATTTCCTAAAATCGTCTTTGCATTGCCCCGTCTGTACGATCCTACCTTTCATATCAAATCTTAATTGGGAGCGACAATGAATTAGTATCAAGTTTCGATGTTGAAAAAAAAAGTTTTTAAATTCCCAGAGACAAGTCAATTCGGTTTTATGTCTGTGCATTAATGTTTTCATAAATTGGTTAGGCCTATAATATGTTATCTTGTTATTCTTTTTAAAAGTTCTCTCGTACAATTTACTATAGGCCTATACACTTAAATATTTATAGCACCACGATTCTTCACGTTATTAGAGCTCTCTGTACGCATTAATTACTAATAGCTTGGCCTTGTTCGTTTATGTTAAGAGAGCACTGCAGGTGTCGATTTCAGGATACATCCATGTACCCAACACTGTATTCTGAATGAATGAATATTAGAGTTTTAAGGCGCATCGACAGCGAGGTCATCTAGCGCCTGTATTCTATGTATCCACTATAGGGATTCTATAATAAATTGCATATAATAATTTCTAAAATAATCTATCGTCTGTAATAATTGTAGCCGTTTTTTCCTATTGGTTTATATGACGCACTGTACTGATGAATAACATTTATTGGCGTTGTGATTGATATAGGCCTATGAGATGATGGGATGATCGGTTATTTCATCAGGTGCGTGGGTTCGAATCCTGCATTAGGCATAGATTTTTTTTTTTTTTTTTTTAATAACATCGAAACTTGATACAAAATCATTGTTCCCCAATTAAGGCTAAGGATGAAAGATAGGATCGTTTGGACGGGGCACCACAAGGGCGATCTTACCACCCCATTAAATTTTTGTAAACGTCCTTTCACATATCATCACTTGATAGTTACATACTCACCTGCTCATTCATTCCCCCGTGTAATCTAGCTGTTGGTGGGATTTGTGGACATTAAAAATAAAAAAAGGTTTTTGTGGACAGTGGGAAGTAGTCGGTCGTGGCCTGTTGTTAAGAAGCCATCCCGGTAGCGACTTCCACTTGACAATCCCGAATAAGCCAACGCAATTGGCACATTTTTCGCATTTCTTGCTTATATGGGCTAATTTAAGTCGGGGTAATAATCATCGGCTCTACAATTTAAATCCGGTAATATTTCTATTTGTTGTGTTGGTGGCCGTCCTTTCTTGCAAATTGACCAGTATTTCGATAACAACTTCTTTGAAAGGCATGATATATCAAAATTCTGATTCAATTGGAGTAAATAAAAGCCTATACAAATCTTCTCAATCTTTTCAAAATAGATTCATGAAAATTATTGATCTTATGCCCTAAAATTGCTATAATTATAATATCTACGGTAGGCCCTTCAACTTGGAAAGTACGCATGCACTTATTTTATATCTTGAAAATCTAACATATTCAATAGTTCTCATTTGAATGTACGTATGTACCTCTTTTCATAGAGATTATATAAATAATTATCATGTGTTTCTTTTTAAATTATAATATTTATGTAGTCTATACCCTTCAAATGTAGTCGCCAAAACCCTAATATTATTGTGTCGAAATCAACTCCCATGCACTCTTAATTAGTAATTGTTGGCCTTCTCGTTGCCATAGAAACCAGCTGTCATTTCGTGTCATCAACGATCAACCGTCTCGATGGAGCTTCATAACATTGACGCGCGATGTTTCGAACTTTTACATTACCACCATTATGAAAAAGAGTAATTGTAATGATATTCAAATAGAAAAAATCGAACGTTTTATTTAATGTATAAAGAATTTGATTGTTGGTATTATTTTATTAGCATATGGTGTTGTTTCTTTTTCCGCAACGTAAAATGCATTTAGTTGCCTGTCATGAGCCTAATTATTCGCGTAGAAATTAATGACAAGATAAGTACATGTGTGCATGTGAAACTGACATCTAGTATTGACGGCCATTTATGAAATGAAAATGATTGTAATTATACGGGACCGTGATAGATTGATCAACTGAGTACGTAGCAGCACAAAACACTTGCTCATGATGTCATGAGTAATTATGGAGTTATGTAATGTAACATAGAATAGATATTTGAATTAGAGGCCTACTTTTAGGTTGTCTATTACTCTTGCAATTCATTTTTTCTGTTCTCACAATTTTTTCTTTGTATTTGTATGTAACATTCGACACAATCATTGTTCCCGAATTGACGGCCATAAGGATGACATAGGCCTAGTAATAGTAGGAGTGTTGTGATGTGACACCAGGTGGGCCTCTTACCACCACAAATTATTATTATTATTATCATCATTATCAATATTATTATCATAATGTTTTATTGCTCCAAGTATTATTGTGACACTCGAATATTGTGTGGACCTTGGTTTTCATTTTTCAATCCTTAGAATAGATGTTATTATTATATGGATATAATTATTCATTTCATATATCCAAATATAAATCAATTTGTTTATTGCTTATAACTTTTTTGTTTCGTTTCACCATAACTCATACTTTATGTACATTGTATTTTTTCGTATTTATACTGCGAATAAGCGAATATTTTTTGAACACACATGATGTATACTTATACTGAAAAATAAAAGGAATTTCAACTTCAATTCTTATTAATTTACTATATAAAATATCATATTAGCTCATGCCTTACATTTAATCATTTTTACAGGGAAGGTTTCTTTCTATTTTCATTCCGTTTTTTGAATACCGTAATCAATTCATAAATACTTGTTGCATTATCTGACTAAGGTTCAGTTTACGACATAGAAATGAGTAGGCTATGCGATAATTGGGGAATTAACTTATCATCCTTGATTACCGTTGCTATTTTTATTTCTTGATTAATAATTATAGCTTGATAGATTTTTATTTTTCGTAAAACGCGATCTAATGCAATCGGTTTCAATCGCTTATTGATGTTGTCATTCTTTGATTAATTTTTTTTTTTTTGGGGGGGGGGAATTTTATTTTTACTCTTTTATTTTATTCATGTTTTTTTATTCATTATACTGTATTTTTAATATTCTCTTATATATTCTATATGAATGTATAGACTCACATGTTATAAATTGAAAAGAAATCAGTATATGCTCATCATAAATAAAAGGGAAAATCTAACTAACATGTCATTAAACCCAAATATTTTGTATATTTCATCCACATTAGCAAAAGTGTCGACATATAGGCCTATGATTTCTCCATCAAGATAATATTTTCATATCCACAAACCTTTGTAATAGTGTTGAGTTGTCAATGTCACTCATTGGCAATATTTATCATTCGTAGAATGTTTTGTTATCATATAGTTCTACTTGTTTCTCACATTTTTTCTTGTTGCCATTTGCTGAACTTCCCATGTATAGCAATGGTTTCACTCGATCATTGCAAATAAGCAATTCTAATAGAAATATGTGCATTTGTTGTGCAAATATTGACACAAAGTCATTGTTCCTCAATTCACGCTTAGCATGACGAGGCATGATCATTCAGACATAATAATGATCATAAATCACGAGCCACAACAAATTTAAATGGCAAAAAATCTCATTGGAAAGAAGGCTGTCAACAAACGATTAGTTTGATGGAAGTTTACACTCTATTATAAAAAACATTTGAATGTTGGAATAATAGACATTTCTTCAATAATAGTAAGAATATTTATGATTCAATTCTACCTACCGTTGACAAGTTTTAACCAAACCAGCGTTCTCCTTATGGAGGGGGGGGGGGGCATTTCCATTTTTTCTTCTATTGAATAAAAGAAAATATAACATACAAAATAATGAAGATAGTCACTTGATGTTCACAAAGCCCTGAAAGAGCTTGATTGTGGAGTAAATATACTCTAACTTGATAGGGAAATTATATTTTCCATTCGTTTAAATTAAGTGCATGTAACTACGACTGTACTGTAATGATACTAAGATAACTAAGATTTATTTACGTCAGATGAATGATTGATGTGATATGATGGGATGGTGTGAAGGTTTCGTAGGTAATATGTAGCATAGTGGAAAATAAGCATTGTGGCTTATATTGTAGGAACCATCCTGGCATAAGCCTAGATAGACTACAGTGGGAAACCGTGAAAAAAACATGAATATGGATGGTGTCAGGAATCAAACCGAAGCTCGAAGTGCCCCTCGCCTCCCGAATCGAATGATGAGAGCACATCGGCAACTGAACTACACTCAACAGTGGAAAGAATTTTGCCCTAATTTCAATTTTTTAAATAAATAAGTCTACTTGTTGGAATAAATTAGAATAACACTATATCTACTTCAACCTCTTGCAGCTTCCATCCTGAAGTGGTTGTTCCACAATTACCTATTGTACTTTCATCATACTGTGGTTTGCATTCACTGTATTTCTCCAATGAAGACCTACACCGTCTAATGTGAATGAGCCTAATTGACGGGTCTGCATTCTCTGCCCCATTGACGTCACAAATCATAACATCCAATCGACGGGGCTGTTGGAACTGAGGTGAAATTCGAATATCCAATCGGGGTATCTCCAAATCACCACTAATGATGTAGATCTAACTGGCCGAATGGTAAAGCCGCGCCCATTTCGAGTCGTCAATTGACCGTTACTAACGACGTTGTTATTGTTGTTGTTCCAGGGTGAAGGGTGGTCAAGAGGTCCGAGGAGTCTGATACTGAAACGTTGCGATCATGGCTTCGGATTCACGCTGCGGCACTTCATCGTCTACCCGCCCGAAGAATACACGGTAATGCTACAATTTACCTCGATCCTCTTGTCAAGTCATGAACGACATAGATATTGAACTCTAATTGTTCTGTCCGTCATAATTATTAATTGGATGAGCGGAGGGAAGACTCAATTTTACCTTACTGGATTTTTTTTTTTGCCCTCCACAGGTCAATTGAAAGTATAAATTCAGTTGAAACCTGGCATACACAAGTGTCATCATTAGTGTTGGGATGTTGAACATTTCAAATTTCAAATTCAACACATTTTTTTTTAAAAGTCTCATTGAAAACTTCTAGTGTATCCCATGGAATTCACCAAATTCATCTCATTTAGTTTTTTTTTTCAAGATTTTTCTTCAAGAAGGAAAAAAATTTGGATTTCATTCAATTCATTGAAAATTTTCAATGTGAATGTATTAAAATTTTCATTGCAGATTTTCAATGAAAATTTCCAACATCATACCTCATTTCATTTTTAAATGGGACATCTCCAAAGAACTTCTCAAAGAGGACAGTATATGGGCAACCCCACCAACAGTATCTTATATTCATCATTTGTACTTTCATTGCAAGTTTTATTATATTTATTTGCCAATTTAGGCCCAGGATCCATATTATTTCCCAATAATGTGTTTACTATCAAGTCCAAGGTTGCATTATCAATAAATAAAACTACAGCAATAAAAGCATAAGTTTTACCAGCTGTAGTCAATGTATTTCTCCTAGCCTTGACAAGCGTGAACTTATCTGGCATCAAAAAACAATTTTGGAAATGAATTGAAAATTAACGAAAAATAATTTCATGAAAATTTACATAACTAGTCGTCATTTAATTCGATACTGTATAGTTTTGAAGTGCAAACATCCGTAAAATTATTTCGTTTGAATAAATTCAAATTTTCACAGAATTTTAATGTAATAATGATGAACATTATTCTGAAGTTTCACATAAAACAGATCAGTTGTTTCGATAAAAAATAACTTACGATTAATATAAATTAATTTCATATAAATATGCCTATATTGCTCATCCAACAACGTATATGTTGCGTTTTCCCAGTTAGAAACAACTATTCGTATAACTATTACTATTAGCCCATATACTATTGCTGACTACCTTGGTGCATAGCTCTCTTTCAATATTATTATTATCCTCTCTTTATATTGTACTTCAAATATTTCTTCCTTTTTTTCAATATTGCCAATAGATACTGTGTGTTTCTAATTTATTACTACTTTGTTCAACAACTATATTAATATTACATGGTACAGTTTGTTCCCTTTCTTTTGCAATTTTCTATTTTTCACCATATGACAAGTTCTATAACAACTGTACATTTATTCTATACTATATTTGTGTATGACACTGTCTTCAATTGAATAATATATATTAGGGATAACTTCGGTTAACCAAAAACCGGTTCTGAATCGGTTCCAGGTTTAATCGGTTCTGAAATAGAGAATCGATTCCTTCTGTGATGATTTTTAACATTATTCATCATGTTGATTGAGTTATTATGTATAATTGATAGATGTTTTTCAAGTGTATTGTCGCAATATAAATAGTATAGATATAATATACTAGTTCACGCATGTATTATTTATTTGTCTTTTCTCCTTCATGCGCGGTAAAACCCAAAATGTGTCTTACCACTTCTTCGTTTCGTCAGAAGAGATGTTGATGGGCTGAAATATAACCTAATGATATGATGATGCCTAAAAACAAAGAAACAAAGAGCGTCTGGATGAGAGTTTTCTCTCATTTTCGACCAGAAAATGTCGAAAGAATTGGTTATCTGGTTCTGATTTTTTGGAACTGAAGTTATCCCTAATATATATAATATCCTCAGCCGTAACTTTGTTCCGTTTGTTCCGCCTGCAGACGCGTCCGGGCGACCCTCGCGCCCAGCAGGCGATGGACACGATCTTCGTGAAGCACGTGCACGACAAGAGCCCGGCAAGCGAGGCTGGCCTGGCGACCGGCGACCGCATCGTGTCGGTCAACGGCGACAACATCACCGGCCACTCGTACGCCCACGTCGTCCAGCTCATCCAGCACAGCGGCGCGTTCCTGCAGCTCGTCGTCGTGCCCAAGGAGCATGACATACTGCAGCTGGTACGTACAATTTTCAAACTTTAAACCTAAAACCTCTGGGATATTATCCGACATGAAAATTTGTGAGAATGTATTGAGAAATATTTATATTGTTCAAGTCTTGAAAAATTGTTTAAAATTTGAAAAATTGAATATTGACTCTAATTTGACTGTATACTTATCTAATATGCTATCAATATGTTATAAGTAACTTTTACCACTCATTCTATAACTATAATACTGTCATCTTGGATATTATATTTAGTATTTTCCAAGTTTTCCAAGTTTTAGAGAATTTTTTCTATGTGGGCTTCTTATCTTTATTTAAAAAATTATGAAAATGATAATTGTAAAGTGTCTAGAAGATGAGAATGAAATGAGTTTTAAATAATGAAAAAATAGTAGTTCCAGGAGTCTGAGGTTTGATTCCCGCTGGTCAGAGTACCGTCGTAATAGTAAAACCCTAGTTTCGTAACAATAAGCATCATTCAGGAAAGTTGGATTTTAATTTGTGCCATGGTAGACTATCCTGACAGGAGTTTCCGTTATTCCCTCTGTTGTTCAGGTTCCTTAACAACAGTCCACGACAGACTCCTTCCCACTATCCGAAAACACCTGGTAAAATAACCTTTCTCTCACCATCCCATCATCCCGTATCATATACCTTTCACTGACGCCAATAGTGCGTAGTCATCATCGCAGTGTGCCATTAAACCCAACATGAGACAAATCTGGTCGGTGTTTGGGATGAACCACCTCAGCCTCCCTCATAGCTCAGTCGACTTGAGGCATCGCTATATAGGAACTGAAGTCACCGTTGGGGAGGATTTGAGTCTCGCATGTAGAGACATGTAAACATGGCTTCTAGTTTTCTTTTCATTGCATTTAGAATTGAAAAAGTAGCACTTTGGTAAAACCCAGTAAATCGTCTGTAATTGGAAATTCAATGGACCCAAAAATATCCATTTTGAATTGTAAAAGTTTGAATTATCATAATTATCCAACATTGATCCTATGGGTCAAAACTCTGCAGGGACCAGAACTATTATTCAAAATTATAGTAGAATCTGATTCATCATAGTTTGAATCAACGAGTTTTTACCGTAGTTCCTTACCAACCCTGACTATAAATCTATTCTTTCCGTGTTTTCCATCAGTATTTCGGCGAGACGGCCCACAACCCAGAGACAAACCAGCGACCGTTGAGGCTGAAGTCGCCCGAGACGGGGGCGATGCAGAAGGTGTCCGCGATACCGGCGCGCATTCAGCAACACGCAAACGCATCGCAGAACAAACACAAGGTGCGTACGATGACCGGTGGCGAGCTCGATACCTGATGTTGTTAGACGAGCTCGGATTTAGGATAGAGTTGAAAAAAATCTTGAATCATCTTAAAGTAGGTTTGCTGACCGATGATTGATCGAGGTTCATTGATTAATAAGATTTGTGTGATGATCGATTCTATTACGACTGAAGAATAGTCGATTGATATTCGATCATTTGATTAATCGAAGTGATAAATTGCTAAAATAACAACAAGAATTTGATTATTATAACCCCGAATTATAGTAGGGCCTAATGGCGTAAGTGTCTCGAGAATCGAAGTAAAAAATAAGAAGGAAACTATCACTAATTTGTATGCAACCAATTTTAAGATTAATGATTTCATTCTAGATAACATGATCGAAATTAGGGAGTACATTTAAACTAGTTAAACTAATTAAACCAATTCATTCTATCAGTATCATGTACCATATTAACTGTGTTCCAAACAAATTGGAAACTTGAGAATTTTCATCTGGAACAAAGAAGTATCGGTACACAGTGACAGTGACAAACAAAGTCTGGTGACAAAATTCTTTGTTTTTAATTCAAAATAGTCTATATTTAATTATTTATATTGGTGACAAGACCACCTCGGAAGGCTTGAAAGAAACGAAAGATACCGCTTTTAAACAGTCTTCTTGATTCATTCTTGGTCTCAAAACGGATAAAGGTTTCTATCTGTGGTATTAATGAAGAGATAATTATTGTATATCAAGATTTTAATGTTAATGGAAAAAGACAAAACGTACCGTAGACTAGACAGTCTCAGGCCTACTTAGCGAACATCTGATGTATAAACTTACTACTCCATTTTCAGTCTGCTAAACATCGTAATTCTCTGGACAACGCCCCTACACAGCAGTCCGTCAAGACCCGCCAATCCTTGGACAACCCTCGTCAAGCGTCGGAACGACCCCGCCAATCGTTGGACAACCCTCGCCAGGCGTCGGAACGATCGCGTCAGTCGTTGGACAGCCCGACTTGGCCGCAGCCAATCGGCAGCGAGAATCACGGCACGACGCGATACCGCACGCCGAGCAGACGCGCGAGCGAGGGTAATAACGTCAAGCGCGACGCGATATACGGGAACAATTACTACGCCGACAGCGTCCTGTGGAACCGGTTAGGTTCGTCACGAGATCAGGAAATGGTGAGTGCGACACGTGGAGAATAATGGGGTTGATTTTTCTCGAGTAAGCGTTCAACTTGCCAATTGGCTTACCAAAAACTTGAACTCGGTCTCAAATTCTCATCTGGCCTTATTATGTTGAGCCTATCTGTATCGAAAAATGAAAATAATCTTATATTTTCCGTATTCCATATTTGAATTGTATGTTATTTTTTCACATTGGGGCATTTATAGGCAGGGGCAGGTTATTGTTTGTAGTCAAATATGATTGTAACAAAGTCACCATCCTTATTTTTCTATCTTTTCTGCAACAGCAGCATTTCTATCACTGTTGTCAATGGGATAATATACATTTAATTTATTATTACATCATTGTCCCAATAAGTTATTAGGACAATTTCACATTGGATCAGATTAACTTATTTCATTGATTGAGCCGCCCATTTGGCTCAAGTCAGCCAACGCTTCGCTCAAGAAACATTCATCTACATATAGGGATGTATCATCATCTGTAATCACTCATATCTATAAACAGCTCAATTATCCCTCCAAGTAACCTAGCTCCCTGTTGGTACGATTGTTGACTAAACTATAAACAAAGATAAAATTCAAACGCAAAACTATGACGTGACGTTTCAATTCTTTAGGCTACTCGTTTTTATTTTTAGCTTATCTGCATCAAGAAATTGGAATAATTGTATTTTTTTTCTCAATTCCATATTTTGATTACGGTGTATTACAGTCACTTGTCCATAGTAAGTGATCAATTGGTATAAAATATAGTAATTATCATTTGTTTTATCAACAATTACACTATTTTGATTGTTGTTTGATCATTCCTTTCAAAAACCAAACTTGGATGTAATTAGAATGACTAGGCTACATTTTGATATAACTGAAATGACTGTGTATGGTACTGATTGCGTTCGCTTGGTACAGGTGTTGAACCGGGGCACAGTGGTCCAGCAACCCCGCCCCCCCGCCCACCTCCTCACTCCATCCGACAGCGACACCAGCAGCAGTGCCAGCAGCCTGCGCGACCTTGATGCGCGACGTGACTCCAACGCGTCGCTGCCCTCGCGCGACCACCTCACCGACAGCAAGGATAGCCTCAGCTCGTATGACTCGACGTCGACCTTGACCGGGCTCGACCAGAGCAGCGACGACTCGATCATCATGTCCAGGTACGGCAACGATGACTAATCACAACTCCCGCGGCTTGTGCGCTGTAGAACCTTCACCTATCGTTTGTTAAAAGTGCATAGAAGTCGATTTAGCGAAATGTCAGTTCTTTTTGGGATAACTTTTGAACGGTATAAGATATCGAAATGGGAAACACAGATATTTGCATTACCTTTACGTTGGTATTTATATAAGTGATAAAGTATGTACCTCATATCGCATAATTTTCACAGGTATATGCGTACAGTTGAAGCAACACGTTTCTTTTTATCATTTTTAATTTCAATACGTTCACAATAATGTGAATTGAAATTATTTTACACAATTCTGTGGATAGTCTGATAAAATATGTGTTGTTAGCCAATTAGGCCTATCCATGAAAATTATGTAATACAATTTGAATAGATTTTACTCTCACCATCTGAAAATATCTGTGTTTCCCCGTATTAGAATTTGGATATCTTGCATTATTCAAACTTCTTACCCACAAAACTGATGTTTTGCTTAATTTGTGAAATTAAAGTTGTGAAATGCTGTTTTGAAGCATGTAAAATGTATGCATACTTCAATGTCAACAACTGAAACAATTTAATTAAAAAACTTATCTCATTTTGTTACCCAAATCAGGATCCGCAAGAGCTTTGAGCAGAAGGAAGAGTTCCTACGGCGGCCCGCCCAACCACTGCTCTACGACGAGCAGAAGCTGCCGATCATCGCGCGCGAGTTTTACGCCCGGCCGCAGAAGCTCAAGCCCGTCTGGCCGCCGCCCAACAGCCCGCCCATCAGCAAGCCAGCCAATCAGAGCCTCCGACGAGTCAAGTGCGACATTGACTCTGAGCGAGACACGATCGGTGCGGCGGACCAGCTGCATTTCCAGTGCGGCGGTGCCGTCACCAACGTTCCAAACGCCGTCAGCAGTCACGCACAGGTATCGACCATTCACAGTTGAAAATTTTTTCCTCGTATGGTGGAAAATGAATGTATTGAAAATAGTAATGAAGTTTATATTTTTGTACAGTATTCAAAAGACTTGAGAGTGAAATCTGTATTACTGGATATTCTATATCAATTCTACAGTATATTAAAATTCCAGTTTCACTTTCAATTGTAATTTATAAACATTCCTATTCTGATTTTGATCTTTTAGCAAATCCACGTAGGGTCTGTGAATTTCAATTCTGATTACTAAACTCCATCTTTTTTATTCTACTTCACTTTTTGGCGCAGTCATTTCGTTCCAATTCCAAATTTCATCACAATAATTTTGATTTTGAACTCACAAACACACCATTCACACAGCTTACATCTCGAGCAGTGAGTCCTGACTGGTGTTCACAATTTCTACGTTATAAATAATGTATGTTCTATTAAAGAAATGATATCAATTTCGATATCACTGTATACTCCCAGTCGCAGAACCTAATAATTTGTATTTTACAGTTCCAGTTCTTATAAATTTTAAAATCGAAATTTCCGTACGACTACCAACAAAAATATAGGCCTAAATTGATTTCGATGTCGCTACCGAGTCCCTCCGTAGGTTATTAATCGTACCCCAAGTTTGGTTTCGTGTTCCTTGCTCACGCTACTTCTCTGTGCCTTGCTAGGACGCGCGCAGCAGTTCCGCCAGGCTCCAGCAGAGGTCGTTCGTGACGACCTTGTCGCGGATACAGGAGAACTTGACGACAGCGGCGTACCACAACGGGGGCGAGGACGAGGCGTCCTCGTTGCCCGCGTCAATGCCTTCCTCGCCCAACTCTGACCAGTATTCAAGGTCGCTGTCATCTCCAAACGACGAGGTCAATCGGTGAGTCGAACGCGAAAATCAGTCTGTATTGATTGATTACGGAGAGAGGTGGAGCAGTGGCTAGTACGCTGTAACCGTTATTCAGGGGACCTGGGTTCAACTCCTGCCATGTCCAATCATTCTGACAGGTTTTTTTTCGTGGTTTCCTTCTGTTGTTGAGGTGAATACCAGGATGGCTCCAAACAATAGACCACAATTTGAGACGAGTGGTCGAGTGGTAATAGACTGGACCGTCATTCAGGAGACCGAGGTTCGATTCCCGCCATGGTCGACCATCCTGACAGGGTTTTTTCGTGGTTTCCCTCTGTCGTTCAGGTCAATGTACTGGGATTGTTCCTTAACAACAGGCCACGACCGACTCATCCCCACTGTCCAAAACACCTAATAAAATAACCTTTTATTTCATCTCATATATCATTCACCAACGCCAATAGATCATAGTCATGAGTACAATGCATCATTGAACTAAATATATAAAAAAAATGACCACAACCATTTGTTTACACTCTACAAAACATCTACAGTAAACCCTCGTAAATTAAAACTGATAATTCAGATTTTTCGTCATTCAAACAATAGTTCTGGTCCCTACAGCTTATGAATTTAATTATAAACGATAAATCAGCATTATTTTAATGTATCCCGGCATTGGTTGCGCAGGTACAACCACCACGGCCCGCTGATCCAGCTGGTGTCCCGGCGCGCCCGCCAGTTTGAGTCTGGCCGTCTGGAGGAGGAGGAGGGGGACCGCACGTCGATGTACCGCAGCGAGCTGTCGCGACTCTCCTCCAAGCGCAGCGTGCCCAACGTGGCGGTGCGCAAGCGCGAGATCGAGGCGAGGAGCGGGGCAGGGGAGCGGAGCGCGAGGAGGGCCAACAGGGAGAGTCGGTCCATGGAGCCGACAGCCGGTGAGTTGCTGGCGGGTTGCCACTTGATTATCGAATTGTTGCCCAAAAATAATCCCGAGTACCGAATCAATTGATAAAGTCACCTATATATTTATTAATGTTGACTCTAAGGCTTGAATTTTAATTCATTTGGGGTATTTAAAAAATGCACGGGATCTACTTAGACACTTTGTCGTTGAGATTCTTGCTATTTTACACATATTTTGTGTAATGTTCCCTGTTCCCACACCATGAGTTGTGGGGACCATAACATTAACCTACCACCCGCTCATTCATACCTCTAAACAACCCAGCTGTTGGTGGGGTCGTTGAGCCATCAATTGTCACCGTTATCGTAGCATCCGCGCTAGTTGTCACGAGTCATTAGTCGTACGGTGCTCGTGTCACGCAGGTTCAGTGGAATGCAACGGCTTGTCACAGAACTCGGTCACGCTGGTCGGAACCAGGGAACTTCACTGTCAGCCACCAACCTACGACGACCCCTCAGGTACCTTGCATCGCGTGACCTATGTATCCACGTATCACAGTGTGACTAATATTGTGTGACTTGATATAAATTAGCTTTGCAGGGTGTGACTAACATAACTCGACTCAACATGGTGTGACTAATATAAAATTGAACGTAGCAAATACTGTGTGACTTTTTTTGACTAATTAGTGTATTCAGCTTGTTAATCCTCCTCGTTAGAAACTTTGAACTGCCAGTTAGAGCTAATGCTACGTTGGTAATTCAGGCACTTGATCCGTATCCTCCTCGTTGGAAACCGAATTCTAGTCAGGTTGTGGGTTCAAGCCCCCCATAAGGCCTGGATTTCTGTAAACATAATTTATTTAGCCCCCATTTATTGATACCTAAATAACTGGGCAGTTGGTGGGGTTGTTGAGCAAACAATAATCATTGACAATTCAAAGTCTCGTAATTTTTGTGGTCCCTCAACTTTCAGGTTCTTCCTATAGACTTTATTGTTGATGCCGATTAATCAAGAATTGAAATGTGTTGATACTAATGCTATTGATAATCGGTAATTTAATACTTGGTTGTGTAGCCACTGTAGTTCTAATTGTAATTACGGTTATCACAGGCTTGTTTGACCATTTTAGAATTTAGCAGCCAATATTCTGACTGATAATCTTAGGGACCAAGTGAAACTAATATCAACTTATGGTTAAAAATGATAGTACGATTTGTGTTGTCAAAACCCATATGTCACACCCAATAATAGGGGTTTCCATTCAATAGGCTTACCATCTGTATATTTGACAAATACTGACTTTGCATCAAATAGAAAAATATCTATCATTTCAGAGAAGATTCGATAATCAACTTGAAATAATTTATAATTGAATTCATCTATATTTCTTGCAGTGGAATTCTCTATAATATTGTCGATTCAGATCAAGTAATTTTTATTCACTTTTAGGTTTTCTATCGATATCTTTGCCCGATGTGACTCTTATCTCGATCGACAAATTTTCTCGAATCGACAAGTCACTGTCGTTCACTATTGTCAATGTCGAGAACTGTCACATTCAGAAAAAAAGTGGCGGCAATCTTCAATTGTTTTGAACTGTTCCAACAAAAAAATAACTGTAATTCCACTGTTTTTGATTGCAAAATAGTATGATTTAATACCAACTAGAAGTTTTGAATACCACATCCCACCCCAACACTGATTTCAATCGCTCATTTCAATCCAAGTCATTGTGTTCCGTACTTGATCATCAATTTGACAGTTGAAATTCAAGCTTGTGTTTATATTGTCTTTGATTGGTGTAGTACACAGCCACCATGTTGCACCGTCACACTGGCATTGTGGAATATTCTACTTGATACTGATGTCGGTTTTTTCTCCCTCGCTAGTTGCGTCCCAGCCGTCGCCGCTGAACGACACGGTCAGCCTGCGAGCGCGTTCGAACTCGGCCGAGTCGTGGGCGGCGGCATTCGGCGCACCTCGTGGCACGGCAGCCGCTCGCAACACGCTGGACTGGCCGCTGCACTGCCCCGCGCCGTCGGAAGACGACGGGGGAGAGGAGCCGTCGAGGCACAAGGCCGTGCGGCAGGACTCGTACCTGGCGGCGGTGCGAACGCCCGTTCATACAGGTACGACGTTGTCGGGTTATCGACGAGGAAGTAGTCCTCGTGATGTCCGAGTGTAGAGTAGTAATTGCACTGTATTCATATTATTTGATTTAAACTTGTTTTTATTATTATTTTTTCAATTCGATTTCATATTTCCCCTAATAATCTGGCAGTTGGCTGAGTCATTGAGTGAACAATAGTTTCTCATTTTAATAACGTTAGGTTGTGGAAAAATGTAAAAAAGAAGCATATAGGCCCTAATCCTATTCAATTATTTTTCATTGGCCTAGTTGATAATATTACTATCATTTTTTTAATGATACAATCTTTTTCAATTCTTTGTCACGTTGGATCACTAATTTTGTGGTGTTTTGATATCAAGACTTGGAATTGTTTAGCTTCTGTTGTACTTTCTACGTCGTTTCGTTTCTTGTCGCAACTGCACAAAACAAATGGGATGGCGATATTATGTCCAGAAGCAAAATAGTTGACAGTTTGTTTGAACTCATCATAGATTCAATTCTTGGGCTATTTACTTTGCTAGGCTTCTACTCTACCTTGGCAGTACTTTACTTAGTTATATACCAGTAACGACTGAATAATATTTTGGTAGGTGTAGACGTATTCATTACCCACGGGAAGTGCTTCAGAACAGATTCCTTCAACATTTCTATTTTGTTTCACAATTTTAATTTTTACATTGAAACCTCTAGTTATTGTTTCTCAAGGAATCAGAAAAAATCATCCATGCAGGAAAATTTAAGAAATTGATCATATGGGAGTAGGATGGGACAAAATAATTAGTGGAAGGAGGAAGAATGGATTCAGGAACGATGCTTTGAGGTTTCATTGTACAGTGAAACCTCCATGCATCGTTCCCAGATCCATCGTTTTCCTGCTTGTATCATTCACTTTTTCTCACCCTTCTCCCATCTAACCAATGTTGAATTTTCCTGGATGAATCGTTTTCCTGCCTGAATGGTTTATTTACCTGGTCTCTTGAAAAACGATGGATAGAGGTTTCACTCTAATTCCTTTACATTTTGTAAATATTATTTACGTTCGTTATCATTTCCGACACCTTCAATCGCACGCGTAGAAACCCGCACCAGCCGCCAGCTGAAACGCCAGGGAGCTACCCTCGACGACTGTCCCGAGGACGGCGGCAGCGCCCCCCCTTCCCCCGCCTCACCCCCGGTCCGCCCCACTCAACTGGCCATCCCTCACCCGACCCGCCCTGCCCCCCCGCTCACCGTCGATGCGCTCAGGGAGGAGGCGCAGGACGGAGTGGCGCTCACGCACACGGATACAGACGCACTTATATCGGCGCTCGACAAGGCAGCCGCGGAAGCAGGTCAGCATTCTTTCCGTTCTGTTTGGTTTATGCTTTTTATTCTTTGATGAATTTCATTTTAATGCTCAGTATTGCTTCTCTGGCTTAGTTCACTAGTAATGATCTATGTGTATTATATGTAAGTATATATTTATTTATATATTTCAACTCTTGCAGATATGCACGGTGGCAAGATGCTCTTATTATCTTCCCAATATCCATCTATACCAGTATAACATTTTCTTGACTTCGTCCATTCTCTTCGCAGTTCTTCCCTTTTTCTCGACTTACTATATCTAGTACTGCGATTATCTCTTGAATATTCCCGTGCAAGAACAGCTTGATATATTAACTTTGTCACTTCAACTCATAATGTACACTTGCGGTCACATAAAATGGTTCGATCCAAAATTCAAATTTAAATGAAAAATAAGCACATTTAACTGCATTCTTTTCATGAAGTGCATAAAAACGTAGTTTTCTAGTTTTAGTGGGTATAATATGAGTATATTATACGTATTTCCAGGATGCATCTTAATGTATCTCGATAGTCTACCTAATGTTGACCGCAACCTTACTATTAAATTAACAGTGTTCTTTTGTCTTGAACAGCCTATCAGGCGATTATTTTTGTGAGCATCATTCATGTACCACTCATACCATTCATGTATGTACTATTTATGTACAACTATACTTAAATGATGATAATAATAATATGCCTAATGAAAATAATGGCTCCGAATGTGCCATATTGTCGCTAATGTTGTGCTGTTACGATAGGTGTGTAACTAAGATGGGTCTCATCCTAATCTTGTGTCGTAGGTTTATCGGACTGTGATCCTAATTATTTTTTGTCGTCGTGTTTCAGCTTGTAAAACAAACGACTCACTCACAACAACCGTTGTTCGTCGCCAAAAGAATCCACATCACAATCTACGTAAGTGTTGGTGTCGTTTCATTTTATTTTTATACCTATATCGAGAGATGTGCTTCAGAAAATTATAATATTTCTCCCTGCATATTCATACTATAGGCCTCTCAAATACACCACACTAATACAAACTTGAGAACACTAATATAAACTTGAGATTTGTTGATATTTGGAAGACTATAGTAAGCCGACGGCTCCGTCAACTAATACTACATTGGAAAACAGATCCCAGGTTGGACTTGGGTTCGAATCCCGCATGAGGCATGGGTTTTTGTATAAACGTCCTTTCACCTATCATCACTTTAAATTTTCATTATCGTCGGCTCATTTGTACCCCCGTATAACCCAGCAGTTAATGGAGTCGTTCAATTTCAGTTCAATTACATTTTTCATCAGTGTCAGGCATCAGTTCTCCTCTTAGCTGTTATGTACTTGTATTTGGTGCTGTTATAACCATGCAAATGTCCAATCGCAGCAGCTGTAGATTGGTCTCTTTCACTATGTATAACCGAGGCTGGTGGACCAGTGGTATAGCACGCTGAACCGTCATTCAGGAGACTGGGGTTTGGTTTGATACCTGCCATGGTCGAACATCCTAATAGTAGTTTTTCGTGATTTTCCTCTATCGTTCAGGTTCCAAAAACACTTAATGAAATAACCTTTCATCTCATCTTTCCATCGTCTCATTCATCATTCACTGACGCCAATAGATCTTGGTAATCATTCCAATGCAACGCTCAACACAACATACAGTTTTATATAAATGAGGTATCACCGTAACAGTGATCAAATTTTCCACCTTAATTGACGACTAGTGATTGACCCGCCCACAAACGTCACAAAACAAAACGTCCAATCAAATGAGCTTTGTTATGTGGGAAATTTGACATATACCTATCCGAGTATCTCTAAATGCCCACATGAAGTATAGATCTAGGTGGCCTGGCATTTAGCCACGCCTATCACTAGTGGTCAATTTCATCAAACTTGGCGATAATGATGAATTCAAAATCCGGTACCGGTACTAGTTGAATGTGGATACACACGATTGTTTAATGCCGCATGTTCTGTTTGTTCAGTGGATGACGACCGCCTGCGTCGTGCGTCGTACCTGAAGGCCACGAATAGCGACCGCATGCACGTCGACAGCGACCACGAGTACAGCGACTCGGAGCAACAGCAGAACAGAAGGTACAGCGACTCATTCATTCGTTTGCTCTCTGATATACGTGTCACATGTCATCAATAGCTTGAAGATGAATTTTTTTTTTAAAGCCAGAAATCTATAATCTCAATGACTACTTTTATTGATTCTTCCATATAGGCCTGTTTGGCTTTCATAAATCCCAAATTAATAAAGTTAATCAAACGGCAATCATCATCAGTTTTTCCCTGAATTTTTTTTTCTCAAACTGTCATGCAATCTTGATCAATAATTTGAACAAGGATTATTGTTGTTAGATCAGCTTGAACACAAATGTAATTTCCATTGATTCAATGTAGGTTTAAGGCTACTCCTACAAAACACTAATTAGGCCTAAAACTTGAGTAACTTGAGTAATGAAATCTTTAAATCCGTCATATTCTTCTTACTTGTTCGTGAAATATGAGTTATAGAAGAATAGAAACTTTTCAGTAAGTTTCTCATTGGTACTTCATTCTTCATTAGATGGCGGGAGCTCGCGGCACCATTCCCAAATTTTTATGCACTTTTCTCGATAATTACAAAATCCCAAAGAAGGTATTATTAAGAAATATTGTAAACTCAGTTTTGATAGATTCGGTAGGTCTTTTACAGCACCATTTATATTCTTTCTAATAATTTCAATTTTTTTTAATAATATTAATAATACCTTCTTTTTCTATTACCTTCTTCCATTTTCATATTTTTTACATACTTTTGTTATCTACCCTCAATTAAATTAGTTTTATAATATTTCAGGATTTTTCTGTAATCAATTTTTCATCACTTTTGTAAATAACCATTGCACTATGTATTGACTATATTACGCTGTACCATCTTGGTATCCCGCTATGCGGACAGCCGTCAATTAAATTGTCATTCTCTCACTACTTATAGAGCCAATATTATAAAGTCCGGTGTAGAAAGTTATATTGAGAGTTGAGGAAAAATAACAGAAATCCAATGCAAATTAGATTAGGGCGTATGTCGAAAAAAATATATCCGATGAATAACTATTTAGGTGGGCTTTATAATAATAGCAGGCCTTGATAAGTTTTATTTGTTGACCTCATCTAAATGCTGTTCCATGCCAAATAGTTTCTGTAATAACTAATGAGATTTTATTCGAGTCGTGAAAAACTTACTAAATGAGTTCAACTGTAGGCCTGTGAAGTAATATCACGATGTAGTGATACCAACGTACTTAATCGTAATATAAAAAGGTCCACCGACTCGCCTCTGTAAAGTGAAAGTATTTCCGGGGTCAGAATCTGTGTCCAGGGTCCCATTTGCTCGTAACGCAACTATCGCTTTTATATATAACTATACACGATCAACAATGCTATACAATACCACCGGTACCCTAGCCACTCTAATCTACATCTAGTTCACAAGGGACTTCGCTAAATCGCGACAGGCATATGGGACTTGAATGACTTTGATTTGACTGCAAAAAAAGCACAACTACGGGCCTTGTTATTAGTATAGGAGTCGGTACACCTTCTTCATAAATATTATGATAAAGTCTGTTGGTATCACTACATCATGATGGAAGTTTCTAAATGTCAATTGTTTTTTTAAAGTTTTTTTATGGCTTATTTAGAGTGTCTAGAATTATAATATTGACTTGAATGTTTGGTTTCAGTATAGCAAGGTCCTAGTAGGCCTACATTCTTTAACCATGCGTACATTTGCTTCATCATGCCTTCTGTGGTATACCACTAAGCCTACAATATAATAAGACATTTCAGGATCCTCATCACGACGGCCAATTAAAATAGCGCCCAAGTCCTACCTAGCTAGCTACAAAAGACTCGGACCATTGGAGTATATTGCAAGATTATGGCAGTACAATATAATAACCAAAGTCATGGTCTCTTGGAGCTAGCAAGGCTTAGTAGTTTATCCCAAGTCACAGTTGCGGTATGGGTCCTGGAGATTTTTTATCCATGTTTCACCCAATGATTTATGTCTCAAGTTTGATACTATTTGCATCGTATTGCGGTCATTCAGTGGAAGATAAATTCATCTTCCAGTTGAACTCTGGATATAAATGTTGGTTAAACTGAGGCCAAGTAGAATATTCATTCCCATTAGTATATATTTTTATACTGTAGTACTAGAAATTATAATTGTTGCTAAAAATGTTGAAAAAAAAATGTCCAACCTGAAATCATTGAGACTTGCTTCGACTGCCCCTTCCGCGCTAGTAGCGAGTCTGTTTGAGAGGTGTTGAGGGTTGAGGGTTGTGTCGAGGGGCACCGTAGCGCGTTGAGGGTGGCGGTACACTGTTGTTGACGTTTGTGTGGTTTGGCGGGGGTGCCTGTCTGACCTTGACTTTGCAGCGCCAACCGGAAGTGGCGCCCGCCGATGTTTCCCGACGACATTCAGCAGCTGCGCGAATTCTTCGAAGAGGGCGCTCGGCCCCTCCCAGTTCGGTATGAGGCCTGACACTTTGTAGTTTGCTGTGCGCATCCGCTCTCTCACTCTCTCTTTCTCTTTCTCATATACTAACACTTAACTCTTTCACTCACGCTCGTTTTAAACATCACGGGAATATTCTCACTGGATTGAACTGTTTGAATCGCTTGCTCCAGAAAGCCAGACGGGCGCAAGTTTCAGTCCCGCTGTGAGCATGGGTATTTGTGATTGTTCTTTCACCTTTCACCATGTCATCGTTTCATTATTACTCCGTCAGTATAGATCTGCGTATAACCTAGCTGTTGGTTGGGCCGTTAAATAACAATTTTTTAATCAATAAACATCACTTTCTCAATAATTAACCGGCAATAGTAAAAATATTTCTTGGATTTTTCTCCGAAGTTCTGTACGTCTTGAGAGATATTTATACCGACTGTTAATTAGGACTTCTTCCAAGATATGTCATCTGTAGCCTACTTTATTATACTGCAATGTACAAAAGAGAACAATGCAATACTGTTTTGGTCCCAAAATGTGTTTTTTCTGAAATTTCAATTTAACCAAAATATACGTATATTTCATCACTGATGTTGCTATTGTCTGCTTATTTTTATGCGTACAGTGCTGGTCAATTTTATTCATGGTGTATTCCACTGTGACTTGATCAACGGTCTTATGTGACTCGTTCGTAGTATAAAAAACAATAATAATAATATCAAAAGAAAGTGAAATTCGATAGAAAATTAATAGAATAGGCCTACTAAATCTATTCACTTTCCTGGTTATGGTCACCCTTCACTCTTGTTCATTCTCATCGAAGCACGTCGTTCGTCTTTCTTATGGTCATCCACATCTCGCAATTCCACATATATTCTCAACTGTCATATGTTTCTTTGACAATTCTTAGTCGAGCACTGATTACGGTAATAACCTTTGCTTTTGATGCCTTATCAAAGAGATGTTTGCAAAACCAAAAAAGAAGAGAATTGTAATTTTCTTAGAGTACCTATATTCCAGATTTAATACTGAATAAAACACAAATACAGTAGATGTAAAAATTGTTCATGTAAATTTAGAGATATAATGAAATTTCCTGTCTTGTCACATTGAGAATCTTGAATTTCACATATTTTTAGCTGATTGAAATACTTAACAATGTGATTAGGCCTAGGACAATTACAAGGTGGTCAAATTCTAAATCCCTTGAAATTTCATCATGTTCACAAGTCAAACTCTAGAACTTCTCTAATCTTAATATTCATCTCGAATAGTTTCCCAGTCCCCTCGACATGTGAAGTAACTTTTGATCCATCCACATTACCAAATAATATCTCTGTTCATCTCGTTCATGGTCGCCAATAGAACTATCATAAATTGCAGTGCATCGTGTGACTAGTATAAATCATGTCGGTTCATTCTTGCATGGGTTCATGCCTTGCTCGGTTTGCCTGCTCCGCTTTGCCATCATCGTAACTGATTAATGGAATACAAAATATCTGACTATAAGTTATATACATTAAGTTTTCTGTTTCTGTTGGTATTTTTTCTTCACTAACACTCATCAGAGTTAGCAAGCACTTGAAACCAGTTATATGTTTATCAATACATTTAAAATCGCTCTCGCCAAAACGATTTTTTCACCTAGATTTAAACAAAATTATCCTAATTATAACGAAACAACACAACATCCTATATGTTCTGCCTTTTTAAGAGTGCATGGGAGTCGATTTATCGAAATATCAGGTTTTTAGTGATAACTTTTTAATTGTATGAGATACCAAAATTCTATAATGCAAGAAACACAGATAATTATAATAGCTTCAAGATGATATAAGCTATAACTATTCAAGACATGACATGAATAGTTATAACTTGTAGGCCCCACTATCTTGAAACTATCATAATACAGTAATATGTGTTTCTCGCATATTATAATTTCAATATCTCATACCGTTGAAAAGTTATCACCAAAAAACTGATATTTTGCTAAATCGACTCCCGTGGACTCTTAACCAACTCCACAGTTCAGTTTGTATAAATGAGAAGGCTGTGTGTATTGTGAGCGACACACAATCGGTTTAATGTATTCATCAAGATGTGTCTAGCTGATTTGTAACTTTCAATTCAGTTGCTCTACTGTGTCGAAAGCAAACCGACTTGGCGCTAATTCTATGTCTTTCGAAGGTTTCAAACCGATCAGGAATCAGGGGGGGGGGGGGGGGGGGCATTCATGTATGTCTAGCAAGCTCTAGCAAGGTATGAAACCTCTTCAAGAACTGTCATGGCGGCAATTTGCTATCAGCTTTGCGGGGTGGTTTTTGATGATCGCAAGTTGCGACCGCTAGCGTCTCTGCTAGCCGTACACGAATGCCCGCCCAGAGCAGTTTGGCCCAGTTGGGTTGGAATGCCTTGATAATTATAGTTACTGTATGAACAGTTTAAGAAGGACATCACAATCCTGAAACTAGATTTGAATGAATAGTGACAATATTTATTTCTCCATTTTGGATAAAACTAGAAATCATCATCTCAATTTTGGAAATTCTAATTGATTCTTCTGTCCTCCAGAGACCATTAGATCATGACGTAGGCATTAGGTATTACCGATTCTGTATAGAAACACGAACAGAATCGAGTAATGTCTGCGTCACGACTCAGAAAAAAGGCCGGGACCTGGAGGACAAATGAATTAATTCTAATTTCTGAAATTGAGGTGGTGATTTATGGTTTTCTAAAAAATTAGTGGAATAAATGTCCTCGCTACGTAATTTTTGAAATCTAGTTTCAGGGTTGTGATGTCCTTCAACATGTATAACTTGCTTGAAACCAACTAAACTAACATCACATCTCACTTTTTCAACATTGTATAAACTTTTTGTCAATTTTCAACCTACTAACAATTGCACAAATCTATATTTGTTTGCACGAATCCTTCATGCGCTGTTAATGGGGGACGGTACTAACACACGCTTGTTGTAAATGTCGTACGGTATGACCTGTGTTTGTCTAGGCTGCTCGCGTGACTCGGACTTGTGAGACCTGCTTGCCACGATCTCGTAACGTCTCGCGTCTATTAACACGTCCCAATCGGCTAGAGCTCCGTCCGTTGACAACGAGCAAAGAAGTAAAAAAATGGCTGTCATTTAACCGATTGTTAACCGTAACGTTTTGGTGACCGACTAAACGTTTAACTGCTTAACCATATACGTTGAGTGTCTCCCGATTAATCATTAACCGGACTCTTTTAATTAAACTTACGTTCATATTGATGTCTGCATTGCATTATCTAATCAATCGTAACTTGGATCTAAAAGATTAACCGTAACCTAAGCTAACCTTAATTATATCTCTTGAAATTAGCAACTTTGTCATGAAGAAGTATACTGTACTGTAAAATACATCAATTACGGTAATTGTTTTCTCAGATTCTATACATTTATACATTATTCTTCTATTTAAAAAAAATATTACCAATTCATTCAAGCATAAATAATTCATTCAAAATATGATTAGGCCCACCCACAATCAAAATCATAACTTTGAATAGGTTATGTATGTAGGCCTAATAAATTTTGTACATATTTTCTTTCTTCAAGTTTGAGATGGTGAATCATATTTTCAATTTAGAACATTCTTTTATAACGAGTTTTTCGATTATATCAAAATGATTTTTATAATTTTTCGTCAGTAGGCCTGAGCCAAAGGAAATTTTTTTATATGCCCAGAGCCAACAATTCTTCTTTGCTCGAGTTATCGTTGTTCTAGTCGTCGCACACATCGTTGTCGTTCCATCATTGATCGTTGTGTCGTGAATTTGTTGCAGCAACAACGTTGTTTCGCCAGTACCGACTGTCGTTCTAGACGACAAGGAAAACCAACCGGCCACCGCCAAAGAGGGTTGGTTACACTGTAAAGTCACCGTTATCGACGGAAAGGTAAGAAAATGCTTCCAATATTTCATATTTTTCACACTGACGTAGGTTACAGTAGCCATCCTCCGTGGCTCAAGTCAACTAGGGCTCCGTTCTAGAAACTGTAGTCAAGTCGGGCGTGGATTAAAGTCCCGCATAAGGTATGGGTTGTAGTAAGCATCATGCATTCAGATTATCCTCTCATTCGTACCCACAAATATCCTAGCTTTTGGAATGATCGTTGGTTAAACATTATTCAATCTTTTCCACATAAAATCGTATACTACGCCATTAAACATCAATGGAAATTGTTCTTTCTGTTCTTGTTATTGTGATGTGCCCCACAACACTAATTCAGCACTACCTATAGTCTCGAGTTCTTGCGCTCTTGACGACAAATAGTTTGGACTGGCACTGGTAGCTCAGTTGGTAACGCACTTGCTCCATGTGACTGGAAGGTGATTACAAAGGTTTTTCGTGGTTTCCATGTAAATGGAATGCCTAGGTAAATACGAAGATGCTCGAAATCTGGGGGGGAGAAAATATAGACCATGACCGCTCCTCTTGAAGAAACATCTCTTTAATCATTGATCCGTTGCCAATAGATCTTCACCTTTCATTACAGTGCATCATTGAACATGATGGAAAAAAAAATTGAAATTGAAAGATAAATTGAAATTGATATATAACATTTTGGACACTTTCGAGAGAATGAGACGTTAAAATTGGTCTTGTTTGATTACAGCGTTCCAGTGACAGATCGTGGAAGCAGGTGTGGGCTGCGTTATCAGACCGCACGTTGTTCCTGTACAAGGAGAGGCCAACACAGGTAAGACCGATGTCACATTTCTTAACGATATGCACCGTGTACAACCGGATAACGTGTATTCTTAAGTATGGTTCCCATACCTTTTCATTCACGTCAGTATTGCAGTCTACCCTCGGGAACTAAAACGAGAAAACGAAGTTAATCATTATCCAATAATCGTAATTATAGCAGTAGGTCCTACCGGCATATCATAATAATATAATAATTATTTGTATAATGATATTTCACCAGTTATTTATATAATGATACAGTCAACCCCCTATTTGAAATTCAATTGACCCAACGATACCCCGAATTGACCAGTTTCAAAATATATAAATTTGAAGTAACCAAGTATTCAACATTGAGCTTATGAGTTATACAACAATAATGTAATTCAACTTTTGTTTTAATTACAGCAAAATTTGAATTGTCATCTTTTGAGGGAACGTGGGTTTTCTGTAGATATAAATCATTATCGTATTATTATAAAGTCTTCTGTAATATAATCATCCACTCCCGTGATATTTTGCCTATTTTTTAATTGGTTGAAAGTTTCCATCGACCTATGATTTGACGTTCAGCATTAGAAAAAATCTTCATGGGAACCATACTTGAGAGCTTCTATTCAATAGGCTTCTGTCACGTAACAAATGACAAACAATCGTTACTATAGCAATACAGCGAACTGGTGGACTACCAAACATTCTAATTGGTCAATTCCAACTGATGGACATTGTTGTCTGTCTCTTTCAACAATGAGTGACGTCACTTGACAGAAGCCTATAGACCATTTTCATAATTCAATGCGCAGGCGCGTCCCGCCTCCTAGCAGCCGAGATAGCTGGTATTGCATTCTGGGAGTTTTAGTACTGTTCAAAACGTCAGCCTGCTTATACACAGGGTTAAAGGCAAAACACCAAGATATAAAACTTGCATTGTCTCTCATCTTACTCACTCTGACAGTGTGAAAATCTCTCAGTATATAGTAAACATATAAATGATGAAACTTCTATTATATTATAACTTAATTCGTTCACTGTAACGTACAATAATATAAATCAAACGTGCTAAATAGCATTGGCAGCATAGGACTTTCGAACTCGGGTAATAACATCCTGTTCTAGTTCAAATAATCGCCGCTAGATGGCTCATTCTTTTCGGAAATGGTCCATTTGTATTCGAATCTATTCAACGACTACGTATATGAAAGTGTGTAAATCATATTAGCGATGTTGCATACCTCATGACTTGATGCGTATCACATTTAGGGTGGTGGAGCTGGTAGGAGTGATAGGAAGAAGAGATGAAGCCTTCAGAAGTGAGGGAATAAGAAGGGAGAGACAGGAATGAAGCGTGAACATACTGTATAATAATACATAATTAAATGTATAATAATTGAAACGTTGAGTATTTTGATGATCAAGAACTTTAGGGGGGAGCAAGACATATCACGCAGTGTTGAAATAAAATTGATCCCCACTCAAAACCCCTCTAACTACATCTCAGCTATTTTCTAAATAAAAGTCATCCGGTAGTGTTCATTCCGACCGCTAGCAAGCGCTACTAGTGTGCTAGACCGTAATTGGCTGTTGGCCAGCCGGCAGTGGTCGGAATTGTGGAAATGAACTCGGGGTCTGGCAGTGCGTGGGGAGAATTCAGTTTCGTTCTGCCATAAGAGTGAAAATCTTGGGAGCATACCGTATCTGTCTTTTACTATAGCAGGTGCCTTGTAGAGTTGC
This sequence comes from Brachyptera risi, assembly GCA_964007535.1. Classification (NCBI taxonomy): domain Eukaryota; kingdom Metazoa; phylum Arthropoda; class Insecta; order Plecoptera; family Taeniopterygidae; genus Brachyptera; species Brachyptera risi. Next base: position 10,453,583 of record OZ023334.1, read on the forward strand.
AGCGTCACTTGCTTTAACTCGAGGTCGCGCCTGATAGTTACTCTGCATGATAGTTCTAAAACCGGTAACGTAGTAAGCACATACGTTTCACAACAAGTGGTGGTAACTACCACCTGAAATTATGAAGTGTTTTATATCCCTAAAACACTGGCATAAAAAACGTGAACTTGGGGACCACATACAAAAGAACCGTCATTTTTTTTCTGGAACTGGAACCTTAACTTTTATTTCATCCAAAACCCGGAACCTTCATTACTATTTTTTCGGTTCTATAACAGTTATAGAACCCCATTCTTCAATCTTGAAGGTTTTTGAATTAATTTTCCCAATACATGCATTTAAATTAATAGCTATTTGAAGGCATCATGCACAAACAAGAATGATGAATAAAAAAAGTCATTCAATTAAAAAACTGCTTTTATTTAGCAAAGAATAAAACAATATTTCATTTCTGACTTTCTCTTCAATTCCAATACCCTGAATATTATTTGAGGTGTAAAATAATGATACGGGACAAAAAATAGTTGCTCATAACTAAAACTGGAAAAGAATCAAAGTCTTGAAACTGATTAGGATTGATACCAGAACCGAAACCCTAAGGTTCGGGTTCCTGGCTGAACTTTTAGATAGTTAAATAGTTTGATCATTTCCTCTGCTTGACTCTTGCCATGCCAGTGACTTGGGCCTCTTGAGTTACCACACTGGTTGAGTCACTTATATACTGAAATATGAAACCACAATAATTAGATGTATCACTTTAATATACCACTGGAATATTCTATTACCTGATTATTATTCTGAAAGTATTTTATGACAGGTAACTTGACTGATTCATGCAGACATAATTATGTACACTAGAAGTTGGAAGTTAACCCATAACTCATTGTAGAATATAAATCATTTGAAGCATTGCATTCAGTAAAGCCGCTGCCATATGTAGCTCAGTCAACTAAGACACCACTTTAGAAACTAAAGTCACCGTTGGGCGTGGGTTCGAATCTTGCAAAAGGCATGCGTTTTTGTAAACATCCTTTCACTTATCATCATTTCATAGTTTCATTGTCACGTGATCATTTGTACCCCCAAATCACCTAGCTGTTTGAGGGGTCGTAAAGCAAACAATAATCGTTAGTGTTACCGTCTTCAATAAAGCCAAAATCGCATCAGACAATCAGGACCTTTGGCTTTGAATTATGGCAAGAAACCTCAAATACCGTTCATGCTATTAGAGTGGAGTTGGTACACCATCTTTATATTATGGTGAAGTATGTTGGTATCACTACACCTTGGGTATATATTGTGACTTGTGAGCAAACTCTCTTCAGGGTGCATTTCAATGTTTCTTAAACAGCCGCTTTATGTACATTTTCTGGTCAAACATTCAACACGTATGATGGCACATATTTGAACTATTTTGTTTTCCCATCGAGTACTCATTACTGTTTGGTCAACAATCTCACCAGGTTATTAGGGGGTACAAAGACTGGGTGATTGATGAGTTATTATCACAAATTAGTGTGTGCAAAAACCTAGATGCCTTGTTCCGGGACTAGAACCTACGCCCGAATTGTCGAGCAGTACCCTTGCATTCACACAAAGTGGTCAATCAAGCCATATTGGAGCAAGCTGAAGACAGGTACTCAATTAACCAACAGACAATGCCATAGATGGTAGAGCTCTTAACAATATCGAGGGGTCAAGATTGGTAAAGTTGTCACATTTGTTCTAGTTCTTTGTTATAGTTAGGCTTATCACATGATTACTGGGGGTCAAGCGACCCCCTGACCCTCCGGCTCAGCCGCCCCTGGACAGTGCACAAATGCATTCCACAAACAGTTTAATTTGCAGTAAAATATATACTGATTTTATTGAAATTAAAATTGAATTTTGAATTAAAATTTAGAAATGAACTTTTTTTTCTAAGTGTACCTTGACTGAGCCAGGCTGGGGAACTATTTCATTTTTTGTTCTCATCGTAAGTTTATAGGCCACTGTATGGCTAGTGAATAGTCCTCTTCATTTTGTGGAATAGTGGGAAAGGAGCCGGTCATGGCCTAATATTAGAGCACCATCCCAGTATTGAATAACCGTAAAGAACCTCTTGTCAGGATTGTCGACCATGGCGGGAATCGAACCCTGGTCTCTTGAATGATGGTTCAACCTGCTATAGCCACTGATCCACCTGTCTCAGCAGTGCTTTAGTGAGACTGATATACATAACAAACAAGATTATTGTCTAAAAAGGAACTGATATGACTCATTGACCATAATAAAGAACAAAAGGTATTCGAATGAATAAGAACTAGGGGCTAAGACAGCATGTATTCGTCCTCTCTCCACCTGTGTATGTGGCGTGGCTGCTAATAAGCCAGCCCATATGGATTGGTCAACAATAACACTCATTGTTGAGAGAGAGAGAGAGAGAGAGAGAGAGAGAGAGAGAGAGAGAGAGAGAGAGAGAGAGAGAGAGAGAGAGAGAGAGAGAGAGAGAGAGAGAGAGAGAGAGAGAGAGAGAGAGAGAGAGAGAGAGAGAGAGAGAGAGAGAGAGAGAGAGAGAGAGAGAGAGAGAGAGAGAGAGAGAGAGAGAGAGAGAGAGAGAGAGAGAGAGAGAGAGAGAGAGAGAGAGAGAGAGAGAGAGAGAGAGAGAGTTATTTACTGGAACGTTAATACCGATTGGATTGATACCGTAACCGAAAAAAGATCAAGGTTCAGTACCCTTAGCACTCGACACTAATGATGTGATCGTCAATATGATATTTGGCAATGTGTAACATATGTCATTCGAGACCACTTCGAGTCAAGAACTAGATTAATTAACCGCACTTGATAAGAACTACACTAATCTCACTTCCGTGTTACCCGAGTACCCCTCTAGAAGTTACTGTATACCAGGCCTGATAGTGATATCAAGTGCAATCCTAGAGCGTGTACCCGCCATTCTCATACGTCAACACTTCGTATCGTTGTCATGGTTATCGACCTATCCCCGTAGGCCTACTTGTATTCACAAGAGCTGAAGGCCGCGTCTACCAACTTTATATAGGCAATGCATGCATCTTAGATTTAGTTTTTTCTTCACAATATGAATTATATTGGCAACAGATTCTGTGGTATGGTAGCTGTTGATTCATAAAACACGTGCTTTTGAAAGGCTGTATTCATTATTGAGATAACGGGCTGTCATGACCCATAAGATTAGGCAGGAAGACTATCTTGCTTCAGGTAATAATGCAAAACCCGAACCATGTCCGCATTGAAATAGGGTAGATCTACCTCTTTAATAATTTATTTGGCGATTAGTTTTCATTGAAAATGAAAAATTAATGGATCCATTGATTTTTAGTTGTTGGTCAATATATAATATTACCCAAATATTTCATGCATGTTGCCCATTGTAATAACTTATAGGTAATTTTGTAGAGCAACCATAGTCTCTAGAGAAACTCTCTGCAGCTTTGAACATATGATACATTTTGGAGATGTAGTTGTGACTCTAATCGTAAATCACGTCGTGAAAAACTATTGAGCCTCTAAATTCCATGCCAATGTTACGGTAATTTCATGTTTGTCAGATTACCTTCTTGTTTCCTCAATCCGAGTACAACATCTCCGACTTGTTCTTATTGTTGCTCAACAATGTAACTACACAACCAACAGTCGAGTTATCTGGGGGAACGAAACGAATGAGTGGCTGATGATTTTAAAGATGATATAATAGGGAAAAATAAGTTTGGTAAAACCTGTACGTATCTGTAGGTATCGGAATTCGAACCCGCGCCCGTCTGGCTTCAGATTTCAAAGTATTGCCTCGACTGCCTAAACCAAACGGACGGCTTATTCCTGAAGATGTGTTCTCAGGCAAATTCTGAATATGGATTTGTCCGCGAGCTCACAAAAAGTTCCCTATTACAAAAAACACAAGGAAATTGCTAGAAGTTTCGGATTGAGTTATTGACTTAGCCAATAATTACTACTTCATTCAGTTGTGCATTTTTTATTTTTAAACATTAACTTCTAATCCCCTCCCTTTCTTCGGTCGTCCTTCAGCGCTCCTTCAGGTAATTACCAATTGACTAATTAAAATATTAATTAATTACCATAACAATGTTGTCCTAAGGAATCTATCCTTATAAACTAAACTATAACATTAACGGAAACCACTTCGAAACCACCAAGCGCTAAGGATATCAGATAGGGAGGAACGGTCAATCGTTACCCTCCCCACCTCTTCCTGTCTAGCCCTCGGCCGATAGTTTGTTGTACGTCGTGCCGAACGACCGTTTCCCTTATCGGTTAACACTGTCGCTCTGACGTCTCGAGCGTTCAGGCGTCCCATGTTGAGATATTGTTACGGCGGTCAGGCTCGAGATATTGTGACAGTGGCAGTTGCACGTTACGCGAGGCGTGTAAGGCTCCTAACACCGGAAGAATCGTGATAAAATGGTTATTAAAATGAACGTGCATGGAACGTGTGTGATGTGGCTCTACATTTGATAATTTGTTCGAATTTTGAATGTGTGATAGTGTTCGAAATTTGAAGGTGTGGTAGTGTTCGAAATTTGAATGTGTGATGGTGTTCGAAATACCTTTTATTTCGCAAATAGTGTTCTTGCGTTGTATGTGAAGATCGCGTCAATCGATTGAGAAATTCAGTGGATAAAAATTAAAATAATTTATTATAGTAACCGAGATAGTAACCGAGATGGAGTAATAATTCCAGGCTTGTTACAACAGAGTAAAGACGTTACCATAGCAATAGGCCTACAGTGGTGATCTGGGAACTATATCACAGATTGATTGGTTGATGTTATTGTCTGTGTCATTCAATATAGTGAGTGGCACCACTTGAAAGAGTGTGTTAAGTCATTGTCATGTATGTCATTTGTCAGGTTACCATTGCAACTAGAAAAGTTGGGTTCAAACAAACTAATATACTGAAGATATTATTGGAAAATACAATATAGACATTGTTGCCAACTCATTAACAACAATGTGTGACATCACTTGAAAGAGGCATCCATGTAATTCTGATGTAGAGAGCGGTGAAAAATACTTTTTACTACTTTCGAAATCATAGCTGGAACGGAGAATGAGTGTACTGGATGGTGAACACAATTTTAATATGCTCAACACAACTTCCATAGTGAGAATTGATGTTTTGCGAAATTACGTTTAAATAATTAGATTTACATATTTTATTTTTATCAAATTGTATGAATGTATAATGTATCGACTTTAATTTAGTTAGTGAATTAGAACAAGAAAACACATCGACCAAAATCGGACGAAAATATACTTTCTTGGATACTACAATAAAAGTGTAACGTACAATCGATATTCATTCCACTTTGTAGGTAGGCCTACCATCTACATCCATGAAAAATCAAAATTACACCTTTGATATCGCTTCAAGTTGAATATAGCACAGTTGCTGTATAGGCTTTTGTCACGTTACAAATGACAAACAATCGTTACCATAGCAATACAGCGAACTGGTGGACTACCAAACATTCTGATCAATTCCAACTGGTGGACATTGTTGTCTGTCAATTGCAACAATGAGTGACGTCACTTGACAGAAGCCTATACATTGTTTCTGAAACAAAAATTGGCATGACAATATTTAGCATTTCTATCGATTCAGGCGTTTCTCAATGAAGAAATTACTATAACAATCCTTACCAACAAAGTAACTCATCAAACCTGTTCATGACGACATCGGTTTCAGAATGGCATATTGTTGCCAGTGTGTTCGAAACATTTCAAATCGGCCGCGCCAAGGTGTTCTATTTTGTCAGGCGTTATATTCACATAGACAGCTGACCGCCGCCCGAGCTGAACCGTGGAACACCTGGTACATTTATACCCGCGCGTGTTATCAATCTAGATAAAACGTCGCGTGTGCGGTGCGCAGAACGTGATTATCATACGCATGTTTGTTTATCTCATCATTTTATTAATTCTTGTGACATAATATATAAATAATAGAACACAATATGTAGGCCTATACAGTTTGAAATGAAAGTTTAAATAAAATATAAATTAATTGACAGGTATAGTAATAAAAGAAGAAACCCGCGTAAGTAAAAAACTCTTGTGTGCGACTTTTTCAGGGTCCATGATTTTTCAGGACGAGATTTATCATTAGAAACACAATTACATATTTCAAAAACGTGTAACGTGTACTGTGCAGTGGGTTTCTCAGTAACTATCATTTTTTAGTCGGTTAAAAAGACCACCTTCTATTTCGTGGATACAAATACTGACAGATGGCGTGTTGTCAGGTTTACTCTGAATATATAGGCCTATATATAGCAACTAAAGTCTGGAGCAAACAAACTACCAGTAATGCTGAAAATTTAAATTGAGACTGGAAAACACAACTTGAGAGTCCACGGAGGTCGATTTAGTGAAATATCAGTTTTTACTTTTTGGTGATAGTTTTCGAATAGTATGAGATATCAAAATTCTGTTGAAGAGGAAACAAATGATTATGATACCTTCGAGATGATATAAGTTATTACTATCCAACTCTGAAAAATGTGTTTTTCAGCTGTATACGCTTGCAATATTATGCGATGAGTTATAGTCATTTTATACCATCTTGAAGGAATTAACATTATGTGTTTCTTTTTCATCAGAATTTTGACATCTTATACCATTCAAAAGTTATCATCAAAAAACTGTTATTTCACTAAATCAACTCTCAAGGACTCTTGAAAGATATTGTTGTAATGAGTGATCAACATTATCCTTTAAATTGTTCTCTGGAATCATAACTTGAGTGTTTGTTTGCTCCCAACTTTTTATAGTATAGCTATAGCCTACTATAGTAAATTGGCAGATGCTATCTGCCTATACCTATAGAACAGCCGTTATAATACCACACCACACCACAGCAATACTAACTGTGAAATTTAAATAATGTGATTGGATAATGAATTTAATGATGTGAATTGTGTGGGGCATTGTTGTATGCCTACTTAGTTATTTGATACAATGAGTGACATCACTTGAGAAAGCCCAAGTCAATCTTCACAGTTGAACAAATTGCGACTTCGTGTATGACTTTCTTATATTCTTCTATATATATATATATATATTTATATAGGCTACTATAACCAGACCTCTCATGTTTCAAATATGAGGGCCAATTCACCACTGTGCCCTCCACTTCTACGCGTGGCCATTTTTACACCTCGCCAGCCACTCTGCCGTGTGAACACAATTACGAACTATCACTCCTCCTCCCTCCATCAGTCTTCTGATGATATGATTACTTTTGAACGGTATGAGATATCAAAATTATGTCACGGGAGAAACACAGACAGTGTCAATACCTTCAATGATCTGTAATAAAGATATTGACCTTGGATCCTAGCATTTTCACAGGTATGCTGTAAAAAAATCTGTCTGTATACATGTGAAAATAGTGCGATATAAGTTGAATAGATTTTACTTACACCATCTTGAAGTTATTGAAAAATCGGTGTTTCCCCTCTTTAGTAATTTTGATATCTGATGCCCGTTCAACTGTCATCTTGTGGCACGCATTCTAAAGTTTTTGCAGTTTCGATTCTACAATATCGAGCTCTATAGTTATATGTTTATTGTTCCAAATTAAGGCTATTGGGATGAGTGAGTAAGATCATTTTGAAGTGGCACCTCTTGATTGTTTCAAGACTTCGAGGTGGTCTTGTCACCAATAATATGGATTTTTTCGAACGTCCTTTTCACCAATCATCACTATATATATGTACTTCATCGTTTAGAAAATGAAGTACCGTAAAGTGGGGTGACTTCGATCCACTGGTGTGACTTTGTCCTTTTGTTGGAAAAAGTTTCAAATTGCTACAAATGAAAAAGTTTTAATTTTATCGTATCCATTTTTTTGGTATCTCAATAGGTACATATCAAAATCAAAATACGTATCAAAATAGATACGATAAAATTGAAACTTTCTCATTTGTAGCAGTTTGAAATTTTCTCTAACAAAAGGACAGTCACACCAGTGGGTCAAAGTCACCCCACTTTACCGGTATATATCTTTTATTTTTAAATTGAAAAAGAAAAAAATGGATGTACCATGTCTTATTGTAATTGCGTATTCATGCGTGTGTTTATACACGGCTAGCAGATTCTCAGGGAATGCCGGTTATTATGGCTTGTTGTTTGCTTGTTTGTTTACTCGAGCTTCTTGTTATACAGTTATTATACAAATAGTTGTTTTAGAGACGCGTGGTTCGGTCTAGCCGTGATGCAATGCGCACTTTTTATCGCACGTCGAGATGAGAGAAACAACTAACAAGTATAGGAAATATTTTCATCATTCCATATGGTAGGCCTAACCAGCAAATAAATATCAGGGAACCCGATTCTCTTCAAAATTGTGTATAAAAATTAATCATCAAGCTATTAATTATAATTGAAAAATTAGGCGCCAAATGACCTCGCTGTCGATGCGCCTTAAAACCCTAATATTAATTAATTAATTGAGAAATTATTGAAGAAATACTTTAACATGGATGTGGTTCGGTTTTGCATAAATTCTCACCCTACGGCATGATACGTCATATGGGCAGGCATACTCTTAAAGTCTCTAACGGACCGTGACATTCGTTGTCAGTAGAAATAAGCACGTGTTTCAATTAAATCAACAGGTTTTAAATGATTCACGTATTTTCAATACCATTTCAAGACCAAATTGTTGATATTTTTAATCGACCCGCCACCGTCCCACTTTACAGAAGTTTCCCGATGGTGTTCTTCAGCCTATAGGCTAATGCCGGGGTGGTTCTTACAAAAATATGAGTCACGACCGCTTCCGTGCCACTATCTTTCCCATTACCTATTAGAAACCCGGAAGAAACCTTCACCTCATTATGGAGTCTCTTCATCTCACTAATCATTCGTCCGACGCCAATATATCTTGGATATAAGGGGGCTAGATTAGATGTGGCCAAATTCTCTTTCTTGAATAGGACAGGTAGGGACTGGAATGGGCTTAGTAGAAGTGTTTTTGAAGGGGATGAAATTAGGTTGAAGTTATTCAGAGGGTTAGAGGTCAGAGGGCTGGATAGGGGTACTTAGGGAACTTGCCACCGCGCATTTATGTGCAATTGCAAGAGTTTGAATAATAATAGAAAAATAATTAGAGTGCGTCGTTAAACCCAATACTGTTGTACACGTTCATGTGGCATACTCATTAGTTTTAGGTCAGAGTAGCTTAATTTAGGTTGGATTGAAGTAGGTTAATGTAGGTGACAACGCCCCGCACGGGTTACGTGCAGTTAGCCCTTCAGTTCTATAAGAATCAGGTGAAGTTCTCACTTACCCTTATAAATCCAGTGACTGTAAATCGCCGACCACCTTCCTGTTCATTCATTCCTCTCATTACTAGCGATAACCACGCCCACCAACTGCAATAACCACGCCCACTGGTTATCATACACATATACTTGTGTCCACTGAAGAAGTAGGTCGTCTATCAACTGAACAATTCGAACATATTTGATCATTATATTCTCCCTGTAACATTTAACACTTTTGAAAGTTGCAGTTGATTTGTTTTCGTAATCCTTAACCTTTTAAAGTCATGATACCCTGAAAATACCACAGCTACAAATATAACGGTGATATTTGCGTTTGTTATGTTGGCAGACGATCTCTTGGGAATACAAGTGTAGCACTTGGTATAGGTAGCTGTAAACAATTGAAGAGGGTTCGCCACTACCGTGCGTTAGTGTTGATGTATAGGGGAGACGGACGATCGGGACGATATTTATGGTTACAATTAACCTACATTTCATTAGTTTACGATAGGCTTCCGTTGAGGGCGTGAGCTGTTCAAACGATTGACAACTGCAAACAAGGAATTCGAGTTTCAAGCGATAATGATAACATACTGTTTATGTATCCATGACAGATGAAGGCTTGGACCACCCGCCCATCTAGTGGTGAAGGGTAAGGGGAACGGTCGCTGGGAACCTTCCTCTTTCGTGGATACGACTTTTAAGTATAGACATATCTACAAACACGTTCCTAAATCACGCGATTTACCACGCTCAGAGATGAGCTTATAATGAAAATTGTTTAAAATATTTTCTAAAGAACGTTTTTGTTTCGAAATGACTTGTCTAATTTCCCTAAATATATCAAAACACGTTTCTGAATGTCGGTGTTTGAAAAATAATTGAATAAAAATTCGAAATGATCGAATTGATCTTACGATAATTTTCTTAATTTCCATTGTTGTGCATGTATTGTTGTGATTATATAGTCATAGTTTATCGTTTATCTATACGTTCATACTAGATAACAGTTAAATATAGAACAGCTTTTAAAGAAAGTATGGTTCTCCGCTTTTCCCGAATCGGAGCCTCATGATTTCAAAAATAATAACCGATATGTCTTATCAAGAAATGACGTTCAGAACTATTGTTCAAGGTAAACAGAAAAAAATCGACTGGCAACAAAAGGATTTCGTAGAAACTCGTTTTTATCATAAGCCGAGTGACTGCCATAGTTTTAAAATATTTAATTTTTATTTAATTTTGTTAGTGAAGGAAATAAACCAGATTTCCGCCAATACAGAATAGTAATTTGAAAATGCACGTATACTGAACTCGGTTCTTGATTGACGGAACGATCGAGTTCGTCAAGTACGCATGCCCTCTCTTCTCTCAATTAAATTGAACAAAGTACAAACATCCTCCCGTATGAACGGTATGGACTCAACGTGACTAGAGTAACTGCGAATGACAAATGAAAATAACACGATATTATTCTATAGTACAATTAACATTCACCGTCAAAAGGTCATGCTGGGAAGATTTATGCTACCGGTATGTTTAACTCTTGAAAATCATCTTTAACGACCTTTAATTTCTCTTTGTCATATTTGTCATATTTAAATTCAAGTGTAAACGGTAAATATCGTTACCACAGTCTTCATCAGACCTCAGAAGATGACAATGACCTTATAAATACTTACTAATAAACCATGCAGTTTCACATGTGGAGCGGATACAACAAATCGGCCGGAAGTAGGGAAGAATAAAACTATAAAGAAGATTCTTCGCAAATCTCTTCCTTACACAACGGCAGTTTCGTTGCATGTAGACTTCTTGGTTTCGTAACCGCGGTAACAATATAAAACGAGGAAATTAAACATCTAGTAATTCGGATTTCCTCCCTTGACTACGCCGGATACCTCAATTCTCAACTACTCATTGTAGTCCCGATCTACCGTCTATTCTATCCTTGAAGCAACACCGCTCAGTAGTTTCGATCCTCTGGTATATATGACTGATGGTATTATTCACGACCCATATTAATTAGGGAAGTTGAGTTAGTATAAATTTAGTTGTGGTCGTGTGAGAACGTTATGCAGAGAAAAGTGATTAATTGGTGGTAAAAAAGTGTTAGAACTATATATATATATATATATATATATATATATATATATATATATATATATATATATATATATTATTGCGAGGACGTTGTATACGTCATATCAATATAAATGAACCCCTGAATGTATCATTGTTGTTGCATACAGTTGTTTTGGAGCATTGAGAACCAACGCGGGATGCTAGTTTGCTAGAATTTGAATTTTATTCTCTGGCTCGAATTTCAAATAACGCGTTTCAAATAAATACTAGACATAATCGAACGTCTGATAAAAACTGTATTAATGTTACTTCTGCTTCAACCATCGCATTACACAATATTCTTTCCATTATTTTTCTATATTTAATCCACAGTCAAGCTCTTTAGGGCTTTGTGGACATCACGTGACTGTTCATTTATTTATATGTATGATTTACGTTCTTTTGTTCAATGAAAAAAAAGTGTGTTTCGTTTTCTTGTAAAACGTAAGAAGAGGGCTCTCGAACAACTAACTGGAGCAATAATAATAATACTAAATTCCAAGTAGAACGAATTTAAAAGCGTTAGTAATATTCAGGTGTTGAAATTCTTTCAAGCAACAATCAATCATTCAATTTCCATAGCGATATAACTTGAATTAATTATCTGCGCTCGTCTAATATTACAATAACGTAGATTCCTGAACGCAGTCAGTCCACGTGAGCATTGAGTTGGTGACATCCTATTGTAGGCCTACACGCCTCGCGATGATATCATGATTCGCCTGATCCAGGCCTGGATTATTGTTGTCGGCTATCTAGGCCTGCGTGCTATCTCTTAGCATCAGCGTTAGTAGGTCTAGGTGACTAGATCTATTGTTCAAACACGATACTAGAATACTAATTATGAAAATGTAGTAAGCTAGTGTTTAATCTAGGCCCCATCACCTGTTTTTTTTTTTGTAAGAATGATTTATTTTTAATTTTTTCAAGTTGATGCAATAAACTTGAATCATTCATAATGTTTCCTCAGTTATTGTGAAAGTTCTCGTATTTCAGACGCAATAAATGATTGTTGTAGAATTGGCACTGTCCTTGAAATTCCAACTATTTCCTTACTTGAAATTTTAGTCCACTTTTTTCATAAAGTTTTGCCACTTATTCACTTGTTTCATGGATCTAAATTATCAAAACCTTGCAACAATTTAGAAATACATGTTTAATTGTAATTTCAGCCTAGACTGTTCATTAGATCAACATTGTGCCTTCTTGGGGGCCAAAGTGATGAATTAATCACTGTTTTAGTACCTACAAAGAACAGAAATTTCAAATATAAATCCTCTATAGATATAACCAATGATATGACTACCAGTATTGAGTTTGTAGTACACTACAAACTATAACTTTTACAACTATAAACAATATTTAAAGTCTAATAGCCGTTTGGTCAGCAGAGTCAAAAAGTAATTTTGAAATTAATTCTACATTGGGGAAATTTAAGTAAAGCTTTATTGAAGCTTTATTTATTCTTGAATTAAAATCACATCAGAAACACTGTCATATTTTTTTGGCCAAAGTTACAGCGCTTTAATGAAATATTAAGTTGCTATTTTGACTTCATTTTAGTGAAAAATCAACTATTTTTCCTCTTAAAATGAGTGTGATTCATAAATGAGAACGGGTACCTATATTTATTTTTGCATAATTCTGTTCGTAACATCTTCATCCACAATAAAACAAGTTTTTTGATTGAATGTCATTCCTTTTAGTATATTTTAATGATCTGTTGGATAATAAAAACGCATACAATTTGAAGGTTGTGTGTTAAATGATAGGGAAACATTCAGTATTTGAATCAATATATCTCAAAATTTATCCCGGTTAGCCTATCATCTGTTTGGATATTATTATCGAGCACATCAAAACGAATCGACTGACAAAAAATCATATTTTTTTCATGACCTTGAGGTAATGGAGGTTAGACCTTAACCTAAAACAAACTAATTACTGTAAAGATATAATCCAACAGTTGGGGATAAGGTCATTAAGTTCCATCGGACATGAATTTCTATCTACCCTCTCAAGATTGATCTTGCTGTAAATTGGTTCTTGTGTTAGTTCCATAGTGGACTTCAGTGGACACATTTGTTGGAACAATGGAAATCAAAGATGGAAGTGATCCATTTGCTTGTTATGTTAGATTGATGATATAGGTGACAGCCCATATTGTTTGTAATCTCAGGCATTTGATACTTTTATACAAAGACTGTTATATATTACTTTGCTTTTGCATATTCAGGTTTGTTGTTGGGGGAGGAGAAACATTGCATCATATACTTTAAACTGAAAACGGCTGTTTTCATTGTTGTAGAGTAAATAATATTATAAAGTGAGATAGATCACAGTTATCATCTAATCAAGGATTATTTTATTTGACATTGTTGAGAAGAAATCAACCAAACATTAACACCTCTTTATCTCATTTGATGTTAAACATGTGATAAATGGACAACAATGTCCCTTGAATTGTGTTATCCAATTAAAACTTTGGTATTAGTTCATTCATCCCCATATTTTCTGGTTGCAATGGTAAACTGACAAACAGTCAATCTCCTTACATGAAATTAGACACTCACCACTTTATTATGGGAATAAGTGAGGTGAGGTTAGGTTGGCAGCTGAGTGATTCTAACATGGGGATGGTAGCTATTAGATGAGCGAATGCAAAGACCTCCATCCTACTTCATGGAGCTGTGCCTGTGTTGTTTTTTTTTGTAAATACTGCACGGTTTGATTGTTCGTAATGAAACTTTTTCTGAACACGAGACTTAAATCCAACTTGGAACTGTGTAGTTTTTAGATTATATTGGTATAGCCATTTCTGAGAAATATCATCTCAAAGTTTCTCTAAAAACTCCATAAGATTTGGCTGGGCAAAAAAAAAATCTAAAAAAAAAATGAAATTTTTCCTGAATGTGAACACATCAAAGATACACATTATTACAATTTTGTATACAATTCGAACCAGCTGTTTTGATGAAAATGATTCAATGAATTTTTTTATTCAACAAATAGAAATAATAACGGAACCATTGCTGAGATTCACTGCTTTCTAGATTCAATATTTGCCTAATGAAGTATGTTTTATATGCACCAAGGTGTGTAGAGTTTTTGATTATATCAGAATCGATACTTTAACAACCATGATTATACCTTAAATTCAGATATCTCGCTCATCTTACAATGCAAATGCTGCATTTGCCTAGTGTTTCTAAATGTAGGATTACATCCAGAGGGTTATTATAATTTTGTCATCTGTGTGGATGACTTTACCACCAAATAACAGATTGCATCCAATAAACAATGAGTCACTTCAACAACAATACTTATGAATAATTGAAACTGAATAATAATAATAATAATAGAAAAGATTGTACATTCAAGTAGGCCTACTAGACAGAACATGAGGGTCTGACCATTAGAACATATATATCAATGGAGAAGTTATTCATTGAAATATAACAGCAAAGATATTCGTTTGAACAGGTTTGAATAAGAAGTATGCCCCCGAAAAGTGAAAACCACAAATTTATACTGATTTGTGTCAAATTATCATTTTAATTCTAGACATTTGGAAATTGTGATTCAGGGTGCTTCAGCATGCCTTTGTAGCACATACCAACATACCAAAAGTTATCAACATAATGGAACAATGTAGTAGACCGAGTTGACGTGTACTTCTTTACAATGCCGACAAATAGTGGAAAATCAACTTCCTTGAAAATGGCTGAGTGTTGAACGCCATAAGTGATCGTGTTTGAACAATGTCAGTGGCTAAGGATAAGGACAAGGAAAAGGATGACTATGATGAAGAGTTAACCACGTGCGTGCGACTGAGATTGAACAGCAGAGGGTCGTTGTTGTCGAAGCGACTACGACGGTGGGGCTCGTGGGTAAGTCGCGACGTTACGGGAATAAGTGAGGTTAGGTTGGCAGCTGAGTGATTCTAACGTGAGAACTGGTCAACGAAAGAGTGTGTGCTGGGGTTTTGTTTGTGTGATTTTTACATTATTCTGGTTCAAGGTGTTTTTTTATAGTTTTAATTACTTTTGCTAGAATTTTTTTGAAGAGAGAAAAAAAAAACGTCTTCCAACTGTTTTACGCTTACAACTGCCTTCATTTTAGTTTTGGTCTCAAGCTCGACCCAACTTGTAATCTTTCCCTTACAACCAAGACATGACATGCTTGAGACAAACCAATCAGTTACGGTAGTTATGTCAAACCAACTTAGTACGGTAGTTCTGGCAGGCTGGCTGCAAAAACGAAGAAGTTAGGGCTAACTTCTTGGAACTTCTAACCACTTACGTATCAATGTGAACTGTGATAGTTCTAAGCAACTCAGAACTCAGACTGAGACTAAAGCACTCACCATTGTGACGGCAATTGATTAATTAAAAATATGAGTGATCATTGAATATTACATTCCTTTTCTTTCCGTTCCTATCCACGTAGTTGAGAATTGAATATTTGTTCTCCTGTGATTATTGCCATGTCATGAAATATCTTCAAAAGATAAAATGTTTGATTTTTAATGATTATCCATGGCAAAATGATATGACTGTGGTGTGAATTTTCCCTCTCTCTTATATATGAACTACAAATTGTTATTTCAAATCAACATGTTTTAGGCCCTGTATTCAATAGCTCGTTGACGACTTTGTAAGGCTAATCAACTGATAAGTACATAGAATAACATTTAACCAAGAGAGATAAAGAGTCTGAAGGTTTAACAAACTATTGAAAAAACGGGCCTTAGAGGTAAGGTTCGCGTTGGAATTGGAGCAATGTTTTAGAGTTGATTGGTTGCTAGGAAACAAGAACAAGAAACACAATACCAATCCCCACATTTTTCTTTATCGAGTTCCTAACTGCGCTCGAATAACGACGGTCGCCCTTCTTATGTTCCAGACGCCGCTGGGCGACAACGAGCCGCAATGCGTCGACGTGTCGTGCAGCCAGGTGGACATTGCCGGCGGCTACACGAAGAAGAAGCACGTTCTGCGCGTCAACACGCTGAGCTGCTCGGAGCTGTTGCTGCAGGCGGACGACGCAGGCGAGATGACGCGCTGGATGGGCGCGCTGCACGAGCAGGCCGCCATTAAGGATGTGAGTAGCTCGCCGTTTGAACAGTGACCAAAGAAATTCGATGAATTCTGAGATCTTTCAAAACTTCAGGTGTAGCACGATTTGATTTGAATTGGGCGTATTTAAAATCTCGTTTATTATCATTGCTGTCAAGCTTCATTATAAATTTCTTATTTAGGTGTGTAGTAATACTTGTTTTAAAAATTGGTGCGAATCCATCGATATATTTTTCCGATTTAAATTTTAATGCATTCTTCACACTCTGATATTGTTCTTCACAGATATTGCCACTTACAATGTTGTAGACTTCATAATGAAAATAATAATAATGCACCGGAATTAATAATTCTCCATTCAAACACTTGGACACAACAAGAAATTATGGTTTTGCGTACGTATAATTTTGGTGGTTGAGTGTGCATCAGGGCTCAATTATACTGTCTTGATTTAAAGTAATTATCGTAACCAATAACTATAGTAAGAATTAAGTAACTTGTAATACAAGTATGATAATAACTGTATAAATTGAACTAATATCGTTTATCTAACATTCTAACCTGTTCACGTTATTCAAATGAGAAGAACATATAACATTAATATACTGTACAACTAAGCCCAAGCTTGAAGTTGATATGTGGAACAAAATTTGTTGATGCCTCTTAAAAGCCTATGACCTATTTTTTCTGCGGAGAACTCTTATAATCTCTTTAGAGGCAATTAATCAATTAATCATTCGAAGGCAATCCAGATAAGTTGGAACAATAGAATGGTCCATTAGCAACTATTGGCAACAGATAAACCACATGCTTTTAGCCTAGTTTATCTAGCAATTCATAATTATGTTACATACCTGTTTATGGTCGTATTGGTATATGGCACATCGTGGCCACTTTTTGTTTTTCTCCTGGCAATTGGTGTATTCTTGTGGATTTTGATTTCATATATTGAATTTTTTAAGCCAGCACATAAGTCCTTCTCATGTTTTATTAGTTTTATATGTCCAGATTTACGTTTTGAGTATCATCAGATCCCAGGTTTTCATCTGTTTTGACTTGAACTAACCGTAGTAATAATAATTATCGTAGTTGAAAAAATTATATCTCTTGAAACTTGATTGGGTTAGGAGGTATTTCCACCAATTCGTCTAGGGCAGACTTCTTATATCTCGGCTCCTGCCAGATCCGAGTCCTCTTCTTCACTACTAATATCCTCTGCTTCTCTTCTCTTCCTATGAGTTTCCTCCACTGCTCTATATCCTCCCACCACTACAGAGATGTCTGGCCAAATGTTTTAAACACTGTATCATCATTCAGGAGACCAGGGCCTGATTTCTGCCATGGTGGACCATCCTGACAGGGATTTTTCGTGGTTTCCCTCTGTTGTTTAGTTTAATACTTGAATGGTTGCGTAACGCCAGGCCATGACCGACTCCTTCCCACTATCCAAAAACACCTAATGAAATAACCTTTCATCTCATCATCTCATATAATATATCATTCACTGATGCCAATGGATCATAGTTGTTAGTCCAGTACATCATCAAACCCAATATAAATAAACAAAAAATCCTATCACCACCTTTTTTCTACCACTTCGTCTCATTTTACTCCTCGGTTGACTACTCCTTACTGACTGACTCCCTCCTGCCACCTTGTTCCATTATTTTCTGCCATCTCAATCATTGCTCTCTGTATTCTCTCATTTTCCATTCGTCTCATGTGCCCACACTGCTCAAGTCTCTCCCTTTCCATTTCGAACAATAATCTCTCCACTTCCACTGTGTTCCTCATATTTCTGCTTCTCTATAATTATAATAATTATAACAATTTTTTTTAAATAATACATTTAATGATAATAATTATTAAACAATAATTATTCAATTCGTCTGAAAGATGTAGTTGTGTTTCCTTTCGTAAATCTCGTCCTGAATAATCATTGAGCATCAAAATACCTCGGCTTGACAAATATTACGGTGATATTTGATGTTAGTAGGCGACCTTCTGTCATGAATATCTTCTCGTCTTGCTCAAAGTAGTTGAATACCTTTGAATATGATTATCCTAATCCATCGAAATGAGTAATGACGCTTTCTGCACCCTTCGCCACAAAAGAAGGTCGTGCACCAATCTAATAATATTTAAAAACTTGTATAATTATAGATAAACTCACTGCGGCTTAGAACATTCAATTCGTCTGAAAGATGTAGTTGTGTTTCCTTTCGTAAATCTCGTCCTGAATAATCATTGCGCATCAAAATACCTTGGCTTGACAAATATTACGGTGATATTTGTTTCTGTTATGTTGGTAGGCGACCTTCTGTCATGAATGGAACTAGGATGTTTGTGTACGTTGCAGTGCTGGTATCTCGTATGCAAGGCATGATTTGTTGACAATTGATAGTCCTTGATAGCCAATAATAGATTAGTACATTATTTATCTAAGGTAAATATTGAATATTCTGGTACCTAATAGGGTGTTTCTCATCGTCACAATCATTATTCATTATCCATGTATCATATTAGATTCAATTACCGTACTTATTACGATTATTATAAAGTATTTTTTATTGTGCGCATGTCCACAGAGAGTGGGCAGTTTGAAACCTCATCATTATTACCATTATTATTATTAAATCATTATTATTATCATTATCTTCTCGATCAATATGTATCTTCGACATATTATTGCGCATGTGTGAACTAAATTGTATGTAGAGCAAATGGTTCTTTGATTACCAGCAGGATCTTTTCTCTGAAGAAAATTCTCTAATGTTCAGTTAGTGTTGAAAAATGAAGGTCTATGTAAATTCTATTAGGCTGCTGAGCAGAGAATTCCTTTACTTTTAACGAAAGTGTGACATTTTCTATATATCAACCACTAAGAAACTTGTATTAAAAACTTCAATCAATCTTCATGAATTATTTATATATTATCAAAATTATAGTATACTCAGGTCTGGGGATTCCATCTGTGTGCAAGAACGGTATTAACCCTTATTTTTCCAGTATTACATCAACCAAGTAACCTAAAACCTACAAACCTAGATAACCCAAGACAATACTCTAAAGTATTATGTAGCTATAACCAGTCATAACAATAGACTATCATAACAAATTTCAACTCATAACAATAGGATCTAGAACAGTTGTGATTGGTTGAAAGTCTTATCACAGTATTAGTGAACACCCTGTACCTTCGACACCATGTTATCTCTCGTCATTTCACGTGTTATCACCGAAGTGATAAGAAGCAACTACTAGACGTGTAGTAGCCCAGTGTGTAACATGTTGTCGGTGGAATTCATGAATCAAATTCAGTACTCGTTTATCTTTCGAACTTTAGAGCGCGTCGAATGTTTATTCGTAAACGGTGTGCATTTCGGTAGGTTTGGATCTTCGGTCGAGGAGTAAGCCTTACGAAGTTGCTTATTCAAAGTTGCGGGGAAGTTTCCACGGTTGTCAGTCGTGCAAAGTCAATTCGATTTTTGAATGGATTTGAACATTTTGTGAAACATAATTTGAATACGAAATCAGAATTGTGAATTGGTAGGCTTGTTGAATTGTGCCGTCGATGAGTGGAACTTGTACAGAGTTTTGTCCGTTATTCAGACAGAAGTTTGTTTGATGTCAGAGCTGACGAATCAGTCGATGTTAACGAGTCTTGCGTGTACTTGGTCTTTTTCGTTTGAAACCTGAAAGAAACGAACTCGAGAGGAAATTGTGATTTGTGTCATTGATGAAATGAAATATTTACGCCCAGTTTATTCATTGAATTGGTAAAATGTTCATTGAAATTCAGTCGACAAAATTTGTGCAATAGTTTCCTATTTAAAAAATAAATTCCGAGGGTATTATCATATTCCATCTTGACTCGTCACATGGCGTCTCGGCCTGAAAGCTAATATTTTTATCAACTTGTATTCTTATATAAAGTGCACTGTTATTGAACAGATCATTCACGTCAAGATTTTTTCATAAATGTTGCATAAGAAAAGTCATTAAAATGATATTTTCGTTCCATAGCACTGCCGTTTTGTTTTTCAACATTCTCAACGAGATGGTGGATTTAGAGGTATCAATAACTCTTGATTGTCATTTGGTGGTGTGGTTTTGACGGATTCTCGAGTCTTTTCGGTGTCGACGTGTTCGATGACATTGCTTCCATTTAATGACTAAAGCTGTATGACAACTGAGATGAAAGTGTTTCGTTCGTAGAGCGTTTCAGTGACTCATTTTAAAGTGAAACTTTTTAGCGTACTAGGCTAAAAAAACGTACTAGGCGAGTGTTAGTGAAGCGACGTTTGATGAAACGGTACAGGGATTGGTTGCCGGATTTGGTAAGATATTTAGTTCAGCGTTAAACTTGTCACTAAATAATTGTTACCATGCATGTTTTTACATTTGTACTTTTTTCAAGGGGCCAGAGTAAAAAATTAAAAGAGTCCAGTATAATTCCAATTAGATTATCGGATAATTTATGAAAGGAACTATAGAGCGTATCTAACATGAGGGAACACAAGTTGGTGCTTATAAAATGGAACTTAGTAATGCCCGGTCCAAAGGATAACTAGTTGATAACATTTATCTTTCAGTTGAGGCCAAAATACAATTCAAATGTAGATACCAACTGCAAGATGAATTTTATCTTCTTTCCAACTCTACATGAATCTTTGGTAAAAAAAATAGACCTAAAAGTAGGGAATGTGCTGAAGAGAAACTTACTAAAGAGGTTCTACTGTAGTTGATTTTTGTTTCGTGTGGTAAATTTTCCCTTGTGATGCTCCATTCGAACGATCCTATCTCAATTATTGCCAGCCTCAATCGGGGAGCAATGACTTGGTGTCAAATTTCACGTGTTGATAATAAAACATAAATATCTGTATTTTCATCGATCACAATGCGATGCAAGCTGTGCAAGGCCGTCCTGTGACATTGTATGTATTCGTGTTGGCAGGATTGCACGAGCGGCAAGTCGGGCGCAACTGGACTCTCGCCTCAGCCCAACAAGGGCATACGCAAGCTGACGTCGTTCAGAAACCGTTCGCCCACGGGCCAGTCGCCAGTTAGCAAGACGTTGAAACCGTGCCAAGCTGGTGAGCATTGCCTCTTTATATATACAGTACTTGGAGTCATGTAAAAAGTATCTACTGTATTACTAAAAAAGCATTGAAATCTAAAAGTGCTTTAATCCATGTTTTTATAATATTTCTTCATGTTTCAATACATTTGATGTTCTTTGATCATGTGTTTGATAAGACGATGAAAGATCTATAAACCTATGATTATGCTATGTTTCAACGTATTGACAATATAAATGCCATATTTAGAATAACAGCTTCGTTGACACTATTTTTTCCAAAGTTTTGTCAGTTGAGCATTGGCTTATGTGGGTTTTATTTTTTCAATATCATTTGCTATGGTAAACCCTCGTTATTTATCCAAACCAATCTCGGTTACCATCCCGAAGTACAGTATTTCAGTAATTTCAAATTCAGATTATTCGTCATTCAAACTCTTTTTGACCCCCAATCGCTAATTTATAACTGAATCATTCTTTAATTCAAAGTGTTTATTTCTACACATACAAAACAAATGCAGCATTTACCACTTCTAAACGGTCTCATTATTTCATCCTCTTCCTTAATTATAAAACTATTGAAAAAAAATTATATAAGTTTCTCCGCTACCTTCCAGAACCACTCCCGTCGCCAAAAACCAAGACGTGGAAAGGCCGAGTGGCACGCCAGTTCCGTCGCATCCAGCATGGCGCCGGTTCCCCGAGCTCACCGACGGCGCCAAACCCAGAGGGCAGCACCATCGGCATCCTCCTCGAGGATTGCCCGCCGTCCGAGGTCAACGACTGCGTGCCGTTCCTCGTGGTCAAGTGCGCTGGCATCGTCGAGGAGCGCGGTCTCGACATCATCGGTACGTGACAAGCCGGACTGCGTGACCGTCTTGCTACCCCGGGGAGAGCTTTCGTGTTCATTCACTAACTCTTCTCTTCGCTAATCCTACTCCTTGGATTAGCGAGAAGTAACCAATCAACATCAGACTGGAATAGACCCTTTTCAGAATTCAATGCGCAGGTGCTTACTGCCTGCTATGTTTCTAACGGACGAGATCGCTGGTATTGCGTTCTGGGACTTTTAGTACTGTTAAAAAAGTCAGTCCGCTTATCCACAGGATTATAGTCAAAACACCGAGATGTATAACTTGCATTATCTCCCATTTTACTCTCTCTGACAGTGTGTAAATCTCTTGCAGTATAGTAAACATATTAATGTTGAAACTACCACCATATTATATGTAGATACGCAAAATAATATAAATCATTCATGCTAAATAGCATTGTCAGCGTAGGACTTTCAAACGCAGGTACTAACATCTCGTTCTAGTTCAAATATCACCCCTAGATGGCTCATTCTTTTCAAAAAGAGTCTATTAGACTGCAGCCAAGTTGGGGATGGGTTCGAATCCCGTAGTAAACTTTTTTTAATATCACCATTCATATTTCACCCTCTTCTTCGTACTTCCAAAACCCTTAGCTGTGTGAGCAAACATTAATCAGTTGAAAAGCTTTCTAAAAAAGAATATTACTTCGTGTGTACCATTTTCTTAGGTCTCGATTTAAATCATTCTCATTTTATTTCTTCGTCTTTCTCGTAGGAATCTACCGTGTGCCCGGCAACACAGCTGCCGTCTCTTCTCTCACAGAGGCCGTCAACAAGGGCTTCCAGTTCATCAGTTATCAGGTGGATATACCATTACTGTTCCTAGCTTCCTCATTGTCCTTGGTGACCAAAGTTTTTTCATAAAATTATTTGATTCATTTTATGGTTGTATTCATAAACTCTTATTGGCCCCTGACTCCAAAAGTGAGCAGGATAACAATCAATCTATATAATACTTGAAAAAATATAATGAAATACAATTAAGAGGCCGCAGGCGCTCTACACGGGCTCGTTGTTCGCTCGCTTCAGACTCGAGTTCAACATGCATCGTGTGCTAGGCGCCACCCATAGGCTAGCCCGCCGAACTCACATTCACCTAAACGCCGTTAATTCCCTTACTCACATTTCTGATATATTTCATATTCTATGTTTTCTTTTCGGTATTAAAAAATATGTATCTAGGTTTTCGTAAATTAGAAATTTTTCCATTTTTCATTTGAAGAATTTGAAAGTTCACAAATTTTGTGTTCAAAATTCTGTATTCACGGTAACCTTCGTTTTTCAATTACTAGCAGAATGCAAAAACACTCATATTGATATCACAAAAATTACGGCCGTGAGAGTTTGCGGCGTGAAATACGAGCGCCTGCGACCTCTTAAGTAGGCCTAACTGAATATAGAAATAATTTAAAATTGAAATAATTAATAACACATAATAAACCCTCTGTTAATACAGTGGTTGGAAAGATGAACAAAATAAATCTATTCAATGATAGCTAGGCCTAATAGTTGGTTATATAGATGGTTTCCAAGTACGGTATTCAAATAGAATCTTTTAGGCTGACATTCCAATCTTATGTTTTAAAGAATTATCTACCAAAAAATGTTGATAAAAATCTCTAAAAAAATTGGAAATTGTTCCTCGAACCATATACGAACTTAGAAGACTTAGTTTTTATTTCATACGTATGCAATATCTTCAGTTAATATCGATCAGAGGTTTCGATTTTGAATTTATTGAATATCGAATATTCAAATTCGATTTTGAATGAGAAGCCCTAAAATATCAAATCGATCAAAAATATTGA
This sequence comes from Brachyptera risi, assembly GCA_964007535.1. Taxonomy (NCBI): domain Eukaryota; kingdom Metazoa; phylum Arthropoda; class Insecta; order Plecoptera; family Taeniopterygidae; genus Brachyptera; species Brachyptera risi. The sequence continues at coordinate 10,477,858 of OZ023334.1, forward strand.
AAACCTTGGACAACTATGGTTTTAACCACATTCTTAGAGGAGTATTTTATAACGCTGTAACGTTCAACTAAATATTTGGTTTTTGCAAATCACTACATCATGTTGTTCACAACATTTATTGAGAACAAACCATTCCAAATTGTGAATAAAGTACGTAAGACGAGACCTTGTTCTATCATTCAGGATCCCCGGTGGAACGACGTGAACGTGATCTCGAGCCTGTTGAAGTTGTTCTTTCGCCGGCTACCCGACGCACTCCTCACCTCGGAGCTCTATCCGCAGTTCATCGACGCGGACAAGATGGAAGACCCCAACAGAAGGTGAGCCGCAACGTCTCCCGCTGCTAACTCGTCGCGCAACAACCGTCGTAGCTTGACGTTGATAAATTGGCCCATTTCGTAGTTCTTTGCGCATCGAGATGGGTGAATCAGTAGCTAGAGTACTGAACCATCATTCAGTCAACCAGGGTTCTTCCTGCCATGGTTGACCATCCTGACTGATTGGTCGTTATCGCAATAAACCTTTATTTGGGAGTGAGTCCCCCCATGCCACTTGAATCGCTGAATATTTTTAGGCTTTTCAAATTTTATTGTGTAATATTATACAATACAGGCCTAAATATTGACATAACATTATATCAGTGATACAATATAATAATAATAATGATATAATGATAATAGGCCTATATAATATATTAATATATTATATTAATATTAATTGACAACTAGTGATTGACCTGCCCATAAACGTCACAAAACAGAACATCCAATCAAATGGGCTTTGTTATGTGGGAAATTTCACATTGACCTATCAGAGTATCTCTAAATTCCCACATGAAGTATAAATCCAGGTGGCTTTGACGATTAGCCACGCCTATCACTAGGGGTCAATTGCATTGTTGAATCTATAGTTATATGAATTGGGTGAATGGGAAAGGAAGAACAGCAGCTTACCGAGATTCATGACTAGAGAAAGGTTTACTTATAAATAGTGGAGAGCCCGTAGATAGAACACAGAGATGAAAAGTACACACGAGAGTCTGACGTTTCGGCTATTGCCTTGGTCACAGTAGAGTAGAGTTAGTTATTCCAAGCTATTGTACACAACTTCCAAAAACGATTGTGAATCGACAGTATTTCAGAAGATACTTCCGTGCACGGTATGAAGCAGTTTCACTACAAAATGTTCACTCGGAAAGTCACTGCGATCGTTTATATGTTATGCTCACACTGAACATGTTTTGCCGTTGGTTTAAAAAAAAATTTTTTTTTTTTTCATCATTTTATTATTTTTTTTATTAATATTGTCACACAAAGAATACAAATATATAACACTCTCAAAAAGATCTACAAAGCCTTAGAAAGGCTTGTCTGTAGAATAACAAAAAAAATAATATGTTGAATTAATCAAACACAAAGACAATAAGTGGTGAACAATAATAACTACAATATGTAATACCTTTGTCAACTGACAATTACTTGACGAAAATGATTTTTTTTTTTTTTACGAAAAATACTAATTTACAAAAAAAAAAATTACGAAGAAAATAGAAATGCAAAACAAAAATTGAAACAGAAACTTAAACACATGGGAAGACAAATTTGAGACATGAATGGGAAGAGATTCAAAACATATCAACTCAAATTATTAAACAACCACTGTTTTAAATCACATTTTATCACAGTATATCTATCTAGGTTAATTAATGAATTGGGAAGACTAAACACAGCCTGTAACGATGTCCCGCCTGTTTCAGGATCACTACGATGCGCCGCCTGATCCACGAGCTGCCCGACTCGCACTTCGAGACGCTCAAGTTCCTCATGTTCCACCTGAAGAAGGTTGTCCAGCACTCGGCCGTCAACAAGATGGAGGCGCGGAACCTGGCCATCGTGTTCGGGCCGACACTCGTGCGCACGGCCGACAACAATATGGTGCGTACCATACTGTTTTTCCTTTGAATTGGTGAAAGATGTTCTAGAACAAAGACTTTAATGTGCTACGTGAAAGAAAATGGCGTGAACACCTAATTTTGCCTCATGTTCTTAATTGTGAAAGAGTTTTAAACTATGTAATTGAAACTAAACGTTGAACTTGTTTTTGGTTTTGTATTATAAAAGTTGGTTACACAGCTCTGGAATACTTCTAAATCGGTATGATAGCCAATGATTACCCAAGTTGTAGTATGGGATGCCCAACACGCAGAAGTAAGTCGAGGGAGTGCGTCAACTGCACCTCTCTCTGAAAACTAAGCTTCTTGAAAGCTTGGGCCTACTTATAAAATACTTATCCCACGATCAACTGAACTCCCTCTCCCTCTTTGGTGCTATCCCAATTATGAAGGAAATGTGAATACTTCATGAAGTATGTGAAGGAAATGTGGACAAATAATGCAGTTTGATAGAAGTTCAGTTTTAGTCAGTTTCGGTTGACCGCGGTATAAGTTTTTCTGAAGATGAGCACAGCTTGCACGAAATTTTGTTCGAAAAGGGTTCAAGCAAGAGTTAGTCGCATGTCGAAGTCAAACCTGTCCAAATTACCCCGCATTGTTCCAGGTCGCCATGGTGACGGACATGTCGCACCAGTGCCGCATCGTCGAGTCTCTCATCCTCTACGTGGACTGGTTCTTTGCGGACGATGCCGACAAGGATGACTGTGGCAGCTTCCCTTTCACGTTCGAGCGGGACTCTGGGCAGGCGGAGCTGGAGGCGTCGGCCATGAACCACAACCTCCTCCTCTCCAACATACAGAAAGTCGAAGGTAAGTCGCGTCGTGAACTTGCTGACCCGGCCACGTGCTGGGAAAGAATCCGGTCGGTGAAACTGTCCCAGACGACTATAACCGTACGTTCCGGCTAGCCGCGGGGAAAAATAAACCAAAGTACGCGCCTAGAATATCTTTTCCGTATGTAGAAATAGCATCCTGAAAGTCCTACTATTAAATAGGCCCACGGTCGTTCAATAGTTCATTTAATCGAACTTAAATACTGTACTTTGTTAGGCTAATTGACGTATTAGGTACAGATTTTCTATAGTTTGTTCGAATGTACTTATTTGTTAACTTGATATCTCCCGTGGATACCTGTGTTATTTTATTGACTAATCAGTTGATTAGCCTAAGGCACACTTGATGGACTATTTCTAAAACCAGGCATTTGGCATTCAAATAACACAAGTAACCAGGTAGTCATGAATTAAAGTTGACAATTGTTCAACTCTCAACAAACCGCAAAAAAACCAAGTCTTATTGTTAATTCAATTTGTGTCAGTTCTTAGTAATAACGCACATTCAATTTTAAAAAATCTATTTCATTTGAAATAGTAATTTAGCTGTTCAACTGGCTCGATCAGTTAACGGTCTGCCTTCAAAACTGGGGTCAAGCTGGGCGTGGGTTCGAATCCTGCATAAGATACTGGTTTTTATAAATATTGTTCGTCTATTATCCACTCATTCTCATCCCCAAATAACCTAGTTGTTGCTGGGGTTGTTCGACTCGACCAGCAGATACAATAATTATGTATTAATAATTAATACCATATGTTCTCTTAGACTGACCCAATGGCTGGCCTGATTGAACCCAAGTTGAACTACCATACAGCGTACTGAAGGCTCATTTACAATGCAACACTAACATAAACGTATAACACTAACGCGAGATGATAACGTTTCAACATTAACGTGATAACGTTGACCATAAGTTCAAGACGGACATGGAAGCTACCTAGCTTCAAGCTTTCCATTTTGTCGTTGCAGTATGTAAGAATCAATCAATTACAAACCTTCAATTTTTGGAACGACAAGAGACAAGTGATGATGTGATCCGAACTACCCGAGCTCTATCGCGTAATTTTACTCAATTTAGTTTGACTTGATAATGGCCAATGACCTAGAATATAAATCGACTGTTATTGTTATTGTCTACGTTGATATTGATGAATGAATGAATATTAGGGTTTTAAGGCGCATCAACGGCGAGGTAATTCAGATGTGTATGGCGAATAAACAAGAAAGATTCTACATTGTTATCGTACGTTGGGTGGTAGTGTTCTACGTTATCATTATACGTTGAGCCCCGGTGCTGTCGTTAGTGACGTGTTTTATTGTGAATGAGCGTGCTAAATGTGTCGCTCGGTGTTGCATGTACACGACGCCGCATTCTGGCGATCGCTGTCTGTCATGATCTGTTGTCTGGAACCACATCTCGTTGTTGTGATGCACACACGTTTCACTTTGCTCACCATTACCGTAAAATGAAGAGTTTGGAAAGAATTTCATAGCTTACGGGCCAACTAGTGCTCGAACTAGACGACCGGCATCTCTGAATTAGCTGTAGTGCAACATCTAATATGTACGCAGGGCTACTCGACAAAAATACTATTTCTTTTGATCTCTCTCTTTCTTGTCTATCGACCGTAAATATGTCACTGAGAAATTTACTCATTTGAATTGTTCGTGCAAAAGTTGACAAAAGGATCCGGATGTGTGGCTACTAGCGGTGCGCAGATTAGATGATGAACCTACCCTTGAAGAAACAAGTGAAGAGAATTCCACATCCATAGGCTATAATATTCTTTCCGAACTCTTCATTTTATACCGTTACCTGCCCGTTTGAACTCGGTGTTCTCGAAGGATACCTGAGACCAGCAGCTTACCTCGATCGAAATGTCGCTTAATGCAAACACCGCAATAGATTGACAATATATGTTAGCTTCGTATCTGAGTCAGTCAGCCAAGGAAGTTGGGCATGGGTTCGAATCCCACCACATCCTCCTATTAAAGAAAAGCTGTCACCCACACAACCCCCCCCCCCCCCCCTCCAAAAAAAAAGAAAGTGTTGGTTGAACATTCCCCCGCAAGAGATGAACTATATTTTGATGACTATAGTACTAGTTTTCACCAAATGATCAGCAATTAGTTTCTCTCGTGAACTACGTGGATTACAAGTAGGCCTACAGTGAAACTCTGATAATCGTTTTTCATTGATAATCGTTGATCATTTCAACAAAATCTTCCCTAAAAGACTCGTGTTACTTGTACTATGATGGGTATTATATTTATATACAACCATAGTCCGTATCAGCGTAATTTGCAGTAGTAATGCGCAATTGAGCTAAGAGGCTACAGATTCCATGAAAACAATGGAAAATATAGCATGGTTCTTTATTGCCTCAAGCATCTAATTGAGACTCAATTTCACCCCCCCCCCCCCCCCCTCACTCAATTTGACAGCGTGAAGCGGCTGTTCTGTTAAGCTTGCACGTACCCTGTCAAAGCTTGCCACGTCAAGTTATTCTGTCCGCATCCCTGCCTACAACACGCACTGTCATGACTATTTATGTTTGTCTTGTATACAGGCCAATTATTATTTTATAATAATTTTAAATATTGCACATTTTTTCATTTTTCAGCATTCAATTCTATATCAAAAGACTCCAGGTTACCTGTTGTAGATGAAAGAATTTATTTTTCATAGATTTTTGATGAAAACAATATTTTGAATCAGTGTTTGTGCATTCTTTAGTTACAACTTGAATGACTACCAGCATGCAGCTGTGTGCTGGTAGTCATGTAAGTCAAAATTTGAGTACTCATCAACATATCCAATCTGATTAATCGGGTAATTAATTCCCAGTACCAATTGAAAATACATTTATTTTGTTTTCACCAAAATTGTTGAAAATGTTCTCTCTACCTACAGACACAAACTTGGCGTGCTGATATCCTTTAAATATCTTATCTGATTACCTTAATCTACTTGAAATTCAGATTTGTTACTGATGTACAAGCTAAATTTTAATCTAAACTTGAAAACGAAAAACTTTTCCCCAAACTTGACTTGTATTCCGTGCAAAACGATCCATGGCGAATTCACATTTTTTTCTTTTTTTTTTGAATTTTCAGTCGACTTCTCATTGGCTGGTAAGTAATAGGCCCAAGTAGTAATGTGAATTTGCCACGCATCGCATTCACGGATAGTAAACGAGTCTCGAGTAATAATTCTATAGGCAAACTGTAATTGAATTAAGGTAATAAGTTTTATTTGTAGTACTTTTCGAGGGAAGATTGATGATGAGACAATGATGAGGTAGCAAAAGTAGAAAGTACTGTTAAATTTGTTTTCTGTTATGGAATATTTACATTATTATCTGGTTCAGGTGCAGAATAACAATCAATATGCAAGCAAAGTCCCGATTGATTATTTCATGATCGTCTTGTTGGTCACCCTTGGTTACTAATCTCAACCTTCAATCTTCAGTAACCTTGGTAATTACTAATTAGCTAACAAATCAATTGATTAAACAGATATGGACTTTATTGATCTATTCTATTCTCTCGATCTTGAAAACTATATTTTGGTTGACACTACAGGCTTGAGAGCCCAAGAAAGTCAATTAAGCAAAACGTCAGTTCTGGAACCAGCTTGAAAATGAAAGAAGATATCAATATTCCAATAATATAGAAATATAGATCTCTTCAATACCTTCATGATGGTATATGTGAGAACTATTCAACTATCACTCCAGCATTTAATTTTCATAGGTAGGCCTATATAACAATAAAGCAATACTTCAGAAGTATACTTTACCTGTGAAAATGTTATGATGCAAGGTTAATAATATTGCTGCATAATGTTGAAGATATCAAAGAGATCTGTGTTCCTTTATTATTATAATATAGATATCACGTACCTTTTAGAAGGTCTCGTCAAAAATCTCATAGTTCAGTAAATCCACAAACACCACTTATATGACCTCCGAGTACGTTAAAAAGTCATCAGTATAAATCAAGTGATGAAAAATTGATGAAAAATATAATGGTTTAAGAGTTTTTTAAATGAATTGTCTTGTCATCAGTCATCCTCCTTGCACATCCATCCATCGCACAAACCAGTTCTTTTAAATTCTAGTTCAATAATTTAATTTATGTGTCTGTCTTGATTGTCTTATGATTTACATTACCAATTGTGTTCTTGCGACAATCTGCATTTGGTCGCGCATGCTCACGTTTGTTTGTTTGATGTCTCTCTCTCTCTCTCTTCGCTCGTTCGTGTCGTGCACAAACCAACATTCGCTCGGGTACGCTTCGCCGCGCGTCCAGGCATGAAATCAGAGTCCTCCTCTGGCAAAGATATCCTCTCCAAAGTGATTGGTTCCTCGATCATTTCCGCAGCCAACCGTAAAATGCAGAAAGCAAAGTCGCGCAAGACGGCGACGCACAACAGCGCGATGGCGGCTGCGGTTGCCGCGCCGACGGTCGCCAGCGTCGTGGAGGACGCGATCGCCCATAGGGACGCGAAGAAGCAGGAGGCGAGGGTAGGAACACGAACAGATGTACTTGCGTTCACGAGATAGCAAGGTCGTCTAACAGGGGCCCCTTTCCTCCAAGCGATCACTTGACCTAACTGTTGTATCTTTGATTTCCTAATTACGAATATATAAGAGAGTATTCATGATTGTATTATGTAGTACTTGAAAGAACTTCACTGAGTTCTGAACAATGAATTTACTTTTTTATATATTCATGAATAGAAAATTAAATTTACAACAGATTATGTGAACACCGATAACGATCGCAACATACAGGAACTAGGCCCGAGCTAAATAAAAATGAGAATTTCGATAATAACTGTAGAGATACAAAGTCGCTGCACCTTTGAGCGTTTGACGCTTTTGAAAGATGTACTTGTGTTTCTAACCGTAAATCTCACCCTAAAAATTCACAGTACTTTCAAAATACCACAGCTACGGTATTCAAATATATTTTGAAGATATTATTTTTTTTCATATTATTGGACGACCTTCTTTCGTGGATTCAAGTATGTGACAGATACAGTATAATCATTTTTCTAGTAATATTGCACTTCTTATCGTACTGTGCTGAAAGGCAAAAGTGTGTTTTATTTTCTTTCTCTACAATATCTACAAATATTAGTTAATAAAATGTTATCTTACACTATCAATATTATGCTGTGGCTAGAGCTAGCAATGAAAATTTCATGAAATTCATCACTTGAAATATTTTAAATATTTCAATAAAAAGTGAAATATTTTAAATATTGAGTGAAGCAGGCATTATAATACAAGTTGTATGTTGAATTTATTTCAATGATTATGAAATTCCACTCAACTTCTAGAAATGAAATGGGTTGACAGTGGCAAAGTAAAACTTGAATGATTTGAATGCCAATGAGATGAAGTTGGTCATCGAAGTAAATATAAATTGATCGAAAAAAAAAAATTATTACAGTGGAACCTCCTTGGTGCGTTTCTCAGGGGACCCAACTGGGAAAAACTTATCAAAAGGAAAATGTTGCTAAAAAAAATTAACATAAAGAAGCATATAAATAGGATGAACAATCTAACTTACCAAGGTAACGAACGTACTGATGAGAAACTTACTAAAGAGGTTCTACCGTATTGTTATCTTGAATCGATGCCTGCCACGCTCTTGTCGACCATGTCTCGTTCTAACGGTTGCTTGTCTTACCAGCAGGCGGCGTGCGAGGTCGAAGGAGCCGGCGCGGCAGGACCACCCGGCTCGCTGGTCGTCTCCTCCATCCTGGACTCCGTCCTGCTGTCCGGCAACATCGTCAAGACGCTGCGGACGGAGGAGGAGTCGGGCGGGACCGACGCCCAGCCCACGCCAGGCCAGGGGGACCTGCAGAGGGGGCAGGAGGCGGGGTTTGAGGACGGGACCATACGGACGTACGCGGGACTGTCGGCCACAACGCAGGAGCGGATACGAAAGTATGGAACAAACATAACGAATAGAGATAACGTTTGACTTGATTGCTCGTTTTAATGTCTTCTCCAATAGGCATTGTCACTTGAATTACCTCTTATAAAAGTGTGTTGCGAGATGATCGTTGAATTGGTCAAGTTCTTGAATTTGAATCAGGAGATTTTTCACAGAATTGAGGTCTTAATCTAAATTCATTTTTCCCCAATAAGGCTATAGGGATGGCAAGGCAGGGTCGTTCGAACAAATCATCAAAAAGGCTATCTTACCATTCTGAAGAAAACATTTTACTATGGTATAACTTTTGTAACAAACTGTAAATACAACTAAATAAGTTCCAAGACGATGAACAGTTGATCAATTTGTGTTCAGGAAATGGCCTCTTCTTTTTCTTTTTCTTCGATTCTTAACTTCCACATGAATCACTGATATGAGTGATGATTGATGAATGTTCGATATACAGAGTAAGAGAAACAAGGGACAGAAACCTGTACCCAACTTATTTTTCTCATATCACTTATTTCTTGTGTTCTGTTTATTGTTTATTGTTGGTTCATGATTTTCATAGGACACAAATTAATTGTATAAATCAGGTCATGGTACAGAAATTATAAAACTAAAGATTAAATATTTTATGTTCATTACAAGTCAAGAGTTTAGGTATTCATCAGTTTAGGTATGTATCGTCATCTATCATTAATCTCTCATATGTTCCATCACATTTTGATAGATTATTTATAAGACTTATTCATGAAATTATCTAATTGAATAAAAATTCACAAACCAATTTTACTTTTACTGTAAGTACTGACAATTCCTATTATAGTAATAAAATGTCGGATGATGTAGTTTGTATTATAGTGAAGCCTCGATTTACCTTGAACCCTCTCTAATTTTAAATTCAAAGTACCCTAAATTATAAAAAATATTCAACACTGAGCTTATAGGTCAAAACACTGTTAGGATCATATTTCATAACTATTGTTCAACCTTTGAATTACAGCAAAATTTTAATAATATTTTCCAACGATTTTCATTTCAATATTGTTTTCAAATTCAATCTAACGGCAACCCTAGTTATGAGGAACAGTCTGACCGTGTTTTCTTATTGATTGTTCCACCAGGTTCGAGCAAGAGACTAAAGCCATGCTCCAACGAGACTTGACAAGACAACGCCGCGACCCAGACGACGCATCAACATTGCCGCGTCGCTATGCCGAGGGGGAGGCGAGGAGAGAGAGCGAGAGAGATGACGCGCTGGACAAACTAGCTGATCACACATCAGGTAAACCTTGGCTTTCAGTCGACACAATTTCAGCCAAATGATTGTATAAATTCTCACGAAAATGCAAATAATAGCCGCAGATGACTGTGTTGAAAACAAAATTGTTCAAGGCTAGATTAATGAATTGGGTAAAAGAGAAAGAATTAAGTTCAAAGTGAATGAGCTTGGTTTGATCCCCACCTCCGTCCATCATCAAGGAGAGTTTTCTAGGGGTTCCCCTATAGTCAGGTCTAATTCCAGGATGGTTCCTACCATATAGGCGCCTAAACGACCGCTTTCTTCTGACTAACCTTCCCATTACCTGCAAAACCTTCATCTCACCTTCCCATCAATCATTCATCTGACACCAATAGATCTAATTTATCATTACAGTGCGTTGTTAAACCCATAATGAAGGAAGAAACATAATGTGTTTCTCAACTCATCAACTTTGCCAAGCTGCAGACCATTCTTTCTCTTTCCTTTCTTCTTACCCAATTGATATACAGTGAAACCTGTATCCATCGTTTTTCAAGGGACCAGGTAAATAAAACCATCCATGCAGAAAAATGATACATCCAGGAAAATTCAATATTGATTATATGGGAGTTGGGTGAGAAAAAATAAATTATACAAGCAGGAAACCAATGGACCCGGGAACGATGCATAGAGGTTTCACTGTACAGTGAAACTTCTATCTATCGTTTTTGAAGGGACCGTGCAAATAGAACCATTTATGCAGGAAAACGATTGATCCAGGAAAATTTAACTGTGGTTACATGGGAGTAGAGTATGACAAAATGGGAGAACGTGGGAGAAGTGGGAGAACGATGCATATAGGTTTCCCTGTTATTTACAACTGCATAGTTATTTGGCCAATGTTTACACATCTCTACTAGCTACACGTCTGGCTTGATTGCTAAGGCACTGCTTTAAAGACTGAAGTCACATACATAGTGATTATTTTAGTTGGATTGTGTTGATTTAGATTGGGCCTATTTGTCATGCACAACATCAACGCCTGCATAAAGTGACCCAGTCCGTTGGGTATAGTCTGCCACGATATTCTCAATCAAACATTAACCGCTTTTTATTTGTGAATGTTTTATCAATCTTCATGAATTTCTCACCAGATATTGCTACCATGGTCGAAATAAGCAACTCCTATTCACCGTACAACAGCTTGGCAAGCATCGACGCATCGACCTTCAACCGCAACGCTCCTCAACACCAACGACCTCCGACCGCCACGACCACGTCATCTCGCACCGAAGAGAGCACGACGAACTACGACCGCCGTTCGAACACTCTGACGCGGACGTCCTTCCTCTCCACGGAAGTGCGCACGACGCAGCCCGTCTCTGAAATACATCGCGTCGAAATCGCGAAAGCCCCGACGAACATTCACACAAACCCAATAGCGGATAATCGCGTCGAGTCGACGATGAGTCGCATCAGCAAGAAGAGTTTTTTCTCGGGTAGTGTAGAGGAGAGTGAAGTGTTGCGGACGGTGGGGGGTGCAGTAAGTGCGGCCGTGCGGAGGGTGAACTCGGTGGAGAATATAGTGCAGGTGGGGGACGGTGCGGCAGTGAGGGGGGACGGAAGAAAGGTGGCTGCCAACGGTACATTGAAACGTTTCAAGACGGGGAAAGAGCAGGTATGTTTTGCTTGATCCTGTTTGCTTTGAATTGTGACGGCTAGACTATTAAATAGTGTCGTTTAATTTTTAATGACGAGTCGCTGCGACGGGTGGATCAGTCGATTCTCGCCAAGGTTGACAATCCTGACAGAGATTTTTCGTTCTTCCCTCTGAGTATATATTTTTTTTTTTGATCCAAGTTTCCTACTCTCAACATAATATGCATATTCCATGCATTTTTGTAATGCAATTATTTCTATGTAGATTTTATTGAGATGTTCATGTTCCAGAAAAGTATTAGACCTACCATACTTGGTTGTTTTTGCTCTTGTTTCTTTCTATGCTTATTGTTTTTATTTATTTTTTGCGTAATAGTTGTGTAGAGTGATGTCTAGGATGATTTATCTGGTGACAAAACTAGGCCTACGGTCTACATAAAGCAAACTTGTGAGTTTCGTACGACGCTTGTAAAAAGAACCTGTGGTTTCAGTCGATGTTGAATTGATGGGGATCAGTAAGGGTTAATCTGTATTTTACTCTCCCTCTTGTACGTAAGCTAAACTTGCTCTCTGTCTCGCAGCTGGCTCAGCCATCCCTGCTAATGACGTCTCTGCGCTGCGGCTCTCTCGACTCGCTCCACGACGCGTTTTCCGCCGACCGCCCGCCCAGCGACATCTCTGATGACGGTAAGTGGGAACCGCCGTGAGATATTTCTTCGAATACTCGGCTCTATGAAAGAAGAAGGCTTACCAACGAAATCCCTACCTAATAAACCACTTGAAATAAGGTGCTAGGGCTAGATAGCTCCAAGAGACTAGGACTGTGATCAGTTCATGTTCACTAGAGAATTATCTTCTATGACAACATAATGTACAGTGAAAGCTTGATGTATCGTTTTTCAAGGGACTAGAAAAAATAGACTGTCCATGCAGAAAAATGATCATTTCAACTCTGGTTATATGAGAGTAGAGAGGAACAAAATAAATGATGGAAGCAGGAAAACAAAGTTTCAACAAAATTACAGTCTCTTGGATTGCAATTATTTATCATTTTTGTAGTCCGCCTCATGAGCAGATCTTGTGCTAAGTTGCTAACACTAAAGGAAATACACAAAGACGAGACATGTTACCATGGTAAGTAGCTCTTCTAGTAAATATCAATCGATCAAAGCTCTTCTATCTTGGAGCTGGCTAGCCCTAGCACGCTGCACGTAATTTATCAGGTAAGGGTCCAGCTAGTTCCGCTACTGCGGAACCTTCAACTATCGTGGATACAAGTATGTGTCGATAGTGGTTGTAGTCCGTTATATTATTCGACGTACTATCAGGCCAGAAGATGTACTGAATACCGGTACACAAATATTACATTGTTATTTTCACAGTGTGTATAATTTAGACCTGAAAAACTAGAAACCAGATTGTGTAATAATAAGTGCTGGACATACATAGGCCTAGAATGTAGATACACATTATTACAGGACCGTAATTGATTGGTAACTTATGAAGCTGCTCATCTGGCCCTGTCAGCTTTGAAATGAGTTGGGCGTGGGTTCGAGTCCTGCATAAGTTACTGGTATGGATTTTTCTAAATATTTATATATCACCCGCTCATTTGTATCCACAAATTACCTGACTGTGGGAGTCGTTCGGCTAACGACGATCACCAGTGAAAGTATTTTACAGTGCCCGAGTAATTTACGAATATCGTAAACGTATCTACAGTACAGTGCACTATCAGGTTAGCCACAACAAAAGTCTTGACCTACAAACCCACGTGCATTTTATCATGTTTTCTGTTTTTGTGATGTTACTCTAAAAATAGATTTTATAGATATTAATATTGCCAAGTGATTTTCAGTATCGGTTAACAGTTTGAAAACATTGGTTCTAACTTTTGAGCCTACATGGAAATACATCTTTCCGTATTGTTCGTATTAATCTTCTTGCCGTGTCAATAGTAGCAAGAATGGAACTGTTATTGTTTGCTAAAACTCCTAAACGTTCTGTCACCACACCATGTGATGTTAATCGATAGTGCAAACATTTGTGGAATGCATCACATTTTCTGATTGTATTACTCTTCCACGAATTTTCTACTTACGGCTTGGTTAAACATGAGACCTTGTGTACTATAAATTTGTGATAAAACCCTCAACAGCCTAACTACAGTACACCTAAAAATAGTAACACAGTAATAATCCTAATACGGTAGCTCTAAATATGTAGTGCCACTTATTTCCATCTGGTGACAGTAGTTACTAGTTAGTAGTTACAATAATAGTGTACTGCTACCACCAACCTATAGGCTTAAACTACTCAATAAAAGTAAAAGTAGAAGTAATACTAATTTTCATCAACATTTACGCTGGTGATCGTCAAACATTGGAACCCTGTGAACATTAAACCGTTTAGCGATACACGCACTCCCGGCACGATCTGTACAACCGAGACGGAAGATTTAGCGTACTGGATTCACATTTTCAATTTCTAACGATCACTGGCGTAATGCTCAAAGTGTGTGACTTTCTAACGTAACTAAATTTAGTTCGTAACCTTGATTCAGTAAAGAATTAGTAGTGATACCATCAGCGTTGGATAAAACAATTCTCGTTGCGTTAGTTTTTTCAAATGTTTCCAATGGGAAGAAGGGAGTGGGAGGGAGAATGGAAACGGTGTGTGGCCACCGCTAGCCGTTGTAGTTTTATTCTGTCGGAGATTTCTGCAAAAATATTGTTTGTCAGCTGAGATTGTCTGCAAATAGATCTTGATCGTCACTACAGTGCATTATTGAAACTGGTATGATGAAATGACAAAAAACTTGATGAAATACTGTACAGACAAAACAAGAAACAGAAACTACAAAGTGAACAGTGCAAGTCTGCGTAGAATAGGTATTTTGAAAGGCATATCGATTACAACTTTTGTTGACTCTGCTTACATTTGTTCTATGATGTCCTTGTAAGCTTAACAACTGGTCACTATCAAATAACGATCACTTTCTTCACGAACCTTATAAACCAAAAATTCTCTTTTCTGATATAGGCCTATTAGTTTCCACGAAACAAGGAAGGCTGTCTACCAGTATAACAAACAAATATCACCGTTATTGGCCTACTTGTAGGCCTATAGCAATCGTATTTTCACCAAATATCATGATTTTCAGTACGAGCTTTACAATAAGAAACACAATTGTATCTCTCAAAAGCGTTGAATCCTTGTAAGTTGCAGCCAAATTGGGACATTGCCAAAGTTTTCACAGTCATTTCATCGATAGACGACCTCTTTCGTGGATCAAACTATCCCCAATATTGTGTAAAAATGAAAAATACTGCATGGCCACTTCATAGTTGCTTTCTCTTTGAGATCTTGTACACTTTAAGTTTATTCTGCTTGTTTTTTATCACCATTGGGACACTTTTTCTTCTAATTTGATTACTTGGGCAACTATTCTGTATCACACCATGGGTGGTGAGGCTTGCACTTGGCAGCTGAATTCTCTTTAAGCTGATGAAAACGCTGATGTAACAAATGCCTGAACTGAATGTCCAGCGTGTTGTTATCACTACTAGACTTGCCAGGGTACGCTCGCCGTGTTGTGTGTTAACCTCGCTAACCTGGGTGTCTGTCTCTTGCTGGCCTTGGAACGGTGAGTTTAGGCGGTTGCTTTTTCTCGTGGACTCGCAAGATACTTGCGATTAACAAAAAGATCACTAGGTACGCTGGAAACAATTACCACAATTATCTACGTCACGCAAACACGTAATTCGCTTCTTAGTGCTTTCGAAAGTGAAATCGGGGCTGGATTCGAACCGTCGAAATCTTTCCGTATTGGGGCCAGTGTCGACCTGACTGGTCTATTAAACGATTTTGTAATATGTTGATGCAAGCTCTGCATATTTATCTGTACATTTGGTAATCCACTTTGCAACGTGAAAACAATTTATTGGGAAAAATTTAATCTATATTCAAATTTGATAGAATATGAATATACGTACAGTATACGGTATCTAATATAATTTATAATATTACATTATATGGGGTATTCATATTTATTATTCGTTCAATGTTATTGGAGTATTCAATTAATTTAAACTTCATTTCATTAAGCCGTAATAATGGCTACATTTGTATTCATACCGGAATATTTCAACTACTGTATTTACAAATCATTTGAATTTCCAGAACTAGACTTTGACATTCATAGATGAAGCATCTATAGAACGTGTTCCAAGTTTAATTTTATTGATGGCTAAAATTCTTATTTGCTTTTCTTCCATCATCATTCCTTGTAGATCTTGACATGAAGTCATTGTTTCCCAATTGAGGTTGAGAGTGCCAAGTCAGGACCGTTCGTACGAGGTACTTCTAGGGCGATCTTAACATTATTCTACCACAAAACCTCGATCATTTATCGAGGGACCAGGAAAAACCATCCATGCTGGAAAATTCAATATTAGTTGTATGATACTTTTGGTAGGTCAAAAATCCAAATGAACAATCGAAGCTGGGAAACGATGGATCAGCGAACAAAGCTTCCATTTTTCACTATAATATCAAATTTTATCAAACTATAATAGCCATACCGGACAGCTGTATCTAAATTTAATCAAGCTAGGAACAATATCGTTGAATTGGCCACGAGAGATTTCGACCGTCGGTTTGACCGCCGGAGTCGTAAGCGAATCGTACGACTGCTTGTTAGTGCTGTGAATGTCGGCATGCCGGCTGTTGCTCAAAGAAACATGTGCTCAAAACTCAAAACTATTAATACCTTCATATTCAATACTAGGCCTAATTGTGCCCTGAAGACCATATCACCATTCCACTGCTGAACTGTTTGTCGTAGATCACCTTACAACTTTCTCTTTACAACAGTGACTTGTTTTTAACTTTCAATTGAAAATTGCATTTGCAACAATGATGAAACATTCCCCTAGGATTACCCTCAGGATTAAACTAATACACTCACCTTTAATACAGCCCTCATATTTACCGTCCTTTTTTTAATTCAATACGAAACTGGCCTATCTACTAGGTTTATTCAAATTAACAAATATCGTTAGTTTAACTGTGTCATTGGATTTGTAACGAGAAAAAGGATTAATCACTATTAGGTCAGCCCGAAGATATTTTATTCAGACGAATCAAGTTCGTAGTGAAACAGATTATGTATCCAAGTACAACCAAACCAGGGAAATTAAGGTGAACATTTTCACTTGTCTTGGAAAAATATGTATTTGGTTCAGGATTTGATAACATCGTGCCCCTTTGAGCATTGTTTAAGAGTAACAACCATCGCTTCTCGTAGTAAAACTAGTGCTAATATATATCAATAATATACTCCCGTAACTTACAACTGCACGTCCGATGCGATAGCATCATAACTTAACTACAATTACTAATTAGGTGATTATATCGTTCATGATAATTAAAAACGTTGAAAATTTCAAATATGTGGCTGAATATATGAATTTCACTAGAAACATTTTGTGAGTTCATATCATCGCGTAATATTTCTCGTCATAATATTAACTGGAAGTGTCAAGTGTTGAGATGCATGTGTCCAGTTTCGTAGATTGTAAACTTGAGAATATTTCTAGAGCGGTCAGGTGTTCAAGATTAACTTGACCTGTCGCTAGGTCAATAACGCACCAAGTTTAATATAGATTTCATTGAAATTCTGCTTCAACATGATCGTAGATTTTTTCTCAACTAATGAATTGGAAGAAAGTCATTTTGATATTTCAAAAACTTGCGTCCTGAGCATTAATGGAGTGGAAGCTTCTACTTGTAGGAGACACCTGCAGAACAATAATGTTGTTTAATGTATCGGTCATCACTTTGTATAACACCGTTTCATATTGCATGGTGATTGTGGTCATCAACGCTGCAAAGGATCAAAATCGAGACTAGAATGTACCACATTTCGGATCTGTTACTTCTTTGAGATCATGTGACTAGAAAAGTTCTATAATTTTTCTGAAGTTGGGTTGACAGTACAAATAAGATAAAGATGGTTTTTTCCTATAATTTCTTACCAAACAGTGATGACTGTCAACCAAGCTTCTAACCTTCTCAATCTCGATTTTGCTCCAGCACTCTTGAATTAACGTCTTTGTGCTCACACTTGGCTCACCGCTAATGATCTTAATCCTTATAATCTTCAATTGTTTTTTTTATTCACGATAATAAGTGCTATGTTTGAATGATCTAACGTTCTAACACTATCAATAAATTTGATACTAACGTAAAGTTGGTCAATCTTTGACCTTCGTTATGTTCAATAATTACCGAATACACTCGAAAAAGCAGCAGAGGAGATTTAGCAAAATATCAGGTTTTTGGTAATAACTTTTGAATTGATGAGAGGTATCCCTGTACATGGAGGGCAATGTACACTTGTGGTCACATAAACTGGACTGTAGAACAGAATTCAAAT
The DNA here is from genome assembly GCA_964007535.1 of Brachyptera risi. Taxonomy (NCBI): domain Eukaryota; kingdom Metazoa; phylum Arthropoda; class Insecta; order Plecoptera; family Taeniopterygidae; genus Brachyptera; species Brachyptera risi. Next base: position 10,495,938 of record OZ023334.1, read on the forward strand.
TGATACTGAACACAAGCCACTCATGAAGAAACTTGAAATTATCGCAGTGTACGAAAATACCTTGACCCCTACATTTTCAGTCAATTTTGTATCGATTGAGCAGGTGGATGTTCATTAAAAAATATTTAGTATCCAGAAAAAAAATTTATTTGACCACAAGTGTACATCGAACGTACGAGAGTCACATAAAACGATCGTTGACCGTCGTTAGGGAGACGACCGGGCCCAGTTTCTGGTGTTTCCTATCACACCTTCAACAACCGCAAGCGGCCGCAGCAAAACAACAACAGCAACAACAGCAGCAGCAGCAGCAACGCCGTGTGCGTGCCGCGCGCAGTCAGGCACTAGGCAGGGTACACAGAGGTAGGACACGAGGAGCGGGGAGGGGTCTGAGACCGGCGCGGCATGACTCATCGCAAAACGCGCGACGGAAATGCATTTTCCGCATGGAGTATTCCAATAGCCCAATAGGTACTAACTTTTCCGATGAATTTGCCCATATCCACGTAATTGGTCATGAAAGTTTCTTCTCATACAAATCGATTACTTCATTCCTCTAAACTAGTTGTGATATATTTATTATTTATCATCTAGTTATTACTCAATGCAGTGCTGTTATACTAGTACCAGCATTCTTCAGAGTAATTTATACTATCATATTTTTGTAATTATATGAAACAATATATCATTATTATAACAACAAATGTACGATATTTTCTTCGGTGGCCTTCAATAAAACTCATTTCAAATTTAAATCCATTCTAAAGTTACTTGTGACATGTTGGTATTTGTATGGCTGTACATTATTAGATTACCAAATGAAAGTAAAAGCTATTATGAGTGCGTATATCTAACACTGATGTAACAATATAGCTGTATTTAAAAAGCAGTAAATTAAATTTCTTTATCCATTATGATTCGCAAAACAATGAAAATGACAAAAAAAAAGAGATGTGAACAACATATTCATTCAATATGGACCCCTACAGCAAAAACATTGGGCAGAAAATTTTCCCAAAATTGAGTTTTCTGGAGAGAAAAAAATGTAACCACGCTCGGTAATAGATATAGTGTAGATTCATAACCTGAAAACGAGACGACTTAACCTTCCAGCTAAGGCACTGCTTTAGAAACTGAAGTCAAGTATATGTTCGAGTCTCGCGTAAGGTATGGGTTATGTAAACATAAACCATCCATCACCCGTTTGTTCGTATAATCTCGTTGTCGGGGGATCGTTGTACAAAGAGTAATCGATATAAAACTATAACGATCGCCGTCGAACAATCGCTTGAGAACGCCGGAATGAATGTGCGTCGTGTCATGCCGCACAGGCCTACAGACCATGCCTCACGCCTGCCAACCTGCCTGCTCGACCGCCTCACTGGTCCCACACTAACGACGAAACGCTCGCTACCACTCTATGATTTGCGTTTTGTGTTCTACTGCATCCCCTGTCACGTGTGTGCCTACGTTTCGGTTACTGTGTGCGACTATTTCTGTGTCAACGTCTGTGCTTTTCGGACGTTTACTTAACGTGTTCAATTGTCTGCGTACGCTTAGTTTGACCCTTTTTCAGCTTTTATTATTTATTGTGTTGATGCTCACATATCTTGTCGGATCATATACAGTGAAACCTCAGTCTGTTGCTTTCCAAAGGATCGAGAGAAAAAAAAACATTTGTGTGAAGTAATGATTCGATAAAATTGAACATCTTTATATGAGAGTAGGGAAAGTAGGGTGGGACAAAATGAATGATAGAAACAGGAAAATGATGATCTGGGAATGATGCCTCGAGGTTTCACTGTATTTCCCAGAAGCAATTTGTAAATAATATCTAATTTACATTTAAATAGTGATTGGATCACTTCCTGAAACTATTTGATAATATTATATTCGGAGATATATTTACTAATCATTATTACACCCATCATTATTATCATTATTATAGCTTTATTAAGTGGAAAGCCTACCATGGATTTTTTGGGATTCTGTGTTTATCTAACCCGCTGCTTTCACAATATGTCTCGATGTACCTGGGTAAGAACTGCTTTTGTAAGACAGTTGCTTGCCTTTGGAGGATGTAGGACTTGGTAGGATTAATAAGCCATGCCCATCATCATTTTTCATTGGATAATTCCAAGCATCAATTGATAATATCCCTTTCCCACCACAATTCATGATACATTATTTCTTCTTCAGCGGCAAGTTTCAGTGTTGTGATGATCTAAAACGTCTGTTGAATGTTGAATGGTTTATCCTTGAATGATGTCCACATTTCTCACAGTTTTCTTTTCAGCCGCATTTTCTTATAATTTAGCCGCCCACATTTTTATATTGTCGCCCTAATCTCGCACAATGCCAGCTGATTGAATGCTTTGTATTATATTTCAGTTACTGCATTGATTGTAATCGTTGCCTTTTGTTTTCAAGCACTGTCGTAGCCATTTAATACACGCCAACTCGCTAACCACCAACGTTACTGTCATGTCTTCATAATATGTTGTTATTGTTGTTTTGTATCATTCTAGAAGTGTCTGTCAATGTTTCAACTCTTGACGTGAATAAATAATATTCTTGACCAATGTGATTTTTTTGAGGGAGATGGGAGGGGGGGGTGGATCTTTAATACAAACAATTATTGAGAACACTTCTGTTTTGCTTACAATAGTTGTGGGTTAATTAATGTACCCTAATGTACTGTCATTTGAGATTGAATGCATTTTTTGTCAAAAATTCTGAAATTAATTATAAATGTGAAAAACTTGGAAGTTTAATGCAGAAGCAAATATCAAGGAAGTTGAAATTATATGTAGATTGAGATCAAAGGGATTGGCTGCTTCCTTTATTTTTTTTGACTAGCTTGTTGAAGTTTCTACCGGGAAATCCGATTCGTGGTAGATAACACGCCTACTCGCTCTCACTCTCTCCCCTCTTTTGACCCCTCAGGCAGCGACCTCCTCTCGAGCCTGACGTCCACGTTCGACCGCAAGCTCAAGTCGCTCCTCAGTTCGACCGACGCGACGTCGGAAGAGGCAGCCGAGGAGGTGGCGCAGGCCGGCGCGCAGGAGGCGGACGCTGACGGGAAGGGAGACGCTGACGGGAAGGGAGACGAACAAGAGGTGAAGGAGACGATCGGCGAGGCGGTCGTGAGTCCGAGGAAGGCGGGGGCGTCGCGGATACCGACGTACCGGGATCCGAGTCTCCACCGGGCGATGTCATCCACCCGCGCACAAACCGAAGTAAGACCAACTTTCAGCTTAAATTATAACTTTGGATTATTTTCATCGTACTGATGGATAAGCAGCTGTGTTCCATAGCTGTGCAACCAATTGTACTGAAACCATCACTTGCCGTCCTCAGTAGCTCAGTCAGCTGAGGCACCGCTTCAGAAACTGAAGTCACCATTGGGCGTGGGTTCGAATCCCGCATATGGCATGGGTTTTTGTAAATGTCCTCTCTCTAATCATCACGTCATATAGGCCTATTCATAATCACCAGCTCATTCGTACCCCCGTAAAACCTAGCTGTTGGTGGGGTCGTTAAGCAAACAATAATCATCATCTGAAAAAAAAAACGATGATGTTCTGATACCGCAGTACAAATTACGCTACTTTCTACTATACTACTCCATGCTTCCAACGTTTGGATTTAATTATAATTATAAACCTTTCAAAATTGAATCCCTTGAACTTTAAATAATTTATGCCTTTGAAAGGTCATGGGTAATGTTTATCTAAAATCATTGACCTTCAAAATACCACGGTTTTACAAATATGGAGGTGATACTTATGCTTGTTATTTAAGGACCAACCTTCTTTCGTGGATACAGGTATAATATAAACCAATAATATACTTGCTTCAGAACCAATCCACTACCAAATTCGTACATTATATTAAAAGCCACTTTACACGATCAATTAATTTCTTGAATTTATTTCAGTAAAGTAGAATACCAGTACCCACGTTTCCTATGTTGCCTACACATGAGAACGGAAAGATTTCAGTTAGGCCTACATGCCAGAATTGCAGAAAGTTCAACAATGTTCAACTTTACTGAAATCTTTCACCTGGTTGATCAATGAGTGACGAGCCTACTGTCACGTGCTTTTCCGTTGACTCCGTAGAATCTAAAAAACCTACATTGTCATTCACCATTGAACACACACAAAAAGACTGCATACGCTCAGTCAGCGTAACTATGTTCACATCTCCAATGTAATATTAGCATTTTAGGTTATATTATTGGTTATTGATCGACTGTCTGGACAAAAACCGATAGTGAAGCTAAATGTATTATTAAAGTTGGGTTAGGTTAGGTGCTAGTTGTGGTACATAGACACTGGAAGCGCGAGGAAAGTCGATCAAAACCGGAATCCGTAACTCGAAAGTCGATCATACCCAAATCTCGAAAACTTATCATATGTTGCCCACAGGTTCCGTTGATAAAATTAAAATTTCGCAACAGAAATTGCGAGCGCCTTTACACCATCAAAATTATTTCTCTGCAATTAGTGAAATTCCATGCACCAAAAAATTGACTGTAAAGGGTGTTCAAAGTACGCAATTTATTCGTTAATTTCAGTTCAGTAATTCGTTGATGTCAAGTCTTGTCATTGGAATGGAACACGTCAGTCTTGTACTTTGACCTTTAATTTACAGCTGTTATTCTAATGAATAATAATGTGATGAATCAAAATATGTACTCCAAAGGGTATATTGCATCTAGTTTCTGGTGACTACTAACACAAAAACATTCGATAACGTTGTTGATGATATAGATGAGTTGTGAAGGTAATGAGACAAAGTAACGGCACTCAAGAGAAAATAGTAGTTGGAAGTTATGACATTAACCCCGTAATAAATCTCATAAATTTTGTTGTAACTTACAGGACTCACCTGTTGAACTGAAGAAAGAAGACAAAGAGTCAATCCGACGACGTTGGATCGAAGAAGGTAACGCCGCTTCCATGTCCACAGCCAACGACGAATCAGCCCTCCTCCGAAACGAGCGAAGAGAGCCGACAGATACGACGAAACGACCAGAATCGTTACCGGTCGCAAGCGTGGTAGTGTTGCGTGTGGACAAACGATTCACGGACAGTAGTATCAGAAGGCCAGAGACGATATCGGTCAAGTTGGACGCGAGTGATGCTTCGGACGGTGAATCTACAGCCGCTTCCAAGAATTTGGGAGACGCGTCCGTCTTGAGACTAAGCATGCCGATCGACGATGCGGTGTCGAGGAGAGACGTGGTGAGTCACATCAAGAGACCAGAATCCTTAGGACCGTCGACCAAAGAAAACACGAAGGTGAAACGTTCCGAGTCACTGACCAAAGCCGAGAAGGACGAGGCGACCGCGGCCAACACGAAACTAAAACGATCCGAATCATTGACAAAAAGCGAGAAAGATGACAGTTCCTCGAGCACAAAGCTCCGCCGGTCCGAGTCATTGACGAAGGCCGAAGAGAAACAAAACTCGAAGCTGAAACGTTCCGACTCGCTGACAAAAACCGAGAAGACTGAGTCGAACATTAGCAAGCGCCGTCAGGCTGAACTCGTTTCAAACCGTCGCAAAGAGAAGGAGAACGTATCCGTCTCGAAACTGAAACGCAAGAATGGCATGCCGGACCGTTCGATCAAGCGCAGGCACACGGTGGGCGGAACGAAAGACTTCGACAAACTCAACTGGCTGGACAACCGGATACAGCAGGAACAACTAGACGAGATCGCGACTGCCAATCTGGTGAACAAGGAACGACGTTGCTTGCGAACGAGCTCGCCAGATCTCAGCTCGTCGCGGCTGAATGGGATACGACGCGAGGGCTTCCTGGTCGAGATCCGTTCATTGGGGTCGAGGCAGTCAGGTCGGCCGCACAGCCTTGTTGATGGCAACGTAGCGGCGAGATCGTTCAAGGCTCCGCTAGAGTCGCACGTTTAATGTTACAATCATCTCAAGTTACGTATCGTTATTAAGTGTACTTACAAGTTCATTGAAACAGTTAAGGTAGATTGTGCAATTCGTCGACATTTTATGTTTCAATCGAGGAGTAAAAACAAGATTCAATGTACAGAGAAATGCAGGCCAACCAGGTTACCTCGGTGTGTACTTCAACTTTTCGTGAAACTTAATCGGTAACATTATCATCTTCTGATGAAATCTGTGTGCAATTCTCCTATTTGTTCAAAAGCTTTTCAAACTACGGTTTTAGCCACTCTACTAAGAAACATTATTTCGGGCTAACATTGTGAACTGTTTTCGAATATTTACCACTAGATCAAGCAAGGGTACCAACCACTGTGATGGAATCCTGTCAATTATGTAAACAGTTACGCCAACATCGTATCATATCAATGTGAAGACTTAAATGAGTAGTTTCGTTGCCCGTGACGATTACTGCTTTTCTGTGAATCTTGTAATACAAATTATCATCACAATGAAAGGAGTTGTTTATAAATATATATGCATATATTTAAATACATATAGGCCGTATATGCATAGCTTAATATATTTATTTCAAATTTGTAGCCTATCTAGTTTTGTGGGAACGTTTCCATCAGATGGGATAGGATGGGATGGGACAGTAGGGACAGATGAATAATTGAGTTTCGTTGTTAAACCTTTCACAATGTGGTTTCCAGCGGTCGAGATTGAGGAAATTAAATTACAAATATAGTTCTATTTAGTTTTATACAACAAAAGATTCCTATTCAGTCGACATTTTATTGACTTTATGTAGCCTAAGTGTAATCTCATTATTTTATTTTATTTTTTAATGATACATTTCAAAGTGAAATTATTATTTTCTGTCTTGAAGACCTGTGAAAAATTTCTTTTTTAATCATTATTTTTACGAATTTTGGATAATACAATACTGTTACAGTAAACCCTCATTAATTCAAACTCGGGTAATCTGAAATTTGACATAATTTACACAATAATTGGGACATAATTTGGGTAATTTGACATATTTCGAACTTGAAGTCGGCCCTGGCTAAAGGTACAGGCATTTCAATGTTAATTTAATATGGTTAATCTGAATTCTAGCTAATCCGTAATTCGAACTAATATTTCGACCTTTCAATTGCTTTAGCACTGTTTTCGGATTGGATCATTCGAAATAGTTTGAGTGAATTCCTTGAATTGATCATTATTTTCCCAACTCCCATACTTTGTATCTGATGCGTAACAATAAGCCGAAGCCAGCTCAGCTGTTTGCGGCTTTGAGTGTGTCATCCGAATGCACTCAGAGCCTCTGACCTTGACTAAATACGATTAGTACGAGATTTATGGTAAGCTCGGAACACTTGTTCGTCAGTAACACTCAGGACGGCTGAGCGCCAATTGAAGCGGGCTCTATACCGACTGCGCATCGTCGGCTAGTCGAGTAAACACGATCAGTTCATTACGTTGTCTTGACCGGTCGCATAGATTTCTACCGCGCGTAATACGAAATTGCTTCAATCCTATCTGGGAATCATGATGATTTTCGTGAAAAAGGAGTTTTTTTTGTTGATCCAAATTTTTTAAATTCATTTTTTGGTGTCCCTTGCATTTCGGATTAGCGAAGGTTTACTGTAATTGTTTTTCATTGTCATTCAAGGCCTCTACTATTTTTATTCAGGTAGGTTATAGACCATTTATAGGCCTATCATGGCACAAGATCTTGCTTTCTATTATTTTATTTTCATTTAGGCGTACTTATTTGAGTTATTTCTCAAAATTTAATTGATTGAAAAATCAGTAGGCCTAGTACGTAATTATATTATTGTTCATCTAGATCGACCAGTTATTACGTTTCTTGTCTACCGAATAAAGGCCTACATGATTTGTACGAATATTCAATTGATTTATATGAAGACCTATTGAAATACACTTCCTCAGGTTGTATTTTCGGCGCTGGATTCCGCGAAAAAGAAACGAAACATATTCGGTTCCAATCTGGAACAAGATCGAGCAATTTGTTTTTGTGATATTTCTCTCACACTTATATTTGATATATTTTATAAACTGAAATTGAAAAAATGGATGAATTATATTCAATGTAAACCGTCCATGGTAAGATATTATTAGGAAATTGTATCATAATTAGCATTAAATATTGTCTGATTGAATAACGTGCCTTTGCCAGGTACGAGTTTGTATGTTTATTATATACACACACATATATATATATATATATATATATATATATATATATATATATATATATATATATATATATATATATATATATATATATATATATATATATATATATATATATATATATATATATATATATATATATATATATATATATATATATATATATATATATATATATATATATATATATATATATATATATATATATATATATATATATATATATATATATATATATATATATATATATATATATATATATATATATATATATATATATATATATATATATATATATATATATATAAATATATATATGTGTGTATATGTTGTAAGTTTTTTGTAAGATAGTATCGTTGTACGTGTACAAACAGAAACGATTGTTGACCGACTGAAACGTTTTGCGAGTGATTGGCCTGTTACGATAAATAACTATTCTATAAATAATAATTCGATATTTGGGTGCCTATGGTACTTCTATTTTACCACTTTTGCTTTTATGGAGACTGGAGCATTTTTAGCTGATAATATGGTACGCCGGAGATAAGGTCTCGTTCCTAGTTGTACTAGCACCTGTTGGGGACATGTCGAATCGTTGTGACGTGGAGCCATTTTGTGATCCTCGAGTGTAATTTCCTAGTGAAATAATGTAAATATCATGGTGTAGATTTTTTTAAACTCGAAATTGACTTGGAAATGCTGATTAAATATTTTTGTACTCTCAAATTTTGATAGCAATATTATTTTTTGTTCAATTATTCAAAACTAACATCAAACCAAATTTCATCCTCATACAAAGATTCCATCATTATATATTTAAATTAGTTCTACGTAGAATTAGTAAATTGGTGATTTCTATCTAAAATGTACAATACCATTTCAATATCAAAGTTGGAACTGCATTGCCGAACAGTGAGCCTAAGTATTACTAAATAGTTTTTTTACTAATGCCGTAGTGATAGCTGTCGTGTAAGAAGTGCTCTCTAAAGAATTCAATTGCATATGCGTCGTGTATTTGCGATTAGAACGTTGTAAATATTGTCATGAGAGACTCGTCAGTTTTGATGATATTCCGAGTCTCGGCGTGGATTCGGCTTGTCTCAAAACGGGTGCTGTCATCTTGGAACGAGGCGGTGAAGTGAAATACTGTGTGAACGAATGTTTTATTATGCACACTGCACTTTGGATTAGAATGCAATATTACATTTAAAATGTGTCTCATAGCAGATATTGCAATAGCCTATTAGATTTGTTCTGAAAATAAACTAAGGTCAGAGATATAAGTCGTTTTTTATTTAATTATAAATATATGTATAACATTTGTAATTTATCCTTCCACATCCTTTCAAACCTTTTTCTATTGTCGATTTTATTTTGGCACATATCAAGCATTCTCTCTAGGCCGATTTATTCATATTTCAATTGAGTAATATAAGAACTGTATTGTGATTTAATTTCTTTATTATTTACTACGATCTTGACACAACATCATTGTTCCCTAACTAAGGCTAAGAATGCAAGGTAGGATTGTTTTGATGGGGTACCAACCCAAGGGCAATCTTACCACCCTGAAAAATAATATAAAGTATTGTATTAGAACAATATTTTAATGAAATAAGTGAATGCATTATTTTTGCTATGTGTCGTAATTTATTATCAACACCTATGCCTGCCAATTATTGGTATATGCCCACTTTTAGTCGGAACAGATGGACGTGTTATAATGGACCTACGCTAGAATTTGTCTCGAGGTCTGAATCTTGGTATATCTTGAATATTTAATTGAATGCGCATAGTGAAGTCTTCCATTGCACTAAGCGGAAAAATCGGGCATCGTTGTTTTTTTTGTATAATACGGACCAGATAAAGTAACCTATCGACTTGAAATATTTTCTGGACATTGGTGTCACACCAGAATAGATCACATTTTTTTAGAGGATTCGATTGGACGCTTACGTTGAAAAAAAGGAAATTGAGTCCACTTTAAGCGTAGTTCTTCGAAAGAATGTGCCATTTCAGAGCCACATCGACGTGGAAGCGCCGCAGCAGTCCAAACAACCGCGCTACCTCCACCAGTATATCTTTCGTTTTACGGTTTCTGTATTTTTTAAATTAATATATTGGGTTCAACAACGCACTCTAGTGATAATTAATATCTATTGGCGTCAGATTATTGATATGAAATGAAGGTTTTGAGGGTGATTGGCTATCGGCCAGCTCGCAGCACGCACACAGTGGTCTGCGTATATAGTACGTATGTCCTGCAGACGTAGATGAAGGGAATGAGGTAGGTGGATGGGCAGAGAAAAGATTATTTTGTTCTTCCATACGAGTGAAAATGCAATTATATAGGCTACCGTACTACTGTTTCTAAAGCCCACTATCCTTCCCATTACTTGAGAAACCTTCATCCCATCATCTCATTATATATTTTATACATTTATTCAATGCCAATAGATCTTAGTAAACATTATTAGGTGCATCATCAAAGATAATAATAATAATGGTAATAATATTTATTCACAGTATACATAATTACATGTTATGTTTCGTCATTCCATTCAGCTATTTCAACCTTGAATAAAAATCTGTAATGTGATAAAATTCTTTTTCTATGAGATAGCCTCTTATTTTGGATTTAAAAGTATGTATGTTATTGATCATTCGTAATTCCTTGGGTAGGCTATTGAAAAATGTAACACCATTGTGATTGAGTCCAGTTTCTTGAAGAACAGTACGGTGATAATTAGTATAAGGGTCATTTTTCCACAAGTGTTATGCGTGTGACTAATCTCTTTCTCAAATAAATAAAAGTTGGATTTTACAAAAGTTACAAGTTCTAAGAAGTAAATGCTTGTTAGAGTCAGTGCTTGTTGTTGTTATATTAAAATCCTTGAGTACACCTCTACAACTTTCATATCTTTTTCTGCTTGGCATAATTCTGAGTGTGTATTTTTGTAGTTTGAATAGTTTGTCCACATCCTTCTTAGCAGCGCCTCCCCAAAAAACAATTCCATAACGTAAAATGGACTCAAACAAAGGTGGCAATATATATTGTACAACCTCAATATGATATGATACATAAGATATTGTGAACTTCAATGCGTTTTGAATGAAACTGATGTAATTGTTGTCATTACTTCAAACCATTTTTTTTTGTATTGTATTGTATTATTTATTCTCCATTAGATTCGGTACATGGTACAAATATAGGATTCATGACATAATGTAAATTTGGTAATTAGCGCCCGCTTGGTGCCCTAATTTACCTAAAGTGTATGTTTTGAGTGGAACTGGAATATGAATTTCATCTCTTAGATATGTACATTGTAAGTAAAACCAGGTCTTGAAAAAAGATGAAACCCATATTCTGGATTTCAATTTACCGCGTTTATATAAATCGCGTTTATTTATGTCTTTGAGGTAGTACAAATAATTATTTCAACAGAGTATTTACTATTTATTATATAGATTCAATATAATTAATTGATGATCTTCATTGTCATTTGATCTACATCGTACACTACACAGTAAAAGATACATGGCACTAATATGCATCTTGTGTATTTAGTATTTACGCAATTGCAAGAGTTTGAATAATAATATAATTAAATAATACTTCATTAACAAAATTCAAAATATTAACAATTATTGTCAATACTGTTCAGTGAAACTTTAATTATTATTTAACTCTTGCAAATGCACATAAATGCGCGGTGGCAAGTTCCCTAAGTACCCCTATCCCACCATCTCCTTAACCCTCTGACGGAATAACTTTAACCTGATGTCATCCCCTTCAAAAACATTTCTACTAAGCCCATTCCAGTCCCTACCTGTCCTATTTAAGAAAGAGAATTTACCGACATCTAATGTAGCCCCCTTTATGACTACCGCTCTATCATGACCCCGCCTACCTCCATACCCTGACTTATTTCTTTTTATCAACTCATGCAGCTCCCCCCACCCCCCCTCTCCCTCCATTACCCTGAAGAAATTACATAAACGATCCTCCTTCCTCCGTATTTCCAATTTCTGCCACCCCAGGTCTCTCATCATCTCAGTTGGACTCTCCAACATTCTTACCCTCTCCCCCCTTTCATTCTCATCCCATTTCCACCTCCTAACCCTACCTGTAACCCTTCTCACAGCAATCCTTTGAACCCTTTCCACATCCCTTATCTCACCTAATCTATAAGGATCCCAAACTGAACTAGCATATTCTACCATGGGACGCACTAACGAGAAATATGCTTTTTCCTTAATCTCCATACCTGCCCCCCTAAGTTGCCTCATTACAAAGTTTAGTGCATTTATACTCTTTTTTACTATTCTCTCAATCTGACTCCCCCACCCTAGACGCCTATCAAATACCACCCCCAAATACTTGTAGTTTTCCACCAACTCCAGCGTCTTCCCTCCTACCTCATATACTACATCTGTCCTTATGTTTCTCTTACCGAATGTGACTAACTTGCACTTTCCTGTATTCAACCTCATCTTATTTGACTGAACCCAACGATTAATTGCCGCTAAATCTACCTGAAGAGCTACTACATCCTCCTCTGTAATGATTTCCCTATATAACACACAATCATCTGCAAATAACCTTATTTTCGAATCAACAACACTAGTCAGATCATCTATATATAAATCAAACAATAAGGGACCCAACACACTACCCTGTGGAACTCCTGACGTAACCTTAGTCTCACTTGAAACCTCTGAACCCACCCGAACTCTTTGCACTCTATCCTGAAGAAAGTTTCCAATCCAATTAACCAACCCAGCATTCCCAACGGACATTTTTAACTTCCCTAATAATATATTGTGATCTACCTTATCAAAAGCCTTCTCGAAATCTAAAAACACTGCATCAACACGTCCCCCCCTATCAACTAATATTGATACTAAATATAATGAACAATATTGTACGATAATGGTAATATAATAATAGTGTTATAGAGAGTAATAATAATTGTGTAACCACAATGGATTATTTGTGTTTTGAAAAATATGTGATATCATATAGAAATTCTAATAAAAATCTGCAATGTGTATGATCTTCTATTTGTCCTGTTTATAACGTGTCATCCAAATTCCTTTTCCTTCACATTATTTTTTTAACACACATTCAAAGAACTTACAATCAAAATAATTATAAAATAGAATTAATCAAGCTGTAGAAATATATCATGAAATGAATGGTAACAACAATTCACTGTGTAATTCCATGAGAGATCCTGCATTAGAGAGAGAGAGAGACAGAGAGATTTCTTCAACTTCCTACATCCTGATGGTTGCCTGATATGCAAGTAGGATTTTCGTTCAGGGGACGTCCATAAATTACGTCACAGGTTAGTTGGGGAGGGGGGTTGTCAAGATTTGTGACAAGGTGTTACAAAGGGGGAGGCAACTGTGTGACGTACCATTTTTTTGTTCTATGTATTTGGCGCCATTCTTATAGATTTTTATATTTATACCCACCCTGCAAACAGCAGATCCATTTCAAATAATTATCAAGTTTGACTACTCAAAAAGCAAACAAAGAAATGATATGAATATTTTGATTTGATTACTCTATTGTACCTTTGCCGCCTATTAATTTCCTTTTTTTTATTTGTTAAAGGGGGGGTATGAGAATTTGTGACGTATTTAAAGGGGGGTGGGTAAAAGGTTTTGTGACCAACTGTGACATGGGAGGGAGGGGAGTTCAAAGTGGCCTAAAAAAGTGTGGCATAATTTATGGACGTCCCCTCAGTTGAAATAAGCTGTCTGTATGTCAATGGTAGGGCCTGTAGCTATAACCTCTTAGTTAGACCTTATGTTTGCCATCTAACCAAACTGAATTTTCGATCAATTTACTGCTTACCTGCAAGGAGCAAGGCTATAACCTTCGGCTATAACCTCCTCGGCAAGATGTTTGCCGTGTACCATAGTTTGATTTCTTGTCAATTTACACGTTCCCTGCAAGGTCTTATAGCTAACCTCCTAGAAATCATGTTTGCCGCCTACCCAAACTGAATTTTCGATCAATTTACAGCTTGCTTGCAAAGAGTATAAAGGCTTGCTATAACCTCCTGCTATATGATGTTTGCCCTGTACCCTGGTTCGTATCTTGGTGAATGTACACGTTTCTAATTGAACACAAATCCAACTCGGGTGTCAGGCAAACATCAGGATGTAGGAAGTTAAAGAAATCTCTGTCTCTCTCTAATGCATGATCCCTCATAGAATTACACAGTGAATTGTTGTTATCATTCATTTTCTCTGTCTGTTCGATATAAACTGAGATTTTCGCGATATACTTTTAGCCTGATTCATGCTTTTTTATAATTATTTTAAGAATGTGAAGGAAACAGAATTAGGATTACACAATAAACAAGACAAGTAAAAGAACAAATACACATTGCAGGGTTTTATTAGCATTTCTAGTATCATCTTTTTACAAAACTCAAACATACAGGAAACACTGTTGAATACAACATGAACATCAATCAGGCATGGACTCCGGTTAAATTCATCCAAATCTATGGCTTTGCACTTTGGTACAGCAAATAATGTTGAATTTGCTGAATTCAAGAATTATAGATGGAGGTAAAGTGTTGATTAAACCAGTAGTAGATGAAGTGAAAAACCTGGGATCAAATATTGTAAGTAAACTTAGCTTCAAAAAACACGTCTCAACATTGATCCAGTCAACTCAATCAATCAGAACAACTCTACTATTCAACAACATACTGACACAAAAACTCAAATTATTAATAACCAAAGCACTCGGAATAATAATAATAATAGTTTTCTTATTTTGATTGATTGACAAGTAATATAAGAGTCAGGTAACATACATCATAGAATAGATAACATACACATATCCATAACAATAATTGAAAAGAATAATTGAAAAGGAAACAATACAAATTATTTATAAAAGTTATTGTAATCTAAAAACTTTAGATTATTTGTAATCTAAAGTGAAAACATTTATTACATACTTGAGTGGTTCGTTAAACGTAGTTTAACAATATTCTCTTCTTTGACTAGTTTGAGGCTTTTGGGAAGGTGCCTCTGTACTTATGAGACTTTTATCTGAGCATTCAAGACTTATGAAACCATTACACCCCTATTATTCTTGTTCCATATTTGTGAACTGAGCTGACATTTGTTGATAGATATTCATGTTCCACAACGAATGAAATGATATATTATATATGTATAAACCTGGTATGGTTATCAAGTTACTAAGAAACTGTGTGACTAAGAGCCAAGAAACAAACTTGTGTAGGCCAAATTTCAACAGATTTTGAATTTTCGTTCGACCTGTGGAGCACGAAAAAAAAGCATTTTTTCTTCGAGCATGGTGATGAGTCTTTGCTTTGCTCATCCAAAAATGAAAATGAATGAAAATTTAAAAGGAGGTCTTGCTTCTATTCAGGGGCTATATGGTGTGTTCAATTTATAAAAAAAATAATGTGAAACTGTTAGCACTTGGGTATTAAAAAGAGCCTACGTATTAATAAAATGTGTAACTGATTGATTGTCACTTCAATTTTTTTTCTGTAATAAATGTTATTGAATTAGATTTGCTTGTAAAGTAGAATAGTTTTGTCAATTTGCAATGTTTTTCATTTTATCATCAAATCAATTTGAGATTTTTCTCGTTTTTATAGTAATAATACAAATTCTTTATTATTGCGGCGTAGCTAAAAAGCTTTCGTTGAGCTGCCGAACCTTCAATCTTCTCTTACGCTCAGCCGCTATTCAACAACTTTCATCAAAATAAGGAAGACATCTTTTCCATATTCTCATAAAAATATAATTGGATTAACTTTTTCAATGGCTTTACCCAAAGACATTAGCATATATACCTGCTTTACCAATGCCCCCTGGATGGACTACGCAAGCTTCAGTGCTTCGGAGGGACTTCCAGGGGACTTCAATCTTACCCATTTTTCGATTAAACATTCAGTCAACTAGTCGACCTTGGCTGTCTCTCCTCAGTCTCCTCAGCTACCTAGATTCAATGCAATTTTTTCACTAATTTATTGTCACATGTAAGAACTTGTGGAAATAAGGATTCAAAATATTATTTCTAAATATTTGAAAATGGAATGCCTTTCAGTGGTGAGTTTCATAATCAATGATTTCTACAGAAGTCCGTCTTGGATCTATATGTACCGTTTATTTACATTCTTTTCGGATACGTTTCGTGGGCCAGGCATCGTACACGCATTACCGGCATTGATAGTATTAGTGGCTGTCGGATCTAGGTACGCACAATCGGAGTGGGTCAACGAAATTAGAAACAACGCTAGGAGAAAGATGCATTTCATTACGTACGTCTTGTCCCATGTAAGTACGCCTTTGTTCATTGGTACATTCAGAGATGATAAGCAAAATAGATTTTCTAATTTCTTTCCTATGGTGTAATAAACTTTGCATTAGGGTCAGTCTTTTTTATAGAAAATATATAGAATTTTCATAAGCCAAGTCAAGTATAAAAAGTAAACAAAGTGTCAATGCCATATAAGTATACCTAGGCAGATATTATAAATAATGGTTTATATAATGATTTTGTGCTAATTTCAGTGTTTTAAATTATTAAAGAATTATACACATTTTTTTCAGTTCACTGTAGGCCTACAGTATATCAGTTATATTTGTAGCGTACGAAAGAGAAGACATTTTAGAGAAAAGAGTAACTATATGGGAAGATGTGGAAGAGGAAAGATTGGGGGAAGAACGGGAAGCATGGCGAATATCAGTAGAGATGGAAGAAGGAAGTGAAGAAGAGGATAAAGACGAGGAAGATGATTCGACGGGATTTGCCGGCCGGAATTATTTGAGAAGCCCCACATAATGGTGTGCAATACAGCCCGGCCTGACTTGTTGAAACTGGGCAATCAATATTCATTATTGAAAACATTGATTTGTCCTAAGAATTGATGGTTTAAAATATTAATATCGATTGTTATGATTGATAGCTATGAATAAAGCAATTCATAAAAAGAAAAACTACTCAGTGGGGCTACTTTGAAAATACAAGATACTGTACATCAGAAGTGTGTAGACGATTTTGAGTACATTGAAGTAATGTTTGAATAAATGAATATATTTTTGATAGCAGTGTCAGATCTACCAGAATTGACATGAAGAAGAATTGAAGAATTGAAAAGAATTGAATGCATCTTTCGAGAACACCATGAACTACAAGCATTTTCGATCGCCCTTTAGTTTGTCACAGTATCAAATGGAATGATAACGAACAGAGCTTAAGCCTACCTCTTGAGCGTAGCAGATCGCATCAACTACGCTGCTAATTGATCAACTGTTGTTACTATGAATAGCAGTGGGCACTGCGCATTAATCTCGATTTGATAATAAAATAAAATTGCTTAAGCAGACATACTTTAGATGATGTTCGATCCAGTAGTATATAGGTCATATGAAAAGTGGATTATCTGTGAGGAATGGTGTTGCAAAGGTTGTACCGTAGCTAATTGGATGTAATGCTTCCACATTGTCAATATACCTTATTTCATGTTTTTGTATCGTCCATGCTTGTATTTCAGGTATTTGTGTTGTCCGTACTCATCAACCTAATGCTGGTAGTTTCGTTAGCAGTTCAAAACTTCATTTATTGCTGCGTGAGTTCTTACTGTTTCAAGGTAAAGCCATCATTCTTTACTGTGAAATAAAATTATTATTATTAAAATTAAATCAATACAGATAAGGAATTAATAGTATTTTGAAAGGACAAGCCCCTCTCAAAATATATCAAATCCGAGGGCTGACCTTCCACATAAAAATATCAAGAGAGTTTATCAAATTTTTTACGATAATCAATTATTTTATTACTACCCTGTAAAAATATTCACTTATTTGATTAATAAAAAAAAAATGTAACAAACAACAAATAAATGGATGATCATCATTTGTAACAAATTACAATTACGTGAAAATCATTTATAAAAAAATTAGTGCCACATCAATACCAAGCCTCAACCATTCACGTTGGAAGCACAGTGCAAACTTTAGTACGTTTCAAAACGTTGATAAAAATGATGAATAATCAGATGAATGATAATCGTTAATCGATCAAATGTCTGACAATCGACAGCAACCCTCCTAACATGCGTGATTTTGTTCCAGAGTGACCGCGTAACGCGCAAGGTGCCCAGCCAGCTGTGGGAGAAGCCGTCGGGGCAAGGATGCTGGTTCGGTTCCAATGCCATGGGTTTTCTAATCTCATTGTCTTTGGCATTGGTAGTCTGTTCCATGGTTCTGTGGCACGTTCTTGTAGAAAGGTAAGCCACATTATTGCTCAATTTCTTGACATGTCTTGCAAAACAATACAATAGTTTTTCATTGCTTAGTTATGAATGATGTGCTGGTATATTAATATTTCTATACAAAATATATAAATCAATATTTATATCAATAGTAGGTTTTTTCATGTTGATAACTTTGTATCATCTACTCTTTGTATTTACATTCCTTACTACGTACCACTTAAATAGTATCCCATATTATGTATTTCACGTTGTGTTCCAATAATGTTGAATAAATATCTATTTTAGGTGCATCCATGAAAAAAGTAGTTCATCTACCAAAATAACAAACACAAATATGGCAGTTTTCTACGTTTATTTATGAAATTATTTCCAGCTATCAAAACCGAACACAGCTGATGTCAGATTTTGAAGCTTGGCGCTGCAGCGTGGGGAGTAAGATTCGCCAAATGAAAGTCGCCGAGTTGGTTCCGAATATCATCATTCGAAGGTTCATTCGCCAACAGCTCGCAAACGACGGCTTCCATCTGTGTGATTACGAGAACAACTAGCACGACGCGCAATGAAACAAATTTCAGTCTACGATCAATTTACATCAAGTTTTTGTTTTTTGAGACATTGATGTGTGTGTGAATTAAGTTTTTCCTAATGATATATAATTAATAATTCAGTGATCTTTTCTACTGTATGCCAGGTATGATGAATATAATTTCTTCTACTTGATTGATCTTTCCTAAATCCACTTGTTGCAAGACACAACAATGCATGCATGAAATATTTTCAACATTTTAAATGAATGAATGAATGTTTGAGTTTCAAGGCACGTCCCATTGTTAAATGTTCATTCATTTTATTGCTGCTTAACGACCTCTACGAGCTGAGCTGTGTAGATGAGCCAATGCTCGCCAACAGCTAGGTTAAACGGGATAAGAATGAGCAGGTGATTATGAAACGATGAAGTGATGATAGGTGGAAAGACGTTTACAAAAACCCACGCCCAACCTGACTTAAATTTCTACCGCAGCAAGCGATAGTTGACTGAGCCATGGGGAGGCTTCATCTCTTATGATCCTCACCGATCAGTAACTAAACATCAATGGATTAATTTATTTCTTATTTTCAATGAAAATTAACTGCTTGAGAAGATATTAAATGAATACCCCACTTCAACATGAACGGCTAGGTTTTGCATGAAATTGCATACCAAGTCATGATACGCCATGAGGATGAGTGCCGCCCTGGCTAATCTTATGGTCTGTGACCGTCTCAAGAGAACCTCTTTAAACAAATCAACAGGTTTTTAATGATTCACCCATTTTCAATGACATAGTAATTATTTTCAAACTGTTTTGGCTGAAATCTCTTGCAAACATAATTCGTTTTACCGTACTTTTTATTGGGTTTCAACGACGCACTGTATTGATGACCAAGATCTATTACTTTGGGTGAATGATTAATGAGATGATGGGATCATGAGATGAAGGTTTTTATGGGTAATGGGAAGGATAGTGGGGAGGAAGCGGTCGTGGCCTATATTGTGGGAACCATCCCAGCATTAGCCTAGTCTACAGAGGCAAACCACGAAAAATGGACGGTGGCGGGGATCAAACTGGGTCCAATAGGCCCACTGCCTCCCAGGTCACATGAAGCAAGTGCGTCAACCACCACGCTGCATCTACCGGTAATTCGTTTTTCATAGATTGAAACTAAATCTGAAATGCCTATTGATGTTGCAATGCTTTTGTAATCAATCTGCATTTATGTATTTTGTATTTATATTAGGTCTAATGATGCACTGTAATGAATCTCATAATGATTAATGAGATGATGGGTTGATGTGATGAAAGTTTTGTAGGTAGTGGGAAGGAACCATGACCTATATTTTGGGAACCATTCTGGCAAGAGCCTCGACTGCAGAGAAAAACCACGCATAACGCCTAAAAAGATGGATGGTGGCAGGGATTGAACCAGACCCTATGTCCCTCACCACCCAGATCGCACGAAGCAAGCGCTCTAGCAACCGAGATGCATGTGCCCGTTACATTCATAGACGAGTATAGTGAAGACTTACATTTCATACCCAAGAGAATTGGTGTACATTTCTAGTTTGTACGAAGCAAACAGCTAAACAAAGTAACCCATTGGCTCTCAACTTTCTGAACATTGGTGTCATATCAGAGTAAATCCTTATTTTTTCTCAACAAAATTGAATGCTTACATTACAAAATTATGAAAACGCCAATGAGAATAACCAAGGGGGAAATATTGAAAATTCTTCCCTTCTGTCTCTCCCCATCTCTATTCATTCTTCTCTGAGATTCAAGTACAATGAAAGGCATATGGCAAATTATAGAAAACTTGAAGAAATTCAATAATGTTTATTGTACTGTACCATCAAAGGTGTACAACTGACATAATAGATATAAGATTTGAGAGGTAATTTAAAACGTGTGTTGAATGGATAGGTCTAATCTATTAATGATAACATACTTGTATCCACGAAAGAAGGCCTGCACCACGCGTGTGCTAGTGGTGAGGGTTATGTAGACTTTCGTTCAAAACCTTCTACTTTCCTGCATACAAGTATATACATCTGTGATAACTTTTGACATCTCAAGTGTCTTACTCCTCCCCCTCTCAAAGCTTGACATAATTCTCTTACTGCCTTTCGGTTATAAAAGGTATATTAAAATCGTAAAATCCTCCAACTTTTCAATTGTTTCAACTTCTAGTTTTATTTACTTGACAACAATATGAAAATATAAAGATTGTATAAAAGTAGAGCTAATAAAATACAAGTAGGCCTATACATGGAATACATTCCGAGTGATCACAAGTGATAACATCGATTAATCGAGAATCGATTCGGAATTGATTCTAATGTAAAACGATTCTCAAATAAAAAACCAATTTTTTCCATTTTTTTTTCGAGTCGGTGCTGTACTTCTTCACGTCGCAATACGTGCTCATTCCGTTGTCTATATTATTTTGTATTGTTGAGATTTTACTATCTGGACACAAGCTATCCTTTCGATCACATCCGACAGCCGAACGTTGACGGAAATACCCGAATGATACAGTACAGTTCAAAGAAGTCTCTAGCAGCTATTTTTCGTGTAAAACGCAGCGGGAAGGTTGAAAAAAAGTTTAGAAACACACAATTTTTTTTGAGGGTGAAATTTCTCTCTCTCACTCTTTCTTTTTCATAAAATCGATTTTTAATCGATTCTGGAGCTTAGAGAATCGATTCCCGATTTTGAAAATCGATGTCATCACTAGTACATACACTAAATTGTACCGAAGGCATCTGCTCACATTTCAATTAACAATCTGAAACGGGAAATTTGTATAAAAATAGAGCAAATGCCGTAAAATAGTTAATACATGGAATAAATCCAGAGTGAATAGTAAAACAATCAACATTACCTTTACAGCTCTACTTATTATAAGCTCAACTTCAAGCACATTGCCTTATCAAGACGGACAGTTACGCCTCTGTACATTCAATTGTGCTAAAGGCGTCTGCTCGTATTTGAACTACGTATATGTAACAAGAAAATTTCACAAAAATAAAGCAAATACCGGTACCGCAATATAGAGCCAATACACGGAATATATTCTGAGTTGATAATGAAACAGTCAATATTATCTTCGACTTTACTATATGTCATAGTTGAAAATTTGAAAACATGGTATACAGTAGTTAAGTAGCCAATTTGGTGTCTGGTTCAATTTGAATAACGTGTGACAGGAAAACTGTACAAAAATAGAGCTAATAAAATGTAAATACAGTAAACTCTCGTTAATTCGAATTTCCAGGGACCCCAAAAATCAAAATTCGAACTATAAAAAAAAAGTTTTTCATTTGTATAGTACAGTAGTATAGTGTGAACGTGAAGTTTGGTTGAAACCATGTGCGCCTCCTCGCACGTGGTTTTTTCTCTCCCACTTCCCCCTTGCCCCAGGAAGCCAACTTTGACAGCCATGCTGTTATCTTCAAGTCGTGTTTTCTCAGCAATTTTTACAACACAACAAAGAGTCCTATTATTACTATATATTATCATGTCATTCATTAGGAAACACTCATCACAGTTCACAGTGTTGAAAGAGTCAAATTACCAAACTGAATGTTAGGGTTAAAAAGTAAAAAGCGAGGCAATAAATATAAATATTAGGGCCTAAAATGAAATTAATTAATTATTCTCTCTACATGCACTAGCTGGCTGATTCATCTACCGTATTGTTGTTTCGTATTTGTTCTATTCGAATTTTAGCAAAAATTACGAATAAAAGTTGTCACAATTAATATTTTATAACGTGAAATCCTTTGTCGTCCAGTATCCTATATATTACCGCTCGGGTGTCTCGACCAGCCAGATGTCCATGTCTATGACCCTGAAGAGACCCTCCGCCTCACCCCCCATCATGCTAGCATGCGCTGCACATGTGACGTATCTCTATAGCTTGCCGGGACGCGCCCGACCACTAATGTTTGAGGACGACAAAAATATTTCACGTAATAAAATATCCAATTGTGACGACTTTTATTTGTAATTTTTGCTGAAATTCGAATTGAACAAACACGAAATAATAAAAATTCAAATCATTACAATGAATTACCATTGATATCCCTATACCAGCGGCCGGGGTCATTTCTCTGGTTCGAATGAGCGCGGAATTCGAATTAACCGAGTTCGAATTATCGAGGGATTACTGTAGTCTACTTGGAATCAATTCTGAATGGATTGATGGAAAAATTGACCAATCAATATTAAATACAATTTGAATACATGGGCCCTTACTGCAGCAACCAATTCAATTACCTAAATTAACTATAATAGTAACAGTACATAATAGAACATAGTAGTAACATACTTGTTTCATTACATGAATATATATGAGATTTTTAATTCACTTTGGAACCATGGTGCATACTTCCGCCAACACGCTGGCAATGCTCGCGTCTCGTTTCACCTTATATAATTTGTACTGCTCAGCAATCCATTGACATTCTTCTTTCAGCTTTCTCAGCCTGTAATCATACATTACATGCAAACACATCAGTGGTAATGTCTAGAACAATAAGGCCTGCAAGCAAGAATTAAAACTGCAAAGACTAAGGAATATGCTTTACGCCACAGCCAAGTTGCATCTTGCCAGAGAGTGGGGGGAGAGGGGGGGGGGGGTTGTAATTGGTTGGTTCGATCCACTGTCGACTTGTGTATTGCTGTTTGTGCACTAATTCAATGTGATTTCAAGTTTTGAAATTTGGCACTTGCTTAAATTATTTATTTATGTTATTTTGTTTATTTATTTTCATCCAATTAGGAATAACAATACTGTATCTCACATAATACATATTACATAGTAAAAGTAAGGGGAAAATCCAATTCATATGGATAGTCAGATAAGAAAATTGAAACAGTCAGAGTTAAAGTACCATACAGTAATAAAAGTCAGAGTTAAAATACCGTAGTAATAAAAGGTGTAGCTCATTTATAAATAACATTTAACCAAACATACATCACAAAAAGATTGAATATATCACTAACAAATATTGAAATGAGTAAACAATGTAACAACTGTTATAAATGAATATTAATAATAATAATCTCTCTTTAGTAATCTACATTGAGCAATATATGAAAAAGTAAATCTACCAACATTTATGGCAGCATCCGACAGAAAACTCAGTTGTATTATAAAATTATTTTTTAACTAAGAATCGTTTGAGAATAATTTTAAAGGATGTTAAATTTGTTATAGTTTTTATACAAAAAGGTAAAGCATTGTAGACTACTATACCATTATATGTCGCCTAATATTCAATAGCGGTACATAGTTAGGGGTTTGATTAGGTTAGCTAAAGCTTGGATTATAGCTACAGTGAAACCTCTAGCTTTCGTTTCTGAGGGACAAGAAAAAATGAACTATTCACGCAGGAAAATTCAACACTGTATTTAAACTTAAAGTAAGCTGAATAAAGTAGGCTATAAACTATAAAGTAGAACAAAATGAATGGTAGAGGCGGGCAAACGATGGATCTGGGAACGATGTTTTACTGTACATATATATGGATATGCAACGTTTGCTCATTCCTAATGTACTCTCCAGAGCTAAGAAACATGAGGATCACTTGTTGGATTCTTGAGTTTTCCATGGTGATTGAAGTTGACATTTTATTATGAATCGGGTTATTGTCATCTTCAACGTTTGTTTTGCCTGATAGACTACCCTGTACATTGCTTTTTTCGATTTCTAATTTGTGCAAGATATATATTCTACAGAAAATACTTCAATGCAGACAGACGAAATGCTACGCACAAATATTATGTGAGAATATATTTTTGTTTTTCTGTTTTTACGCATGAAAAAATGATGAAGTGCCGGTATATGATCGAAATTAAACGTTAGGCGCATAGTTCAATACAGAAAAAAAACTAGTGTAATTGGTACCGTTACCAAACATTTTCAGATTCAAGTGTACGACTGCTGATATTTCGTTTTTCATTGTTGTCTGTATAATTATAATTCATTTTGGTTGGGAATATAAAAATTTGTTCAAATTTAATTACGTTAAAATCCATGTCAAAAAAGAAATCTGACGAAGTACATCTGCTGAAATCAATTAGGAAGTAACCGTGGGAACGATTCAGTTCAACTAGAACATCTACTCACTTTTACACTAGAAGCCTACGAAGGCAAGCACTGATGCCGTTGACTCTAACGATCAAAGTTTTTCAATTATCAAATTGATTGTTCAATTGAGTTACTGCAGACTAAAGCTAGGTTTATGCTGATTAACAGAATTTGACAAAAAATTTCAAAGTGAAGAACTTGAAGCGTGATCGACTACGCAAGCGATCGAGTGCACTCGAACACCTACTTACTTTGGCGTTGCAAGACGACCTCGCTGTCGATGCGCCTTAAAACCATAATATTTATTTATTTACGAAGAATACAAGCTTCCACGCCATTAATTCCCGTGACCACTGGTTTTAAAATACCGTATGAATTTTGTTCATTTTGTTTCATAAATAATAAACTAGATTCATGTCACTAAAGAATTCTGCCAAGATAAAATACAAGTACCGGTACTGAATTTGAAGCGTGTTCGACCAAGCAAAGGGTCGAGTTCGTCAACGAATTTGTGCCTGCTTTCAAAGCGAAAATATTTACTCACTCTTCCTTTTTTTCTTGTAGTTTCGCTTTATCTTCTTCTATGTTTGGCATCGATTGGACCTTCTCCATGATTTTTGCCTGTAACGTGGCCAGTTCCTTCTTCTTCTTCAGCTCCTCACCGTGGGCAGTCTTCTTGCATTGTTCGATCTCGGCAATCAAACTCTCCTTCTTTTCGAGACGTTCTCGAATCTTGGCGCACAAACTCTCGTGGTCCATTTCTACACGTTTGATCAAGTTCTCTAGTTGACTCGACTGTTTCTTCTTATCCTGAAACAAACCACAGTGTTTAACAAGATCCTCGGCTAGAAATAAGTTATTAAGAAAGGTTTGGGCACAACTTTCATCGCACTAGTGAACAGTGGTAATGATCAATTGATTAACGACCCTATAAACAGCTTGGTTATTTGAGGGTACAAATGAGCAGGTGATGGTGAAATCTAGGGGTGTGCGAATCCATGTTTTTTTTATTTCGAACCGAATCCGAACCGAATCTTCATCAAAATTACCGAATCCGAACCTTTTTAACATGCATTGTGAAGCGTAATAATGGGATAAACGGCACTGCTGATCAAGTTACACTTGATCCAGGAAGTGAAAATCTCATCTCAGCATTTTCTTAATCATAACTCATTCTCATAACCCCTGCATGAAACATTTTATGCAGCACAAGTCTAACCATTACAGCAATTGTTCTTGAGAAGGAAGAATGCAATATTGCCACATTTTTGGCGCCAAGATTCAAAATTTTCGAATCTTTTATATTAGACCGAATTCGAATCTGAAAGTGGATTCGATTTGAAAAACATGGATTCACACACCCCTAGTGAAATCACAAAGTGATGATAAGCAAAAGGATGTTCACAACGACCCATGCCCAACAGTGACTTCAGTTTCTAGTGTTGCCCAAGCTGCCTGAGCTACGAAGGGTGGCATATATGTAGGCCTGTATATACAGTGAAACCTCTGTTCATCATTCATCAAAGGGACAAGGAAGAATAAACCATCCATGCAAGAAAAACATTGGTTATTTGACATTCAAAAGCGCATTCTGTTGTTCCTTTTCGTACCGAATATAGCAGCAGGGTGGGACAAATTAATGATGAAAAGCGGGAAAACGACGAATCCGGGAACAACGTATCGAGGTTAAACTGTATCAGATTTTACCTGGAGAGACGACTTGCTGGAAGCAAACACCTGAAGGAGATTATCTCGCGTTTCGTTCCACGACGCCATGATGTCCGGGCGGTTGAAGTTCGTGTCGTACTGGAGACTCCTCGTGGCGGGCCCGAACGAGCCAGCGAGGATGGCGGCGTTGTACTCGGTGACCATCTTGCTGACCTAACGCACACAACACGCAACGGCTGCTGGGTTAATCCAATATTTCAATTCGAAATTGAATCGAATACAACCCTACTTCAAACACCAATTGCTGTTGCCTTGACAATTGGAAAAAACATTTGAAAATATTGAAATTATAAGGCCCACAAGGACGTCATTTGATGTCGAAAGTGACATTAATCAATCAAAATCTTTATGATCATCGATATAAAGAATACCGATTATTTTACGACTGAAAAAATAATCGATTGGTGAATCAAATTGAAGAAATAACTGGCCAAGATAACAACATTCAACAAAATTGAATTAATGTCATTCACAATTCTTCTTTCGGCAATTATGACCTGCCCATCTCATCAGCGATTTGTCCTGAAAATAGGCATGCAACTTTTGAATACCCAAGTTTCAAAACATCGATAAATAGGCCCAATCATCAATCAACAGTCAACCACGATCGTACTTGATCCAGTCTCCTGAATGACAGTTCAGCGCACTAGCGAATGCCAGTCAGGATGGTTGATCATGGTGGAACAGAACCCTGGTCTTCTGAAGAGCAAGCGACTGTTCTACCCGTCTTGGTTTGCCGCGTGTTTACCCAAAAATAGGGTTGCCGTTCAATCAAGAATTTATAATCCATGGTCAAAAATGACATACTATTGAAAATCGATCGACCCATCTAATCTGAATGATATTGAATATCAATTGGAATTATCTATATAATATTTCATTAGGTCCAAGTCATGTCTTTTTTGCCTTCTGTAATTATTTTGTGATGCACAGTGAGAATTTGGCTCTGTTTTGGCACACACACACACACACACACACTCCAAGTCAACAAACAACCGACGAACTGACCTTGGCATAGAATATGGTCACTATGATGATTTGTCAGGGGAGTCGATAGTCAGCTGTTCATCTAGTCAATATTGAAATAATCAACATCAAAAGGATTCATTTTAGATATTGAAATAGTCAAAATTCAAAGGATTCCTTTTGATAGTTGATCAAAAATATCAAACTGGAACGGCAGCCCTAAACCGAAACAACATACCTTACGTAGCAGGGATGACGTCTTCAGTTCCTGTTGGTATATCATCTTATCTATCTTGGCGCAATAGTCTTCCCTCGCTTGTATCTTGGACTCTATTTGCAAGCCGTCTTCCATCATTCGCTTTGCTGCGGCCACGTCTAGCGGCTGATTGGCTATCACATCACGCAGCTCGCGACACTCGCTCTCCATTCCCAACTTCTGTTGAGCTGGGAACAAAGACACGGTGCTCAACGACTTCACTAACAGCTAGGTTATATGGGGGTGCAAATCAGCGGGGGAACAATGAAGTGACGGAAAGTGAATTGATGTTTACAAAAACTCTCGTCATACGTGGGATTTGAACCCACATCTGACTTATGACTTAATTTTCCAAAGCAGTGCAAAGAAAGAGCCATGCGGATATGTACAAGTGATGGTAGTTGATGATCTAAAAGTTACATTATTCTCAGTTTCCGACTATTTCGTTTGATTTCGTGTTTTATATTATATATCTCTCAAACCTAGATATATATTAGTGATAACATCGATTAATTGAGAATCGATTCTGATGTAAAACGATTCTCAAATAAAAAAATCGATTTTTCCAAAAAAAAAATTTCTGGTTCAGAAAAACTTCTTACTTCTTTACGTCGCAATAAGTGCTCATTTCGTTGTCCATATTATTCTGTATTGTTGAGATTTTACTATCTGCACACAAGCTATCGCTTCGGTTACGTCTGACAGCCGAACGTTGACGGAAATACCAGAGTGGTACAGTACAGTTCAAAGAAGTCTCTAGCAGCTATTTTTCACGTGAACGCCTTGGGAAGGTTAAATAAAAAAGTTTCAAATTGCACTACTTTTTTTTTCAATTTTTTTTTCAATTTTTTTTTTTCAAAATCGATTTTTAATCAATTCTGGAACATAGAGAATCAATTCCCGATTTTTAAATCGATGTCATCACTAATATATATATATATATATATATATATATATATATATATATATATATATATATATATATATATATCTCAAACCCAGATAACCAATTAAATTGGGCCAGGGGGTATTTCCACCAGTTTTTCTAGGGCAGACCCTTGAAAAACGATGGATAGAGGTTTCACTGTACACACTTTGAATAATTCACAATTTCGAGCATCACCATAACATTTCACCACATCTTCCCACCACCTTATCCATTATCCACCAATCCCAATAGATCTTAGTTACCATTTAGCAGTGAGTGGTAATGCCCAAAATAAATTCAAAATATAATGAATAATCATCTTACCAAGTTGTTTAATGGTCCGCTCGACTGTATCCAGCTCTTCTTTCACTTCATGCGTATCTCTCGCGGCCTTGGTACTGGCATTGATATGCGCTTGCTCTCTCTCGCACAGGCTTGCCAACTGTTTCTCCAACATTAGTTCGTGCTCAATCTAGAAGACAAGAACAATCCTAATATTACAGATCTAGATGGACTGGACAACCAGTTTTACAAGGAACAGTTTCAACAATAGACCATTTTCGAAAAGAATGAGCCATCTAGCGGCGATCGTTTTAATTAGAACGGGATGTTATTACCCGAGTTTGAAAGTCCTATGCTGCCAATGCTATTTAGCACGTTTGATTTATATCATTGTGCGTTACAGTGAACGTATTTACTTATAATATGATAGTAGTTTCAACATTTATATGTTTACTATATACTGAGAGATTTACACACTGTCAGAGTGAGTAAGATGAGAGATAACGCAAGTTTTATATCTTGTGTTTTGCCTTTAATTCTGTGGATAAGCGGGCTGACTTTTTGAACAGTACTAAAACTCCCAGAATGCAATACCAGCGATCTCGGCTGCTAGGAGGCGTGACGCGCCTGCGCATTGAATTATGAAAATAGTCTATTGCAACTGAATCGATTTACCGAAACTGGTTATCACACTTGCTTGTTTCAGGTGACCAAGCCATAGAGGGTGGCATCACCTTACTTCTACCGTGTGGTGTTGTCAACAGTGTCAGTAACGTGAATCGTAATAAGTCAAACCTAGCTCTTGAAGTCAAGTTTAGGACTACTCCTAATTGTGGTTGTGAATGGGCCTTAGGAGTACAGTGAAACCTCTATGCATCGTTCCCGGATCCATCGTTTTCCTGATCTGAGAAAGATGCAACGACGTTTCACTGCATTGTGAATCAGTCATGAAAGAGAAGATAATGATAAGTAGGGCTGTGCGAGCAGAGCCTTTTGAGTTCCAGCGAGATTGACTTTTTTCGAGCGAGACTCGAGCAAGTTTGAGCACTATTTCAATTCGAGCGAGTTTGAGCACAAATTTTAGTTTGAGCGAGCTCGAGCACAATCTTAGTTCGGGAAAACAAGCTAAAACCCTTGTTAATCTGGAATGAAAGAGACGCCCAAAAAATGAATCAGATTTATAAAAATTTTGATCAACCAAACACGTCCTTATCCACGAAAATCATCACTCTTCCTCGGTGAGAATTACAACAATTTCGTATTAAAGCTATGCTTCTGGGCGAAACTACTTGATGAGTTGATAGAAATCGTAACCATTGTCTCAATGAGTGTGTCTCGGCTAGCTTCGCCGATAGAAACCGTGATAGAAACTATTGTCAAGGGCCTCAGACTCGCTAACTCCGACGACACACAATCATCGTAATTGCGCGTTTCCATTGGCGCTCAGCTATTCCGAGTTGCTTGACAACACGCGTGATGACGTTTCGATCTGTCCTTGACCGAGTGTGGGTGTGTTCTGAAGAGGGGGAGGAACTGAGGAACAGAGAGACGCGTATGCATGTCTGGTGGTAACCAGTGGTTATATTAGTGAAAATTTAGAACTGCGCAAATGAAAAAATCAAGAGTTATGAAGAGGTAGGTTCCCCGCAGATGCTGGGGGGGAAGGGCCCCCCACCACAGCCCTGCAGGGAATTTTTTGAAAAACTTTGTATTTTATAGTATCATTGTTACTACAGAATTTGGGAATATGTAAGCCCAAGGCTGTCGCTTCATAGTGCATTATTACTAATGCATTATTAGTGTTATTAGTATTATTAGTGCATTATTATACATAGACTAAATTTTACAACTGTGCAAATTGAAATTACGAGCTGCATTTTTGAAGTTTAGAACTGCGCATATTAGGTCAACTGCGCACTAATATAACCCCTGGTGGTAACTACGTCTCTGCAGAAATCACCCAGTGTCAGTCCAGTGCCACTGGCAGTGTCAGTCCAGTGTCAGTCCAGTGCCACTGACAGTGTCAGTCCAGTGCCACTGACAGTGTCAGTCCAGTGCCACTGACAGTGTCAGTCCAGTGCCACTGACAGTGTCAGTCCAGTGCCACTGACAGTGTCAGTCCAGTGCCACTGACAGTGTCAGTCCAGTGCCACTGACAGTGTCAGTCCAGTGCCACTGACAGTGTCAGTCCAGTGCCACTGACAGTGTCAGTGTGAGATGATCGCGTGGTAATCATTCAGCAAGTTTATATGCAAAATCAAAGGGAGAAATGCAGAAACAAAACTTTTCATAAGTTTCAGACACTGTATATTTAATACCTATCTGTTGAAAGATGAAAAGATGACAAGTTTATCCTTCCACTCTCGCTCGCTCGAAATAGTTCGAGACTCGAAATTTTGATCTGGGAAAAAATCTTTTCGAGCAAGTTCGAGTCTCTTGACTCGAACTCGCTCGAAGATTTCGAGACTCGCACAGCCCTAATAATAAGCTTACGGCTCTCTTCTCTTCTGGGTCGTTAAGAAGCGTCTCCAGTTTCTCGATGTCTCTGGCAACCCTGGCAACGTCGTCATTGGTGAAACCCTGCATGGCGAACAGCTGGGCCTCCAGCTGCATGTTCCCCTCCTCGCACTTGTCGTCGTTCTCATCGTTCCAATGTTGGAACTGTTTCAGCACAAACGGCAGGAAAATCTGGACAGACAAACAAATAACTAATACAAACTGTCTTAGGAGTGGGATGTAACAATACGTAGCTGAGGAAGAATAATGATCATATAGAATTAAATTTGTTTATAAGTAGGTCAACTGTGGAGGCATGAAATTTTAGCACTAGCTATAGGTCTACGCGCAATACATTTGAATCATGGATTTGAAACCATAATTTCTTGTGTCATCTTCATGTTTTGTCATGTTCAAAACAATTTAAATTATACAAATCCAACAAGGAATTCCCCACTATTTTTTTCTAGTATATATAAGAGAAGGAAGACAACCTAGGAACTCAGTTTGCAAGTTGACTACACACAACGCAGCATTACTCAGCCAGAATGGTCATGTAGACTTACTCGCTATTCACTACCATATTTCACCAGTGTAAGAAAATATCACATTTTCTCAAAAATCTAGTGATACCATTAGTATCAGTTCAACCTAACCTTGCACCCAACTCAAACACCCACAGTGAATTCACATCAAAAAACGTGAAATCAACGCTGCACTTCTACGACTCTGAATCTACTTACCGACGGCGGTACCGGAATCTTGGAGTCGTCGTTGACGTTGTTCGGAATGAACTTGTCCAGCACTTCATCCTGGTCGTAAGACATCCGAAGGTCAACGAGCCATGATAACAATGCCACGACGTGACTCTTAGCGTGGGGAGCGTTGGCTAGAAACATAATGACAAAACGTTATTTGCTATGATCAGAACAAGGTCAACGTCTTTAAGTTGGCAAAACTATATTGAAACAAGAATTATGTGTGCAAATCAAGAAGCCAATTCTGTACCAGTAAAGAAAAATCACACCTAGTAAGTAGTAACATAAGAGACATATTAAGAGAGAAGGAATTCGATAAATGGTGTGCCCTTCTTCAAAAAGGAAAAGGCATTGGGTTTTATAAAGAATATAGGCTACTCCATCAAATAAATGGATCAGTAACAAAAAGAGTCCATCATCCTCAGAATGGATAGATTCTTTCAAGCTAACAGCGTACGTATCCCCCGTCAGAGTCCTTCACGGCAGATCCCAGGACGGTAACGGTTGTCGACAGTGTGGCATCGAGATCGAAACCTTACCACACGTCCTGGGATTCTGCCAGCAAGGATTTCTCCTGAGAAACACGAGGCACCACACTATTCGAGCCGCACTGGCCACAGCACTGCAAAGAAATAGTCGGGAGGTACACGAAGAAGTACACTACTTGGGGGAAAACGATACTACTCGTAGAATTGATAATATTAGTTATTCGTTACCATAAATCGAAAGATTAATCAGGGATGCATTCTCGATCCGACAATTTGTATCGAATTAGATGCAGATCAAGCTGAGAATGGGAATGTTGAGAAGAAACATATCTATTAAACAACATCTTCATGCCTAAAAACCACCTGTAATATATCGAATATCACTGTAATTGGGTCTTTCGATAGGTGTTGGGGGCACTATCACCAGTTTCTTTGTAGAATTTGTAGGAAGTTCAATCTGAACAGTGATTTTATAAATTAGATAAGAATTTCAGCCTTAAAAGGGGCTATTGCCATTTTGAGAAACTATCTGGGCCTATATGTCTGTACATTCATAGCATCATTTTTATATTATTTCAATATTAGGCCTACCGTTTATAGGCCCTACTAATACTTTCTCATTATTCTCTATCTTTTTTTTTTCCTTACTCATTTATGTCTGATTTTATTGTTATAGCAATATTTTTCACTTGATTCATTATCATTGATTGTTGTCTGTTTTTTCTTCTTGATCAATTTACATTCAAAAGTTATTAGGGCACATGTGTTTTTGGCAACCATGTTTACTATAGTATAGTCTTTGTTTAATAAAGATTTATATATGACAACGCACAAGAGCCGATTTAACGAAATATGCTGTCAGTCCGGGGTTTACCGTATTTAGTATTTACACTCATATAAGGCGCACCCCTACTTTTCAGGATCTATGTTTGGAAACCTTTTTGTTTACTTACATAAGACGCAGTATCATATTCCACACTAAGACTGACACCGACGGCCGGCAGTCCTAAAAAGCAATTAGTGACCTTGCCTACAAAACAGCAGCCATGTGGCTTACACAGGGAGAGAGGCGGACAGAGGAAAGGTCGTAGCAAACATGCAGAGAATTCGCGCAACAGCGCATTGACGATCGTCCAAGCATCAAATCTGACGATTCCAGTTCGCCCTATGCTTCAGCATCGGACGATTGGCACTGTTTTTATCGCAAAATATAACGTTTTTCTCACTAACCTTTATAAGACGCACGTGACTTTTTGATGACTTGAAAATGGAATAAAAGTGCGCCTTAAATGCGTGTAAATACGGTAAATCTAAGGCCTATTGTAGACTACTTTTTTGAAGTTTCAAATTGAAAGCACAAAAACGGTGATTGGTCAATTGATGACTAGTGATTGACACGTCAACTAATTGCACAGAACATAACATTCAGTGGGCTGTATATTATAGGGTTTCCCAGTCATGAGGAACACGCGTTATTCAATGAGCTACCAGTGCCAGGAAATTCAACTTTTGTTTGAATTTGTTGACCGCCAACACATTAATATTTCGAACGGTAAATACTTGTATCTAGGCCTACTGGTATGTATGAGATGAGGGTGTAAACTAGAAACTAATATAGTGAGAAAATTCAGCTATTTACCCTACTAAGATTGCCATACAATTTCGATATATATAATTGACTCAATATTTTAGAAGGACATTGATTCAATAGGCCTATTGTCCAAATTGGAATACAGTAATCAATATTCAATACTAGTGCAACCTCATTCCCAGATCTATCGTTTTCTTGCTTCCATCATTCATTTCGTCCCACCCTACTCCCATAGGCTTATAACCAGTGTTGAATTTTCATGAATAAATCGTTTTCCTGCATGGATGGTTTCATTTTCCTGGTCTCTTGACATAGAATAGATTAGCAGTTTTACTGTGATTCGACATCAAAACGATGATCGATATGGAATAGAAAAATCGGGAATAGCCAAGTTATGTAACAAGTAAAATAACCATGTACATGTACATACATAAAAAAATGAATGTGCAACAAAAAGTGAACAAAAAGAATAAAAGGGATTTCGTGCACGGATTCTCGTTTCTGTCAGTGCTGAGTGCAGTGTGCAGTAGGGTCAGTTTGTATGCAGAGTATAGACGAGTATTGATCAATTAAAAGAATTCACTTGAACTATTTCGGATTATCCAATCCGACAACAGTGCTGAAGCAATTGAGGGGTCGAAATATTAGTTCGAATTACGGATTAACTGGAATTCGGATTAACCATATTAATTAACATTGAAATGCATATACCTTCAGTTGGAGACCGACTTCGAAATATGTCAAATTTTGGATTAACCGAGTTTGGATTATCGAGGGTTTACTGTAGACCTACCTGTGTATAACTGTTAGTTTTCGATGAGATAAAATTAGTTCAACGACAACAACTGCACAGGTGACAATATCTCCGAGTCTGACTGCACTGTCTGGCCGCCACTGGCCGGTACTCACCCGTCTTGAGCCAGGAAGCCGTCACAGTTCCGGGATATTTTAGCCTTTTCATCATGTCTGGCAATACCAAGGTGTAGTTGCTGACGTTCAGTATCTCGCCAGGCAGGTACACCTGCGAAACGACCAACCAATGAATGCACGGAAGTTTACTGCCGTTAATAGAATTTTAAGTGAACGGAATAGGCAATACAGTGAAACATCCATCTATCATTTTTCATAGGACCAGTAAAAATAAACTATTCATTGCAAGAAAATTCAACATCATTTGGTTATTTATATGGAAGTAGGGTGTGACAAAATGAATGATAGAAGCAGAAACACGATGAATCCAGGAACGATGCATAGAGGTTTCACTGCATTATAATGGAGAACAGGGATGACAATGAGCGACTGGTTTCCAGGCACATGCTTTTCTTAAATCTCAACCGGATCAAAACATCAAGAATGTTTCTTTTCTCATCTTTTTCACCACTTCCTTGCGAAATCACCACTTTTCCCGATTAGAGTTCAGCCATTATCATATTGAGTACGAGAGACAGCTGTGATGTATTTCAAAGTGACACTGAGGATCATGTCTACGCGCGATTGTCGCCCGGCCGCTCCGAGGCTGACGAACGACTGTTTTGAGCTGAACAGGACTATCATCAACGACACACCACACAGCAGATTCAAGCCATTCAGTCTTATGAGAGACAACGATCGCTGAACATGCTTTTGTAGCTAGCTATATTCTACATCAGGCATTACAATGGAACCTGGTTAGTGTTTAAGGGAAATATACTGAAATAATTACCCAAGTGAAAACCCCAGTAGGCCTACAGAACTTTTCCACATGCAGGAAGCATGGTCGATCAAACCTTCTACCAGTAGGCCTAAAGAAGCCTTACTGTTCTGATTTTCAATTGAAATTATAATTTTCTTTGGTGATTAGGGGTTTAAGTACTACCACAATATCGGTAAAATTTTCTTGGTTCTTTGAAAAACGGTAGACAGA
Organism: Brachyptera risi; assembly: GCA_964007535.1. Classification (NCBI taxonomy): domain Eukaryota; kingdom Metazoa; phylum Arthropoda; class Insecta; order Plecoptera; family Taeniopterygidae; genus Brachyptera; species Brachyptera risi. Next base: position 10,532,409 of record OZ023334.1, read on the forward strand.
ATGTAGGTGTTACGAACATTAGGTTTCCCTGTACCTTCAGCAGGTGTGCCATCATCTCGACGAACGTCTTGATCATGATGCCCTGTGGCGGCCGCGGGCACAAGTTGTAGATCTTCTGATCCTCGAAGTAGTTGTAGACACGGATCATCGCCTGCTGCTGGAACCCCTTGTCGTTAATTGGACGCGTATCTGCCCGCTTCACTCCGGCCCCGTTGCTGAAGAGGTCGACTACGTAGTTACGCTCGGCACTGCGATTCCTGGAACTGGGCCGTTCGATGATAGAATGATGCGATTTTCAATTCAAGTGAGTAAAAAACATATTAAAACATACAAAATGCAAAATGTCCGAGCTATACACCATAGATATAAACAAGATCTATCAGAAAACACCAAAAACGTAAACATAGAACAAAAATTGGCCATGGTAAGTTGATCAGTAAAATTACCAAACGTTCATCTCATCATTCCATCTCATTAATCATTCATCTGACGCCAATAGATCATAGTCATCTTTACAGTGTATCGTTAAAAAACTCTACCGGTATATAAAAGTTATCCTCCACGTCAAAAGTAGTCCCATCTGACAGTATGGGTTTTATACACAGCATTTATCTAAATGCAGGTGGAGGACTCAAACCTGCGCCCATCGTGACGTCAGTTTCCAAGGCAGTCTTAGCTCAATGAGCCAGACAGGCATCTGGTGACCTGAGTAGACGCTCGAGTAGGCAACTTACCTAGAGCTTGTTACCGAGAAGAGTGGATTTTGGATATTTCCCAAGAGAAACTTATTACTGGGTGTAGCCAGAGCGCGCGGAGCACAGCTCTTACTACGGTTGGCACCGGTACGACCAGCACTGCGGTCTGTCGATTCGCTACGACCAGTCGATGTACTACGACCAGTCGATGCGCTACGACCAGTTGATGCGCTACGACCAGTCGATGCACTACGGCCTGACGAAGGATTACGGCTCTTGACAGTAGGAATACGACTATTCCGATCCGCAGGACGCGCACTATACCTGCACATAGAAAAGTTACAATTGTTTCAGACCAAGAACTAGGCCTACTGGAGAGTTGGTTTAAAATGTTAGGCCTAGTCTGAAAGTGTTTATGTTGAGTGGCAAGTCTGCACCAGTTTAGGCCCAGCTAGAAGGCCTACCTCTCTAGGTAATGATACATTAGGGCCTGGCTCTTGTTGAGTAGGCACTCTAGTAAAGTAGTTTAGTACCGGTACTCAGTGCCAGAGGTTAGTTAGGCCCTAGTTTCACACATCTTAATTGACAGAGAAGGAAACGACTTGATCCTAGATGTCCTAGAGTAGTTTCAAAATGAACCTAGCCCATTGACTGCATAAATCTCAACATTTAGAAGCCTAGGCCTATGCTGGCACCTACCTTAGGCCTCTAGGCCATTCCCTAATTAAACATTAATTTCCTTGTTTTGGGGGAATAGGCCTATTCGGTTTGTTTATTTGTGGGATGAGGATGTTATCAAGAAGGTAATAGGTAGGCTAGGCTAGGCCATTGAATTTGTAGTGGTGCTTGGGTCTAGCCTAGTCAAAACTAGGGGCCTAGGCCTTCAGCAAAAACAAGCATCAAATAATTTGTGAAAGTGATGAGCCCATCGAGAGAATCCATGAATTGGAAGAGATTATTAAACTCAATGGTCGAAGTCACCGAGTAGGTCTACATAAATTCTTCACGGGATTATCTATATTCACGTCATTGCCCAAATGCCCTAGGCTAGTTACACCATTGATTTTGTACACATCCAATGGTTACACCTAGGACACAGATGTTACTAGGCCTATGACTTAGGGCCTAGGCCTACCTGGGGACAGCAGCATCTCCCGCACCAGTAGTTGCAGCCGACAGGCGCACACGCACAGGACCTTTACTAGACCGACCGCCGCTGACAGATTTCTTCATGCCTAATAAGAAAAGTATGCAAATTCAACAGTATATTCACAAAGAACCCAAGCTAAAGGCGATGCTCAAGACTCAAAGACGACTTAAACTTGCTTGCAAAGGCGTACCTTAAACTGAGTTCGCGCCGCTTTTGTGTAAATATTCATCTGATTGGTGGAAAAACTTAATTGTCGAGTACCAACATACTAAAGTTCCATACCAGCTTTCCGACTACACCAGCTGCTACAGCAGGCGGTGGACTGGATAAACGGGGTAAACAGCGCGCACGAAATTCCAGCAACGAAAACGTTGGAACTGATCTGAGTGAAATTGATATAATATAAATGAATGGAAATATAATAAATTTAATAATATATAATACATATCACTCAATGCCAAATGGTAGTAATACCAATGGTATTATATCACATTTTTTGATAAGAATACATTTTATTTATTTTTTATTTTTCATATTTCTAGATTGCAATATTAGTATAATAGTGTGCTATTGTAATTGAAAATGTTGTATTGTAATTGAAAATATTGTCCTCGCCACCGTCATTGACATTCGTGAGAGTATAAAAAATAAATAAAATAAATAAACATCTTGCCACCGTTCATCTATGCATCTAGCACATCTGCAAGAATGTTTACAAATACAAAAAAATACAAATTCAATACCGGTATACAGCTTCATTATTTGTAAAAGTCTTGAATAATAATGAATGTCTTGAATGAAAAATAAATTAAGTTGAGTGAGACTAAAGCATTGAGTTTATCGTGTATGACTAAAGTGCCATGTTATTTCGACTAAATTATTAATTTAGTAATTAGTATATAGTGATTAAGTATTTAGTAGGAAGGATAGGCCTTCGTTTTTCAAGTAAAAGTAGTGTGTCCATTTTTTGCGTTTTCTACATTTTCTTATTCAAACCTAGTCAAATTATATTCATTATGTTATTCTCTAAAATGTTGTTATCGATAATTTTTTTATATTTTAATCAATTGATTTTTATTCTGTGTTTTTGCAATCTTATAATGTAAGACAGAGTCTTGAATAAAGATACATATACATATATATATATATATATATATATATATATATATATATATATATATATATATATATATATATATATATAACAAACAGAATTAGATCCATTCAAATGAGCTCGATACCTACAAATATGATTCAATTGATTATAATTATTTTTATCACTCTCCATGGAGTAGCCATTCAAGGAGATTTTTTTCAAATGTTATTTGATTCATACCTTTTGTTGTAAAATTTGCATTTCAACACAAACTCTAAATGATTTGAACAACCTCCTCTATTTGTTTTGTTAACAAAACAAATAGAGGAGGTTGTAGATTTGACCATAACCATCTCTATTTGTTTTGTAACAAAACAAATAGAGGAGGTTGTGGATTTGACATTAATAACATTTAACTTTTTTAAGCTCAGTAGGTCCTACCATTTTTGAACCTATAAGTTCTCGTTTCATTGTGTGGGTAAACTTACAGCGTCCGATAATGATAGATGATTAAAACATTAAAGAAAAAATAATATTTTGAATGTGAATGAATACCAATGATAAAATTGATACGTAACTAGAAAAATAAAATTTTGAAGTTCAAATACATGTCAAAATATATGGGGCAAACTGTAAAATGGTTAGGGTACAGTAAACACCTGAATATTATTTCCATATCGCTAAATAAATCACGCAACATTGATTACCAGAGATGAGAAGACAGTACACAAAAAATAACTATCATGGCAGCTAGAAAAGTTGTGGTCTTTTTCCTTTTGGTACGCATTAGATTTAAACCTATATTTTTTCACAATTATGATGTACATTACAAAAAAAAACTTTGGCTTAAAACTGTAGTACACAAAGAGTCTCGGCTGAGAGTGTTGGAAATGAAAATCGTGAACTAACAATAAGCAATAAACTGTTAATATATGGGACTGTCCGAGGATAAACAGGATGAATTGACACAATACCTGTATCACTCATTTCAAGGGACCAGAAAAACAAATCCATGCTGGAAATTCAACATTGGTTACGTATATGGGAGTAGGGTGGGACAAAATGAATAATACAAACAAGATAGATAAATAATAGATCCAAAAACAATGATTAGATGATTCACTGTACCAGAATTAAGAAAGGAAGAACTTTATCGCCTGCATCAATCATGAAATGTGTGAAGAAATAAAATACATTGAATAAAATAATTATGTACTTGAACACAACTTTCTGCACGACATTTTATTTTTTCATTTGTCAATAAATCATTTACAATACTTGCGTCACGTGCGTAATGCTGCGCTTACGTAACTTTTACTTAAAAATAAACTAGAACCAACTACGAAATCCTATGAACTGTCGTGAAATCCATTACGTGAAAACTAAGACAAACTAATCAGATGAGTTGTGCCAAGGACAACACTGAACTAGTTCCAATAGAAAGTTGTGAAAACGGTGATATCAACGAACTGTATTGTTGGAAGTCTCAAGCTAGTTACAACTTGATTGTGAACCAATATGGCTTTAATTGCATTACAGTAGAAGTAAGACTAAACATTCACTGAAGCAGTTGTTGATCGACCTTGCTGGATTACACATAATGAGTACAGATGAGTAAAAGTTGACTTTATTTGTCATGTCTTTATAATCGCCTGTGTTTCTTCGTTCTTCACAACAGATAGGATTACACAGTTTGATAGGAATGAAACGTTTTTAATTGGTTTGTGTTTTTAACATAAAAATAATGGCACATGTAACATAATAATATGGTGAGGTCATCGTTATAATTGGACAGTGGTAGCCGTTCTTGTTTGTGACTGAAATTCGATACATTTTCTTTTTTCAAGATACTCTTCATAGTCGTCTGTCAAATGAGTTGAAAAAATAGGCAATGTAAACTTTATTTTTCTAATAAAGTAAGAAATAAACAATCAGTAGAAAACATACCAATTATAATACTAGATTATTTCAAGATCTTTTTATGTATGCGTATATACATATAACATGGAGATTTCATTTTGAAGGAGATTGCCAGGATATATCCAGACAAATTAATAATAGTAGGCCTATGTATACCAATTGAGTTGAAAAGTTTGATTTACTAGTCAACTGTGGCTTCCCATATAGATTATTGAAGTAAGTATAATGGTTTTTATCCAAGTACCTACCATAGTCTATTTTTCTTTATTTGCGACATGATTATTTGTTTATGAGTTATCTATTGTAATACATAATATTTTATTATAAAATTGTTGTATCCACTTGTGAAGTGTATGGAATTATATCATGTATCAATTTAAAATAGCAGAGCTTGCTAATAAACAACCACTTTTACTATGGAAGGATGTAGAATACAAGAGAGGACTCAATGCTCGGATATTTATTTTAGATATTGTAGATATTCTCGAATACAGATATAAGCAAGATTGAACACCACTGTCACATTATAACGTAGATGTCCCAGCCATGACCTTGACTGGAGGTCATAATGCACCCGACAACACTAAATCCCCAATATATCCCTGGTAAGACTACTCGATAATAATTTCGCCTCAACTTGAAATGCCGTTGTTGCCAAAACAATGATACGTATGGTGGTTTCGTTTGGAACTTTCTGCAAGAATAATTATTTTGATTACTCATTGAAATTGATACAGATCTACATATACTGTAATAATAATCTCTTTCAGATGGTAAATATTGGGTCTGAAACACTGAGATTTGTAGCACGTCTGGTAGAATACACCTGAAGGCATACATCAGCATTTCTACATTGTGTGCAGTCACATTACAATAGTTATATTTTATAATTTTTTCTATGTACTTGACATATAGTGCTAGTTTTAGAGCGTATAATGTCAGTAAACTTTTTTCAGCATGCATTTTATTGTAGCATGATTGATTGTTTATGACTCCAAGTGTGCAATCGTCTATATTATTACATTATACGAAGGACAATGTCTACTTTTTACACTTTTGCTCAAGTATATAAACAAATAGTTTTATATTAGCTACGTCAAGTGCAGTTTGACCTTGAGGTCAGGTTAGTAATAATCCGTATGAACGGTGATTCACGATTTGTTTGTTTCGAATAACCAGTTGAAGAACGATCTCTTGGTAATGCCCAACTGGGCGATTAGTTATTGGAAACATCATCAATGGATAATCCACAAACCTAACCTCACTATTTGAAGTGATATTTCGTCTGAAATACACACAGACGCGACTGTACGAAGTTCAACGAGGTATCGTAGAAATAACAACTGTTGGGTGTAAACAGCTGACTGGCAATCGAGCTTGAATTTTGATCAACAGACCACACGATAACAAACGGAAAGTGAATTACAGTGCGTCGTTGAACCCTAATAGAAAAATTAAAGTTCAAACAAATTAAATGAACAAATTCCTTCAAGTTTGAAGGTCGTTCAGGGTGAATCAGACACTGGTATGAAAGAACTGTTGAAATTGAGGTCAACATTTCAATCTTACATGTAAAACTGGTAATAACCACCGATTAGACTCGCGAAAACGTCATACTTTCGCATTAGTGAGACTGGTATCCATGAAAGAAGAATGTCGTCTACCAATCTTAAAACTAAGAAACATCGGTAATTAGATAATCGCACTGCTAGTTCAAGAATTTACCGCGTTTGAAAAAAGCTGTAATTGCATTCATATTTCATAGCAGTAAATCTTGCCCTGAAACATCATAACATACTGAAAATAGAACAGCTACACAGTGAAACCTCTATGCATCGTTCCCGGATCCATTGTTTTCCTGCTTGTACCATCCATTTTTTCTCACCCCATTACCATAGAATCGATGTTAAATTTTCCTGTACGGATCGTTTTCCTGCATGGATGGTTTTATATTCCTGGTCCTTGAAAAACGATGGATAGAGGTTTCACTGTATATATATATATATAACGGTAATATTTCCGTTTGTTATATTGGTAGACGACGTTCTTTGTCGAGTGGATATACGTATAACAGATATACGAAACCACAGTTATACATGTTTCTAGATGAAACGTCACTTCCGTCATATCCGTTGAAATGGTTTGCGGCCACGCGATCACGTGCAGTCGTGCGTATTGGCCGTGATGCCGCGCAACACGTCGTTGATCGTCTTCAGCAGGGGGTGGGTGCCGCAGCCGCAGCGGTTCTTGAAGTCATCAAGGTCGAGCGCCCAGATCATGCCGCCGCCGAGACCCATTTGCTTGATGAACTGCGACTGGTGACAAGAAAACGAGTGGTTCAACTTACAATATGCTTTGAACCTTGAGACAGGACTTGAAATATATTTTGATTATCATTGTGTAAGATAGGTCTATTTATTAGTTATTAATTATAACAAAAATTATGTATATAAAATGGAAAAAGTCTTAAAAAGTGATTAAGAAGGTAATTTATTTTGATTATTTTTTTGACCAAGAAACTTATCGGTCTAGTACAATTAACGTTCTTCAGTTCGAAATTCCATGTATCGATACTCATTGGTTAACTGGGAGTGAAGTGGGACAAAAGAAATGATGGAAGTGGGAAAACAATAGAAATGGGAACAATGCATTGAGATTTCACTGTATAATATTGTCATATTGCTATAAATATGAACTTACCTTTCTTCTAATATCAGACACGTCATCGTAAGAAGCCCACTGGTTACCCTTGACAGCGTACGGTCCGATCCTGCCTTCAGGGTCGCGAACCGGAGTCCAGCCTTTAGTCTTAACGTTGTCACAGATCTGAAAAGCATCAACAAAAACAATGAATAATTCAGTATAGACTTTTATATATTCACATCACACAACACAATTTGTCAACTTTTATTATTAGGCTCATTATTACACTTATTTAATTTGAATCTGTTTTCTATTCCTTTTGTATTACCATAATGATTTCTAGGTCATAAATACGTGTGCAAATAAATTTATACTTTTTCGATATATTATTCGATTTCCAATATTTTCGATAATTTAGATTCTCGATTTTTAGAGTCGTTTGGCATTGGAATCGATTCTGAGTCGATTCTCGATTAATCGATATTATCCCTAGTGATTAGGGTTGAGTGGTTACAAGGCTGAAGGATTTAAATTCCCCTAAACCAGGGCTCGGCAAATGGCGGCCCGCGGGCCGCATTTTAAGTGGCCCGCGACCATATTGATAAATAATAATCGAAATATACCGATTAGTATCTACATTTTTTTGGTATGTTTGTACTTTTCTAAAAATAACTTGAGCGTATCACATACATTCAAGGGAGGAAATGGATTCAATGAGAAACTATGAAATTGCTTAAAACTGAGTGTGAGTCGTGTGTAAAAACCTGTTCCTCCTACGTAAGGTTGACCTTCGTATTCTTCGCGAGTCCAGTGATCTCGGTCTACTCGCCTAGTTCAGTGACCAACAGTTTGACAAAGGGTTGTTTGTGGTGCTCATTAATTGTATATGTGTGTTTTCCTCGAGGCTCGATATGTCGACTAATAGCAAGAAAAGAAAGGTAGACAACGAAAATCGCAAGTTTTCATCTGAATGGGAAGACATGTATTTCTTTTTATTACCAGACAAGCCGGGTTTGATACCAGTGTGTCTCATTTGTTTAAAAACGATTACGGTAGTTGAATGTTCTAATCTTGAAAGGCATTTTGACTCGGTTCACAATGATTTCACTGGGAAATATCCATTGGGAAGCAAGTTACGTTCGGATAAATTACAACAACAATCTCTTGGTAAGCTGCCTTGTTATTATAGTGTAAAGATATGTAAAAACAGTATATTAGGGCTATTTGTGCTGGCCCTCGGAAATATTGTATTTCATGTATTTGGCCCGCCATCAATATTAATTGCCGACCCCTGCCCTACACTGACAAATTATAAATTTTCTATATCAATTATAATTATTATAATTAATAATTAAAATTGAATTTTGGCAACCGTAGGTTGCCCCTACCTCGTTTTGTAATTGGATATGTGAAAAATAAATAAAGATTTCATTATTAATAATAATTAGGTTACGGTCATCAACAACTAGTAATATGTGTGACTTATCCACATAGATCTATATGACCACATAGATCTATACAATTTGAGATACCCTGATAGGCAAAATCATAATCTTTTGTAATTTGGACTTTTGTAAATTTGTCTTTGGCCCACTTGATTGGATCTGACCTGGTTGTGAAATTTAAAATTTCTCAAAATCGACTCAAAAATAAAAATAAAAATCATAATGATCTCTTTTCTCTTTTGTGATCTGTTTCTTTTGTTCTCTTTCTGATAAAATAATGAGGGTAATTACAAGACGTGCGGGTCTAGACAGCACCGCCTCCGCACCATTTTGTGAATACCCAATCATGAGACAGCAGGTTTTGGATAGCCAAGAACAAGTGAGACTGGCAAAAGTTGAATAAAAAATAATTCCAGTATCGGTTTATTTTTGATGAAACAATAAAAGTTGGATAAGCATTGAATTAAATCACGAGCCCTCGCATCCACAGCCATGCTACGAACCGCCATACTATCGCTAGTTTCGAAGAATGTGACAGTATGAAAACATTAACAGAAACAAGATCAACGTCTATTGCGCATGCTCTTCTGTGCATCAGCTTCTCAGAGGAGGCGCTTTCTAGGCTCGCTGGTTTACAAGGCCTGCACGGATATGAAATTTGAAATTCCTCGAAAGTTTCTCATGCCTAGAGCCATTCAAACTGCTCACCTCGTAATACGCAAGGAATCCGCCCGCCCGAGTGAACTCTCCCGCTTCTCCGGGCCCGCTGGCCTTGGCGTTGACCCCCTTCTCGTCGCCACTGGTCAACGAGAACGATTGGCCGTACATGGGCATGCCCATGATGATCTTCTTCGGGTCGGCCCCGCGCTCCAGCCAGTAGTTGATGGAGAAGTTCTACGGAGGAAAACGTTTAGGTATTATAAGTTGATGTATGAACGTGATGGTGAATATGATAAAAGTCATATTGAAAAGCTGATCAAAAAGTGTTGAAAAAAAAAATGCTTGAAAAAATTGGTTTGAAAAAAATGGATTGAGAAAAAGTGTTCAAAAAAATAGTATTCGGAAAAAGTGCTCGATAATGAAACTGTTCAAAGGGTTGAATTTGTAGACTGAATTATGAGACCTAACCTGACCTAACGTAGGCCTACTATGGTATCAACATCAAGCTTTAGTTAGTTACCAATACCGAAATATCAAAATACAACACTATTATTCAAACAGTTTGTTTTAGAACATATATTTTTCAAGAGTTTTTTTCACAAACAGTTTCTTATCGTACAGTTAGTGTATTTCCATACAAACTTCTAAACCAAACTTTTCAAACATCTCATCTTTATAACACTGATGACAGTATATTGGAATCAGGTACTCACGGCATTGAAGTAGTCGAAAGTGTCCCCGGGTACGTAATACAGGGGTGCCACATGTCCCGTCTGCTTGTCCCAGTGACCGTGGAAGTCGTACGTCATCACTGAGATCCAGTCGAAGTATTTCGACAGTGTCGGCACGTCGTAGCCTGCCAACATGACAAAGACAAGTTTTGGTTTAGATTACCGTCCTGTATTAGGTACAGTGTATAATGGTATGTAAACAAACCAATACAAACTATTCCCTTCTATTCTACTGTTTTGTTTAAAATGTGATTGTTTTTTTCAGAGTGGGAAGGCGCTTAAGATTAATTCAATCGTTTGCATATCCAATCATGCATTGAGTTCAGTATAAAATTTTTTGCTTTTAAGAAAATAAATTATTAGGGCCTATATTGAAAGAATGACAAATATCTAGTTTAAAATTTGAAATTTGTAAATGGAAATCAACAGGGTGCGTGGAATAATGGAGACTCCGAGTTGTAAGTATGAAATGATACGAGTGAATCAATACGGGAGGCCTGATAGATTCAACATTAAAGTGCAATATAACTTTCGAGTACATTAAATTTAAATATCTCGCTCATCTTACAATGCATACGGTGCTTTTTCCACTTAATTTCCACCATATTTCAGATGCCAATATCCACTGCATCTAGCTGCAATTGGTAAGCACAAAGAAAGCAATTATGAAATGTAACCATTTTGAAACGGAAGCTGAACTACCGTAAGAAACTGGCCAACCAATGCCGATAATAGTCTCTTTGGAGGGTAAATACTGGATCTGAAATACTGAGATTTGTAGCACGTCTGGTAAAATACACCTGAGAGCATACATCAGCGTTTTTACATCGCGTGTTGTCACATGTGAAAGTAAAAGTAAGTAACATAAAGTAAGTAAAAAAAAAGTAAAGTAAAGTTAAAAAAAGAAGTCAAGTAGAAGTAAAGTACCGGTAAGTAGGTAAGTCAAAGTAAGAACATATATAAAATGTACTCATTTCACCAGTAATTTTTTCATAGACTCTACACATAGTGCTATGTAATGTATATTGACAGCTAGTTTCATAATGTCAGTCAATTTTCTCCAGCGTGCACTTTAATGTAGCGTGATTGACCACTTTACGTGACTGCATGTTGGACTCACCCGTGTCGATGACGACCTTGCTGGGCGACACGGCGGACGAGAGGAGAAGGCCGCGGGGTCGGAACACGTCGCTCAACTCGCGGACAAGAGCGGCGAAACCTTCCTTGTCGGAGTCGGGACCCTTGTTACAGTCCACCTGGAAACCATGGCACGCACAACAAATGTAATTTTATATTTTCACACAAACATTTACGCTACTGAATCTTCCTTAATTCGAAATTCAATTGCCACAAAAACCCCCTTCTTGAATGATAAAAGTTTGAATTAGTAAATATTCAACATTGAAATAATGACTCAAAGCTTTTTTTTTTTTTTTATTGGGTTTTAACGACGCACTGTAATGATTACTAAGATCTATTGGCGTCGGATGAATGATTAATGAGATGATGGGATGATGAGATGAAGGTTCTTTATGGGTAGTGGGAAGGATAGTGGGAAGGAAGTGGTCGTGGCCTATATTGTGGGAACCATCCCGGCATTAGCCTAGACTACAGAGGGAAACCACGAAAAACCCCTGTAAAGATGGACGGTGGCGGTGATCGCACCGGGTCCGATATGTCCCTTCACCTTCCGGGTCACACGAAGCAAGTGAGCTAACCACTCAGCTACTGTGCCGGTTGGCTCAAAGCTCTGTAGGTACCAAAAGCTATTTTTTGAATCACAACAATATTTGTATAATCAATCATTGAATTAACGAGGGTTCACTTTACCTTGTTTATCAATACATATTTTTCTAGTTTTAAACTATGATAACGTGACAAATTTTTTCCAGTAGACCAAACTTTTATACTGATAAGTGATCAAATGTTTCTGTGTAATAATACAATTCCAGTATATCTACGTTAGTTCAAACTCTGATAATTCAAACTCTGATCATTGAAACAATGTGGTCCCTACAGAGCTTTACCCTAACAACTCAATATTGAATTAATTTGATAATTCAAACTTTTGTAATTCAAAATAGGTATTTTTGTGTAACACCAACAAACAAAACAAACAATTAAACTACAGTCGGACCCGCATATAACGAATTTCAAGGGGAATGAAAATCTGTTCGTAAAAACAGAATTTCGTTATAGAGATTTATTGCTTTTTTTCATAACAGCACTTGAATTTTAGAGATTTATAAAGATAGGCCTACATTTACGACTTAGGCCCTAGTATAGTACTGTATTAGGTGACATATTATCATCGCATCGTATCATCACTCAGTATGTTTGTAGAAAGTAATAGAAAACAACAATGTCCTTTCATAAAGAACTTATCATCTGCTATCACATGACACAACAACTCCCCACTTCTCGTGTTTTATTTCCTAGGTTACAGGACACTATCACGAATGGAAATGAAGGAATGTAAACAAAAAATAGATAAACAAAGTCATTGAAGATGTCACCATCACGTTATTATTTAGTGCGCGTTGAGCGAGTGTTTTGTTTTGGGCCGTTCCACTGTGCCAGGGCCGGGGAGGGAGGGGGGTGCAGCAAGAGTTATGACCACGTGCTGTACGCGTCACCAGCTGCTACTATGTACAGTCCGTTCAAAATAAATGTAACCTGAAAATAAATTCACGCAAAATGCTCCGATTTTCGAACATTTTGTTGGAAATAGCTGAAAATAATGAGCAAAATATGCTGAAAAGTGACAAAAAATTCGTAATAACCGAATTTTGAAATATAAATCACTTCGTTATAGGTCTTTATTTAACATTGTAAGGATATGAGATTTGAAGGGGGATGGTAATTAATTCGTAAAAACCGAAATTTCGTTAAAACCGAGTTCGTTATATGTGGGTTCGACTGTATGTCCGAACAGAAACTAGAAAGTCCGAGAAGTTGCACTGTGTTTTTTTCACCTACTGTTGCCTCATTTCTGTACGTTGCAACTGTTGATCATTGATCACTCAATCTAATTATCGTAACTATAATGTCATCTTTATGGATATTCAGGAGTGTACAATCTCTTGCAACAGTATTGAGGGCGCTGAAGAGCGAATACTGGAATAGCGATACTACTAAGAGTGAAGGAGGGCTTGGCGTATAGGAATGCCATAGACAAGCTACTTTTTCGGGAAATTGGTTGGAGCACAAAGGAACTTTTGTTTGGGTTTTGGGGTTAGGTTATGATCGTTTTCTCGAATATGCCATCCTCTTTCTAAGTAAACACGCCAAGCCACGTTCACTCTTGGTAGTATCTTTATTCCAGTATTCGCTCGTCAGGCGCCCCACTGCATTTTATTATAAAAAATTACTTCACTAAATACTAAAACATAAAGTTCACTTTACTACAGTAGAACCTCTTGAGTACGTTTCTCTTTAGTACATTTTTCACCGTGGTAAATTTTATTTTCTGATCCAATCCATATGCTTCTACATGTTAAATAGTTTCTTTAGTAAGTTTTTTTTTATCTGGTCCCCTGAAAAACATACTAAAGAGATTCCACTGTAATATTAATAAATAATTAAATATAAGATTTGAGATAAGATAGATACGAAGTGGTCACTTAAGAGTAAGGCAGTCACAACATACACGAATGAGGAACCTGAACAATTTAAAAAATGTCGCCTACGCCGTTCTAGCTATATCATGTCGTCATAATTACTGTAATGAAATAACAATTGACCCATGTTTTAGCGGAAATACGACGAAGATATCAAGAGTAGCCGTACCTGCCAGCACTTGGGGTACTCCCAGTCGAGGTCGAGGCCCTCGAAGCCGTACTTCTCGAGGAACTCGACGACGTGCCTGACAAACTTGGCCCGGGCTGTCGGACTGTTGGCCAGCCTGCTGTATTTGTCACCGAGCGAGTCGTTCCAGCCGCCAATGGCGAGAACCACGCGCAGGCCCCGCTTCTTCAGCTCGATCACTTTGCTGTAGAACGCTGGATACGCACACAAACACTCGTTACAATCTTCATTTACAAATATTTGTAGTAGATATTGAAATTGTAGTTGAGTATCGGGCCTACTTATATAATGACAAGAGGGCGTCTAAATAATTGTAGAGAAATTTGATGAGCATTTAAACTTCAAAGTTTTTCAAAGACGTAGTTGTGTTCATAATTGATTGTGAATCTCACATTGAGAAATAATTGACTCTCAAAATAGGCCTACTACTGCTTTTCAAATGTATAGATAATATTCCATATTTGTAATTGTTAGGTTGGTGGAGGAATTTCTTCTCTTGTGTATACTAGTTTTTAGTTTATTATTAGAAAGTTCCTATATTCATATGGATCCACGTAATTTGATATTCAAAGAAGAATGCAATTTAAATTACTGATGTATGCAATGAATACCACTGTACTGGTGCTTTGAAATTTATTTAATCGTGTAACAAATTACATGAAACTATCATTATTAAAATAGATAAAAGCCTACAGAAAATATTAAAACAGAAATTATTTTTATACTTGGAAATTTGTAGTATCAAGATGCAATTTGAATGGGCCTAGGTCTTACAAAAATGGAACACACCGGTACATGGAAAATGAAATTATACTCTTCTAGACTTGTGAACCTTATTCTACGATCCCCTACAAGTTATAAACTGATGATCTATATAGCAATATTTTACGTTGATGTCTACTCAATCTCGACACTACACTTTATTCATTTTTGCTATTTACCGTTGTCAATGTCCGCCCAGGAGTCGTGCGGTTTGATCGTCAAGCTCTCGCCGTCAAGCACAGCGAACCCGTACGCGATGTGCGTGCAGAGAGACGCGTCAATGTCGTCAGGTGTGTACTTGCCGAGACCTTGCCTATCAACAACAAGCAACGACGCGTCAGGAAGTCATACAAGGTCAGAGTGTTTGTAAAAGCCAAGTTTGTTAAGGATAGGAATATCGATAGGGCCTAACATAGAAAATAGATATCCTATCACGACATATCATGCTTGTTAAAACGAGATTCAATTTCTTGCACACAACTCCAATACCCTCGCCTACGTCTGCAATTAGTGTGAGTGTTCGCAGGCTAGAAGAAGTGTTGCGGCACGAGTGTTGAATTGTGGATTGTGGTTAGCTACCGCCAGCTTGCTAGTCGTGCTTCCTAGCGTGCGGAAAATACCGATAACACTAATTGCGGACAGAGGATTGGAGGAGTGTACGAGAATCAGCTAATCTCGTTCTGCCACTAGGGTGAACTGTCTTGGTAAAATATATATGGACTATGACCTAACAAGTAAGTTTGTATTTGTTTAATTTAGATAATGATGTAATATCCTACAGGGCTCAATGCTACAGATAAGCCTTTAAGGCTTTGTAGACCTTTTTGAGAAAATGTATAATATTAATATAATAATATAGGCCTATTCATTTAATTAATTATCACACATCTAATACTATATAAAAACATATAAATGATGTAATTACACTCGTGTGTGATCGAAAGATCACACATTATATCCTATCATTATAGGCCTATTATAGGCCTATTATATTCTAGGTATATTATAGGCCTACATATTATATCCCGAAAAGAAGTTCATCCATCAACCAAGTAATTATACAGATTTGATGATTATTTAATCACGCAGCATCTTAGAATATTTAACGCTCTTGAAAGATGCAGTTACATTTCAACATATGTAATGGCGGTTTTATTATTTGTGTTTATTACGTTGGCACACAACTTTCTTCTTTTGTGGATGCAAGTTTATGAATAATATAAAAAATATCAAACAAACGTACTACAGTGTAGACGAATATCTTGACTCTTAATGACGTGTCATCTGAGATGAACTATTTTTTATACACGACAATTTTTATTCATTGAATCAAGTCAAGTTTAAATCAAGTGCTACTCCGATTTTTTTTTTTATTCATTATTATTCATGTCGTTACATTGCATTCTAACACTATTTGTAGACTACTTATTTTTAATTCTTACTTGATTTAAAGATAATCATGTTTTCATAAATAAAAATACAAAAATAATATAATGTGTTTAAAAATGACTTACCTGTACCAAGCCCAGTTGGTGAAGTAGCACACTACTTTATAACCGGTATCAACCGGTTTAACAAATCCGGCTTCCGTGCCGGAAGTAACCGGTTTCATGGTGGTGACTGGTTGCATTGTCCATTGCCCACTATCGAAGGTACTGGGCGGTTGGGTCTGTGAGGACGTACTGGGCGGTCGGGTCTGTGGGGGTGTACTTGGCGGTCGGGTCTGTGGGGGTGTACTGGGTGGTCGGGTAGGTGGGGGGGTCGGTGACGGACGGCCTCCGTCGCTCTGCGAACCGCACTTGGTGTTCTCGGGCCAGTCGCAATGGTCCTGGAACACGAAGACGTGACGTTTGTAATAAGATAAAATAAGATAGGTCTTTGTTGTCATTGATCCACATTATACAGTGTAGTGAAGGATTTTCAGACATGTATATACCTGATGTGCTTTAACAATGTTGAAATATAATTGTCAATATTATTCTAGTGGAATATTATGGTAACAGAAGATATGTTAAGATAAGCGATTATTTTACAGCCAAAAAATAATCCATCGTGAGGTTAACCCTTTGCGGTTCCGATATGGTACAAACTAAGTTCCTGTGCTTAGCCAGACCTGATTTGATTTCCAGTTTTGCGCCGTTTATCAAATGAAAATTGTTTCAACACAATAAACATTTGACATAGTGAATCAACGATTTACTGCCTTCTCGACCTTTGAAAAAGTCACAAAATATCATGGGAATCGAAATGTCAAAGCTAGCAAAGATGGCTGCCTTCATTCAATGTTCATGTTTTTGCTTTATTCTAGCCGATTCCAATTCTAAATAGGCCTACTCTTACAGTGACGACGCAAGAAATAGATAATTCAAGTTCTTCAGCATGTGTTGATTCTGACGATAATAAAGTGAGTGATGTTGAGAATGATTTGTCTGATGACGAAGTATCAAACGGCGCTAGTAAATGGGACCTGAGGTGTCGGCCAGTGTGAAATTAATGTACCAACAAAGGGTTAACAATAACCTCACCTTATTCCAGTTAAGTCCGGCGGGACAGGCTCGCTGCATTAGTTCACCAAACTGACACACGTAGTACTTGTTACAGTCGGACGGGTGAGCGGTGAACATACGGTTGCCGCAGGTCAGGTCGAGTTCTTCGGGCTTGGCAGCTGGGTTGAGCGTGTTCGACCAATCAGGAGTTTGCAGTCGGTCGCCGCCCGCTGGAAGAAAACAACAGCCGATTGAACGATAGAACAGTTAGTTCGTTGTAAATTAGGCCTATAGTAGGCCTATAATATACCCGTATGCGTTTAAACAAAAGGGCCTAAAATTGTTATTTTGTTGTTTGCCCTAATTGTTACTTTTTTATTGGTGTTTAATGACTAGTGATGTACAGGCAAAACGTTTGGAATAAAAAGTTTGAAAAGATGTCAATTTCATGCAAACTTTGCATCAGCCCAGTTTTTCGATTGAAATGAGTTTGAGGCTCCAGGATTGAAATTGAATCTCCGTAAGATTTGAAGATCCGTGGATTTATACCAATTATCGCCACCAGTATTAGCGTGAATAACTGGAGCAAAACCCTACAAAATACCTGTCAGGATGACTAACAATGGCAGGAATTTAAACCTATTACAGTACATAAATGATGGTTTACCAAGAACGACTAATTCATTATCAATATTATATTATTACATATTAGTGTACATATATTATATATTATATACGCCTACATATATTATACATTACAGTTAGGCCTACATACTTAACATATCATGTTAAGTACATAGGCCTAACTGTTAGGGATGAGAAAAGATGATGAATTAATTATCGATCATCATTTCAAAATTTGGATTATCATATGGATAACGTCAAAACTACTGTTTTATCGTATATATTTCAGTACCCGCCATAAAATCGTTCATCTGGCATCCCTGTGAATTGAGCACTAGGAAGTGGAGTGTTCTGTTGGTAAGAGAAGTTACTACAGTTTGTAATAAAAGTTGCTATGGTCGGTAAAAGAATTTGTTTCAGTTGGTAATGGAAGTTGTCTTAGTTGGTAATAGAAGTTTCCTATTGAATTCTTAAAATAATTATAATATTGATAATTCAAGTAATATCAATTATTTTAACTAATTTGCATATCAATGATCAAATCGATATTATTGATAATCTTGCCTACTCCTGATAATTGTAAATACATTTAGGTGTGAAATGTGTAAAAGTGGATTTTTATAAATTTTTCACTTGGTGAAAACTTATAACTAAACTTCAACAAATTTTACTTTTCGTTAAATTTCACTCTATTATTACTGACCCCACCAACAGCTGGGCTATTTGGGGATATTAATGAGCAAATGACAGCCACGTCACACTCACGCAGGACTTCGTTGGAGACTTCGTTGTTGCTGGGTACATGGTTGATGTGTTCTGTTTTAAGGCCGTTCCGGTCGATGTCGCACTGAGGTCCCGGTCCTGCGTAACCCCGCAGGACTCTGTTGATTGTCCGGAGCAAAGGGTACGCCTCGCAGCCGCACGTGTTCTTGAAATCGTCCAGATCCAACGCCCTGGAAGAAGCAAGATACAAATTACGACCAGAAGTTGTATTGGAAAATTATGACGAAAGAATAAAAAGTGAAATAATGCTGATTATTGTTTGCTCTACGTCCACATTTACAGCTGGGTAATTGGTGTTTACGAATGAGTGGATGATAAATGAACAATGTTCACACAAACCCAGGCTGTATGCAAGACTCGGAACTGATGCCTGACTTGACTACAGTTTCTTCATCAGATCCTTACCCTGGAATGTTGAATTGAATGGCTTGCTGGAATGTTTATTTAATTGAATCTCTTGGACAAATTTGAGCTGAGCTCAATCGCGATGCCAATTGACCAACGTAGCAGAGTTACGCAGGTAGACTCATAAAGCCTACAATATTTTCATTTTTATTTTTCGAAATTGATTGGACATATTGTGATTTGTGAATAATATATAATTTACATTACATTTTTGTGGTTATCTTTGCTAGTTGATAAATGATTATATTTTAGTCTTAAATTTACCGACTATGTATCATGAAACATTCGGCTAATTGATGTCTCATTTCGACATCGAATGGCAACACTACGTAAAACTCTCTGAATACCGCAATTTTACGAATATAATGGTGATATTTGCATTTGCTATGCTGGTAGATGACTGTCTTTTTGCGTGGATAAAAATATAATTTGTAATTAGTATGTCAATAAATAGGCCACAATGCTGTGTAATGAAGAAGGGGGTGGTAGACGGAATGAATACTTTTCTAGGGCGTATGTGTGAAAGAATGGGTGTGTGTTTTTTGGATGCCAATTGTTGGCTGCAGGGTGAAGGCCTATGTGGAGATGGGCTTCATCTGTCGGATGAGGGAAAGTGTGTGTTTGGTGAGTTGTTAGGGAGGGTAGGTGGTAGGCTGGTAGCACAGGCCTGACTAGTGAGGGATGAGGTAGGTAAGGGAAAAACGGCTGAAGTAGATGGGTGTAAAATGGGTGGGGGACAAAAAATGTTGAAGGAATGTAACGGCCCAGAAATTAGTCTAATGGTAGTAAATTGTAGAAGCTTGGCAAATAAGGTGGATGAATTCAGGACGCTGTTAGAATTGTATCAGCCAGAAGTGGTGGTGGCAGTGGAGACATGGCTAGGAGAGGGGTTTACAGAAGGTGAATTAACTGTAGATGGTTACACTCTGCACAGGAGAGATAGGGATAGGCACGGAGGGGGTGTAATGGTAGCAGTAAAAAGAGGAATCCAAGGGACGTTGCTCTGGAAAGAAGAGGAGGTAGAGATGATGGGTGTGAGGATAATGGTAGGCAGGCAGTCTCTTGAAGTAATCGCGGCATATAGGCCTCCGGGGGGGGATTTAGGATTGCTTCATCGTTTGGAGGATAGGCTTAGTGCTAGGGATAATGTAGAGAGCTTAATTATAGCGGGAGATTTAAACATGCCTAATGTACGGTGGGAGGTAGGAGGTACAGAACATGGGAGGGGAGTAGTGCAAAATATTGTTACGGGTATATTAAATGAAGGTTTTCATCAGGTTGTGGAGGAGGGAACTAGGAGTAAAAGGCTAGGGGGAACTAATATTCTAGACGTAGTGTTAGTAAGGCCAATAGAGTTGTGGGCGAGGACGGTGGTAGTTGAAGGCATCAGTGATCATCGAATACCCATAGTCAGTTTAGCATTAGCTCCGGTTCAAACTAAAAACGTTGGGAAGAAAGTTTGGGGTTACAAAAGGGTGCAGGCAAGGGAGGTTCGAAAAGCTTTTGAGGATAGGTTTGAGAAGTGGTGCGAGATAGACATGGATGATATTGAAGGGCTGTGGTTCAATTTTCAGAAAATATATGAAGAGGTTAGGGATAAGTTGGTTCCCTATAAGGTGCTACAGGCAAATGCAGATCCGGCTTACTATAATAGTACGGTTAGGAGGCTTAAGAGGAGGGGTAGAAAGATGAGTAGGAAGTGGAGGGCGTCAGGGGAGGGAAAGGAGGTGGTCCAGGAACTAAGGCGGGAATTAAACAGGGCTAAGAGGGAGGCAAAAGAAAGATTCATGGGGGGTATGTTCAATGAACGTGATGTGCAAGGTAGCTGGAATAGAATGTATAGGTTTGTTTCTAGTCAGAAAGGTAGTGGCAGGGAGTTGCCAACTTTAGTTGATCAGGTAGGGAATGAGTGGAAAACGGAGATAGAGAAGGCAGCAGCTTTAAATAGATTCTATGGGGAAGTGTTCAATGCGAATGGAATTATGGGGGAGGAGGAAGCAATAGAGGGGGATGGGGAGGAGGTTCTGCTTACAGAGAGAGAAGTGTGGAATGTATTAAGGAAACTTAAAAGTGGGAAGTCGCCAGGCATAGATGGGGTGCAAAGCGATCTACTGAAATTAGCGGGTAGGGGAGTTGTAGGTTATTTGCTAAGGTTGTTTCAAGCTTCACTCACAGCAGGTAGAGTACCGCAAGTTTGGAAAAAAGCGGAGGTGGTTCCAATTTCAAAGGGAGGGCAAAGGGGTAGGGTAGACAACTACAGGGGAATTAGTTTAACATCGCATGTGTGTAAGATAATGGAAAGGGTGGTTATAAAGAGAGTAGTGGAGAAGGTAGATGAAAGAAGGAGTATTTCAGAAGTGCAGCATGGGTTTAGGAAGGGTTATTCATGTGAGACGCAGTTGTTAGGTTTTGCAGAAGAGTTGGCTGGGGTAGTTGATAGGGGGGGACGTGTTGATGCAGTGTTTTTAGATTTCGAGAAGGCTTTTGATAAGGTAGATCACAATATATTATTAGGGAAGTTAAAAATGTCCGTTGGGAATGCTGGGTTGGTTAATTGGATTGGAAACTTTCTTCAGGATAGAGTGCAAAGAGTTCGGGTGGGTTCAGAGGTTTCAAGTGAGACTAAGGTTACGTCAGGAGTTCCACAGGGTAGTGTGTTGGGTCCCTTACTGTTTGATTTATATATAGATGATCTGACTAGTGTTGTTGATTCGAAAATAAGGTTATTTGCAGATGATTGTGTGTTATATAGGGAAATCATTACAGAGGAGGATGTAGTAGCTCTTCAGGTAGATTTAGCGGCAATTAATCGTTGAGTTCAGTCAAACAAGATGGGGTTGAATACAGGAAAGTGCAAGTTAGTCACATTCGGTAAGAGAAACATAAGGACAGATGTAGTGTATGAGGTAGGAGGGAAGACGCTGGAGTTGGTGGAAAACTACAAGTATTTGGGGGTGGTATTTGATAGGCGTCTAGGGTGGGGGAGTCAGATTGAGAGAATAGTAAAAAAGAGTATAAATGCACTAAACTTTGTAATGAGGCAACTTAGGGGGGCAGGTATGGAGATTAAGGAAAAAGCATATTTCTCGTTAGTGCGTCCCATGGTAGAATATGCTAGTTCAGTTTGGGATCCTTATAGATTAGGTGAGATAAGGGATGTGGAAAGGGTTCAAAGGATTGCTGTGAGAAGGGTTACAGGTAGGGTTAGGAGGTGGAAATGGGATGAGAATGAAAGGGGGGAGAGGGTAAGAATGTTGGAGAGTCCAACTGAGATGATGAGAGACCTGGGGTGGCAGAAATTGGAAATACGGAGGAAGGAGGATCGTTTATGTAATTTCTTCAGGGTAATGGGGGGAGAGGGGGGGTGGGGGGAGCTGCATGAGTTGATAAAAAGAAATAAGTCAGGGTATGGAGGTAGGCGGGGTCATGATAGAGCGGTAGTCATAAAGGGGGCTACATTAGATGTCGGTAAATTCTCTTTCTTAAATAGGACAGGTAGGGACTGGAATGGGCTTAGTAGAAATGTTTTTGAAGGGGATGAAATCAGGTTAAAGTTATTCCGTCAGAGGGTTAAGGAGATGGTGGGATAGGGGTACTTAGGGAACTTGCCACCGCGCATTTATGTGCATTTGCAAGAGTTAAATAATAATAATAATAAAAGACAGCAGATAGCTTTAGCACTGCAAATTTCTTGTCTTTTCATGGAATCTTTTACTTTAAATAATTAAAATCGGGTGGTAAAATCGCCTTTGTGGTGCCTCGTCCAAATGATCCTATCTATTATCCATAACCTTGATTGGGAAACAATAATTTTGTATCAAGTTTCGATGTTATTAAAAAAAAAAAAAAAAAAAAAACCTGGTGTAGGCCTATACCATGCACATACTGAATCACTATCAACTCATCACATAACTACAAGTGATGTAGTATGGGAAACCTCAGTGATTTGGCAGCCGAATGTTTGGTTCTAGTCGATAGCTTGCTAGATGTACTGCGCAAACCTATCGTTTTCATTGAGAGATTAAACTAGGCATACTTTTGACGCAGTGTTAGGTTTTGTCAAGCTTTTTTCGCCCATGCCACACTTTTCACGGATTGTCGATTGGTCTCCGACAAAGTAGTAAGAAATTCTACGATGGGAAGCGACGGGAAACACAGCATGAATGTCTATTGTGACTTACCAGATCATGCCGCCGCCGAGTCCCATGGTTCGGACGTACTCGGATTTATACTTTATCATGGCGACGTCGTCAAACGACACCCACTGGTCGCGCAGGTACGCGTACGGCCCCATACGACCTTCAGGGTCCTTCACGACCTTCCAGCCCAGCTTTTGCACGCGGTGGCAGATCTACAACACAGAGAGATAATTAGATACGGTATATTATTATTTATATTGGGTTCAACAATGCACTAACTGATCAAGATGACTGAGATCTATTGGCGTCGGTGAATGATGAATGAGACGACGGAAAGATGTAATGAAAAATTATTTTATTACGTGTTTTGGATAGTGGAAAGGAGGTTTTGGAAGGAGACAGTTGTGGCCTCCTGAAAAGGAACTATCCCAGTATGAACCTAAAGACAGGAAAATCACGAAAAAGCTGTTACGTCGGTTAACTATGGCCTAAATTGATCCACGGTTTCTATATAATGCTCCAGCGTGGAATAGGTTGTTTATTGTCCTTTTTCACATTCCTTTAGAGACAGCTAATCAGTTAGGGACTAACTATATAGTAGGCCCTATATATTGTACACATAATATTAATAACTGTATATTAACTGTAACTGTTATATAGTATACTTGAACGCCAATAGATCTTAGTAATCATTACAGTGCGTCGTTAAAACCCAATATGAAAAAAAAAAGAAAAAAGTATACTTGACTTACAGGTAATGATTAAAAAGAAAAGTTTATCAATAACGAAATCTTGATACTGTTACCTAATTATGGCTACAGATTAATAATAATATAACCGTTTAAAGGCGGCACCTCTTATTTCTTTCGAGACTCCGAGGCGTTCTATTCATCAAATATGATAGTAATGTAGAATATAGACCTACTACCGTATTTCAAATTAAGAACATGAAACTTGGGCACCAGGTCTGCGGTGTCTGTGACCACACTTCTTCGCCATTGATCAAAGTACTCAAGTTTCCAAATTATCCGCAACACATTTGAAGACACGAGTTTATAATTGAATTAGTCCTTTCAATTCCACAGCACGCTTACCTCGTAGTACGATAGGAATCCTCGCGCTCTGGTCGCCTCGCCTGCCTCACCGCCTCCGTATGTTGGCGCGTTGAGACCGTTGTTGGAGTTGTCTGCGAGACTGAATGACTGCCCGTACATTGGCATGCCCATCACGAGCTTTTTCGGTGGCGCACCTTGGTTGATCCAGTAGTTGATCGAGAAATCCTGGAGAAAATCAATTGATTTTTTAATCAATTTATTATTATATGATGCTTATCGGTTAGGTTCTATGCGGGTTTGAATGAGCGGGTGACGATGAAATTATCAAGTGATTGTAAGTGAAAGGGCGCTTACAAAAACCCATACCTACAGGACGGCTCAAACATACGTCTGTCTGCCGTATTTTTATTCATTTACCATTTTTATTTATATTCAAATTTGTGCACTGTAAGCCCCTACCTGTGGACCTTTATTTTAGGAATTCATCTTGACACCACTAATATTTTCCTCAAATTGTATATTTCTATTTTCCAATGCTTTAGAATGATGCAGTTGTGTTCCTATTCAAAAACCTTGTCCCGAAAATTCTATGTTCCAGATTTTAATTTTTTTTTCTGAATACATATACGTATGTGCATTACCTGACTTATTTCAAAATGTACGTTACGATTCACAATCCAATTACATAATTCAATAATTATATCGGGTTGTAACAATTGTCCGTACAACGCCTAATTTCTTCAAGTGAACAATGTTTCTCATCACATGTTGTTTACCAAAATATTACAGTTGGAAGAATTAACCATTGAATACTGTTACAAACAAATACAGACAATCAGCAAGAGAATCAGATGAAATCATAACATTCTAGACCAAAACCAAACTATGTCCTAAAAGTTACTAAAAATGTATCAAAACATAGGTACATTCTTCTCTCTAAAGCACAGTCTTCACTGCACAGAGCTGAAAATCACGTCAAACACACTGCCTTCTATGATGAATTTTTCAAAATATCTAGCACACATTTGCGATCATAAATGTGAAGCTGAGAGCCGTTGATATAGCTACAATCCACGTCTCGACTCACTGAATTGAAGGTGACGTCCACATCCTCGGGGTGGGGATACATGGGGGCGACATGGCCCGTGATCTTGTCCCACTGGCCGTGGTAGTCGTAGCACATGACGGCGATCCAGTCGAGGTTGGCAGCGATCGTCGGCACGTCGTAGCCTGGTGGCGACAAAACACAACGCTCACATCAGTCGACGAGCGACAATTAGAAGAACGACAGTTATCATTCGAAATACAAGCTAGCATAGTAAGGGTTGATTTTGAAAATATTTTCGACTTGAGAGGCCGCAGGCGCTTGTATTTCACGCCGCAAACTCTCACGGCCGTAATTTTTGAGATATCAATATAATTGTTTTTGCATTCCGTTAATAATTGAAAAACGGAGGTTACCCCATTCACAGAATTTTGAAAAAAATTTTTTTAGTTTTTCAAATTCTCAAAATGGAAAATGAAAAAATTTTGTAAATGCGAAAACCTAGATACATATTTTTGAATACCGACAAAAATTACAAAATGTGAAATATAGGCTATCAAAAGTGTGAGCTATGGAATTAACGGCGTTTATGTGAATATGAGTTCGGCGGGCTAATCTACAGGTTACGCCTAGCACACGATGCATGTTAAACTCGAGTCTGAAGCGAGCGAACAACAAGCCTGTGTAAAGCGCCTGCAGCCTCTAAAGAATATATGTGAAACATTCAAAACCTGTTGATTCACTTGAAACGTGTGCTTTCAAGTGAATTATTTGTATTTGCATTTATTGCCGTTTCTTATAAAGCACAATTCGAGAATTGTTTAAACATTGTCAGGTATAATTAAAAGTATATTGAAATATCTTAACTGACAGTGACTGTCACAATCTATTAACTATAATATTAAGCAGGGAAATGCACCTGAATAATGACGTAGTGTACGATTTTATGCATAATCAGGTCATGTAAATGTTGACATAGAGAGCTCCAATAGTAAGTTGTAACATCAGTTTGCAACGAAAATTGAAAATCCAAACGGATTTATTTGATTTTTAGTAAATGTTTGAATAAAATGATAAAATATTGTCTCATGTGGCCTATTAATAGACTGTATGGGAGTTGATTCGGGAAAATATCAGTTTTTGAATAATAACTCACTCATAAGTGGTACAAGATATCAAAATTCTAATACCGGTACAGAAGAGAGTCAGATATTTTTATTACCTTCAAGAGAGTGTAAGTAGAAAGTATTCCACTTATATCACATAACTTTCACATGTATGAAATTGAATGAAAACATTTTCTACAAACACAGTTTCAACACAATTTTTAACAGAGGTTAATAATTTCATCTTACATCATATTGCCTGTGTATCTCCTGAGTTAGAATTCCAATGTCTTATATCATTCAAAAGTCATCACCAAAAAACCGATATTTCGCTAAATCGACTTTCACGCGGTCTCAAAGAAAACGCTTCTGTCATCGTCCCCCCGTTCAACGAGCTACGTTGTCGCGTTGACTTACCGGCATCAATGACGACCTTGCTCGGACTGACGGCCGCAGATAGGAGATAGCCGCGGGGTGTGAACGCAACCCGCAACTCCTTGACGAGCTCAGCAAAAGCGGCCTTATCGGAATCGGGTCCTTTCTTGCAGTCCACTTGCCAGCACCTGTTGCCAGATAAATGCTTGTTTGTTAGAGGCTCATAACGACACGACAAGAAAAAAGTATCATTTTTATATAGGGCCTACGTATTATGACTGAAAAAGTGAAAATCCTCCAAGTTATGTGGTTTTTATGTATTTCATTTAAAATATATTAATTGAAATGAACTGGGAGATATCTAAGATGGAATTTTAAACAAGTATGAGGGATTTTTTAGATTTTCATGTATTTCATTCATGTATTTCATTATAGATATTATTAAATATCTATTGATATGAACTGAGAAATATGAATACGTAGTGAAATACGAATTAGTATAACAGATTTTTTAGGTTTTCAAGTACTTCATTCTATAAATAATTTTAAATATCAATTGAAATGAACTGGGAAATATGAATAGAGAAATATAAACAAGATTGTGAGAATAAAATGAATTTTAAAATAAAAGATAATAAAAAAAGTATAACAGATTTTTTATATCTCTATTGGTTCAGGAGTTATCATGGGTACTAACTACTAAGACATTGATTTGTGGTTCTTCACCTAATCCAACCTACCAATCTTCATTTGTATCACCTAGAATTATGTTACCCAAAATAACTTGGGGACTTTCACCTTTTTTTTCTCATGGTGCCTAATACCCCACCAACAGCATTTGCAGGTACAAATGAGCAAGTGATAATGAAACTATGAAGTGATGATGAGTGAAAGGACGTGACAAAAAACCCATGCCTTGTACAGGACTTGAACCAATGTTCAACAGTGACTTCGATTTCTAAAGCGGTGCCTTAGTTGATTGAGCTCTTCGAAGTAGAAAGTTGCAGCGAGAATATGCTCTTGCCAAAAAGTTTACAATTATTTAGTTGCTAGATGACAGTATTCTATCGTGGATGTAAGTATATAGTTGAATACACAGAAGAATGAGGCCGTCTACCAACTGAATAATTGCAAAAACTGATAATTACACAACCTCGCTGCAACATTGAGTATTTACCACTCTCAAAAGATGCGATTGCATTTTTCATCAAAACCCTTGTACTTAAAAATCAAATACCCTAACAATCCCACGTATACAAATATAAGAGTAATAGTATTTTGTTTGTCATGCTGGTAGATAATTTTCTCTAATCGTGGATACAAGTATATGTAAAACGTAAATCGTAGACAACTTACTTGGGATACTCCCAGTCGAGATCCAAGCCGTCAAAGTTGTTCTGTTGGATAAAGTCGACGACGTGGGCGATGAACTTTGCCCTCGCGCTGGGACTATTGGCCAGCCTGCTGTACTTGTCGCCAGCCGAGTCGTTCCAGCCACCAATGGCGATCAGCACTTTGATGCCGCGTGCCTTCAATGCCGTCACCTTCTCGTAGAACTCTGCACACACGGCCAAGCGAAAAAACTGTCAGCTGGACTCGTTTGTGCTTTTTTTTTTTGTCATCTTTGAATTATTCAATATATTTTAGCTACAGTAATTGTAATTTGATTGTTAATTGTTATTGTTTGTATTTCATTCTGGGCAAACCTATATTTCTACAACTTACAAGTCATAAAGTCATAACTGGTTTTTATTATTCTGTACTATTTTACATTTTACAATATATTCAACAGTATTTTTTCTCATTGAACTAACCGTTTTATTTCAACCAACACTTCTAACGCTATCCTATGTACGATAACCCTGTCATGAGAGTAATTTAAAACTCATTTTATGTACCAAGAAAATAGTTTTCAATTCATATAGAACATCGATAACATTCTTTATTTTGACGTTGATGATAATTGACAACTCGTATGGTGATATGAAATATCCATTCAGGGTATCTCCAAATGACATTGATCCAACTGGCCGACTAGTAAAGTCACGCCTATTTCGAGTCGTCAATTGAGCTTACAAATATGGCCACCAGTGGCAGGTCTCCCTATATATCATCTAATAGCATTTCAACTTTGATCAGACAGACTCGTGCCGAAGTACGTACTATTATCGAAGTCGGCCCATGAGTCGTGAGGCTTGATGGTCAGCTTGTCTCCGTTGAGCACAGCGAACCCGTAGATGATGTGCGTGCAGAGGTCAGGGTCAATGTCCCCAGGAATGTACTTCCCACCGCCTTGTCTGTGACGTGACACGAAATACAATAACATTATACTAGCATCCAGAAGGCAAGAATAGTTTCTGCAAAGACTTGAGACTAAGTTTCTAGTCACAGAAAAGTTTGGATTACGGTTTATACAAAAAATATCTCAATAATGAAGTCTATTCAGTGATATAACTTGAAAGTGACAGGAAAAGTCATGATGTTGATCTAGAAGTATGCCTAATATTGATGATAATAAACTCTTAAAATATAGAATATACATGTTTTAAATGTCATATTTTCGCTGGGTCGTTTACTGATGATTTCCCCACGAAAATGAGGTTTTGTAAAATTGTATCTCCACTTAGACTATCTAATGACGTAACTTGGATGTGACAGGAAGAGACATGATGGTAAGTTGGTACTGAAAATAATAATAATGATGATGAATTGTTCACACGGAATACATGCTCTAAATGTCATAATTTCACCGAATCATTTACCGATGATTTCTCCCCGAAAGCGGGTACTAAATAGAAAACAAACGTACCTGTACCAAGCCCAATTGGTGAAGTAGCAGACGACCTTGAAGTCTCCTTGATCTCCGCCAGTTCCCGGTTGAGCAGGCCTGCTCGTCGTGAAGTCCACGTGACCTGTGGTAGAGAGGTCAATGACAGCGGGCGGCGGCCTAGTGGTCTCCCACTCTTGGCTCGGCGGTTTCACCACGCTAGATGAGAGACAGGTGTTATTAATGTCATGGGACAAATTGAAAACTGAGTGATGACGGCAGAAATTGTAATTCTGATTGTTCTAAATTGGAGGTAACTTCATTTTTTTTTGGCTGTTTATAGTATTGGAAATTTTCTACAGCTTTGTAGGCATAGGCCTATAGCACCTTATTAAAACTATATTACTAGCTTATTCAATCCACTGTAGGCATACCTGTATTTTACTATAAGTTTCACAATATTGTCATGGAATAATGTCAAATAGGCCCTATATCAAATAATATTGTTATTCAGACCAATGATAGATAATTATGCACTACTGAATATGGAGAGAAGTACGAGACATTATCATTTTGGCGGAATGTGAACAGTGTAGATATTTTTATTTTTTAAAGAGAAATGTATTCAAATCAGCTATCTATTAGGCCTTTTTAAATTGAGTAGGGTGTATTTCAATTCCCAAATTATTTCTTAGCTATTTATGATACATTTTTATGATGAGGGCCTACTAGATACTTTACAAAGCAAGCAAGTTTTGCACATCTATACATTTTGGACTTGGTTGTTCTTGTTTTTGAGATTGCCTAGTGTAGGCCAGATCTTTGATTAAACATTTTTTTAATACTGTATGCCTCCCCCCCTAAGCATTTCAAGTATAAATATTTATAAATAATAGAACACGAGAGACTTAATTGCTATGATGATAATTTCATTGAATTATTGTTATTATATCTGTAGGCCTACTGCTAGATCTCCAAGTTGTGAATAGAACCTCTTAAATACGTTAATTTATAATTGAAAAAGTATTCGTAACTTACTCGACAGGTTTCTGCACGGGATACTCAGCGCCCGGCACCAATGGCGACTCCTGAGCAGGCGGCTTGGAAGTTACGTTCGACTGCACGGGATACACCGCGCCCGGCACAACCGGCGACCCGAGCGAGGGCGGTCGCGCCAACACCTGCCGTATCACGCTGAGTAAGGGGTGGGCACCGTCGCCGCACCGGTTGCGGAAGTCGTCGAGGTCGAGCGCCCAAACCATACCGCCGCCCAGGTCCATGCTCCGCACATACTCCGACTGCAACAAACGATGCGCGGATGTCAAGTGCGGGATTATGTTATAGCTTATAGACTACGCAGTTCAAATACTTTCGATTGAATAAGGGTGATTTCTGTCTGGGAGTCCTGAGTCGTTATTCTAAAACTCTAAAACGGAAGCGGCATATATTTTTTTTCACGATAATTTTGTACACTTTTAAATAATCTATAATGTAGGCTCTGACACTTTGGACGTGCTTTCATTTTTATTGGCAGTTATAGAATAAGGGCTGGTGCTAGTAAATAATCTATAACGTAGGCTCTGGCACCTTGGACGAGCTTTCATTTTTATTGGCAGTTATAGAATAAGGGTTGGTGCTAGTAAGTTGTAGTATATGAAGAAAAGGAAGGCAACTTGGGAACTGAGTTGCCATTTGACTACACAACTTGACATTGCTCAGCCAGAGTGGTCACACTCGCTATTGATATGATATAGACGATGATATAGATATGATATTCGCTGTGATATAGACACACTCGCTATTTACTATGAATTATTCACCAGTGCAATAGAATGTCAAGTTTTCTCAATTGAAGAGTGCTACCAACCTGCCTCACACGGGCCTATCAACCCTCAATAACTTGATATTTAGATTGGTATTTGATACTAAACTCAATCAATGAAAAATAATCACAGTCAATCCATCGAATATGAATCGAAGAGTATCAATAGTTTCTCTTGTATCAGAATTTGATATATTATACTGCATTAAAGCTAGTGCATTTAGCAAAACATCTACTAAAAATAGATGTTTTGCTAAATGCACTCCTAGGTCTGACTTACCTTGAGTCTGATCATGTCTGCGTCGTCGTAGCTCACCCACTGGTTGCCCTGGAACGCGTATGGCCCCATCCGGTTCTCCGGGTCCTTCACCACCGTCCAGCCGCGGTTCTTCACACGGTCGCAGATCTGGCGGGAAACAGAATGACATGTTACCGATTGTAACCAATTGGTTCGCCCCTTTTCTTCTACCCTTCCTTTTCTCGTTGCCTACCTATCTGTCATGGAATATTTGGCAAGGGTAGTGACTAATATGAACCAGTATTTTGCGCTCATATGGTATGGTATGTCATTGAGTGGAAGGACTGCATTAAAGGCGGATCGGAGAGAGTAGTACCGTGTGGTGTGACATTAAAATCAATATAAGCCTAATATTGATTTTAAATTACGTAATATTGATAATAAAATTACGTAATATTGATTTTAAAATTACATAATATTGATTTTAAAATTAAATAATATTGATTTTAAAATTACGTAATATTGATTGATGTCACATTGTGATGTAATGAAACAGTTTCACAAGAAACATTTTATTTTTTAAAAAGCGTTTTTACAATATTTCAACAATGTTTTATCTGAACCTATTACATAGCCCAAACATCTTCCATCCCTCTATATGACATGAATAAAGTGACACACACATGGGAGTGACTTTTCAAGTTGGTGAGAAACCTCCAGCTTACCTCGTAATAAGCCAGGAATCCTGCTGCACGAGTGAACTCTCCTGCCTGTCCCGGGCCCGGCGCTCTCGAGTTGAGCCCGTTGGTCGATGCTTGGGACAGCTGGAACGACTGACCGTATAACGGCATACCCATGACGATCTTACGTCGGGGCACTCCCTCGGATATCCAGTAGTTGATCGAGTAGTTCTGCACGGGGATGAAAATAAATTATTCGTTTTATACTGTACAATGAATATAGCAACTGAATGAATGATGAAACTGTAATGATTTGTGATTTGAATAATAAAATGGATGAATGAATTGACGACTAGTGATTGACCCGCCCATAAACGTCACAAAACAGAACATCCAATCAAATGGGCTTTGTTATGTGGGAAATTTCACATTGACCTATCAGAGTATCTCTAAATTCCCACATGAAGTATAGATCCAGGTGGCTTTGGCGATTAGTCACGCCTATCACTAGTGTCAATTGAAAGATATTATACAAAAAGTGAAATGTCACACAGTAGATATTTGAAATATTTATTTCAATCAAAAGTTTAGCAAGGTGAGAGTATTTTGATTCATACATGAATGATAATGCAATGTTTTCTTAGTATCAATATTGCACAGAATAATTTCATTATCAAGAACGTTCCTCTTGAACAATTGCCACACTGTTTTCAATAAATTGAACAATATATCGGAGCAGTCAAGCATTGTTCCCGCATCCATCGTTTTCTTGCTCCTTCAGTTCAAATTTCCCAACCTATTCTCATGATTATAACCAATGGTGAAATTCCCGTGCACAAATCGTTCTCTTGCATTGATGTTTTTTCCTGATCTATTGAAAAATGATAGATATTTCTATATTATTATTTCAAATTTATATGAGTTCATCACTCTCTACTCTACTGTGACCAAGGCAATAGCCGAAACGTCGAAACCTCGTGTAACTTTCATCTCTGTGTTCTATCAACGGGCTCTCCACTATGAGTAGGCCTATCTCTACTCATAAATCTCGGTAAGCTGCTGTTCTTTCTTTCCCTTTCACCCAATTCATATATTTATATGAAATATTATGTCATTCCATATGGAAATCACTAAAACGCATCTAAAAATCAATGAATCTATTTTTTTTCATTTTCTATGAAAACTTACTGCTCAAGAAACTATTGAAGATATACCTTATTTGTTATTTCAACATGGACATGGCACGGTTTGACATTAAATCGCGCATACTATCGGCACAATGTGATACGTCATGAAGCAGGAGTGTCTCCTTGCTCAATCTTCAGGGAAGTGACAGTCGTTATCAATAAAGATAGTCTCTCAAAAGCACATGTTTTAGTAGAGTCAACAGGTTTTGAATGAATTACCCATTTTCAATAACATTTCACATCCATTGATATTATTTTTGAAACTTTTTTGGCTGCCTCATTACAGTAGAAGTGGTTTGAGAAGTGGTGTGAGATAGACAAGCGTGATGTTGAAGGTCTGTGGTTCAATTTTCGGAAAGTATATGAGGAGGTTAGAGATATGTTGGTTCCCTATAAGGTGTTGCAGGCAAATGCAGATCCTGCCTACTATAATAGTACGGTTAGGAGGCTTAAGAGAAAGGGTAGAAAGATGAGTAGGAAATTGAGGGAGTCAGGGGAGGGAAAGGAAGCGATCAGGGACCTGAGGCGGGACTTAAACAAGGCTAAGAGGGAGGCGAAAGAAAACTTCATGGGTGGTATGTTTAATGAACGTGATGTACAGGGTAGCTGGAATAGAATGTACAGGTTTGTTTCTAGTCAGAAGGGTAGTAGTAAGGAGTTGCCCACCTTAGTTGATCAGGGAGGGAATGAGTGGAAAACGGATAAGGAGAAGGCAGCAGCATTAAATAGATTCTACGGGGAAGTGTTCAATGTGACTGGAATTATAGGGGAGGGAGAAACAACACTGGAGGGGGAGGGGGAAGAAGTCCTGCTTACAGAGGGGGAAGTGTGGAATGTATTGAGGAAACTAAAAAGTGGGAAGTCACCAGGCATAGATGGGGTGCAAAGCGATCTCCTGAAATTAGCGGGTAGGGGGGTTGTAGGTTATTTGCTAAGGTTGTTCCAAGCCTCACTCACAGCAGGTAGAGTACCGCAAGATTGGAAAAAAGCGGAGGTGGTTCCAATTTCAAAGGGAGGGCAAAGGGGCAGGGTAGACAACTACAGGGGAATCAGTTTAACGTCACATGTATGTAAGATGATGGAAAGGGTAGTTATAAAGAGAATAATGGAGAAAGTAGATGAACATAGGGGTATTTCGGAAGTGCAGCATGGGTTTAGGAAGGGGTATTCATGTGAGACACAGTTGTTAGGTTTTGCGGAAGAGCTGGCAGGGGTAGTAGACAAGGGGGGCTGTATTGATGCAGTGTTTTTAGATTTTGAAAAGGCTTTCGACAAGGTAGATCACACTATACTATTAGGGAAGTTGAAACTGTCCATTGGGAATGCTGGGTTAGTTAATTGGATTGGAAACTTTCTTCAGGATAGAGTTCAAACGGTTCGAGTAGGTTCGGAGGTTTCAAGTGAGGTTAAGGTTACGTCAGGAGTTCCACAGGGTAGTGTGCTAGGTCCGTTATTATTTGATTTATATATAGATGATCTGACTAGGGTTGTTAATTCGAGAATAAGGTTATTTGCAGATGATTGTGTGGTATATAGGGAAATCAATACAGAGGAGGATGTAGTAGCTATTCAGGCAGATTTGACGGCACTTAATTGTTGGGTTCAGTTGAACAAGATGGGGTTAAATGAAGGGAAGTGTAAGTTAGTCACCTTTGGTAGGAGGAGAGTGAGGGCTGATGTAGTGTATGATGTAGGAGGGAAGTCACTTGAGTCAGTGGAAAATTACAAGTACTTGGGGGTGGTATTTGATAGACGTCCAGGGTGGGGGAGTCAGATTGAGAGAATAGTAAAAAAGAGTATAAATGCACTAAACTTTGTAATGAGGCAGCTTAGGGGGACAAGTATGAAGATAAAGGAAAAGGCTTATTTCTCGTTAGTGCGTCCCATGGTGGAATATGCTAGTTCAGTTTGGGATCCTTATAGATTAGGTGAGATAAGGGATGTGGAAAGGGTGCAAAGGATTGCAGTTAGAAGGGTTACAGGTAGGGTTAGGAGGTGGAAATGGGGGGAGAATGAAAGGAGGGAGAGGGTGAGAATATTGGAGAGTCCATCTGAGATGATCCGAGACTTGGGATGGCGGGAATTGGAAATACGGAGAAAGGAGGATCGGATCTGTAATTTCTTCAGGGTAATGGAAGGAGAAGGGGGCTGGGGAGAGTTGAATAGGTTGATTGAAAGGAATGAGTCAGGGTATGGGGGTAGGCGAAGTCATGATAGAGCAGTAGTTATAAAGGGGGCTAGATTAGATGTCGGTAAGTTCTCTTTCTTGAATAGGACAGGTAGGGATTGGAATGGGCTTAGTAGAAGTATACTTGAGGAGGATGAAATAGGGTTGAAGCTATTCCGTCAGAAGGTTAGGGAGGCGATAGGATAGGATTGATAGGGAACTTGCCACCGCGCATTTATGTGCAACTGCAAGAGTTAATAATAATAATAATAATAATAGAACCTCTTTAGTAAGTTTCTCTTTAGTACATTTATCACCACAGTAAGTTTTATTTTTTGATCCCAACCATAATATACTCCTACATGTTAAATAGTTTCTTTAGTAAGTTTTTTAATAGTGAGTTTTTTTAGTCTGGGCCCCTGGAAGACGTACTAAAGAGGTTTCACTGTATTTATTATTGAATCTGTTGAAAATGTAATTCATTTTATGTAGCTTATAACTAAATCTAAGACGCGTGCATGTTGCCCGTTGCTCGGTTGGCAGATTGCCTCGTACTTGCGTGGTCACGAGTTTACTCACGGCATTAAAGAAGTAGTAGTCGTCTTCCGGGTGGAAGTACATGGGCGCCAGGTGGCCCGTCTTCTTGTCCCACTGCCCGTGGTAGTCGTAAGTCATCACCGCGACCCAGTCTAGCGTCTCGCCCAGAGCGGCCACGTCGTAACCTGCGCAAATCGTTTACAATTACTACAGAGAACTATCATCAACCTGAACTTGGTTAATCCGAATTTTGACATATTTCGAACTCGAAGTCCGTCCCCAGCTGAAGGCATCCCGCATAGGTATTTCAATTTAGATCAATATGGTTGATCCGAATTCCAGTTAAACCGTGATTCAAAATGAAATTTCGACCCTTCAATTGCTTTAACATTGTTCTCAGATTGGATGATTCAAAACAGTTTGATTGCATTCGTTAAATTGATCATTATTTCCCCAATTTTCATCTTTTATATTTGATGCGTAAGAATAGGCCGAAGCACGGTGAGCTTTGTGCGTGAGCCGAGTGGTCTGACCTTCACAAACACAACACCACATGACAACATTATACTGAGCTTGGAATGTTTGTTCGTTACACCATCGACTCGAGACGGCCGAGTGCCAATAGAAGCGGGTCATATGACGATCGCGCGTCGTTGAAGCTAGTGGCGTACACTCGATCAGTGAGGCTCTTAGCAACGGTTTCTATCACATCATTTTGACTGACCTCATAGCTTTCTCTCACGCGTAATACGAAATTAATCTAATTACAAGCGGGAAGAATGATGATTTCTGTGGAAAAAAATTTCTTTTTGGCTAATCCAAATCCAAATAATTCATATTGGTCCCTTCCATTTTGGATGAACAAGGGTTTATTGTAGACCTACCTGCTTGAGAGCGCACAACAGTAATCGATTTAGTGACATATCAGTTTTATGGTGATGACTTTTTAACAGTACAACATATCAAAATTATGATAAAGAAAAAACTCAGATCTCTTTATGCCATCAAAATGATGTGAAATAAAATTTTTAACCTCAGATTCCAACATTTTCGAAATCATAAAGTTGACAAATGTGTTATTTATGCTACATATCTGAGAAAATTGTGTGATATGACATAAGGTACTCGTAAATGGTTTTTACTTGTCATTTTGAAGGTATTCAACACATGCATCTGTGTTTCATCTTGATTATAATTTTGATACCTCATAGCATTCAGAAGAATTGAAAAAAAATATATTCTGCTAAATCGACTCCCATGCGGTCTCAATGACTCCACCAATGGCATCGTCCGTCTACGTTCACCCGAAGGCATAGCTACAGAGCACCTAATCGTAACATTCGATACTCCCTCTATGTCATGTTGGCATTATTATAAGTCATGTTGCCACTTACCGGCATCAACGACGGTCTTGCTGGGAGACACAGCCGCGGATAAGAGGAGACCGCGCGGCACGAACTCGGCACTGAGCTCGCGCAGCAGCATGGCGAACGCCTGCTTGTCGGACTCGGGACCTTTGTCGCAGTCAACCTGGTGGCAGAACGTGGTATAATTCGCGCCGTTCAAATGGAAAACTGTTACCTGATGTCTATTGAAATAATCAATGTAACTACATCTCATTAAAAAATTCAAATTGGAACTTTGTCCAGAAAAAAAATTATTGATAGGCCTATCTATTTAACCAATTAACGATGGAAACAAAAGTGACAAATAGATATTTAAAATTTGATTGGTTTCAATTGAAATTGAAACTCATCAAAAACTGTGCAGGAACAAAAAAAAAGCTACATGTAGGCCTATTAGGTCTATTACGGTACGCATTGCAGCAACAAGTTCAAGTGGATTCGAAGTAGTTTGACTTATTTTCAGGCAAGACTCGAGCAAGTTCAAGGAAGCAAGCGATCTCAATTCAAAGTTTTGGTTACTGTATTTTTCAAATCCAATTTGTTGAATAATAAAAAAATACAAAGTTTGTTTCTCAAATCTTGCTCGCTCATTCGAAATAGTTCTAGATCCAAAAGTATTTTAAGACTGAGAATTTCAATCTAGAAAAGATATTTCCATTCGAGTTCTGATCTCGATCGTGAATATTGAGACTTGCACCGCCGTACTGACAATTATAGTCAGAATAGGGATAGTATGTCCTCCAGTTCTAATCTCAATGTTATCCCAAGGTAATTTTTGGAAAGTAGGACTTTATTTAAAGAATATCAATTTGTGATGGATATGACATTCAAAGTGTGATGGATATCAGAGATGAATAATTGATGATGATTAGGATGTTGATGGTGAGAAAAATTAAATGAAACATAATATGGTGATATATGTTGAAAGAAACGTACGGATAGAGCACAAAAACACATCGTCCATTTTGCGCTCTTTCCATGTGTTTTCTTCAACCTGTATCCACCTCATTACATCTCATTTTATTTGTCCCTCTTACTCTGGGCCCATACCCAGATTGGAACATAAAATAACATTCTGGGCCTAGCTAGCTCCAAGAGACCAGAAATTTAATTGGTGAATATTTACTAGGAGAGCTACCGGTGAATAGTACGGTAAATACAATCACAATAAAGATAATAACAAAGTCACGGTCTTTTAGATCTAAAAAACTTGACACATTATATTTGGTACCTCATGAGCAAAGTTAGGATTTTGTGATAACATCAATGAAAGTACACAAGAACTGGACATGTTGTCATGGTACTGGGCTCTTCTAATAAACATCAACAAATCAAACTCCAGCTCACTTGGAGCTAGCTAGGCCTCGGACGTTATTCCAAGTGGCAGTCGCGGTTATGATCCATCATTCATCTCTCATTTCAACAATCACATATTATTATCATGAGGTCAGTAACGACTAACGATAACGTTGTGACAACGAACCTGCCAGCACTTGGGATACTCCCAGTCTAGATCGAGACCATCGAAGTTGTGCTTGGTGATGAATTCGATGACGTGCTTGACGAAGCGGCGCCGGGCCGATGGGCTATTGACCAGACGGCTGTACTTGTCGCCGGCAGAGTCGTTCCATCCACCAAGGGCGAGTGAAACCTTGATGCCCTTTTTCTTCAGCGCGACGACGCGCTCGTAGAATTCTGAGGAGGAGAGCAGGAGAGTTGCGGCGTTACGCTTAGACTTTCGCAGTATACGATTAATTACGGATTCAACTATTTCAATTATCGGTATGTCAAACACATGTTTAAAGTCCATGGGAGTCGATTTAGCAAGATATCTGTTTTTGGTGATAACTTTTGAAGTGTATGAGATGTCAAAATTCTAATTTGGCTTAAACACAGATACTTCTATCTTCAAGATGGTAGCCTATAACTACATATTATTGAACTTATGCCGCATCATTGTCGAAAGTATTGGCCTACAGCTAAAATATATATTTGCTTAGCTGTATACAACTGACAATTTCATGATACATAAGTTGAATAAATATGAAATGTACGGTACCATATCGAAGGTATTGAAAATATCCGTGTTATCTTCATATAATAATATTGATATCACATACCATTCGAAACTTATCACTAAAAACTGATATTTCACCAAATCGATTCTCATACCCTATTTAGCCTACCGGGGGTGCATTCCTGTGCACGATAAACCCAGTCTAGTTCAAACCCAAGGAATTCAAGGTGTCTGTGTAACAGCTGTTAGTGAAGGATGATACTGCAATTCCGCTTTTTTGTTTGGTATCATCCATTTTATATCACTGAAATCATTTTAAATCGTACTGGAATGTGGCCTCTGGAACGGTACATGCGCGTGACTCACTGTTGTCGAAGTCAGCCCACGAGTCATGCGCCTTGATGATCAGGCCATCATAGTCGAGCACCGCGAAGCCGTAGACGATGTGCGTGCACAGGTTCTCGTCGATATGCTCTGGCGTGTACTTGCCGTCGCCGGGACGATACCACGCCCAGTTGGTGAAGTAGCACACGACCTTGAAGTAATCTGACGGAGGAGAGAGAGAGAGACAAATGATTAGCTGGGTGGAAGAGAGAGGGAAAATACACTTGTGTGGTGTACGAAAGAGATGTCTACTTTTACAAAGAAAAATATCATAGATATATTTGTAACTGCTGGTATTTTTGTAGAGTACACTGAAACCTCGATGGATCGTTGCTAGATCCATAACTTTCCTGCTTCTATCATTTATCTGTCCCACCCTATTCTCATATAACAAGTTAAATGTTCACGCATACATACAAACTTGAACTTTGAAAATGATCAATCAAAGGTTTCACTCTTCACCTAGAATTCCCAAACAGCTAGGTTGTACGAGGCTACATAACATTTAATTAATAATGATTCTATCAATATTCAAAATCAAAATACATTTTGAGAGTTGAAAAAAAAATCGACTACTTACCTGATTTGGCCACACCTTGCGGCGCATCCGTTGGTGGCGGAGGTCTCACAGTGGGCCTTTGTGTGGGCCTCTGAGTGGGCCTCTGAGTGGGCCTCTGAGTCGGGGGTGGTGTTGGACGTTGCGTGGGCAGAGGAGAGGCTTCGGTAGGCGGAGGTGTGGGACGTTGTGTGTTTGGGGGAGGGAGGGGGGCAACGGTGGGTGGCGGGGCAGGGGGAAGCTCGCCCGCTCCGGACGGCTGTTCCGTGCACTTGGCGTTCGCCGGCCAGTCGCAAGTTATTTGTTTCTGGTGTAAGAGAGCAAGAGGGAGATTGTTAGATTTGTATCATGTAGGTTCCAATAGTCACCAAGTTACCTATTAGTATTTGGTTTTCAGTCCACACTAATATAATGCTAAACCCAAACTCTAATTCAAACTCTGAGAATTTAAATTTTGATGTGGGCCTAATATAAAAAATAGTTCTGGTTCCTACCGAGTTTTGACCTCTAAGTCGAGGGTCAACTACTAAAAAAATCAGGTGTTCACTTTAAAATCAAGAAAAAAAAGAAAAAGAAAATCACAAAAAATGAAAAAAAAATGAAATACCGTATTTACGCGATTGCAGTCCGCACCCTATTGTAGTCCGCACCCTAGTTTTTTGAAGTAGGTTTTAGAAAAGTACTTTACATGCGATTATAGTCCGCAGAGAAATACACATACTTAAACACGTGAAAATCGAGTTAGCGCAGCGACTACGACACGCCTGCTTACACTACTGGAGTTATACTGGCGCATGGCAGTGACACTGAACTGACATCTCAGCACATTTCAGTCACTTGGTCTTAGCTGTGTGCAGTGCGATGCGCGCTCGGTCGACATACCTGCCCCCCGCCCCCGCCCGCCCACCAGAACATCAACAAAACAAGCAAGGCGGAT
The DNA here is from genome assembly GCA_964007535.1 of Brachyptera risi. NCBI lineage: Eukaryota > Metazoa > Arthropoda > Insecta > Plecoptera > Taeniopterygidae > Brachyptera > Brachyptera risi. The sequence continues at coordinate 10,574,034 of OZ023334.1, forward strand.
CGCACGCCAGCCCGCCAGTCAAGGTTAACCTTGAGACAAGGCGAAGTATTGCGCATCACTTGGAGACATTTGACAGAATGGCGTGAATTTTTTTTTTACGCGCTTGGAAATCCGTCATCGATTGTAGTTAGGTTCGGACGTCTCTTAGTCGCTCGTCAAGTGGGTGAATTTGGTCATATTCTCGACCAGCTCTTGTTGTGTGAGCATCTCCCGTCCTTCTCTACTTTGTTAGAGTTCGGACGTACTGTACATTATTTCGCATGTACGCAGTTGTTTCTTTTCTATTTTTCGTTCTTCTTGACTCGTTAATAGGACCTCTTTCCATACTTTCTTGTTTCTAATTCTTCACATTTGTTATCGGTCTTTATCATTTACGAAGTTGGGTGTTTTGTTTTCTCTCAAGCTTTTGTTTATTGTTTATTCGAATGGTGTGCGGGGACACCACTCAGGTTTGATCTATTTTGTTTCGCTTTCTATTTATTCTTTGATTTGGTCAATAACAACGTCAAGTCGACGTAGACCAAATACGTATCGTTTTGGGGTGAGGCATAATCCGAGTTTGGATTATGCTCGCCTGATTATTAATGCCAAGTCGGCATCCGAATACAGTCCACTGGTCTCTCATCGCCATCTCTAAGATCGGCGGTAATATTTTGGTCCGCACCCCTGTTTTAGATTTTCTAAATTTGGAATATACCTGCGGACTGTAATCGAGTAAATACGGTAGATAAAATCACTGAAAATAAAAAAAATCGAGAAGAATCACAAAAATTGAAAAAAAAAACACTTAAAACCCCTAAATCAATGAAAAAATAAGAATTACCGGTAAATAGGCATGAATAAAAAAGCACGAAAAATAAGAAAAAATTAAAAAGAATCACAAGAATCGCAAGAAGGTCACGAAAAATCCCCAAAATCACGAAAAATGAAAAAAAATCAGAAAAAATACAAAAATACAAAAAATCAAGAAAAATAAAAAAATAAAAGATCAGGTGCACACTAAAATGTCAAGTTGTTGACCCCACACCCTAAGTTCAATGTTGAATATTTTGATATTTCAAACTATAGCATACATTATTAACCTAGCCCCAGAATTGTGATGTTCTCTATTTATGTTTTTTTTTGTCACCAACTCTTGGAATAAGGCTAATTGGACTTCATCACATTGTCTCACCATCATATATAATTATGTCTTAGCTCTAGACTTACGTTGTTCCAGTGCAGACCAGCGGCGCAGTTGAACTCCTTGTACTTGTCCCAGAGACAGAACAGGTACTTGTTACAGTTCCCAGGGAACGGAGCGTACATTCCTCCGGAACATGGGGAGTCCGGGCCGGCACGCGCCTGCAGGCGAGCAGAGTCTGGAACAAACAGTTTAAACACTTTGAAAACATTTCCTCCATGTTTGTATTGATGACTCTTGAATGAAATCAGGTATGTTCTCGATCCAACAATTCGTTTTGAATTAGGGGTAGTTCAAGCAACGAATGTGGATGTTGAAAAAAAAACATCTATGAAACAACATATTCATACTTGAAAACCACCTACAATATTTCAAATATCACCGTGATTGGTCTTTTGATAGGCGCTGGGGGCACTATCACAAGTTTTTTTGTAGAATTTTGTAGGAAATTTAGTCTAAAAAGTGATTTCATCAATTTGATAGGTATTTTAGCCTTGAAAGGATCTATTGCCATTTTGAGAAACCATTTGTAATCATCACATTCTTAGCATAATTATTCTTCATTTTTTTTAAAATTATTTTTATATTATTTTCATATCTCTGTTCATATTATTACTTTTTCATATCAGGCTACTGTTTATTACTCTCTCATTATTTCCTACAATCATTTTTTTATCAATCATTCATGTGTGCTTTATTATTATTATATGTGTTTTTTTTACTTCATTAATTTTGTATTTGATTATTATTATGTGTCAAAAGGCAATCATGTATACCATGACATAGTCTAATAAAGATTTATATATGCATTTTCAACCTTTCAAGTGTCAAGTTTTCTGACAGCTGCTGTACACCTTGTGCTGAGTTATTTTCCCCAAAATACAATAGTTTGTACAAATGATTCCAGATTCTACATTTTTGACAATGGTATTTTTTCATGATTTTTTTGCCACACTAAACTACAGGAAGAGCAATAGAAGAATGAAAAAAATGAAAGGGTGATGGAAAATCAAATGGTGAATTCATAAATACCAGTGAAGCCTCTATCCATCGTTTTTCAAGGGACTAGAAAAATAAAACCATCCATGCAGGAAAACAATCCATCCAGGAAAATTTAACATCGATTATATGGGAGTGGGGTGAGAAAAAATGAATGATACAAAAAGGAAAACGATGGATCCGGGAACGATGCATCGAGGTTTCACTGTAATCCTTTTCGATTCTCGGCGTAGGTGGGGCATTGCCATGGGAGCTTAGATATCATCGACATCTTCACTAGTAAATACATTATTATTTATTACTTTTATCGATACCAAAATCGAGATAAGAACCGGTTCCATCTTCTAATTTTCATGTGTTAGGATAAGTTTCTCATTATCGGTCGAAGAAAGCATATTTTATCGCCGAGTTGGTCAGTCAACATCCGCCATTTTCACTGATGTCAGAATCCAATTGAGTCGTTGACAGACATTTCGTCTGAATGAACGCTACTATAATGACATGGATTGAAACTCGACGTTGTTTTGAAAAAGTACACATGTTCAGTCAATAGATTGCGCAAATATATTATATTATATATATTATAATCTATTATATAAATATATTAGTATAAAAAAACAGGTTGATACTTGGGCCTACAGTTTGCCATTCAGTAGAAAATAAACAATAGGCCTATAGGCTAGTGCGGGATTCAAAACGATCCTACGCATGAGTAGCAGTTGAAACATTCAAATGATAAGGTACTCAGCATTTATGATGGAAATTGAAAAGAAAGGAAAACTGTTGAGTGAAGTGTTTTATAATCTCAATTCAAATAAGGGAAGCGTAGGTTTCATCATCGCAACCATGCTAGTACATAGGAAACTTGTTGAAATGTTGAAATGTTTTTGTGTATGATTGTATATTATTATTAATTAATTTTCGGGGTGGTAAGATCATCCTAGTGGTGCCCTGTCCCAACGATCCTACCTTCCATTCTTCGCCTCAATTGACGAACAATGATTTTAAATCAAATTTCTAGGTTATTTATTTTTATTTATTTTTATTTAAACTCTTACAATTGCACATAAATGCGTGGTGGCAAGTTCCCTAACTAACTACCACTATCCCACCACCTCCCTAACTCTCTGACAGAATAACTTTAACCCCATTTCACCCCCTCAAAAACACTTCTACTAAGCCCATTCCAGTCCCTACTTGTCCTATTCAAGAAAGAGAATTTACCGACATCTAATCTAGCCGTTGATGAAACAATAAACACTACTCGATTCCCGTTACTCACCCTCAGCAATGTACGCGTTCCTGCAATGGAAGTTGGACGGCCAATCGCACATGGTGAGGTCGCTGTTCCAGACGAGCCCGTTGGCACAGTTGGACCGCAGGAGGTTGCCGTTGACGCACACGTAGAACCCTTGGCACTGACCCGGCACCGGGTAGTACTGCCCGCTGACGCACGGTCGCTGCTCGTCTTCTTGCGGTGGCGGCGGACGCACCGTCGTCGTGTCCCACCTGGAATGCCACACGTCGGTTAGACTTGCTTTGTCGGAAATAACGGTATTTCCTTCATTTGTTTTTTAATCACGAATCGATTACAATGCGTATAATCTTGGACGATCTTGGATTGACGTTCGGGTGTTTTTCTTGACATCCAGACTTCTGATAGTGGTACATAGGTCTCTTTAGCATGAACTGATGTGTTCGACTGTCTAATTGGAAACACATGTGCATGTTTTGGGGATCTTGGCTGTAATGGTACGATGATCATTCGAAAAATTAATTGTTCAGTGGTGGAAACTATTCAGTAGTGTGTCAATCTATATATCTATCGTACCGGTGGATAGGCAACCGCATTTCAGAGCTCTGCAACCTATCATGAATTGTACATGAAAAATGTGCTGTTACCGCAGTACAAATTATAGCAGTTTCTTATATATTCAATGCTATAAAAAAACAAATGCAACTGCTAACAGAATAATTCTACTGAGTCATGTATAGCATTGTTGACCATTGTTGTTTTTATATAGTTCAATATAAAAGTGATAGTTGCACTACAGGCAATCAGGACCCTGGACTTGGGAACTGACCCCGGAAATATTTCACTATTATGATGAAATAGGTTGGTATCACTACATCGTGGTCTTATCACTATAACACATGATCATAGATAAACGGTCGTACCATTGTTCGCTGGGAGTCTCCGTGGTGGTAGGCCTGGTCGTGTCCGGCTGCCACCAGGTCTGCTGGGTCGTCACCGCCTGACTCCACCACGTCTGCTGTTGCTGCGTCGTGGACTGTTGCGGCCACCACGTCTGCTGCGTCGACGCTTGCGTAGTCGGTTGTTGCCACGGGTCGTCCGGTCGTTGTGTCGTGCTCGCCTCCCACCAGGGGGCGGTGGTGCTCGGTTTAGTCACGGGCTCGAACAGAACTGGAGGAAAATAATCACTTTTGTGGAAATACTCGAAAACGATTATTCAAAATTCATTGTTTCAATGTTTCACGGACAAGCCAAATAGGCTTTGTGGGCTTTTCTGTAGAGAAAACGTTACTTTGCCATGAAAATGTCAATAAAAACAACAACAACAACAACAACAATGGACTGTATTTCAGATAACAGACGAGACTGAGAGAGAGAGAGTGCGAAAGAAATCAGATTCTTGTTCAGTAGCGCTGCGTACATATTGGATGTTCCGCTACAGCTTATTCGGAGAGGCTGGTCATCTTATTCGCACAGCAGTTGACATGTAATCTAAAAACTCCTCCAACTATTTATTCTATGCTAATACTAAAGTTGTGATTGGAGAACACAATTTGAGGGACATTGTTGTCCATTTATTACCACAATTTGATGTATGTGTTACACTTCTTGTAGGAGGCATATAGAAAAAAATTGGGTCATCTTAAATACGTCAATACTGGCTTACCTGCATCGCATTTGGCTTCAGCTGGCCAATCGCACACCTTTATGTTCTTATTGTAGTGCAATCCTCCCGCACAGAACTCTTTGCTCAGCTCTCCTTGTATACACCGATAGTACGCCTTGCAGTCCGACGGGTCAGGCCGATACTCTCCGGCCTGGCAGCTGGTGTCGGGGGAGGGCGCGGGGGCGGGCGGAGGTGCTGTGGGGGGTTCAGTCGGCGGCGGGGTGGGGGGTGGCTGCGTGGTCGGGGGATCGGTAGGGGGACGAGTGGGGGGCGGTGTCGGGGGTTGCGTTGGGATCGGCCTGAGAACGAGAGACGGAAGATGATGAGTTTTCAACAATGATAACGATTTTGATGTGTTGTTTTTTCGAAGTACATGCGAGTCGTGGGATTTAGCAAAATACCAGTTTCTTGGTGTTAACTGTTTAAGATATCCAAGTTCTAATACAGTAAAAACACAGATATCTTTCTAATATGATACTTTCAAGACAGTGTGATAAAAATCATCTAGCTTATATTGCATAATTTTATGGGTAGGCCTATACTTGAAACAACAACCTAAAAACCTAAAAAAAAACTACTTGAAAAAATACCTGATTAAATGCTGAAATTCAAGGTTATCAATGTATATTTCAGTTAAAGACCTCAATGCAATTTGGATCTTTCAAGTGAAACATAAATTTCATGTTTCCATTGAACTCTAGACATGAATTTTTTATAAAACTACGGCCTGATCATCAGTTCTGAATTGATTCTTATAGCTTTTTCACTTTGTTTGTAAAGAAATCCCAGGTATCGCTCACCTCATGGTGGTTGGTTCCGGTGTTGTGACCGGCTGCTCCCACCAAGGTCTGCTGGTAGTGGGGGCCTGCGTGGTAGTGCTAGGCGGCTGCTCCCACCACGGTTTGTTCGTGGTGGTCGTCCAGCTGGGCTGATTGTGGTCGTGTGGCGTGGTACTGCTGAATGCACCTGAAACACGTTACACGAAATGTCGTTCATTGCTAGTGACATGTAAAAATAGCAATTGCCATAAAAGCGATGTAATCTGAAAGTGTTTTAATACATGCATTCCCAATATTTCTTCACATTTCAATACATTTGATTGTTTGGTCATATCTTTGAAAAGGCGACAAAGCACTACAAACGTCTGATTCCACTATGTTTCACTGTGTTGGCTATATGGACGCTATATTCGGAATTGAAACGTTTGACGGTCTTTGAAGAAATATCAATTGGGTTGTTTCTCACGTAGGCCTACACCTATTGTAGGTTAAATAATGCTTCACCAGTACCGCATACTGTTGTCATGCTACAGAACGTTGTTGGACTCCAAAACACTACGTTACAAAATAAAAGATGCACCGAAGTGCTACTTTTCGAATTCAATTCTAAATCCGATGAGAGGAAAAAAGAGGAAATATATTCAAATGTTCCTATTCATCATAGCCCTTTCAGTGCCTCGTCTAAACGATCCTACTTTGTCATCCTCAGCCATAATTTGCTGGGAATAACAGATTCCTAGCAAGTTTAACATCTTCAAAACAATATAACTGTATATTTACAATATAGCCGAGCGTTCAATATCGACTATTTTGAATGATTCTGATTCGATATGGTTTTTGTAAAACCATTTAAAACTTTTAGCATCTCAAATATCTCCATTACTGAGATAGGTAGATTAATTAGTAACATTCTGAACCTTCATTCAGGACACTGGAGTTTGATTCTCACCTGTTGCCCATTCTGACTGAGTTTTTTTTTGTTTCAAAGTACCTAGTTGAATTGAATACTGGATTGGTTCCCTACTAGCAGGTGACAACTGATTCCTTTCCAGCACGAAACACAACTTGTTTGTCTTTCCAAAGAGAAGAAAAAAATGAGATTGGGAAAAAAATGAAAAAATCTTGTCCAATCGAGAAGTGACACCTAACTTAAAAGATCTTCTTGATAGCCTGTAGTACCTATAGTAAAAAACAATCCTATATAAAACAATTCTCTTCTAGAATTAATTCTTATACTAATCAATTGATAGAACAATAGGCCCAGGGGAGAATTATTTTCATTTTGAATGGTTTTAATTTTTAATTTAATTTTTTTTCTTCAATTTAGTTTTTAATTTCATACACAAATGTTCAAGGTAGGTATGTAGCATATCTAGCCTATATTGTTTTCATATAAAAATTCGAAATTAAAATAAATTGTACGCACATTTAACTGCTAATTTTTTCACAAATTATGCGTGTAGTGCGTACGTACATTGCCTTCTAGTTTCAGTGTGTTATATCAGTAGGCATATACTTTCTTCAGGATGCATTTTAATGTAGCTTGGTCAACCACTTTATGTGACCTCAACCGCACTGTGACCTCAACCGCACTGTGACCTCAACCGCACTGTGACCAGTAAGACGTGGCTCCTGACGAGTCCACCTCACACGCATCAACTCCTAAAGGAGACAATCGTTACGAAAAACAAACCCACGAATAAAAGAACCCATCACTTTAGTTTACCGCTATCGACGCCAGTTGTGAGTACGACGGGTACTGGGGTGACTGGTGGCGGTGGCTTGGTGCAGTCACCCTGAGCCGGCTCGTCCTCGGGAATTGTTCCGAGCACGCGGTTGATGGTGCGCAGGAGGGGGAACGACTCGAGACAGCAGCGGTTCGTGAAGTCGTCGAGGTCCACGGTCCACGCCATCGCGCCGCCAAAGCCCATGTTGCGGACGTAGAGCGACTGGATGAGATATGAGCTTGATTACATAAGCGTTAGCGGACTCAATTTTAAATACTGCAGTAGACCCTCGTTAATTCAAACTCAGACTATTTTCTAAAAAATAGTATTGGTCCCTGCCGAGTCTTAAAACCCAAAAGCATAACGCTGAATATTTCAATAATTCAAACTTTTGTCATTCAAAATCGGCATTTTTGTAGTCCATTGAATTTTGAATCAAAGAAGGTGTGGCTTAATATCAGACCTCCTTTGGATGATATTTTTCCACATGAAGAATTTATTGATTTCTATTGGTATCTGGAAGATTGGGGTCAATTGAATTGTGTTATATATTTTGTTGTGGGCCATACTTGAAGTACGGTACGTCACACATTTAGGGCAATTTTCTACGCCACCCCCCCCCCATTTCACACTTTGTCACATTGGGATTACAACATTACTAAAATTACCGGTATGTTACCATCTTTAAATGTCTTTCAATTTAAATAAGATGATTGGAAACTTATTACATCACTAAAAGAAATTGAATTATGTTCATCAACAAAGTTATATAGCCTATCTCTGGCAAGATATTGGGGAGAGAAATTTATATTGTTTTGAATGAAATATATTTTGATGATGAAAACAGCTGGCTCTCCAACAAAGTGTGACAATGTGTATGTCTACACCCCTCTTCGACCCCCCTCACCTGTCACAATATTAAACAACCCCTTCTCCCTCACAAAGCATGACATAATTCAAATAGGACTAAGTATGATTTTTTTGTACACAACAAAGAATTCAACCACTTCAACATTTTTCTCAGCATACAAATACAGTGAAACCTCTATCCATCGTTTTTCAAGGGACCAGGTAAATAAAACCATCCATGCAGGAAAACCATCCATGCAGGAAAACGATCCATCCAGGAAACCGAAAATTTAACATTGATTATATGGGAGTGGGGTGAGAGAAAATGAATGATACAAGCAGGAAAACGATGTATCCGGGAATGATGCATAGAGGTTTCACTGTACTGACAGACCCTCTGGCGTATTGGAAAAGATATGTAGTTTGTTGGAAAAGTTGGGTTTTCCACTCTTGGAAATTTGTTTCCTTTTTATAGATAGATTTTTTTTGTATACTGATTCAAAGTTCAGGAAAACCAATGTAAAACTATGAAAGGTTTGAAAATACAGTCGACCCTCTTCAATCTGAGATTCAAAGAACTCAAAAATACCCATTTTGAACTAGAAAAATTTGAATTATCAAAACAGTCAAATGAATTAATGAATATTTGGGTTTTTACGGAGCTTTGACATCTAGGTCATTTTGCGCTAAAACAGTCAAAAGAGTCAACATTGAGCCTATATGGGTCTCTGTGAGGACCGGAACTATTCATTTATTTACAACAAAATTTGAATTATTAGAGTTGTAATTGATGACAGTTCACTGAAGTTTCAACATCATTAGCTTGAGTTTTACATGTTTACACTAGATCCCAGCGTAACGTCGTACGGTATAACTTGCGTTTGACTCAGAGCCCAGCGTAATTCCGTAGGGGATTACTCGAGTTTGACACAAGGGCCTAGCATAAAGTCGACTCACCTTGTCTCTGACTGACTCGACGTCCTCGTAGCCAACCCACTGGTCCCCGGAGTACGCGTAAGGCCCTGTAGCGCCGTTGCTATCTCGCACGACCGTCCAACGTTTGTTGCGCACTACGAGAGAAAATTATCACCGAGTTAAGCATTGAGCTGCACAATTAAGTTGAACTACGAGTTAGATGAACATGAACAAAGACAAAGTTTTTGCTATTTAATTGAAAAAGCAAAACGGCTTATTCTAACTTGTTCAGGTTTCACAGGTCAAACACAAATTGTGATGAAACTTAGCATGCACATACGTCATTCAGCTGATACAGTATTTCCCCACCAATATTGTGTTACGTTCTTTGTGAGTTTTATCAAATTCATTCCTACTGATGTTATATTTATATTACACATCCATTTAAGAAATGTATTGGCATACCGGTACCTTTTGTTATATCAGGTTTCTTTGATTAGATACTAGTATAATCATGCTAATTTCTTCATGTATTCTGTATGTATTCCATGTATTTAGTTTTAGTTTTTTCTATAGGACACTGGGATTGCCACTATCTATGGCATTATTGTATCCCTCTACCTCATTACAACTAGTTCTAAGAAATGACGATTGTACAATGTATGTATTCAGAATTTCAGGTTTGGTGGAAGAGAAGCCATTGCGGCTTAACACCGCCGCACAAATAAAGACTCATTATTATTATTATTATTATTAATTTATTATCCAACGTATTGGCAGTGTATTGTTCTGGGGAAACATACATAATTTAGGTTAACATAAGTAGGCCTATAATGCACAATGATAAATATGTGTACCAAAATAGATGAAAGCATTTTGGAGGTAAAATTGTAAAGTGATATTATGTCTCAGATTACTTGATATTTCATCCATCAAAAGAATAAACAGGAAAAATCAATGTGAGCTGCAAGAATCATTTTTTGTTCTAATAATGCACATATGTTGATACCGTTTCACAAATATGCAAAGTTACGTTTACAATTTACATTTCGCAATTTACAGTGACGGCATTCAACTCACCGCGGTCGCATATCTCGTTGTAGGCCAGCATACCCGGCTGACGGGTGAACTCTCCCGCCTCGCCCGGAGCTGACGCCTCCGAGCCCTGTGCCGTGTACGCAGTCGACGACAGCGTGAACGACTGGCCGTAGAACGGGATGCCGACGAGAAGCTTCTTGCGCGGCGCTCCTTGGCTAACCAGGTACTCCATCGTGTAGTTCTGCCAACATCGATACAATAATACGTGTGATTCGTGAGCACCGTTTTAGATATCATAATAAATGATATATTGTATTCTTGAAAGAAGATTATCCACCAACATTACAAACACAAATATTCCCGTTATATATATATATATATATATATTTAGAGCTCTGTGGTAATTTTAGAGTGTTAACTTTTTTAAGGACCAGGTTCACAATAACAGACGCAACCGAATTTTTCAAATGCGCTAAATTTTCAGTTACAGCGGAATTACTCAATTATCACATTTTTTACAATTAGGCCTATTTAGCTGGGAAACGGCCACGAAATTTAATGATGCAATTTTCGGATAGATAAAATCAATAACTGTGAAATGAATGAATATTAGTGTTTTAAGGCGCATCAACAGTGTTATAACTGTGAAAATATGGACATGTTTGTTCATGTGATTTCAACTAATGGTCCATACTTATATCCTGAATAAATTAATCTAATTGTATTTTCATTACTCTTCATGTCAATTATTTCTTTGATTCATAAGATGATAGATTAACAATGAAATTAATAACAAAGAATTTAATTAACAAATGCCACTTTGTGACATCGAACAGTTACCCCAATATATATATATATATATAACATGTCACATGTGTACTATTTCTGTACCGTGTTATATTGCGGATATTGGTCGCCCTGTCTGTAGTAGAGTGGGCTGACGTGCCCCGCCTTACGCTCCCAGCTGCCATGATAGTCGTACGTCATCACGGACATAAACTCGACGTGTTTGCCGATCTCGGCAAGGTCGTACGCCTCGTCGATCACCTCTTTGTAGCCGGAGATGGCGACAGACAGAAGGAAGGGAGGGTTTTGTCGTTCGAACACGTATTTCAATTCCTGGCAAAAGAAAATGAAGAATTAAGATTATTGATCTCGCTTGAAGAGCTTCCTAGATGTCGGAAGATGCACTGTAGTGCACTGGAAGTGTGTGGAGGTGAAATAGAGGCAGTAAGAGTGAGGATCAGTTCTATTTCAACATTGTGTTATATCTTGATACTAGTATATCTATCATCTTTGGCATATAGATTGCCTTTGCTATTGTATTGACTATGAGACTATAGGCCTGTTTGTTTGTCTTGCACCAACCTGCACTAAAGTGTTGCTGGTGCAGGAAGGAAATGCGTCATATTACGGGTTTGGTGCAGGAAATGATCTCTAAATGTTGAGGTACAAACAAACACGACAGTGCCGATTTCAACGGTTCCTAGACGCGAGTTTTGAAAATGGGAAAAGTTATTTGAGTAAAATCACGGAGACGTAATTCTGCATGTCGACTTGCTTGAAAATAATTACAACCCTTATTCAAATATATAATTTTTCATTCTCATTGACACGAATTCAAGAGTCAACAACTTGTAAGCCAACAATTTGATTGTAGCGCCTGCCATCTTGAACTTGAACTGAACTAAGCACACCAGCTCCGTAGCTGGTGTAGAACTACTTGAACTAGTGCAAGTGAACTGGGACAAAGAAACACGATAGTCTAGCTTGGGGCAGCACCACGGTTACAAACAAACACGAAAGTGCAAGAACTGAAGAACCAGTTCAGATAGTGCAGGACAAACAAACAGCCCTTACGAGTTGAACACAACCCTAGAAGTCTACTATCGACTCGCCTGGACAAGTTTGGTGAAATTGGGCTTGTCGGACGCGGGCCCCTTGGCGCAGTTCGACTGCCAGCACTTGGGGTAGTTCCAGTCGAGGTGCAGCCCCTTGAAGTTGTGCCGGCGCAAGTAGCCGACGCAGTTAGCCACGAACCTCCGTCTGGCCGCTCCGTCGCCCACCATGCGGCTATACTTGTCGCCTGCCGAGTCCGTCCAACCGCCCAACGCGAGCAGGACCTTCGTGTCACCCTGCTGTTGACGCGGGCCCGATGTGATACGCTGGTAGAAGTCTGGAAAAAGAAATGCAAAAGAAATGACATGGAGTGTTCAGGAAAATGGCCTGAAACTAGATATATGTACAGTGAAACCTTGATGCATCATTTTCCTGCTCGTATCATTCATTTATGTCATACCACTCACATATCAAAGTAAAATTCTCCTGGATGGATTGTTTTCCTTCGTGTATGGTTTCATTTTCCTGGTTCGTTGAAAAACGATAGATAGATAGAGATTTCACAGTATTGGGTAATAGAGAGAGAATGAACAGCAGCTTACCTTGAGTAGTGAGTCGGGAAACTCACTGTGGAGAGCCCATTGACAAGAAATGATTTGGGGTGTAAAGGAAAATGGCTTGAGGCTAGACAGGCCTATAAGTATCGAGTAAGAGCCATAAAATCATAGCACTAATTACCGGTACTTTGTTGTTTAGCATTTGCTATTCCAAAAATGGCATTTTATAGCATGATAAAATTAAAATTATCATTAACTTGGCACCAAAGTCTTCGAACAAAGGTGAAGATTCAAGTATATAAATGATCTAGGCCTACGCATATTTCCGAAGCTATTTTCTACATACTGTATTCTGAGCTTGAGCAGTGACCAACATATACACATCGACGGCAATATGACCCACATTAAAATTGGCGAATTGCATGAACTAAAAGAGCATAGTAAATGACTGCTGTAAATATTTTAGTAAATAGTAAATATTTAATAGTAAATATTTTATTCAATAAAATTGGAATGAATGATTTTGAGTTTCCATGGCACTTGAATCTGATTTAAAAAAAAAGAAATGAGTAACTGACAATGTTTTCAGAAAAAGTGCTATTTTCTTACCAATAGCACTCATTTCAAGTGGATGTTGATTTATTGTTTTGGAAAAATTGTTGTAAAAAGAACTTGGCTTTAGATGGTTTTGAACATAAAAAAACATGAAGATAACAGAAAAATTATGGTTTCAGATGATGCTCGATTATATTGCACTTATTGCTTAAATACTAGGAAAACGCTGTATACGCGTTTTTAGACGAGCGGAAAGTGATAGTATGTCGACTTCTTTGCCAAACTTCTGCCTAAATTCGCCAATTGGGTGAAATTTAAGTTATAAATGGGTAAAAACGGCTTCGAGTGGTACCAATTTAGCACATTTCATGTTGTTTCTTCAAAATGGCTGACCCAATCAAGCTGAGAATTTCCAGAAATGTGTATCAAAATGTAATTCAACTTCACACAAAATTTCATTTTTTTGGAAAATGAAAATATTTTTATTTTTGTTCCGTGTTATTCTAATGGGTATTTTTGAAATTTCTAAAATTCATAAAAACAAAAGTTATCATCCGATAATGCCACAAAACTATACAGATCCGAGTTAGATGAGGAAGCATAACGGAAAAAAGTTTGAAGTTGATAGCTGTAGCCGTTTGACCTGTGGAGGACCGACAAAAAAACATGGAAAAAGAAAAAAAAAAAAAAAAACGAACACCAATTTTTTTAAGTATGTCAAATTGAATTCTCGCTAAAGCTCGTCTAAAAAATTTCATGCCTCTACTAATAGGGAGAGAATGGACAGCAGCTTACCTTGAACGATGAGTCGGGAAACTTATTGTGGAGAGCCCGTTGATAAGAAATGACATGGTGTGCATATGAAAATATCCTGAGGTTAGATATATGAATTGGGTGAATGGGAGTGAATGAATAGCAGCTTACCTTGAGTAGCGGGTCGAGAAACCAACTGTGGAGAGCACATTGACAAGAAATGACTTGGTGTATATGAAAATAGCCTGAGGCTAGATATACATACAGTGAAACCTCTATCTACCATTTTTCAAGGGGAAAAGAAGGAAAAATTTCTGATACAAGCAGGAAAATGGTGGATCTGGAACTATGCATGGAGGTTTCACTGTAATGGGTGAAAGGGTGAGAATTAACAGCAGCTTACCTTGAGCAGTGAGTCAAGAAACTCATTATGGAGAGCCCATTGACAATACAGTGAAATCTCTATGCATCGTTTGCATACATTTACAAAAACACACAAGATGTTCAGACATTTTGACTGTTATTAAATGGTGAGAGTACCTATTTTAATTATTTTTGAATTCATACATTTATTAGTGATTACAAATGTTTATAATGTGCCACGGTGATGGTGGCATTAGGCCTACTCTACAATGAACCCTCATTAATTCAAACTATGATAATTCAAATTTTGCTGTAATTCAAACAACAGTTCTGGTCCCTAAAGAGTTTTGCCCCATAAACTCAATATTGAATATTTTGATAATTTAAACATATTATGCAGAATTGGGCATATGGTTAACTGACCAACTTGGTTTAAAGAGGATCATCTACCAACATGACAACACAAATGCATGCGGTATATTTTATGCGTCAAGCTGTCCTATTTCGGAAGTCATTGATTTTTTGGGCCGAGATTCACATAAGAAATCAAACTAAAACTTTCAAAAACATTGAATATATAAAACTGCATTAAGTTTGTCTGCAATTCCTGCATCTTTTCCCAATGATTTAGTTGGTAAGTGACTTATTTCATTTCATTATAAAGTAGTTTACAGGAAGCATATATCAGTATCGCCAACTCACTGTTTTCGATGTCCGCCCACGGGTCAAACGGCTGCACTAGCAGCTCCTCCGGATTCAACGACGCGTAGTTGTAGATGATGTGCGTGCAGAGTCCGGGATCGGTGTGCTCCGGAACGAACTTTCCCTCCGCCTTCCGGTACCACGCCCAGTTGGTGAAGCAACACACTACCTTGTACTCCTCCTCTGGAATCATACAAAGCATGTCTTTGGAAAACTTAAATCTTTCCTAAAGATTGAAACAGAATTTCTTTCCCTTTTAACTCACATTATGTATAGTTTACTACAACAAGACATTTTTACACAATTATTTCATTTCACCATGGATTGTACCCAATGGAAATGTTCACTATGGATTGACAGTATTTTAGAAGACAGATCTCTGAAAGTTTAAAAAGCAATTTCACTAAAAGTAAAATATGTTCCAATAGAAAGTCACTACGATAGTTTATGTGTTATGTTGATCCATATATTAGAGTTTACTATAAATATATTGTTCATACGATATATTGACACTGAATATATTACGTTGAGGCTACCTACATCAATCTACTCATTTTTATATCTCGTTCCAAGTTTTTATATCTTCTATAATTGTACCATGTGCACATTTTTTTTTTGTATTTGTATTTATTGCCGTTTCTTATTAAAGAACAATATTAAAATTGTATAAACATTGTCAGCTAATGTATAAACATGACTAATGACAGACTAATGTATAAACATTGTTACATTAGTCCAAATATTTGGACTGATAAATAAATAGATTTAAAACAAATCACACGGTGTTTGTACATACCACCGACACTGACAAACTGTTTCTCAATGGCCTGTCCGTAATCCTGCCTGAATCTGAACGTTGCCTGCTGCGCCTGGGCGGACGCCTGTTGAGCGCACCTCATCGACACGTCGCCGACGCAGTAGCCACCCATCGCGCTGATCACCTGGCCGTCGCCGCACTTGAACGAGTGGGCGGTGCCTGCGCGGCACAGGTAGTAGCCGTTGCAGTCCTCGGGATCGTCGAACACGCCGTCGCCCGGGCACTGGATGTTCAGCTGAACGTCGGACAAAGACCAGCCGTCTGGGCGGGGCAAACAAACGCGTGTTTCAGACGAGAGGGGCGAGGATATTTGGGAATGGTTTTAATTTCAAGTTTTCTTAAAGGACATCACAACCCTGAAACTGAATTTCAACGAATAATGGCGATTTATCTTCCTGATTTTAGAGAAAACTGGAAATCACCTTCTCAATTTCACAAATTTTTATAAACTTTTTTGACCTCCAGAGATCATGAGTCATGGCGAAGTCACTACCGATTCCGTATAGAAAGATGAACAGAATCAAGTAATGTCTATGCCACAACTCAGAAAAAGGGCCAAGTCCTTAAGGACAAATAGATTGATTATAATTTCTGAAATTGAGATGATGATGTTGAGTTTTCTCCAAAATTAGGAAAATAAATATTGTCAACGTTCGTTGAAATCACAATTTCACAAATTTTTATAAACTTTTTTGACCTCCAGAGACCATGAGTCATGGCAAAGTCACTACTGATTCCGTATAGAAAGATGAACAGAATCAAGTAATGTCTATGCCACAACTCAGAAAAAGGGCCAAGTTCTTAAGGACAAATAGATTGATTATAATTTCTGAAATTGAGATGATGATGTTGAGTTTTCTCCAAAATTACGAAAATAAATATTGTCAACGTTCGTTGAAATCACAATTTCACAAATTTTTATAAACTTTTTTGACCTCCAGAGACCATGAGTCATGGCAAAGTCACTACTGATTCCGTATAGAAAGATGAACAGAATCAAGTAATGTCTATGCCACAACTCAGAAAAAGGGCCAAGTTCTTAAGGACAAATAGATTGATTATAATTTCTGAAATTGAGATGATGATGTTGAGTTTTCTCCAAAATTACGAAAATAAATATTGTCAACGTTCGTTGAAATCACAATTTCACAAATTTTTATAAACTTTTTTGACCTCCAGAGATCATGAGTCATGGCGAAGTCACTACCGATTCCGTATAGAAAGATGAACAGAATCAAGTAATGTCTATGCCACAACTCAGAGAAAGGGCCAAGTCCTTAAGGACTTATTATAATTTCTGAAATTGAGATGATGATGTTGAGTTTTCTCCAAAATTAGGAAAATAAATATTGTCAACGTTCGTTGAAATCTAGTTTCAAGGTTGTCATATCCTATTAATTTGAGTCTTGGCTACAACACCACGGGTGCAGCTGACATTGCCCAAAGGTCCTGCTGACTCAAGCTGGCTGCTAATGGTGTCTTGCAGTAGACTACTCAAGAATCTTTCAGCAGAGATAAAATTCCTTTCAAGCTTCAATTGTTGAGGGAAGTTTGTTGTATTTGTTGAACATGTAACAGCTCACTATAGTGTTGAAGATTATTTGAACTGTCAACTTCAATTTCATTATAGTTCCATATTTTAAATTTGACCTGATTCATACATGCTCATCATTTTTCCTATGAAAACAGTGAATAAATGAAAAATGAAATTGATTATTGTTTGGTGAATGACTCTACCTACAGCTAGGTCATTTAAGGGTAAGAAAGAGCGGGTGATAATGAAACTGTGAAGTGATAATAAGTGACAGGACGTTCACAAAAATCCATAACTTTATGCGAGACTCCAACCCACGGCCAACGTGGCTTTCATTTCCATTTCACATATAAATTAGAGAATATTTCCTATTTATACCAGAATATAGGCCTATTGATATAAGCCATGATTGAATAGAAAGAGAAAATTCATCAAGATACTTCAATATTGGAAACATTATTGGTATCTTCATCTTTTATTTACCCATTATATAGGCCTAATAAGTAAAACTTGACACGTATCGATAGTCATTATACCCTAATTAAGGGTAAGAATGACCAGGTATGGTTAATTGGACAGGGCACCACAAGGGCAATCTCACCACTTCAGATTAATTAAATACAATTATTGATGGAAAAAATCTTTCTAAATGAAAAAAAAAACCAGCAATAATCACCCCCAATATCCTGTCCCCCTGGAATCGTCCCGGTCGTCCCCTTCTTCTTTTTCTCCTCCTGCTCCTCGCAACCGGCCGCCTTGGGCCAATTACACAGGCCCAACTTCTTGTCGTAATGTAGTCCCTCCGGGCACATGTACATGTACTTCATGCCCCACTGGCACTGGTAGTACAGCGAACAGTCGACAGGATCTCTGGCATAGCCCTGGCCGCTGCAGTTAACCGCGTTGGCATCGATAATCGGCATCGGCACGCCAGGGACAGGAGGTGGTACGAACGCTGGCAGCTCCATCACTGGGGGTGGCAGCGGCTTCTCTTTTATGGGAAATGGGGCGGCTGCGCGGAAACAACACGGCGTGAGATAACGGGAAAATGTGGTGATGATTTATTCATTTATATTGGGTTGTCAGTTAATTAATGTTGGGTTTAGAGGCGCGTTGACATCAACGTGATTTTGTGCCTGATTGGGTTGTCAACGACGCACTGTACTGATGACTTGGAGACGTTGATGAATGATGAATGAGACGGTGGAAATATGAGATGAAAGGTTTCCCTCAATTATGGTTCAGTGTTCTAGCCACTGCTACAACCATCTCGGTATGCTTTACGACCCCACCAACAGCTACGTTATTTGGGGGTACAAATAAGCAGAATTGAAGTCAAGATGATTAATGAAAGGACGTTTACAAAAACCCATGCCTTATGCGGGACTCAGCCCCACACCCAACGGTGACTTTAGTTTCTGAAGTAGTGCCTTAGTTGACTGAGCTACGGAGGACAGCAAAGAGAATCATATCAGAATATATCAGAATAAGGTTGAAATTGTCAGCGGTAACTGTGTCAAACTCAGAAATCACCATAGGACCTTTTGGTTGGGGGGATAAAAAACGTTCTTTTTCTACAATTGCAATAGTTGGTTGGAGTATCACTTGATTGGATTATCAATAGCGATCACCAGTGGCAATGTAACAGCTAGGATTTATATATGTAGAGCGTTACTGTAATAAACATTGTGATTCGGAGGTCAGCAGTGATCGAATCTTCAATTAACAAATAAACCCACTCAGGTTATTCTAAACTATCTTTCACTTTTTATTCAACCTACCCACAGCCTGCCAAACTAATTGTATCCGTCCTATCATCCAAGCTGTGAGGCAACAGAGGCCGGATAGCTAATTTGTGAGTGAATGATGACTGATTAGACGAGCTTTAGCGAGGATTCAATTTGACATACTGAAAAAAATTGGTGTTCGTTTTTATGTTGTTTTTTTTTTATGTTTTTTTGTCGGTTCTCCACAGGTTAAACGGCTACAGCTATCAACTCCAAACTTTTTTCCATTATGCTTCCTCATCTAACTTAGATCTGTATAGTTTTGTGGTATTTTCGGTTGGTAACTTTTATCTTTATGAATTTTAGAAATTTCAAAAATACTCATTAGAATGACACGGGGAAAAAAAAATTGAAAAATTTTTATTTTCAAAAAAATTGAAATTTTGTGTGGAGTTGAATTACATATTGATACACATTTCTGGAAATTCTCAGCTTGATCGGGTGTGCTATTTTGAAGAAAAAACATGAAATGTGCTAAATTGGTACCACTCGAAGCCGTTTTTACCCATTTATAACTAAAATGTTACCCAATTGGCGAATTTAGGCAAAAGTTTGGCAAAGAAGTCGACATGCTATTACTTTACGCTCGTCTAACAACGCGTATATAGCGTTTTCCTAGTAATTGCAACCCTAGTCTGATACGTGCTTATAGATTCTGGTTTTGATGGAACCGTCCTTTGGGGTGAAAGGATCGATCGCCCTTGTGGTGTGTTTTCCGAACGATCCCACCTTGTCATCTTCAGCCTAATTGGAACAATGACTCTGTGGGAAGTTCTATTCGTTGGGCTTGAATATTAAAAAAATTGATGGTGTGATTTAGCAAAAATTGAGCTATAATAAGTCTGGCTCTTGAATAGTAGGCCCACAAGATGTATCAAAATTCTAACAGTTAATGAAAATAGTACAATTTTTTTTAACTAGGAAAACGCGTTATGTGTTTTCGCGTTGATGGATGAGTGAATAAAAAAAATGAAGTAATTAAATAAATAAAAATCACATTTTTTAATTTTTTACTCCGAAACGTCACTTTCGATTATTGTAAAAGTTCGTGATAGTGTATTATTATGTTGTTCGAGTTCTGTGAAAATTTGAAAAATTTTGGAGAACATTCACTTTGTCATTTTTTCCGCCTGGCTTATTCATATGGGTTTTTTGAAAACTTCAAAATGATTTATCTCAAGAATTGTTGAACCGATTTTGCCTCAAAACTATACAGCATCAAGTCAGATAGGGGTTCATGTGTGTGCCAAGTTTCATCATGATCTGAACTTCTGTTTGACCTGTAGAGCGCGAAAAAAACAACAAAAAAAAAAAAAAAAAAAAAAAAAAAAAACACATTCGATTTTTCAAGTACAGTGAAATTGAGTCTTTGCTACGCTCATCCAGTAATGCCAGTTCATCCAACATGCACTCATTGAAAATAATGAACATATGGCCAACAATAATTTTTTTTTTACATTATACAATTCTGTAGTGCTTGTCTTTTTTACTGTGTGTAGGGTTTTGTGTGAAAAATGTATGATACATGATTAAGAAAGATGGACACTGTATGCCATTTTGTAGCTGATAAAAAGATCTGCACTTCAGTCTAACTGGAGTTTTGATGTTTAATTTTTTAAAAGTTTGAAAGATATCAATGTTTAATATTTTTATATTCTCATAACTGACAACACCTTTACATATTAATATTATTAATTAATCTTGATATGAAGGCCTATTATTGCCACATATTTTTACTTCCATGCAAGTTATTTTCTCTTGATCTCCAAGCAGGTCTCCAAGGTGTGGAGCCTCTAGTCGATAGAATAATGTAGATTCTCGATACTCGTACGTTCTCTATACTGTGTCATGGAATTGTGAATAAATATAAATACAAAATCAACATACATAGCAGCGAGTTTGTGACGGTTGACAGAAGAGGTCCCTTGACTCCGTAAAGTCCTTGGAAGTCGTCAAGGTCAACGGCCCAAACCATCGCGCCACCCAATTGGTTTTTCTTGATGTACGCCATCTGCGTGATAGAAGAGAAGATGAAAATGAGTCACACATTATACTTGTATCATTCTGTCAAGATAAATGCCTCACATGCTTTCCATTACCGCACTATCAGCAAAGAAAATTCAAGAACGATACTTTATATTTATTGGTGACTGAAACAAAAGTTCTTGTTGGGCAGATAATGAATTAGATTTTGTTTCATTTTTCCTTACACCTCGTTCACACTATGTTCATTCATTGACTGCTGTTAAGCTACTAACTGACAGCAACATGATGTGAACAGAACGCAATTAGTACCAACTGACATCAAGCGCTATAACTTCATTCTATAAATGCAGTTAGCAATTGATTTCAGTCAGTACTAAATGCGGTCCGTTCATATTAGGTTGCTGAAATCAGTTGTTGGCTTAACAGCAGTTACTGTTGGTGAACTTAGTGTGAACAGGGTAATACGCAAAATGTTTTATATCTTTATTTCAGGTCATAATTGAGCTTACATTCAATGATTTACTGTCAGGCTTGCACTTGATACTATGCTAGCGCATTCAATACAAATGTTTTCATGCGTTAAATCATTAAATTTTTTTTTTTTATAACATCGAAACTTGATACAAAATCATTGTTCCTCAATTAAGGCTATGGATGAAAGATAGGATTGTTTGGACGGGGCACCACAAGGGCGATCTTACCACCCCATTTTGATTATTTAAAAAATTATCATTTTTTTTTTTTTTTTTTTTTTAAATCATGAAAATGAACAATATGACAATTGTCTGAAGATTTATTGTACCAAATGATGTAGGAAATTACAAGGTTGTGCCAGAGTATTATGCAGGTAGCGCATGCGTCGATTGAATTGTTCTCCAGTTGAAGCTGACTGTCCAGTAAACAAAATTCTTGAAATGAATTGCATCAATTTCTAAGAGAATTGCTATTTAACTGAAGTCGAATAACAGTTCTTGTATTATTTTTATTGTTTGTCAAAATTACGAACAAATTCATGATTTTCGAGAATTCTTACCGGTCCCTCTGAAATGATTTAAGAGGAGGGCCTGTCCAGGATTTTCAGAGCATTTGGTAACCCTAGTCACGCTGATCTTATGAAAATGAACAATAATACCGGAGAAAAGAGAAATGTTCTGGAAGTCTAAAATTTGAACCTAAATTTAATATTCACCATACGTACAACAATGTTTAACAAACGTAATAGAAAGATCTTTATTTGTTTGGCGGCAATAAGTCAATGGCTTTCCTTCTACCAAACCATTTTATACCTGAGTTTTTGTATGTGAATTACCAACGTTTTTAGGAAAAAATGACCACAAACATAAAGTATGACGTCCATGGTATTTTGTATTTTGTATTTGTATTTATTAGCTGTTGTTTACAAAGTACATTGTGTTAACATTGTCAATAAAAATTAGGTATAAGACCAGAAGGTACAGGAATAATGTGAATAATTGATAATATATTTAAATTAAATAAAAGTAATCTTAATAAATCTTGGAAGTTAAAGATCAATGATAATTCAGAAAGTCTTCTATACTGTAGAATGAATGGCTTAACAATAGTTTCTTGAGGGCAGACTTGAATATGTTTCGCTCTGTGATTGTCTTGATCTCTGGAGGGAGGTTGTTAT
Organism: Brachyptera risi; assembly: GCA_964007535.1. NCBI lineage: Eukaryota > Metazoa > Arthropoda > Insecta > Plecoptera > Taeniopterygidae > Brachyptera > Brachyptera risi. The sequence goes on from OZ023334.1 coordinate 10,596,989, forward strand.
AGAGTCTACGACCCGAATGGTGAACTCCTTGTAGCGTACATTTCAGTCGTCCGTACTCACGACTCAGGTTGGACGCTCCCCTCGTACCATGATCATGATGGGAGGTTCCGTCTTTGAAGCGCTTCAGGTTGTCCCTCGTGAATAGGCATACATTGAATATGTAAAGACTAGGTAGGGGAAGAATGCCGAGCTGTTTGAAACCGTCTTTACACGATGCATTGAAGCTTAAAGACAGCATTGTGCGTATAATTCGTTTCTGGGCACGAAAGGCTCTAATGCTGTCTGTCGTGACACCCCAGAATATGACACCGTATTGCAATATTGATTGCACATTTGCAAAGTACACGGTACGTAAGGTTGAGAAATTGCATTGCTTCACAAGCATCCTCATTATGTGTCGAGCTTTTGACAAGTTTGTGACAACGTTGTCAACATGCGGCCGCCAGGTCAACCCGTGATCGAGCACAATTCCAAGGAATTTCACACTTGTGGCTGTCTTGAGGTCCTTTGGGAGCGGAAGTGACTTCCCTTGGGGGGCAAATGTAATAACCAGTGATTTGTCTTGGTTTAATCGCAGTTTGTTAAGCCCAAACCAGACTCCAAAATCATCAAGGGTTGCAGTTAGATCCACTTGTAGATCTGCGGAGTTACTTGCTTCAACTGTAGCGCTGGAGTCGTCCGCGTATTGGATGACAAATCTAGCATCCGTGTCCACAGAGATGTTTGAAGCCAAGTCGTTGACTAGGATCGAAAAAAGGAGGGGCCCAAGAATCGAGCCTTGCGGCACTCCACAGTTGACTATCTGCCATGAAGATTTCTCTTGATGATTCATTTGCACACATTGCAATCTATCGGTGAGGTACGATTTTAACCAGGCGCCAGTGACGCCAGTCACTCCGTACCAGGCAAGCTTGTTCAATAGCAGGCCATGATCCATAGTGTCGAATGCCTTCGACAAATCGCATAGGACGGCTCCAACTTTCTTCTTGCTTTCAAGGGCACTAATAATCTTGGTGACCATGTTATATGCCGCAGTAGTAGTTGATCGACCCTCCCAGAACCCATGCTGGTTTTCGGTGAGCAGATTATGGTCCTTAAGATGAAGTACTAGTTTTCTATGCATTATTTTTTCAATCAACTTGGAAAATGAAGACAGTATCGAAATAGGTCTATAATTTGAGCATTCAGTTTTGACTCCTTTTTTATAAATTGGCTTTACGATAGCTCGCTTCATTCCCTCTGGAAAAACTCCCGTGTAGAACGAGTGATTAAAAATGTGTGCAAGTGGAGTGGCAATCCAGGGACCACACTGTTTCAGAAGACTCATTGGTACATCATCCCAACTTGCTGATGGTTTGGAAGGCATTTTCTTGAGCAACTGTACGATGTCCATTGCTGATGTTACAGGGTGGTCAATAGGAGTAGCACTGGTGGGAAAAGCTAATTTTAGCTTCGACATGCACTCTCCAGTAGTGTCTTGATAGCGGTCAATGGAACTGGTACCAACTGATATAAAATATTCATTCAAAAGTGAAGCTACAGCATTCTGATTAGAGACCAAGACGCCATTTTCAGTGAGGCAGATAGGCGAGTCGTCTTTTCTGTCTTGGCCTGTTAGTGACTTGACTACTTTCCACGTTCCTGCTATCTTGTTTCCTGATTCCATAATGATTTTTTCATGATAGTTTTTTTTGGCTTGATTGATATCAGTTCGAAGTTTTTTTTTCACTTGTTTGAGAAGTGCACAGGTGGCAGGGGTTGTTGCTGTTTTAAGCAGATGAGTAAGTTCTCTTTTCCTTGAACAGGCATTTCTTATTTCAGGGGTAATCCAGCCTTTTGATGTCACATTTTTCTTTGAAAGTTGGATTTTTTTGGGAAAATTGTGCTCAAATAAAAGTAGAAATATTTTTAAAAACGCGTTGTACTTACTGTCAGTCAAGGTTTCCAAGTATACTGGTGTCCAATTCACTAGTCCAAGGTCAATGATGAAAGCATTAATTGCATCAACGTGAAAATGTCTTTTGAAAACGGCATTGTTTGTTAATTTTTTTCCAGCGTGTGTTGAATGCGCTTGATTAGATGAGGTGGAAATTTTCAGCAGCTGGCCACTGTGGTCTGAAAGTCCTGGGTCAATGTTCTTCAGAAGTTCGACTTTTCCCCAATTAGTTATCACAAGATCGATTGTAGATTCGCTGGTGAGAGTGATTCTAGTGGGTCCCTTTTCCAGGATGTAGAAACCGTATGCCAGTAAAACGTATACAAAACAAACATTGGGTCTTCCTGGGAAGAACCATCAGAGAGTGAAATGAGCAGCCTGAATGACAAATAAATGAGAACTAACCCACATGTATTTGCTTGGAACAGCAGATTCTTGCAAACACAGAAAACTTGTCGTGGTATTTAATACTATTAGGCCCATATTTGTATTCCATGTTGTAAATGAAATGATTACGCACTACTTCCACTACTAACCAGTTTCTCATTAAGTGAATAGACATGTATATATAACAATCGACCACCATTCGCCCCAACCTACCTTTGTAGCAATGCTCTTCTCGTCGTCGTACCCGACCCACTGGTCGCCATTCACCATGAACGGGCTACCGACGTCGTCCGTATGCCGCTTCCACTTGCGGTCTTCGAGCATCTCGAGGATCTCGAAGTACGCCAGGAAGCCCTTCTCCTGCGTGAACCGCCCCTCGTTGCCGAGTCCTTTGATGGTTGCCGACGGCCACGCCTGCGTCGTGTTGGCCAGCGTGAACGAGCGGCCGTAGAACGGCACGCCGACGATCAGCTTCTCTTTCGGCAGGCCTTTCTTCAGCCAGTAGCGCACGGCGTAGTCCTGTGAGAGACGCGGGGAGAGAATCACAACTCATTTAGCATCAGAAATATATGGTAATACCATGTGTTCTACACTTTTGGAAACTGAAAGACTTTTATCTTCGGTAGGAAAGTATGGTCACAGACAGCGCAGTCCTGATGTTCAAGTTAATTCTTTTCACATAATTGACCATTGTAGATCGTCCGCCCTCGTGATGTCATAGAATATAAAAACCAATCAAGTGGACAGTGAAGCAGGGGAAATAGGGAAATAACCAATCAACGTCTCTAAAATTTCCTCTGCTTTGTATAAGTCACGCCCATCTACAATGGTCAATTAAAATGGGGTGGCAAGATCGCCCTTGTGGTGTCCAGTTCAATCGATTAATAGCCTCGCCTTCTATCCACCTCTCTCCATTCTCGCATCCTCATCCCATTCTTGCCATCCATAGCCTCAATTGAGGAAAAATGATTTTTTTCAAGTTTCCATGTTAATAGAAGAAAAAAAGAAATGTAGGCCTACGCCTACTACTTTGAAATATTATTTTTCCAAGACATCTATAAGGCCTGGTCCCACTATGAAAATCAATCGTTGTCAGACTCAAGAATATCATCAAACTACCGTACAGTGAAACATTAATCTATCGTTTTTCGAGAGACAAGGATAAATAAATCATTCATGCAGGAAAATGATTCACCCAGGAAGTGGCAGTGGAGTGGAACCAAATTGATTATAGAAGCGGGAAAACGATGGATTGATTGATTGATTGATTATTGTTTGCTTAACGACCACACCAACAGCCAGGTTATACGGGGGTACGAATGAGCTGGTGATTATGAATGTATGACGTGATGATTAGAGAGGACATTTACAAAAACCCATGCCTTATGCGGGATTCGAACCCACGCCCAACGGTGACTTCAGTTTCTGAAGCGGTGCCTCAGCTGACCGAGCTACCGAGGGTGGCAAAAACGATGGATCCGAGAACGATGCGTAGAGGACTTTATATATGTATTTTTCTTGTTTTACCGTTATATATTTCATGCATTATTCAAATTACGTTTGCTGGGATCATTTACATGAATATATAAATATATGTATTATTTAAAAACAGTACGAGATTTTTTCCATCATCATTGAACTTTTGATATACGATCACTGTTTTCCAATTAAGGCCGAGTATGAATCAGTGAGACCATTTAGAGGCAGTACCTCTTGGTTGTGTCAAGACTTTGAGGCTGGTCTTGTCACCAAATATAAATAATTATGTATAAAATTCTCAAATTAAAAACAATGCACATTGACATCAGGTCTGAACTGTCTACGACCATATATCTTTGCCACTGATGAAAGTCTGTAAAAAAACAAAACAACAACAACAAAAAAACAATAAGGGAGAGGTGATAGGCTGACAAAGTATGTTGATATAGATTTAGCCTGTATAGTACCTTAAATTTTTCAAGATAGCCCATAATAGTAGGTAAACCTGTTTAGACTATCTGAACACTACTGATTCATCAAAATATAGGCCTATCAAGTCTGTCGTTTGATTCCAATATTTTTAACCGGTATGGTATTTTTGGACTTCGTTTCGATTCGACACGTAGGCTACTTTTGGTAGCTAATCAAGCCCCAAAAGTAATGCTTTTTTTCAATACAATCGATCACTGAAAAATGAGCGATCGACTGTCATTATTTGATTGGATGAAGAAATAATTGGTAAAAATAACAGTAAAAATGACATTGAATGAATAACATCCCTCAAATAGGTTATGTGTGTGAACACATTTATTTAAAAAAAAATACGAAGCCAGGATGTTTGAACGGAATTTCAAAACATCAACAAATGTAATAATTTTTCATGAACTTCTTTAATCAATAACTGGTCGACCCAGACTTAAGTCTCGTAATTGAATTAAAATACCGGCTGCATCTCCAGTATTCGTCAACTCACGACGTTATAGAAGACGTCGAGTCCTGCGTCGTGCTTCCTCATCAGCAGCGGTGAGTGGTGATCAGCCGAGCTCTCGCGCTCGGCGTGCAGGTCAAATGTCATGAGGTTGACGAGGTCAAGGTGCTTGCCGAGTCGCTGTACGTCGTAGGCGTCTTCTAGACGGAAGCGCGACGGAGAGACCGCAGCTGAGAGCAGCCAGCGGTACTGAGCGAACATCTCCGACAGCTCCTCGATCAGTAGCGACAGGTTTTCCTTGTCCGTGCGACGGCCGCCTAGATCCTCGGCTCCTGAATCAATGAATGTTAGGGTTTAGAAGCGCTTTGGAGGAAATAAAAAATATATAATACAAATATTCAAATATAATATTATATTGGACTATTTTATATTGAAATTTTTAATACATTTTTCAAAGTATTTAGACTATGCCGGCATCTTGCTACTATATTTCTTACGATCACACCAGTGGATGCAACGCTTGAGAATGAAGAGAGTCCGACTCACCTGGGTATTCCCAGTCAAGGTCGAGCCCATCAAAGTCGTGCTTCGACAGGAATTGGTAGACGGATCGGATGAATTCTCTCCTGTTGAATGCCGACCCCGCCATCTGCGAGAACTTACGTCCTCCTTCCACCCAGCCTCCGACCGATATCAGCACCTTCAACGCTGGGTTCACTCGCTTCAGTCCGACGATAGACCTGTAGCCTCCTGCAAATATCATAGAAAACGGCATAGAATAAATTAAAGATGCTAAAGTACACAGATTCAGGGAAAGGTGTTGGAAAATTCACAGTAAGAGAAAGTAACAATCTATAGCAAGTATATGAGAAAAATTTTAACAATGAATGTCAAAACATTCAGAGTTAGGATACAAAGATACTGGTAGGGTAATAGGATTTATAATTCATTTTTTCCATGTCTAGTTACATTAAATTTTGAATTTATTCCACAATCGGAATTATAATTGGACCTACTTTTTGTAGAAAAATATACAATGAACAAATATAACAACTACCAGAGTGACTGATATTTTATAAGTACAGTACCATCATTTTGAGAAGTAGTCTTGCTGAAGGTATTTAATAATATCCTATCAAGAAATATACCAGTGTTTCGAACTTCATACGTGTGATGTGGTAAGGTCGAATTATGAGATACTATCACGATAGAGTACTGAGCTAATACACAGCTGATGAAAATCAATTAAAAGTATGGGCATACAGATCTTTGCAGAAACAAAACAAGAATATATATTTTAAAATAATGAATTCAGAGGTGATAAAGAGTTACTTATTACAAATGAACATAGGAAAATAGGTAGGCTAGTAAAAATACCAACACGAAAATATTTTCAAGAGGTAAAGAATTTCCCAAGAATATATATAAACTTCCCTGCGAGATAATTTAACTAGACTCAGTCTGTATGTTATTCAGAGATAGTATAGGTCTGGGTATGGTACCGAGCCTATTTCTTTCTGGAGATGTATGGATTAGGATTGTAAGATGCTAATTTTAGAGCACTTACAAGATTAAAATGAATATAATACATAGGCTGGATCCTGCAGAAAACAGAAATTAAAATTTAAAAAAATCTCTCTTAGATGAAGAAGCTAACGACAAGCACATCGATTGGAAATCTCTATTATTGATTCAATCTGTTTCATTTTGTCCTGAATTTGAGAAATGAATAAATAAAACATCCAATCTGTTGTTGATGTAGCCCATTCAATTCTAAGACTAGATAGTTTGTATTGGTTTAGTCTTCAGATATGACTAAATTACATCCATAGTTCTCACCTTTAACAAGATCGTACTCCTCGTCTTGAGGCATGATGCTGAACGAATGCGGATCCATCTTGGCGAATGCGTAGATAATATGTGTGCAAGCGAACGGATCCACGTCCGGGCTTGAAAATCTCATGGGCACCTTACGATACACGGCCCATCCTTCCACGTAGCACACTACTTTGTATGATTGTCCTGAAGTGGAAAACCCATGATTATAAAATTATTGTTTGGTTAACCACGTCACCAACAGCTATTTTATTTGGTGGTTCAAATAATGATTGATATTTCCATAACTCCATGCCTTATGGGAGGCTTGGGATCCATGCCCGACTTCACTACAGTTTACAAGGCTGATCTAAACGGGCAGCTATAAAGCCTCATGATTTAGCCTCGTGGTTCCCAGCCTGTGGGTCGCAACCCAAAATAGGGGCGCGGCATTGAGTTTATAGTATGAAGAAGGAATTCCCAGTATGGGCGGGTCATAAGCTCGGATTGATTATGTCCCTGCCCTTAGTACACACTGCCCATCACTACTAGGAACAACTAGGTGTAACTAGGTGTACTAGGGAATAACTAGGAATAACTATGATTAGGTCAGGTCTTCAGACCGTCTAACGGTGGTGTATGCAAGTACGCGTCAGCAATGTTTGACGGAAAGATGATCAAAACTGATTATTGTGATAAACTCGATGGTTGTACGTGCATATTTGCATGGAGCCACGGATTTTTTCAAAACATATTATTGAGTTCACAAATACTTGAATGCTGAAGGTGATTTGAGAAATAGAGGAGACAATTTTGAGAGAAAGAGTGAGAAATTCTATTTGCTTGTCTATAAGTTAGAATAGATTGATAGGTCTGGTAGGAAAGTTGGAAAAATCCTAAACTCAAACCTTTGACTATGCAACTAAAGTCACCAACTCTCTCTGAGAAGACAGCTCAGGCTGTATTATAGGGCATTTAGCAATAGTTAATACTATAACCAACTTGATTGGAAAGGGAGGGAGAGAGAGGGGGGGGGGGTAATTAATCGCTCGTGGGGTTGCCAAAACACTTGATGTCTTAACAAGAAATTGTGATGAAAAAAAGTAAGGAAGCACTGATTTAGCCTACTTGAGGAAATAAACTAATCACTATCATACATGAGTACAAACCAAGCGCTTACCGTATACTTTATTCCCGTAGTAGTTGGTCTGTGTCTTGCTAATAGTTTCGATGTCAACTTTGTTGTCGCTGATGAGTCGCATACTTGGTTGACTGTTTGGCAGAGTGTCTGATTGGCCGGCTAGCTGGTTTTGCCACCATGACGACGATGGGTTGACCATGTTGGGCAGCGAGTCGGACGAGGCCCAACTGCGGTCCATCTCGACGAAGTCGCTTTCAATGTCGGGGTAAGGTCTTCGCTCCACCGCATCTCTGAGGGGAATCCGGTGAGAGGTGGCACTACGGGCAAGAGAAACACAATTCCTCTGAATATATTTTTGAAAGACATATACCATATAGGACTTGGTAAAGTCAACATCTGGAATTAATTTTTTTCCAACTAGCAGTAAATTTATCATATGCCATGCCGACCTGTTTTAAGGTTAGACCCATATTAGGTTATCTGCTTCTTGTTGAGGATTTTTAATAGTGATGTTAGTGGACCTACTGTGAGCATATTTGTGTTGAGTGGCTGGTTGGAAGACAGTAATTTTATGATTCAAGCTTTACCCTATCTAGATCTGAATATATAACCATAATCCACCATAAGCCCGAAACAGATCAGCATGCCTCAAAATAGATTTACCAAACATATTTCACAGTCTGAGCGATGAAGGTCCCTCTCCCACCCCTTTTTTTCTAAATATTATGATTTTAGTCTTCTCTAACAAACGAAGGTTTGTGCGATTTTAGGTTATAAAACAATTCTTCTTATGTTATGAACAATAACTCTGAAAGATGCACAGTGATACATGCAGTTGTCCTATTATTTATCCACTGTTAAATACTTGCAAATATTCTGATGGCCTATTATTAATTGAAGACAATTATTGAATGTTGGAACCCTATTCAATTCAGATTTCAACACATACTTTTATGAAGGAATCTCAAAAGTTAAATTTCACAGCCTTGTAATTCTGTACCTTTTATTATGAGTTAAAAAAAAATTTGATAAAAAAAATAAGAAAAATGGAAAAAGGAAAAAGGTATGAAAAAAGGTTCCCAACATCCTTCTTTACAACTTTTGGAAATTACAGATGAAAGAATGAAATTGTTTTGCTAAAGATTCAAATTATAAACATTTTACACACACATTTTGGGACAGTACATTTTGTATACCATTTGGATGTATTTTTCAAAATAGGCATTATTATCTGTAAGATCGGTTTTCTAATAAATGTATTTTTAATTTTTTTTCAGAAAATCTGATGACAATTTCAAATTTTTCAGAAAAAAATTGAAATTGACTTATAAAATGAAATTTAAAAGTAAAAAATTGAGAATTGTCTCATTGAGTTAATATGTAGCAATATATGAACAAAAATTCAAGGTAATTTGACAAAAACTCTCAGAAATAAATCTGTACCTAACTACATAATTTGTACTGAAATTTATTTGTATCGATAGAAACGAAAAACAAACATTGGTGTGAACTGGACTGAGTATAATTCAATGAGTACATGTGAACGTAAATAAACACAAAATGTGAATGATCTGGTATATCTAACACTAATTCTCACCGGTATCTTGAGGTAGCACCATGCGACGGAATACTCTCCACCGCGGATCTCAGTGGCAGGTAGCCGGATCCAAACACATGTTGTTGCACGTGTTGCCTTAGCGAGCTGGACTTCCATGTGGTCGGAACGGCCTCCACGGAACCGCGCTGGAACGACGGCTCGTACTGGCTCATTCCGTCGAGCCTTGCGATGCTGCATAGCACCACGAGCCATTTTAATAATGTCTGTGGAGCAGAAAAGAAACAATTAAGAAAGAAGAAGAATGTGCCACGAATAATCTAAAAGAAGCGTACTATTGGACTTTCTTTCCTTCCTGATGTCGGTCCTTGTTAAGATTGAAAATAAGAAATATATTTCAGCAATGTTTCTGATTGCCTTCCTCAGGTATACTTGTATCCATTGAAGGAGCAAAACACCCGTTCTCCAGTGGTGTGACTGTGAGATAGGGGAGACGATTGATCGGAACATTTGTCTCTCATGGATACTAGTATAGCCTTGTGGTCACTGATTCTCTGGTTGTCAGTTGTTGCCTGATGAAGGCTATAGATTAGCTTTAAAATTAGAGTTATTGAGTAGATATTTCTTTTCAGAAATATTCTATCATGGAATTAGTTTACATTTCAAATCTAAAAAAAAACTTGTGAAAACATTGTCATCTACAATCCATATACGTAGATAATTTTCGGATAAACTTGAACTTATATATTATATACTTTCGTACTGAATTTAAATTCAATTGACCGATGTAGATCGTCCGCCCTCGTGATGTCACAAAAATATAAAAACCAATCAAGTGGACAGTGAACCAGGGGAAATAGGGAAATAACCAATCAAGGTATCTAAAATTTCCCCTGCTTCGTATGAGTCACGCCCATCTACATTGGCCAATTATTTTCCAGTGAAATCGCTTTATATCATTCAGAGACGTTCCAGGTATCTTCTAAATCTACTGTCGATCCATAGTGAACATTACATTAGGTTCCATCTTATGTATATTATGAGTCAAGGTTAGGTGTAAAATCGCTAACAAAAATAATTGGCTTTACAATAATATGTAATACAATAATATATATTATTCCTTCCACACGAGATTTTACAAAATTTGATTCCTCAATATTCTGTAGGACAAAATCCATTTGCACATTATGACGTATTTATTGATTATCAATTATGCATATATCAATTTAGGAATTTTCGAAGTTTTTTTTCAGTGATATCAGCATTCTAGTCTTATTAGGTGATACCTCGCTTTCTCTCTCTCTCTCTCTCTCTCTCTCTCTCTCTCCTGAACATGCTTCCACATGACGTAAGTCAAACACCATGCCACTTATACCGGCGTTCATTCACAGTTTCAGTAAAATGTAAATAAATATTATTATCAAAATAAACATTCGACAATACATTAAAATACTTATGCGTGAAGTACCCAACATCATATCTGATCTGTTGCTCAACGAGAGAAAATCACACCTTGTTTCGACAGTAAAAATACCGATAAAAAGGTAATGGCAATCATGAATGACGGCATTGTCCGATCAAGTTCCCCCTCCTCCCCCCCTCCACCCCTCCCCCCACCCAACAAACAGAGTCAACAATCTCACCACTGTTTCTACCGACATAACATGATTGTAGTGTAATATTCGCCACGCCCAGTAAGACACACACTCGATGTCATGAGAGTTAGTGGTTATCAACCAAGAGAGCCAATCCTGATTTTTTTTTAATAACATCGAAACTAGATACAAAATCATTGTTCCCCAATTAAGGCAATAGATGAAGAATAGGATCGTTTGAACGGGGCACCACAAGGGCGATCTTACTACCCTAAAGAATAATTAAAAATAAAATAACTCATTCTGAATGTGACTATGTAAAAACAGATCTGTGCAACGGATCTGCAAATTATTATTACGATAATTATGTATCAGATATTTATAATATACATGTAACACACATAAAGTGACAGAAACTCAAATTTAAAATCTCTTAGGAGGATCTACCCACAAAGTTACATTTTCAGCTTTCAGCGTCAAATCAAAACTAACTAGTTTTTTAACAGCATGCTCAATAAATATCTTATCAAACAATCCTACTACAGTGTGGACGAATGACTTGACATTTAACACAAACTATTTTTTGTCTACACGACAATTTTTATTCCTTTTTATTCATGACGTTACATTACATTTTCTAGACTATACTTTTTTAATTCTGACTTAGTTTATAAGTGTAATCATGTTTACATAAAACAGTAAATGAATACAAATACAAATACAAACATATGAACTATCGTATTGACTTTTCCCTTGAGCATATTGTAGTGAAAACTGCTTTATGACGTTCAAATAATTATATTATTATTCAAATTTTGGAAAGGGAGAGACTTATATATATATATATATATATATATATATATATATATATATATATATATATATATATATATAAATATGTATAAAATAATGCCAATCCATAATAAACGTCGACATCAGGTTACATGTTATTAGTATATTCGTGGTGAGGTGACACATAATGGTTGGAAATATTTGGTTTTACTGTGTCACAGGGATATTTTTTTACATGTATTTCACAAAATTTATCACATTCCTACCTATTGTCTACACCTGGTGACGTGTTCATTATTTCCGTATCTTGTCTTGCTGATGTTTTGTGATCAATTACAATTTGTAAAAAGAAACTGGCGGGAGTGTACTGGATCCCTGTTAAATTATTACTATTTTTACTGTTGAAGTTTGTTCGTAGAAAACCGACTTCATCCATCCTAAACTCTAATGAACCGGCCCTTATGAATATATTATCCTGAAGGATACTTATCCATTTCACGAGAGTTAACGAAACCGATCGACCGTCACCCCTTCCATTATCACGAACGGTCACGAGTGTCGGTCCACCAACAAAATTGTCTCCATTTATTTATATTAGTTGGTGGTTTTAACATAGGTTTTAACGAAGATGAGGTTTTGGGGCCATGAGAAGGAAGCGGTCGTGGCCTGTTGTTAAGGAGCCAGTATTCACTTAAAACGAAAGTGGACAACCACGATGTACCTCTGTTAGGATGGTCGTCCATGGTGGGAATCGATGAACGGTCTCTAGAATGACGAATGACGCTTCAGCGTGCTAGCTACTGAACCACATGTTTGTGTTAGGATGGTCAAGAATGACGGGAATCGATACATATTATCCCGAAAGACAGGTTGACTTTCGCTATAGCTATACTGAACCACACGTCTCTGTCAGGATGGTCGACCATGAAGGGAGTCGAACCCCGGTCTCCTTGGTAACAGTTGAAGAACCAGCTATGCAAACTCCCAAGATTAAGACGACGTATGCAAATGAAACCATGGGGGGGAGACGATACAATCTAAGTGACATTGCAAATAATGTCCCCCCCTCCCCCCTTTCTCTACTCAGATCTGGTATAATCAAATGCCGAACGGTTCAGGGTCAATGAACGCACGGGTGTGATTCTGCATTACATCAAGTTTTAAAAACACTCGAGTTTGTTTGAGAAAGGGGCGTGGTTTGTATTGCATTTTTTTATGAACTTGAAATATTTTAGATTTTTTTTTTCAATTGGATACGGATTTCCAATTCTTCTCATCTAGTTGGGAAATATTTGAATGTACTGTACGTATACGTACATAAGTTAATAGAAATAAGATGTATATATAACTCCTTTGGAATGAATGACATTATCATATATTATGATATATCATTGTATTTTCATAATCAAATAATATGCCTACTATAAAATCAATAGTATAATAGAATTCATTTGATATAAGCTCATACATTTATATTAGACATTTGGAATGTCTTTTATTTGTATTTTATGTTACAATGTGAAAATAACGGAAAATAAAGGAGTGGGCCAATATTTATCGACATGCCAAATAACAAACACTCACAATAGCAATTCAATCAATAATATATAGCTGTCACATAACTGTATTATATCTACACAATAATACCGGCTCTTAATTTACAATAATATAATATAATGAGACATTATTTAAAACTTATAACTGAGTCGTTTTAATTACACATTTTGGAAAATAAAGTTGTTCGTTTGGTACAATGATTTTTATAGGTCGGTCCAGTAAAGGAACAGATCTACACAAAATGATACAGAGAATTCTCTGGCAATACCATATATACCAGGGTAAATATGATTTGGAAATTGTAGCTTATGCATTGTAGGCTAAGACAAGCGAGATATTTGTTAGAAATTTACTCGAAATTTTGAAATTATCAAGTGAAGTTACTGCCACCTTAATGATTGATCCCTAACGAAAATAGAACTATTTATTCCTTATTTTTACTACATCAAACATTCAATTTCGTAAATTCGAACAATCAAAATTTCTTCAAACTTGATAGAAACATTATATCAGAACCACAATACAATTCTGTGAAAATATAATTCCAATCGGACGTAATTGACAAATTAAAAATTCAAGCCGATGTTATTATCATCGTTTTACCAAATTTTCAGATTTCCCCCCCAAAAGTGTCAAAACGATTCTTCTCTTAAAAAAAAGAGGGCCAATTTTCTTCTATGAGTGGCATGAAAGACTTCGCTACGCTCATCTAACCATGTGGCCATTTTGGGCTACATGTGAAGAAATATATTAAAAATTTAAAAAATGCTCATTAAAAATAATCCATCAGGATAACACTCAAGTGTGAATGTAAAAAAATATATATTCGGGCAAGCTATAGTTTTATTTACACTTTACTTAATTTGTTTTCGATAGAAAATAGCTACACACTCTCATACTTACACGCCCATCTCACAAAGATTGTGGCTGTTTCGTATTGATATTTCATAAAAATCACGTGGATTATTTATTGAAATATTATTAAACAAGAAGTAACTTGCCATTCTAAACGAGTGACTAATGAAGAAGTCACACTCGCACCATTAAATACTTATTTGCTAAGTGACTTCGATGCAAAAAGCCAGTATTTACTAACACAGAAATGCACTTTAGTAAGTTATCTCAATATTTCAATAAGTATTCAAAACCAACTTACAAGAGCACGAGTATCAAGAAATACGCTGTTAGGACATACAATTTCTCATTAGGAAAATACATTAGGAAAAAGACAAAGAATTAATGTATTTCTATATCATGAAATACAATAAAAAAAGTTTTGCCAACAGTTTTTTATGATTAAATTACTTCAGGACGCAATTTTTCACATCACACAAGCCTACTTTCGAACGTTTTCAGTTGATTGGTTGAAATTTAGATTAACATAGACCATCAGGTAGTACAATTTTTCAGAAAAACAAATAGGCTATATCAAATTAATTAGATTTAGACTTACAGATTCATTTGAATTTGAAAGGAAAATTCTCACAGGCATATAGCGAAAAACATTGTTGTAGCTTAACTCAATTGAAAATGTTGATTCAAAGGTATAGATATGATTTAAATTCATATTATTCGTAAGTTATCCCAAAGTTCTATGCTTTTTTGGTGAAAATACTAAAATTGGGAAATATTCTACCGTTTGAAAGTGGGATATATTATGTAGATCAAGTTTTATGGTCAAGTTTGTTTACCTTGACCAACCAAAATTGAACATTAGTGAAATTAGAGTTTGTACAACTGGCCGTTAATAATTTCAATACCAACCTGGGTATATTTTCATTAGATAAATAACTTGCTCATCCTACAGCGCATATACAGCGTTTGCCTCGCCACATGCATACGTATGAACGCCGAGAGAGATGAATGCACGAGTAAGACAGTAAATATATTATGAACAAACTTTTATATATCGAGCAGTATATATATATATATATATATATATATATATATATATATATATATATATATATATATATATATATATATATATAAAATACAATCATCCCGCATTACACGAATTATAATATCACTTTTCAAATAACCTCCCTAGTTCTGCAATCGCCCGTCTTCCCCTATCCACCAGCATCAACGATCAGGAGCCTCTACTAAGACCACAGCATGTTAGATCATCAGTCAGATGCTATAGTCACTGCCTCTTAGACAGGTTGATGGATCATTAGACACTGCTTCTTTGTAGGCATGATGGATAATGAGACACTGCCTTCTCGACGGATTACAGTGATTACTTGTTGTATTGACTAGACAGGAGTAAGTACACGTCTTGTAAGCACTTATTGTGACAAGTACGGACATTAAAATGACAAGTGTCGAGCGAACATATCATTACGGTTAATAGCGGTTACGTTAAGTATGCATTAAAGTGTAATTTGAATAAATGGAAAACGATGTACATGGTTATTCACCAGTAAAAGTAACAACAGAATGCGTTACTAAGACCCCATATTACCAATAATAAAAATGTGTTAATTAAGCTAATTAATAATTGGGGTATACAAAAATACCATTGATATCCAAGGGTAATAACAAGTTGACCCACTAATTATCGTATAATCAACAAATTTATTATTCGTAAAACGGGACCTGAGTGTAATATGACCGGCGTTATGTGGTTAAAAAACTGACAACAATGGCAAATTTGTAGTAAATGTCATTGTTGTAAGTTGCGCGGCCTTTTTTTCTACTACTTATTTTCAAGTTCTACAGTTCACCGCTAACAGCGTAACTGCACCTTTTACTGCTGAATAGTGCTGCATGTTTAATCAATCAATTAGCTATTTTATGTTTTTTTTTTATATTGGGTTTTAATGACGCACTGTAATGATTACTAAGATCTATTGGCGTCGGTGAATGATTAATGAGATGATGGGATGATGAGATGAAGGTTTTTTTCATGGGTAGTGGGAAGGATAGTAGGAAGGAAGCGGTCGTGGCCTATATTGTGGGAACCATCCCGGCATTAGCCTAGACTACAGAGGGAAACCACGAAAAACCCCTGTAAAGATGGACGGTGGCGGGGATCGAACCGGGTCCGATATGTCCCTTCACCTCCCGGATCACACGAAGCAAGTGAGCTAACCACTCAGCTACTGTGCCGGTTATTTTATGTTGATTTTCAATTTTGTCGTGTTTATGATTCTAGAGAAATGTTGGTGTTGATATTAAGAATATGCCACAGGAAGTGTGTTCGACCGGATATTTATCCCTATGTTGGCCTATTTATTTATAATATTGATAATAATGTAAAAATAAATGCTTTGTTGTCAAACAGTACGTTCTCGTGATATCTATTCTAAGCATTGACAGCTGATAAGATCAATGATGATCGAGCCAAGATTTGCTTCAGAAAATAATTAATGGATTGATTAAATAAAGAATGCTCTACATGGTTATATAGTTCCTTTTGATGAATGAGTGTATGGACTCTGAATACTAGAATATTTTATTATAATATATTTAAATTATTTTTAATTCGAGTATAATTGAATTTAGAGATGATGAAAATGGTTCTAAAAATGACGTCGTTGAAAATGTGTGTGAGCTACAGGAAAGTATGAGACAAGCTGTGTACATCGAGCCCTATTTATGTTAATTATATGTATTGTAAGAAGTCGTTTCTTATAATTTGTATTGTCACACAGATCTATCGATTATTCGACTTGAATCTGAGTGTCTGCCTAGCTCAGTTGGTAAGAGCTTCGGGATCAAACCGTTAAATATAGTTACGTGTGTAAAAAATTGATAACAAAAAAAAGGTCGAGTTCTAGTCCCAGAGTTCTAGTCCAGAGTTTTTGTATATAGGATTTGACTAAAACGTTCATACATATCGGTAATGGATCGCATCCATTGAGAAATGTTGTTCAATATTATATATATATATATATATATATATATATATATATATATATATATATATATATATATATATATATATATATATATATATATATATATATATATATATATATATATATTCTCTATCGAATAAGCAACCTCAGAATTAAATAACATTTAAGTGACGTAACCAACAGCGTACATCCTTACATCCAGCTTCAACACTTCCAATAACAATCTGTAATAGTTTTCTATTCTGACATGTTTTGCCACAACTCTACAAGTCTTGTGGGCCAATATATATCACAACCCTTTAATTGACTTATAACCGATCGTCCGTCTTCCCTATACCGTAACACTGTCGGTTGGCAGTGTCGATCCACCAATCACATTACAACTTCCTCTCACGCCAAACATGGTCGAGTAAATTTAACCTCTAAAATCTCAGAAGACATTCAACACACATATAACATCCATATACTGTTGACGTGTTGGCACACCGTATCGTTATAACTAATTCATAGTGAGAACAGACGATCGGCTCCATTAACTATGGTGACACAATACGTGATCATTGTAATGTTTTTTCTGTCTCCAACCATTTAATAGGTTTTAGCTGGTCCAGTGACTATACTTGCGGTTACGGAAAATCACTTTACAAACCTCACGCAGAGCCTAACGACTTTAATCGAAAACTACAACTTTTTTTCTCATAATCACTTTTTTTGTTTAATGGAATTTGATGTATACAATCTATTGGGGTCAGTATTATAGTGAATGAGTTAGTGGGAAGATGAGATGAAAATTATTTTTATCAGATTTTCGGGATACTGAGATAGAAAAGGTCATGTGTCATGACCTATTATTCCACTATTCTCTGTATAAAGACAATGGCAAATCACGAATCATGGCGGGAATCGAACTCTAGTTCAAGTGTGCAACCATTTTACTTACGCGTCTTATATTTTTACATCAACAAGAATCAAAAAGAATCACGTGACACAAATTAAGATTGTGTCTCTTTAATTGAGGCTAAGGATGACAAAGTAGGATCGTATGAATGGGGCACGACAAGGACGACTGTACCACCTTACCTCCAAGGAATCATAAAAATGTATGAGTTCTAAAATATTTTTCAGAAGTGTATATTTATTTAGATTTTTTGATTTTGCAATGTTTATCCACATATATTTGGTTCATTTTATTATTGTTTGTATTGTTCTTCTGTCCTCAATTGTTCTGTGAATAAGATGAAAACTAAAAAGATTCATGAATTGAATTATATGTCGTTGGTGTCGTTAGAATGACTGACTGTTGGCTCAATGGAAGGGAAGACGGTCAATCAGGAACTCCTGAGCCCGAATTCACAGAGTCCTATCTTTAGGACGTCTCAAGTTAGGATTTTACTGAGTTAGGACCAATATTGGTCCTAACTCAATAAAATGGTCCGAACTTGAGACGTCCTAAAGATAGAACTCTTTGTGAATCTGGGGCCAGTAATGTAAAATGAATTACTTAGAAGAGAGCCATGGGCGTTGATTGAGCGAGATATTACTTGCTCAGGTAATAACTTTCAAACGGTATAAAATTTGAAAATTAAGAAATACAGATCTTATTAGATATTATTTTATCTTATTATATACGGACACTAGTCGCAGGTAAACATCACAGGTCTACAATCGGTAAATTATTCTAATTTCACATTTTTTAGTTATTGTGTTGTGATATTTCATGATTCTGATATCATAGTATGTTATTTTATTGTTATTCTGTGACATATGGCAGCCTTTAAGAGTCCACGGGAGTCGATTTAGCGAATTATCAGTTTTTTGGTGATAACTTTTGAACGGTATGAGATATCAAAATTCTAATAAGCGAGAAACACAGATAATTATAATAGCTTTAAGATGATATAGGATATAATTATTGAAGTCATGTCGCATAACTGTCAGGAGTCGACAGCTAAAAAATGTGTTTTTTTAGCTGTATACTCTTGACAGTCACGCGACATGGCTTGAATAGTTATATCTTATATCATCTTGAAGCTATTTTAATTATCTGTGTTTCTCGCTTATTAGAATTTTGATATCTTATACCGTTCAAAAGTTATCACCAAAAAACTGATAATTCGCTAAATCGACTCCCGTGGACTCTTAAAGCAAAGGCAGAGTCTTTATTTATTAATAAAGATATATATATATATATATATATATATATATATATATATATATATATATATATATATATATATACATATATATAATAAAAACGGTATATAAATGTAAATGATCAAACTTGAAATCTGAAAATTTATTTTCACAGGTAAACACTGGAAAAATTATGTATTTATATGTATACTTCCACATGTTATACGTATAAGCTTGTCTATACAAGTATTATCTTGAAGGTATTAAAAAATCTGTCCTTTTGTTGCATTATAATTTTGATATCTTATTACAAAAAATACTAATTTCGCCAAATGGACTCCCACGAGGTCTTGACGCTTGTTACATTGTGGTGTATCCATGGTCACTCTCGAAGATAATTACTCATGCTCTTTTGGTTGTTTAAAAAATAACAAAGACTTCCACACAATAGATAAATACCATTATCATATAATTTAAAACCAAAAATAATTCGAGCGGTACAATTATAATATGTAATTATGCGACGAAACTAAATGTATCTGATTTTTGTACTCGTTTTAATGAGATATATAATGATATTTTTTCCAATAGATTCTTATTAACATTTATCTGAAAAGGAATGCACCATTTCTTTATTTCTTATTTTACGTATATTGTGCACTGTAATTATGATTAAGATCTATTGGTGTCGGCGAATGATGAATGAGATGATGGGAACATTAATGATTAGATGGAATACTATTTTTCAGCTTTTTGTTAAGGAACCATATCAGTATTGAGAGGGAAACTAAGATGATCCTTTGTCAGGATATTCGACCATGGCGGTAATCGACCCTCGGTCTCATAAATCACAGTTCGGCGCGCTAGTGTATCGTCTACCACTCTCAGTTTCTTTATAATTATTATTATTAAAATGTTGAATGATATTTACATTTTTTGTTTACTGATTTCTGCGAATTTTCAAGATTTTAAGTTTATCAGGGCTAACTTTTAATTTTTTTTATAAAGCAATAATTGATAACTATAATATCCTACCATATCACAGTTATAAATGTCATAAAATTCCATGACCCAGTCCCTTAATTGTCATCGACTTATACTCATGAGGTACTGAATGATAAATTCGAGATAATAGAACTAATCGATTGCTTGATCGATCAACACGTTGGCGTGTCGATGGATCGATCGATCGAACTATATCATATACAATATATATCTACATTATGTATCTATATTGTATAAACACTTAAAATGCTATTATATTAAGCTATTGAGACTAGACAGCGGTAGAATACGCGTATCAATACTTTGATCTTACAACACTTAAAATACTATTATCAAGTGTTGATTGAGATAGTGGGAGGGGGGGGGGGGGGCTATTTGTGAATCAAAGGTAATATATTTTTATACGGGCTCTATATATGGGGTCTGTCGCCGGAGGCCGACAATTTCAAGCCCTTTGTTGATCAATTATTCTATGTCAATTATTGCAACCATTGTTTGTTAATGACAGTGATGAAATATATTATTTTGACCATCGAACGTAAGTGATTGTAAGTGTGTCTATAGGCATGATTATAGAATGGGGGTCAGAGATATTGTTAGGGGGGGGTCATTTCCCCCCAATCCCCCCTCTCTTCATACTCGCCTGGCAGAGGCGATATCGGTCGACTATACATCGATTGATTGAGTTCAATATATCGTATTGATTGAGAGACCTACCTGAGACGATGTCGATCGACCAGACATCGGTTGATGACGCGTCATCGTCATGCTTGTTGGTCACGTGGTCTGATCACGTGCGTGTTATCTTAATGGCGGTTCATTGGTGTGACGTCATTCTATCGCTCGAAAAGCTGATGATGTTTATTGGGCCCTTGTGTTATCTGAGGAGTGGAAACAAATATTTGCAATTATTATAGGAAGATATCATGGAGTTTTGTGGTGAGATGAGTGTGAACTTGTCAAGTGATTTATCAGGAATCGATTGTTTTTACATTTATTCCAGTCACAATCCCCAAAAATATAGATAATAACTATGAAATATAAATAGATACATATATAGATTATGTGTAGATACAAGAAATTCCACAGAATTATATACTTTTCCTATTCACTCCGTACGTAAATCTTGACACAAAGTCGTTGTTTTATAATTTTAAGGCTGATGATTGTAAGTTAGGATCGTTCGGTGTAACAAAGAGCGACCTCAAACCATTCAAATATACACCATGCAGTAGAAAATTGAATTATAACAGAGACATTCAAATGATCAAATCAAATAATTCAAATAGAGTAGTAATTAGATGAACTAGTTTTAGAATTAGTTTTGGCAATTTTCGTTATATTAATTTTTGGAGGTTTGTGGAATGCCATTCTCATGTAACTTGAAAATGGTTGAATTATATTTTGTCTGCAGAAATCTACACGATTTTTGTACGAAATTTTGATGTCGATTGGTTTGTCGAACACACTCTAGAAAAAAACATTTTTCCATCTCACAAAACAAGAATAGAAAGTCACATATAATTTTAATCACAGCATTTTAGTAGAATTGACAAATTCCAATTTCAAAACAATAATAATTATCAAATACTGATTGCATTTTAAACTGGAATACTTGAAAGCTGTGTGGAATTAAAGCTTCGCTGATACACTAATTTGATAATTAATAGACTCCTATCAGTTTATTTATGTTTACTCATCAATATTTTCAATACAAATAAATTAAGCACAACCTAATTATAAGCATAAACATAAGTATTACTAATTACGTCACTTTTTATTAAAAAACGAACATCAATGTCCATCAATTGATACCAACCAATGACAAATCTTATTGATAGTCCACCAGTTCGCTGTTTTGCTATATGGTGAAAATTGTTACCGTATAGTGATTTTTTACTCAAAAAGACCCTATAATTATAGTAAAACGTATGCAAAATTTAATGAAGTTATTAATATATAATGACGTTTTTCTTACGATAAGGTTTGTGATACTGCGAACTGACACTCTCGACTGACAATGTAATATTGATGTCCCTGTCAATATGTGTCAAACAGTTGCATGTGATTCGACCTTAGGGACAATAGAACCTCATCTGAATGCAGAATCTTATTCGACATAGCCAGTAGGCCTAATACTAGCAGGCAGAATAATAAGTAGATGCACGAGGTGATTCGTTGAGAGCGTGTTATTTATATAATCATATTATTTCATTTTTGTTTGATCTTTGAATAATTATTGGTTCAATCAATCTAATTGTTTATTCCTCTTCGGATTGATAGATTTTATATACGTTTCACTTGAATTTATTTAGTCATTTATCTATTCATTTATAATTTTTTTATTCAATCATTATCACATTTACTCATGCCAATTAGTTTATTCATCGATTTATTCATTTATTCATTCATTCACCCATTTATTCATTATTTTCCTCATTTGATTATTCATTCAACATAGAATTTATCAACAAATAAACCCATATATATATATATATATATATATATATATATATATATATATATATATATATATATATATATATATATATATATATTCAATATTCATACATCTTTTTTTATTCTGCCATCTCTTTTTCTTGCTATTATATATATATTTTTTCAATAATTTATTCACTAATTTAATTTATATTTAATATATACTCTCTTCATGTTTCAATAAGACGAATGAATTAATTCTTCTATATACTCATTCATTTATTTATTCAATCATCCATTAATTGATTGATTCATTCTTTGTTATTCGTTTTGCATCAATTGATTACACATTATATTAATTCAGTGAGATATTTGATGATTATAAAGAAGATCGAACCAAATCGACTTCACATATGTGACTGGGTGACTTATACGACATGAAAATGTAAACAATCAGTCTTCACTTTTTGTGCTAGATTCATATTAATGCTTACGTAGGGCTATATAATTTAATCTGATATTATGCATTTTTATTTGTACAGTTTAAAGCTATAACTTTGATGATTTCCAATTAGTTGGAATATCAAATTCTAATTTCGTTATATCGGTTGACGTATCTACAACGTCATTGCAATTGTATCAATAATTTCTCATCATTTGAAATTCGTTTCAAAAAGTTAATCATTTACCTACTAGGGTATTCAACTAGTTTTATATAAAATAATTTCAAGCTCTTGTCTGCTCTTTGAAGCATACAAACGGTTCAATAAATACAAGACAATATACAGAAGATCTGAGTTATAAAAAATCTAAAAAAGTAGCATTTGATGTGTTATTTCCGTAATCGATTTATAGAGCCCGGATAGCTCAGTCGGTAGAGCATTAGGCTTTTAACCTAAGGGTCCAGGGTTCGAGTCCCTGTTCGGGCGACATATTTTGTACATGAATATAATAATACATCAACTATTCTAACTGTATCTCAGAATAATAAAATAACAAACTGTTATATTATGATGAAACTCTTGCAATTAGTTCGTAGTATAAGTAACCCTACGTTTCTTTTGATCAATTGATCTGGATTTTTTAAAGTTGTTTTAAAGTTTTAAAGTTTTTAAAGGAGTTCAACATGAGAAATTGACACATCGAGTTTTCGTTTCCCAATTGACCACTAGTGATAGGCGTGGCTAATCGCCAGGGCCACCTTGATCATACTTCATGTGGGAATTTAGAGATACTCTGATAGGTGAATGTGACATTTTCCCACATAACAAAGCCCATTTGGTTGGATGTTCTGTTTTGTGACGTTTATGGGCGGGTCAATCACTAGTCGTCAATTAAGGCCAAGGATGACAAGGTAGGATCGTTCGGAAGGAGCCTACATGGACGATCTCTTCGCCCCATTACATCTTGAAAGTGGTAGAACCGATTTGGCTATAAAACTGCAGATCCAAGCTGGAAGTCTGCATGTCCACACAGGAAAAATGTCAACCCATTAAACAAACCGTCCGATCTATGGAGCAAGTATTTACAGATAAAAAAGGAAAATGCGATATGGGTCAGAAGAGTCACACGCTCAACGATTGCTTATCATTCTCAATTATTCCAGTCCAGTCCAATTATCCGTACCCCCAACTAGACTAGCTGTATTTGGGGTCGTCCAAGTCTATATCCAACGTTATCTTACAGTAATGACAAAGCTTAAAATTCTTCTCAGTTGATTTCTTTTTGTGTGTTGGATCCAAATATCGATCGAGACAAATAATAGGCTATAGTGGGGCTAAATTTTGGGATTTATATATTTTTTTCAATTCTCTCATCATTCAACGTATTGGTCCAACCTCAAAATGTATCATGCATTTCTTTATTATTCAAGAGATTATTAAAATATACCCTTATAGAATAATGATATATATGAAATAAAAAACTGTTTTATTGAGGTTGAAAATAATATGAATGGAATTATGCAAATATAGCTTATAAGTACCAATTCCTATTTTTATTTACACTCACTTCATTAAAAAAATAGTTGATATCTCATCGAAGTAAAATAATTTAATATAGGCCCTACCAAATACTATATATACACAATATTGAACTATACTCAGAGAGATGGCTGCTCATATCTGTTAGCATCGGAGTTATATGATGCTTTTATAATTGATATAAGTTTTTTTTCAACTTCAGAAAAAATAGTGTTTCTGGTGGAACTCTATTCGAGAATATATAAGTTAATTATTGGTTCAATAAAGTTCAATTTTAATTATTCTCACTATTACTTGTTGATTTTGTTGACTTGGATCAACCATAGCAAACAATAGTCACCGTCATTTCGCTAGTATTAATAATTGTTTAGGTGTGTGGGCTAACCTCCAGAGGATGTTGTGGTGTAAACAAACCAACAAACCAACACTTCAACACTACGTCATGCGCCTAGCGTGTCAATAGTGCATCACCATTGTTCAACTGTTTTAAGAAAGTGTGATTCATTAGTGGAATTACCAGAAGACTTACTGACTATTAGCCCTGTCAAAATGACTTCCTTTTTCTACATCCAATCACATTTTTCATACTGAATTATTTCATTGGGTCATTCTTCACATGCCAGTATATTATTAATTCTAAAAAAATAACAAAAGCGAAGCAGTAATCCTTGTGCAATTCGTATTTTCGAAAGACTTGCCGCCCTTTATTTTGAAAATTTGAAATTGGGACCCTTCCTGGATTATACATTAACAGCTTAATAATATATGTATAATTAATAACGAGCTTCTAACACAACCTTAAGGATCAATAAACTCTCATAATAATTACAAAAAGGTACGATTCATCACTATAACTGAGCATAGACATACGAGTTACACAAATGTATCAAAATAGGTAAATACATATATATATATATATATATATATATATATATATATATATATATATATATATATATATAAATATATATATATATATATATATATATATATATAAATATATGTATCAATATATATATATATATATATAATATATATATATATATAAATATATATTTAAATATATATATATATATATATATATATATATATATATATATATATATATATATATATGAATATATATATATACATATATATTCATATATATATATATATATATATATATATATATATATATATATTTATATATATATATATATATATATATATATATATATATATATATATATAAATATATATATATATATATATATATATATATATATATATATATATATATATATATATATATATATATATATATATACTGGTATACAAAAATGTATAGCAGCGTGTCTGGCTGTAGGTGTAGTCAGTCAAGGTCTCAAGGCATCGCCTTGGAAACTGAAGTCAAGTCGGGAGTTCGCACTCCCAAATAACCCAACTATGGGTGGGATCGACAAGCTGACCATGGTGATAAAAAAAATATATTAGTGAATAGTAAAAATGTTTGTATTTTTCATTTGCATCTCTTTTTGTATATTTTTTCTCCAATTATCTATCTAGAATAAAAGGTATCTTCAAAAAATTAAATCAAATATAAATTATATAGGCTCAGCTGTCAGAACTGAATAACGTTTCTGGGCTCACCCATGATCACTCTAGGTCCTAGGTTATTTCTCAGAGAAATTATGTTTACTAAAATACACCTGATTTCCCCCCATTAACCTAACTGTTAGTGGGGTCAACAAGCACCATCAAAATCACCACTATTCAATTTCACTGAATCCACTCGTTTCCCGTGGGATGACGGATCGTCCTTGAGCTATTCCGAACGATCCCATATTCATCATCCTTTTGGCCTTAATCAGGGTACAATGACCTTGTAAGTTTTGGATATTTAATATTTTTTTTTTCAATAACATCGAAACTTGATACAAAATCATTGTTCCCCAATTAAGGCTGTGGATGAAAGATAGGATCGTTTGGACGGGGCACCACAAGGGCGATCTTACCACCCCATTTTAAATGTTTATAACCAGTGAACTTCAACACCAGGACTGTGCTGTTGGTGACCATAAATTTCCGCCGCAGATAACAGTCTTTCAGTTTCCGAAAGTCCGGAACACATTATAAGTTAAAACCGTTTCTGTGATATATATCCGGACATTATCAGCATTGGTATTAAGAGTAAACAAAACACACGAATGTTGATATCTTCCACTTTGAAATAAGTCTCTCGGGCAATGATCACTTCTTTCCATCAACAAACAGCAGATGTAAAGTTCATCACAATACAAAATAGAAAAAAAAAAAAAATGAAAATGAAAATGAAATTGAAAACATTTTTCTTCCATACCTGATCCGGGTATCTTCACATTCGAGATCACAATCACTAACTAAACAGTCACATAGCATGCACTCCATCACCTATAACAAATACCGTTAAGACTGTTTAAAAACAGTTCGAGACGTATGACCGGTGATGTTAAACTGACTGTTGAGACGGGCGGTTGAACTGTCAAGGTGTGTGGTACGGTTCCTTGAATAATTATTGCATTACTAACGCCTAAAATACGGTCATTGAATGTCAAAGGAGGAAAACACTGATAATGACTCGTTTGAAGGGTGAGGAGGGGAGAAAATATGTTTTTGATATTTGGTGAGAATGAATGAAACTCTTGAATTTGAATTGTTTGTTGAATTTTTATTATTTTCATTTTAATAACATCGAAACTTGATACACAATCATTGTTCCCCAATTAAGGCTATGGATGAAAGATATGTTAAAATGGAGTAGAAAAAAATGCAATTGAAAAACTACTCGAAACTTTTGAAACAAAAATCAAGAAATTATTGAGAAAATGTATGAAAATTGATCACTGAAGGTAACTTGAAAAATATCATTTGAAAATTGTTTCATCAATAGACCTAGCTGTTGTAACTATAATAGACCAATCACGTTCATTTTATTTAGTCCGCATTTTACAATTGATAAAAATGTGTCAATTTATCTAATAATTAATTATAGTTAGAAAACAGAATTGGTGGAATATCCGTTAATTATCACTCAATCAAAAAATACATTATTCGTAAACCCTGACCTTATACACAACCATCAATTTTTAGCGATAGAAATGATGTTATACCTCATTAGGATACAAATAATAGACATAATCATTCAAGATGCAACTAAAATAAATATATAATAAAATATTGATCTGGAATTGTATATATATATATATGTATATATATATATATATATATATATATATATATATATATATATATATATATATATATATATATATATATATTTGTATGATTCACTTCTTGTCGTAACGATTTTCCACCATCTCATTAATCATTCATCCGACGCCAATAGATCTTAGTTATCATCACAGTGTTTAAATCCAAAGTGTTGATTTCATTTCTGAAAATATTTTGATAATACCGTACTTGAAAAGTTGTGCTTTCTTATACTAATCAATGATGAATAAATTATTAAATCTATGGGCACAGTAGGCCTAATCAAACTATAGACACAAAAACTGAAATAAGACAAACTATAAAATCAACAATACAAATTCTAGTACACTTAATAAAAAAAAAATTGTTTTAGAACTAACGTCGTATGTGGGACGCGAGAATTTGTCTGCAAGTCTCATTAAATTAGTCATGGCTATACATCGTGATGCTTCTCTCATTATTCGAGGTCAATATGTTAAGTCGATGGATATAATTACAAATTATTTAATTACAATAATTATCCATGTATTTTGTGAGATTGTAATGGGCGAGACTCCACAAGTCGTGGCTGGTGCTTGGAAGCATGGCACGTTGTTACATTGTCAATGTTGACAATGAGGGACTAGCCTAGAGGAGCGCAGCAATAAACATCACATACAATTATCAAATACATACATTAAAGGACATCGCAACTGTGATTCGATATTCAAACGGATAAGGACGATATTTATTTCCTTAATTTTGAAGAAAATTAGAAATCTATCATCTCAATTTCAGAAATTAAAATTAAATAATTTGTTCTCCATGACCCGACTTTTTTTTCTGAGTCGTGACGTAGACATTATCGATTCTGTTTATGTTTTTATACAGAATCGGTGATGCCTACGTCATGACTCATGATCTCTGGATGACAAGAAAAATAATAATAATTTCTGAAATTGAGATGATGACTTCTAATCATCTCTGTGATTAGTCAAATAAATATCGACATAATTCAATAAATTTA
The DNA here is from genome assembly GCA_964007535.1 of Brachyptera risi. Classification (NCBI taxonomy): domain Eukaryota; kingdom Metazoa; phylum Arthropoda; class Insecta; order Plecoptera; family Taeniopterygidae; genus Brachyptera; species Brachyptera risi. The sequence continues at coordinate 10,625,836 of OZ023334.1, forward strand.
GTTTTAGGGTAATTAAATAATTAATATAACTAGTATTTGTATTAATAATGACGCCATTTTTCCCTTCATTCGATATACAATTAGGAAGAATCATTATCTCAAAATCAGAAATCAAAATGTATTTATTTGTCTCAATTTCTGAGTCGAGACATAGTCATTAAACGATTCTGTTTATATTTCGATACATAATCGAGTGAAGCCCACGTCATGACTCGAAGAAGGGGCGGGGTCTCTGGGAATAAAAATGATTCATATATCAAACTATATATTACATTATAGTGAAAAAAAGATGAATAAAATTACAAAAAATAATAATCGAAATTTCTGAAATTGAGATGCTGGTTTTGTCTATAATCAGGGTGAAAATAGCGTAATTATTCATTCAATTCAACCTCAGGGTTGTAATGTCATTGCAGTGATTGGTCAGATAATGTGTTCTATTATTACTGCGGTATCTTGTAAGAGTCCAACACGTCTACAGCCAAGAAGGTGTGCATTAGTAATGGTACACCTTGATCAAAAAGAAAGGCAATAAGCTAACTACACGCGACATACAAGCGATAAAATCGATTACAGTACTGATGGCTATTCATCTCACGCATAATTGGTCATAAAGATCCAGTTTAACAACATCTAGTTTTAATTACTCAACTATGAAGACTACAAGAATACTTTTATGATGAAAACATAATCTTTTTGAATGCTGAAAATGGTAAACGGTACTATATTTGCATCCACTAAAGAAGAAGGCCAATTACTAATAATTGTGAAATATACATTAATTAGATAATCTCGCTGCAACTACAAGAATTTATCGCTATTGAAAGATGTATTTGTGTTACTTATAGTAAATCTAGTCGTGAAAATCGCGATGGCTTTAAAATAACACAGCTTCACACACATATCACACACACACACACACACACACACACACACACACACACACACACACACACACACATACGTATGTATTTATATATATATATATTTAATTATAGGAATTATTGGGTATACCATAATTTGGACTCAATGAGACTATATAGTAGGAGTTACATGAATAGTAGGTTCTTATTGCTTTAAAAAGAGAGGTTATATATATTATGGTAACTGATAAATTGACAATAGTGAAAGTTATATAATTTGAAACTATAGACAAGAAAATAGTTCTACAGAAAGATACTATTTTCTGCCACCCTCTTCAGCTGAGTTATAGCTCAATGGCACCGTATTAAAAACTGAAGTTGGGAACTACGTGGGTTCGGGTCCCGCATAAGATATGGGTTTTTGTAAACGTCTCTTTACTTAAAATCACTTCATCGTTACATTATCACTAGTAAATACGTAGCCCCGAATAACCTAGCTGTTGGTGGGGTCGTTGAGAAAGAAATTTGCAAACAATAATCAATCATATCTGTCACAAACTATTTTGAATTCTGTTGGGTGTGGGTTCGATTCTCTATTATTATTCACGTTAGTTATAATATAAATGCATCACTCACACATACGTATCCCCAAATTACCCACATTCACGTGGGATCTATAATCAAACTATAATCTAATAGAAAATTGATTCAATTTACGATCCTTCCTATAGGCGGTATAACATTAGATGACTGTACCAAGTTACGATGACTTTCGCCTAATCGAAACTACCAAACGTTTATATTATATTGTGAAGGAGACACTCGATCGGAAATTCAACTATAGTTACAAATATTTCGACTAATTTTGACAGATCGAATACACCGATCGTTAATGTTATTAGATAGGATAGATAGACGGTCGGAACCTTCAATGAAAGGAACAGAGGAGTGGTCTTTAATGTAGAGCCAGAAGCTCTATGCAAACCACTACCCATTGTTAATAGGATCATTATGTAGAGAAAGAGCAACTATACGTACTATACTGCTTATTAGATGCAATGTCAACTTGATTTAAGGAACAACTTGGGGGGCTTGTGATGATTAATGACGTCCCCATGAGAGATTTAGATTATTTGGGGGTACGGATTAGGCGTATGAAGATCAATTATTTGTGTGAGGTAATGGTGAGAGTTAGTTTTAGGACAGTCGAGTCTTAAGACAGTTTATTTATAGTATAGTTGGTACCTTCTGGTATTTTTAATTTTCTCGAGTGATATTATTTTTGGTATTTCATTTGATTGAGATCGAATTCTTGATATAGGCCTAGATTTCCAATTGAAGTTGAGGATTGATTAATACCACGTGATGATGTATTGAACAACAATACTATATGGAATTATTTTGAGAAAAAATTACTTTCATATTTCCTCATTCCTTATATTTCTATATCAGTTTTATTTAATATTCTTTTTAAATTAATTTGTTACTAATTTGTTCCAAATTTTGTATTTAATATTCTTTTTGATTCAAATTGTAACGCGAGAGAAATTCAAGCTGTTCGAAAACATTGACAATTTGGATTGATTGCAGAAACTATATTTCAACAATTCTTTAATAAACTATGTATCGTTATTGTCTAACAATATGAAAATGAATATTTGAGTGAAATTTTAAATATATTATTTTTGGATGTAGGCCTAAGTAAGCGAACACTCAATTTTGCCGTATTTGAAGAAGCGCCAATGTTTAAAATTCGCTGTTTCATTTGTTTAACGTCCTATTATAATATTTTTTTTCATCAGACAAAAATATAATAATTGGGATGAAACTGGGTAGGGCATATTGCATACACAGCTCGATGCTGTATGGTTGTTTTAGATGGCACTCGGTTTGAAATGTAACTTATAAGTCCTTCTTGTAAAAACACCATTTCAAAATCCCTAAGTATAGCTCAGACTGGGAAATGTATCAACAAACAACAAATTGAAACACAATAATGATCCACATTAATCTAAAGTTATTCGTTGTGAAGAAAAAAGAAGAATTAAATCTGTCTATATAGATGAATTGAAATATTCAACAGGTACAATCAATCAGAGCTGTATAGAGAAGGCGGTGAATGACTAGATTCAGCCAAGGCATTAGTATCTAACCTCCTTGGATTCAGCAGATTCAAAATGAAGATGCGTGACTTTCGAGTATATTTCATACAAATTCTCGTTTATCTTACGAAGCATGTGCTGCGTTTTCCTTAGTCAAGGACCATACATTTGTCTCAGACTAGTTTTCCTGACATTTTTAAAAGAATTCTCGATTGAGAAGGAACGTAGACGTATTATTAGTCATTCACCACATTCTGATTTATAGCATATTTATAGCATGTTTATAGCATATTTATAGCATGTTTATATATAGCCAGTCATTCTTCCATAAAATCTCAACTCTGAAGTCTATTCAATTTGGAATTGAATAAATATATTACTTTGTATGGTTTTCAAATTGAAGAAGTAAAGTTATTGAACTTTCAGTATCATTCTTATGAAAGGGTTTATTTTTTGTTCTTCTTAAAGTATGGCTGTGATAAAAAAAGTTAATTTTATTCATTTTGATTGAATTTTAACGTGTTCTCTTCGTGTGTGTTTGTGGTCTGATTTCTACACGTATAGGTCAAACGGCTGATACAACTATTTTGTTTTTGCTTACACTATAGATTTAGATAGGACTAACAAGTATTTTCAAATAGTTTATTTTATATATTTTATATTCACATTTGAATTTCTATAGTTGATTTTTTGATTGGTGAATATTCATTAGTCCATTTGTTTATCCATTTATTTATCTATTGATATTTACATTATTATTTTTATATTCTGCGTATGATAGACAAAAATGCATAGAATTAAAAACCCAAGCCGTATGTGGGATTCGGAACCAATATGACTCCAATTTCCAAAGCAATTTTTTGTATTCAACTGATCATCTATATTCTATATTATCTAGCTATCTGCATCTATGCATAAGAGTGTCTTTATTGTAGTAATATCAGAATAATTTGAATTCTATTGATAAATTCCATATCAATCAATCTGAAATCTTTTAATGTATCATTATTTGTTGTAAATTATTTGTTTGATATACCATAATTATTAATGCGTTGATAGATCATGAATGATGGCTTATACTGCCATACTCAATTGTAATGCTATTTATAAGTTATATTGTAAAATATGTAAATTGTGTACCGATTTTCTCGAAAGAGGGTTAAAGGAATAACCACTACTACTACTACTACTACTACTAAAACTAAAAAAATAGGCGGCTCAATTGGTTTGAATTTTCGTGAACAATACTGAAGTCTGTTGAAAATTGAAAATAAATTTTGATCAAAACTGTTCAAGAAGTTTACCCGGTATACTGAAATTTGATAACTTTCATTTTAAAATCTGAAATGAAGAATAAAACTAATGTATTTCTTGGATTATGCAAAGTACAAACCAGATGGACTTACTTGAGATTGAATGTTAATAAAAGCGAATACAGTTTTGATATAAAATTATTGTTATGAACAATTATTTTATAGAAAATAGTAGGATTTGTATATAGAAATATTATTAATATAATTTTTATAATTTTGAAACTTTGTTATAATATTTTCAGTATACTATAGTTTGAAAATCCTCAATTTGCATATGTTTAGACAGGAATTCCAAATGGGTATAAATACATCAAACAATGTAGTTCAGTCACTCAGTGAAGAAAAAAGTCGAATCAACTACTAAAAAAATTTACAAGATCTAAATTTTTTTTTTCCAAAATATGATTTTTTTTTTCAAACTCACCTCTAATAAAAGCACGTATTATTTCTCTCGCCCTCCTTGTTTGTCCACTAACGTCCACCAACTGATCCCCATCAAGTGTCAAACGCGCCCCGTGTGCCCCAATGGGGGGGTTGAGACGACCTTGAACTTGGCAACCAATCAGGTGCCGCTTGAGGGGTGGTAGAGTGGGGGGTAAAACCTGCTCCCGTGTCACGGGTAGAGAGGGGGAAGGGGGAGGGGGGGGGAGATGTGCAAACATGTGTGCGAAGATAGAACACACGGTCGAGAGTCAAAGACCTCATGCACCAGCAAGTTGAAAGGGAGAAGAAATCTTGTTCTGGTTTTCCTTGGATTTCGTTGGATTCGTTTTACAGTGGCGTGTATATCTAGATTTTCTGGGTGACCCTTTGTCAGTTAACAATAACCTCCACGCTGATCAGTTCAGAGCACTGGATTGACATTTAGCAGACCGGGGTTTGATACCACTCGACGTTCAGTGTCTTGAGTATTTCTTTGTTTTATCTAACCAGCCATTGAAATACAGTCTACTCTTTGTTTTGCCCAGACTTGGTTCCGATTAAACATATGAAGCAGAGAATCGACAGTAAATTAGAGCATAAAGGACCAAGGTTTGATACCAATCAACGTTTAGTGTCTTTATTACGTCTTCAACTTTCCCTACCCTCCAGTCGAATATGGTCGTCGCTATGTTATTTCCAGAGTCCAGATTGCTTCGTCATTTCCAGAGTCCAGATTGCTTCGTCATTTCCAGAGTCCAGATTGCTTCGTCATTTCCAGAGTCCAGACCAAACTTGATCCATATTGAAGATTCGGAGCACAGGATCAACATTTAAGAGGCCGGGGTTTGAGTCCAATCGAAGATCAGTAAAATCAGCAGAAACTGAATCCATACGTACAGCACTTTTCTTTTATGATTGACCTTTCTTATGTTACTCCAATGGCAAGTCATATTTACAATGATACCTCCTGGGTATGTTTTGCTTCATTAAACGTTGTTGTTGTTGTTGTTGTTGTTGTTGTTTCGTGGAAGAAAATAACGAAAGTCAACCGAATTTGATTAATCTGCCGCCAGTCTGCTCATTCAGTCAGGCATTGTCTTGGAAACTGAAGTCAAGTCGGGCTTGAGTTCGAATCCCACATAAGGCATTAGTTTTTGTACACGTCACACATCTATCATCCACTCATCAGTACCCCAAAATAACCTGAATATTGGTGGGGTCGTTGAATAAAAAATACTGTTAGAAGGGAACTAAACTAACCAAACTTAATTGAACTAATGTAATCTTACCAAAAATGTTTGTTATATTAGTGCATAGCTTGAACCAAAATTAAAAGTCTGTTTTCTTGTCTTCTGATACGTATTAAATCCTATGCAATATCACAAGATTGACTGGCTTCAGACCGTCTAGCGATTCCGTTTCTTTTTCGATAGATAACGTATCGATATTACTTATCGAAGTCAATCGGTGTTTCGTTGTCGATTAGTGACTAGGAAAACGCCATATATGCGTTGTTAGATGAGCGGATAGTAATAGTATGTCGACTTTTATGGCCAAACTTCTGCCTACATTCGCCAATTGGGTGACATTTAATTTAGAAATGGGTGAAAACTGCTTCGAGTGGTACCAATTTAGCACATTTTATGATTTTTCTTCAAAATGGCTCACCCGATCAAGCTGAAAGTTTTCATAAATGTGTATCAGAATGTAACCCAACTTCACGCAAAATTTCATTTTTTGGGGAAAATAATATTTTTTCCGCCGTGTTATTCTAATGGGCATTTTTGAAATTTCTAAAATTCATAAAAAAAAGTTAACATCCAATATTGCCACAAAACTATACAGATCTAAGTTAGATGAGGAAACATGATGAAAAAAAGTTTGAAGTTGATAGCTGTAGCTGTTTGACCTGTGGAGAACCGACAAAAAACATAAAAAAAACCCCAAAATAAAAGAAAAACATAAAAAAACCCCAAAATAAAAGAAAAACATAAAAACGAACACCAATTATTTTCAGTATGTCAAATTGAATCCTCGCTAAATCTCGTCTAATTAGTGATTCAGTGTCTCGAGTGAAAACGTTTCGATAATGTTATCGAACACTCCCTTATCATAATATGGAAAGCGATTTAGTCTATGGGCTTCCTGTCAAGTAACAGCTGACAAACAATAATCACCATAGCAATACAGCAAACTGGTGGACTACCATATATTTTGATTGGTCAATTCCAACTGATGTACATTGTTGTCTGTCTCTTGCAACAATGGGTGACGTCAATTGACACAAGCCTATTCCATTCTATTCGACTAGATTCATATTCCCAAAGAACTTATGAATTCATTGAACACATAATGAACAGCCCCCCTTACCCTTCCGCCCCTCTGTGTAGTTGAGGCACACTTCATCGCCTCAAGACAGCAAGCGAATTATTCATAACGAAGAATGCGTCAAGTCATTTAGAGCAGGCGGTGGGCGATCAAAGATCACTACTTTGGTGATATTATGTCAACAATTAAAGATGTAAACATTCCTGCACTGTTGATGAGTAATATATATATATATATATATATGAAAAAAAAAATATATATATATAAAAGTATATATATATATATATATATATATATATATATATATATATATATATATATATATATATATATACATATATATCTATATCTATATATATATATATATATATATATATATATATATATATATATATATATACATATATATATATATATATATATATATATATATATATATATATATATATATATATATATATATATATATATATATATAGGTATATATATTCATATATATAGCAGCGTTTTATTAAGGGAGAAACATATAGGCTCATACATAATTTGAAAGAGAGTGGCCATTACAGTGACTTTTTTTACAAATAGGCCTACTTGGCAGCCTCTTTTTTAATGTGCATTGTCCATTCTCTTGCATATATGGGCAGGCTGTGAGTTATCTACATGCAATTGTGATGGATTAAAACTTGATTTGATTTTGAACCAAGAATGAGCTATTAGAGTGAATAATAATTTGGAAATAGAAATGCCTAGTTGTCAAAACCATGGCCTCCGCAGTCCCTTTATGACCACTCTTTTGGAAAGCGCACAACAAATATTCAGATGTCAGTGAATTGTAACGTTTTGTTGATCGTGAACTCGATGACCATGGTGACCGTCAAAAAACAATTAGCGGCTTAAATAACTCTCACTTTTACTATGCTTCAGTTCTCAATGTTATTCATATAATTATATTCAGCCGCCCTCGGTAGCTCGGCCAGCTGAGGCACCGCTTCAGAAACTGGAGTCACCGTTGGAAACATCCCTTCACTTATCATCACTCCATAGTTTCATAGTATCATTCGTACCCCCGTATAACTGAGCTGTTTGTGGGGTGCTTGAACAAACAATATAGACATATAATTTTATTCAAACAAACTGAAGAAATAGAACACAGAATTGTAGTATTTTTTAAATATCGTGGTGCATATGTTTATTTCTCACTTAGATATAGGCCTACTCTTCATGCAAGACTTCTTTCATTTTATTTTGAATGAAGTGATCACAAAGGTTATAGTTCATTCTTTATACTTCATATTATAATCTTTCAATTGTAAACACTTGTATAAAGTACTGTACTTGAAATAACTATCAAGTGTTTGGATATATACTTGTATCCACGAAAGAAAATCATCTAGCAACTAATTAATTGAAAACATTGCAGTAATTATAGAGAAACTCACAGCAGGTATAAATAAGTAATTCGCTTTTGAACGATTCAGTTGTGTTTCTAATCGTTGATCTCATCCTGAAAATTCATATCCCCTGAAAATAAGAAGACCCCCCCCCCCCCGAAAAAAATAAGAAATTTGTATTTGTTTTGTTGGTAGACGACTTCTTTCGTTGAAACAAGTATAGACCCATTCTTGTATACCAGAGTCGACAAAGCAGTTCACTGCTGCTATGTACCCTTCATGCTTGTGTAAGTCAAAGACAGATACAACGGTGCGCAAGAGGAAGTAAAAACTCGATAATGATGATTAATGAATGGATTAAACTCGAGATGAAATATTTCTATTATTTATACAATAATTTATTCGCATTGTGAGGTTCACTTCAGTTCACTTGAATAAGCGTTGCCAAATTTTTTATTCAACTATTATCAAAAGTTTTATTTTCTCGCTAAGATTGACTCCAACGTCAACACTTAGTATATACATATATATATATATATATATATATATATATATATATATATATATATATATATATATATATATATATATATATATATATATATATATATATACATCCATCTGTTCCTATTATATGTTGAGCCATGAAGCTGAATTCAAGAATGACAATTCAATAAGAAAACAAGGTCTTTAAAGGGCATAACAACAATTTAATTTGTCGCTACAGGTGACAATTGAATATTATTTTTAACGAATTCGCATATAGCCGAGATTCAAAACGCAGCTTGACGCTAACATTAACATGTATTATTAGTTTACTACAACGCCTTCAACCGAATCTTCAAAATCATCATCCTCTTGAATCTTCAACCGAGTAAAAAATTACCGTGTGTCAATTATTACATACAGCTTCTGCAGTTCTGACCTCAAGTAAACTATGCATTTTGAATGAAATCATGAAGTTCGTATAATAAATTTCTTATATTTTTTAGGTACAATTAATATGCACTAATATTTTTGGAAGCTCCAAAGTGTAAAACCACGTCTAAGCGAATTGTAACCAACAAACCACCGACATACGTGTCTTTGTGTTATAAAATCCACATTCATCAGACCATATAAGCCACATAGATATTATAAGATTTATAACCATTCAGTTATCGGTTAGTACACAAAAACGAGAGGCAGTCAGGACAGACTCTGATCTTCAGAAGAGGCTGTTTTGATTCATGTGAAATGCACATGATTCATATACCAACAACAATGAGTGTTACTGGAAAAAAAAACATATTTGCTTTGAGCTAGAAAAAAACTCGCACATAACCCTTGGTCAAAAGCCTTTATTTTATTTAAAAAAAAAAAATTATCGAAAAATATATATTTTAAAACGAAAAGTGGCATAGGGGTGGAAACGAACTCCGATCCTCTCACAGATTAAATCCTGTCGGGATTGCAGTATTTAGAAACGGTTGTGGACCCAAATTTTCTTAATGCAAACATTATGGAAAATCTTTATTTTTCAAAATCAGAGCTCGATAGACTATTCGTGGTTTTTCTAAAGGCAATGAACGTCATCAAGCCATTTATCGTACAGCGAGCATTATGTGGTATGGGCCATTCAAAATATTAATAATGAAATTGATATTTTTTTTTAAATTGAATACAAAACATCGCTGAGCATAAAAACAAACGTCAATTTAATATAACAATTGTTCATAATGGGTGTGAAGTATTTTTATTCACCGCAGATATAATATGTTACAAAAACAATTTTGAGTAGTCAGTTTGAATCTGAGAGTATAATATGATATGGTATATAGTTTAATATGGTACGAGAGTGATAATCTGAAGCCAGACGGGCAGGGGTTCGAGTCTCTGTTGGGCGTGAGATTTTGAGAACCTAATCTCACCAATCATCGGTTTATACATTATTTCCCGCCCATTCGTACTTTCAAAACACCTAGCAATTAATGGTGGAGTCGTTAAGCACAATTAAGATTCATTTAACACAATATCATATCATGCAAAAATTCAAATAATGTTCAATTATGTTATAGAATGGCATTATACAGTTGATACAAATTCCATGTTAACTAGTAGAAAACAATTTCACAAGATGTTTTTAATTACAATGTTTTACTTAATTCGACTTATTATCTATTTAAAAATGAACAGCATTCCATGCGTTTTTTTGTGAGGACGAGCATGTACCCATCTCAAAGTCGAATGACGCCACTGTTTTTCGCATCTGGTTTTATCATACCTTATGTGTTAGCGACTGATAATTATTGGCTAGGATATTTTTGGTCGGTGATTTCGATAAACTTAAAGTCAGCTAACTAGGTACCAATCTTCCACGCACATAGCTGGCTCGACACACCAGTAGTTTAGTGCTAATCGCTAGGGGAGACGGTCGATCGGGAGAGGAGAGCCGTTGCTGTGAGAACAGGTTAGCTGTGCGAGTCAAAGACTATAGTGATGTGTTAGAGTCTAATAACTTGGCTAGGGCCACACAAAACTGGATTAAGGTTTTAGAGGTGGTAAGTGTATATTACAACGAAAGCGAAATAATATTTGGTAGTTTTGAGTTGTGTGAAATAGAAGGTCACTGACTTTGGATCCTTAAGAATGTACCAGACTTAAGAAGGACAGAAAGAACGAGGGTATGGTTTCGTGTTTTTCAAAGTTCTTTGGCACACGAAATTAAATGAAAAAAGCAAAATGGAATTTTATGTCTTTTATTTCTTTTGATGGTGCAAGGAAATGATGAGAAGCCCTAAAAAAGTGTAAAGAAATAAAAATTAAGAATTAGATTTTATGTAATGAAATTGAATTCATAAGAACTTGTCAATTTTATTTTAAATTCTTCAAAAGAGTGTGAAGAAATAAACAGTATTGATTCTTTTTTAGTATCGTGTATTTTCAACTACTCTTCCTTCACCATATATAAAACTATCAATAAAGTAGATTTTGTTGTTTATCCCATATCAGTTGGATTATTTGGGGTCCGAGTTTGAGGAAAATTGAGTGGCTGGTCTTACCTCAAACAGTAGAGTCATATATTATTTCACCGAACTAATTTTGAGGAAACTTGGAACTGATTTTCTTTTCATTGACCTTTGGAGAAGACACAAAACCAAAAAAGCTCAAAAATCGAAAAAAGCTTTCATCTAGTACATGAAAAGTGTTTGATTTTACTTTCATCTGATGACGGACATTTTTTTCGATGAAAATTTTCGGTTAAAAACCAGAGAGGATCGTTGAAAATTAATCCAAAAGAGCTATCTTACCACCTCAAATGGAAAAAAATATGGTGTTACTCATTGAAGAAACTGTGAATAGCTTACAAAATAAATTCACCTAACAGACAATATTAAATCAATGTTTCGGAGAAAAGAAATCTATGATATTCTCACTGATCTTTATCCCTTCTACCTCTATTGTTATGATATTTGTGTGATTCAAATTTTAATTTATACCATATTATACATTTCGAAGTATACTTACTTACAACTCGTCATCAAGAATGATCTGATAAATTACTTGCTAGCAATACATTCTTCAATGAATGACGTAACATATTCATTGTTAAGCTTGTCAATTGTTTCGATCACAAAATCCGTTCTTTTTTTGAATGTAATCAACCGTTTGTATCGCCTTGGTTACGGCATCATTGAACTGTATATATATATATAATAGGCCTACAGGAATCGTACAGTTGGTATTCTGTGAGGTCATTTCCCTTTTCTACGTGAATGAAAGCCAAAGCAAGGTAGAAGAAAGAGAAGAGATATAGAAAGTGAGATCGAAAAGAGAGAAAGAGTGAGAAAAGTCAAGGTATAAAAATAACAACAATAAGTTCTTTGGAAACGTGCTCAGAAGATTATAAATTGATGCAAAAGTACATTTATTGTAAGCGGAAACTCTGGTTTATATGTATTGTGTGGCTGAATTAATTTTTGAAAATGATTCTCATATTTCTTGAACATTTTTGAAAAGAATGTATATAACTTTTTTAATATATAATTAAAATTGTATTTGCGTGTTTATTATTCTTGAAGTTTTAGGTACGAATAATATTTTATTCGAGTCCATAAAGACTCCGATTATGATTTCAAAATATTGTAATGAAAAAAAAAGAAATTTTAAAATGATATTTTAGAAGCAATATGAGGAAAATGTGAAATTTTGAAAAATAATGAAGTATTTATTATTGAAAAGGTTATCCGATCCAACCGGTCGCATTTACTTTTGGCAAATAACATACGGACTGATTGACGCGCATCCATTGAATTCTGAAAGAGCGTAAACCATTAGTGCACGCAGCATATACGATGTTCTATGCGTGGTAATGGCCTATTTGTGTGAAATGCGATAGAAAGTCAAGTATACACAGACCTTGATCTTGAAACTATCAAGTCAAGGCCTTCTTGTTCTCCTTGTTGCTCATTTTTCAATCGTTTCGCGTTCTATTCAGCTCTACCGTTAGAAAGACTTGATAGCTTCTCAATTGATCTAGATAAACTATACATTAATATTTTCTCCGTTAAATCTACTCATCCGATTTTTGTGAAATTCTGGAATAATGTGCATCATTTTTACTTTCAAACTCCCCAATTATTAGAATTTATTCGAAGAAAATATTCATTCAATATTTTCTCCTCTGGGTGTTTCTTATGGGGATTTCAAATTTCTCATGTTTTTTTTTTATCAAAAGTGGTTCAACTGATTGCGCCTCAAAACTATACAGTATCGAGTTAGAAAATCACACATGAGTATGTCAAGTTTCAACAGAATTTTTGCGTGGTCTGACCTGTGGAGCGAAACAAAAGAACAAGATAAAAAACAGGAACAAAAACATTTTTTTTTCAAGTACTGTAAAATGAGTACCTAGCTACGCTCATTCAACAATATTTACACAGCACAGTGTAATATAAAAAGGCAATTTTACCGGGACCTACGACTATGGAACATCAAATGAGTTAATTTTGTACCTCAAAACTATTTTCATAGTTTGTATTTTCCCATTTTTTTTCGGCGGTTTATGAATAGATAATATTTAATTCAGGGCATAATTTTAATGCCGGTAGTTCTAATTTTTCTGACGAGAGAATGTCTATTTTGCAGATACATATTTTTGGGAATTCTTCCCATAATTCTTGGGCTATGTACGTGGATGCCTACATGTGAGGCTCACAGGGCAAAAGTAATTGCAAGATTATTGCCAAGATTATTCAGGATGATCATCCTGCATGTAAACAGCAAGCAACCAGTGTTATTCTCAGTATAGCCAACATGATAAACATCATAATTCATGCACTCGGCTCCTCTTTTCAGGCCTCCAACCTTTGAACACAAATACACGTGAACCAATAGACCCATAGATATATTTGAATCCTCGAGAGTTGAAAGTTCCGAGCGACCGTCCTCCCTATCCTACATCACTAGCTCACGGGTGGTTCAATCCTTCACCTCTTCTAACACTAGTATCCACGAGATATGTAGGTTCCGAGCGACCGTCCTCCCTATCCTACACCACTAGCTCACGGGTGGTTCAATCCTTCACCTCTTCTAACACTAGTATCCATGAAATATGTAGGTTCCGAGCGACCGTCCTCCCTATCCTACACCACTAGCTCACGGGTGGTTCAATCCTTCACCTCTTCTAACACTAGTATCCATGAGATATGTAGGTTCCGAGCGACCGTCCCCCCTATCCCACACCACTAGCTCACGGGTGGTTCAATCCTTCACCTCTTTCAACACTAGTATCCACGAGATATGTAGGTTCCGAGCGACCGTCCCCCCTATCCCACACCACTAGCTCACGGGTGGTTCAATCCTTCACCTCTTCTAACACTAGTATCCATGAGATATGTAGGTTCCGAGCGAACGTTCCTTCTATCCCACATTACAAGCGTAAAGTTGTTTCGGACCTTCACACCTGCGAAAAAAGCGGCATACCAAACGAAAGTCAGGTAAAACAATTATAAGAGAAGGTTTTAAAGATGGTTTGAATCTATCATTTACTAATGACGTTTGGGAGTTCCGACATGGAATATAGTCTGGATTTAATGTGAATTATATGTTGACGGTGAGGGAAACAGAAGGGTGGATCTAGTTTAACTGTCTAAAAATGTCTAAACTATTTTCTAATAATAGTATGAAAAAAATGTCACGTGTGTGGTTCAGAAAATATACATAAATTCAGAGTGTTGATATAGCCATCTTCCAACATAACAAAGTTTATTTATATTTATTTTGTAAACATCCAAATATCTTGATACACAACGATGGCTTTTCAATTTCAGTTGAGGATGTATTATTATTTTTTTATATTGGGTTTTAATGACACTCTATAATGATAACTGAGATCTATTGGCATCAAATGAATGAATGATTGATGAGATGATGGGATGATGAGATGAAGGTTTCTTATAGGCAGCTTGGGAAGGATAGTGGGAAGGAAGCAGTCGTGGCCTATATTGTAGGAACTATTCCGACATTAGCCTAGACTATGCAGAGGGAAACCACTGGACAGTCTTGTAAAGATGGACGGTGGCGGGGATCGAATCAAGTCCGATATGTCCCTTCACCTCCCGAATCACATGAAGCGAGTGCGTTAACCACTCAGCTACATGTACCGGTGATGAATTAATAAAACCGTTTGAAGCTAATAATGTTCATAATCAAAATGGTATCAATAAAGGGGTGTTCTTAGCAATAGGATTACATTTTCAGCGCCAACATATAACACAAAGTAACGTAGTGACAATTTCCATTTGAATTTATTGTAGTTCTCTTTCTTGAATAGGACAGGTAGGGATTGGAATGGGCTTAGTAGAAGTATACTTGAGGAGGATGAAATAGGGTTGAAGCTATTCCGTCAGAAGGTTAGGGAGGCGATAGGATAGGATCGATAGGGAACTTGCCACCGCGCATTTATGTGCAACTGCAAGAGTTAATAATAATAATAATAATAATAATAATAGTGAATTCACTTCCTACCATTCAATGAAGTATCTTCTAAAATTCTGCCGATCCATAACAAACATTCAAATTGCATGATTTGAATCCGATTAGTATATGTTGTGGATTACTGTCCGTTTTGAGGTAAAACCATATAGTTGATTACATGTCTGGTTATCTTTGACCCACATTCAATCTTCCACATGATACGTCAATATAAAATTTTAACTTTTATTAGCATTTTGGACAAATATTATCTGCCTATCTCCACTAATGTCAGTAACTCAAGAGAAGTTCTAGCTTCAGCGTAATATTTTCAGCCAAAGTAATATATTGACTGTTGACAATTTTTCAGTTGAATATTCTAATAAAATTACTTTAAACGTTCGGAGAAATATCTTCTAAAATGTACTCTCGATCCATAACAAATATTAACAAAGGATTCACAATGGTTGGATACGATTTGTGATGAGATAAAAATACATCAAAACGTATCTGTTTGTGTTTTTATCAACCTGCAATCATTCCACAAGTGTTCATCGAAAATTTGACTTGATAGCATTTTTGATAGGCCTAATTATCAATTGTATTCTTGAATATATTAGCTCTTACCAGGGACATTTCACAGATGTGAATGATTATGAAACGTCAGCAATGCAAGGTAGAAGACATCAAATAATTTAATATATCAGAAGCAGACAATTGTATACAAAATAATTCTTATTATCCTTATTTACAATGTTTAAATGAAAAGTTACTATTGGTAGCTTATTCAAAGTGATCGATGACTAACGATATTGTTATACCATGCAATACAACGAACTGGGTAACTGATTAATTATTTCTTGGAGGACATTTTTGTCCCTCTCATCCAACAATGAGTGACATCACCTGACAGAGTCCTATTGTTTGGCTATACCATATCTTTTGTACAGATTGAATCAAGAGTAAAAGTCCACTTTTCTACGTGTCTAAACCAGTCAACTTTGTGTTATTGTAAGGATTTAACAGGTATCAGACGAACATAAGACGGACTTTTACTTTTGGTTCACTCTCTACACTAAAGGCCTACTATCATTGGCTACCACACTATTATACTTTATGACTTAGAGTTAGCTATGATGCCATATCAGGTTAAGCTAGATCAAATAGATCAGGTTAATTTAGTCAGGTTTCAAGGTGTACTTTTTCGGATTCATTACTATTTTTTCATTCAGGTTAGCTATAGATTAGGTTGTTTCGGGTTGACTTGGAATTGCGCTGACAAAAATCAACACAGTAACAACAACAACAGTAACAACAACAACAACAACAGTAACAACAACAACAACAACAACAACAACCACAATAACAACAACAACAACAACAACAACAACAACAACAACAACAACAACAGCAACAACAACAACAACAACGACAACAACAACAACGACAACAACAAGAGCAACAAAGGTCGCATGAGTTGCAGTTGAGTATACCCTATAAATATAAACCCAGTTCATTTTTAAGGGTGCGCCTGAAGAGCGACCACTGGAATACGGATTCTACCAATAGTGAACATATTCAGGAAAGAAGCATACTTTAGGGGTTGGGTTACCTCGAGGGGTACCCTTCCCACCTACTTTCACATCCTCTTTTCAACCAAGCCCATGTTCACACTTGGTAGTATCCGTATACGCTCTTCAGCACCCCCCTTTCAAGCTGGTTTTATTGTTGAAGTAAATCACCAATGCGCTTGCACAGAAGTATGTACCTACAATAACATGTGTACATCTGTCAGCTTGAACTCTGGATGGTAAATTGCAGTTTACTTTGCAAAATAAATCATAGCGTTGTTGTAGAAATACAGGAATCTCAAGTCGAATAAATTATAAATTTAATGTACGTAATTTATTCTAATGTATATTTAGATATCATCTCATTTCATACACTTTGATTAAAATGAATATAAATCATCAACACACGTGTTAGCTGTTTAAAGTCTAACGGCCCGACTGGCTCAGGTATATGAGGATATGTTTATGATCCTGACGTAGGCCCATATTTGGATCCACTAATGAAGAATAACTGTTATAGAAAGATAAGTAGATTTATTAGCAATTTACTATAATTATTTGCACATACTACATTATATTATTGTTATCATATTGAAAGTTCTAACATATAGAATAGATACGGTGCGGTCACACAAAGACGTCGATTTTTATTTTGGGTTTAACGACGCACTCCACTTATAACTACGATCTATTGTCGTCAGTGAATGTTATATGAGATGATAGGATGATGAGATGAAAGGTTATTTCATTGGGTGTTTTTGGATTTTATTATTATTATTATTTAGATCTCTTGCAGTTGCACGCAAATGTGGGGTGGTAAATTGTCTACCCTTGTATTTGTATTTGTATTTATTTATTCTCCATTGGATTAATACAGTGTACCAATATAGGATTCGTCATGATATACCCTTGTGTTCAAGACAGTTCGACCACCTCCCTAATCTGGCATCACAAACATGAATCATGGCTCATGGACATGACAAAAAAAAAAATAATGAAACACAACACAAAATTTTGGCAATACATCAATTGTTTCTATCAGGTAACACTCATTTGGACCACTTCTGAGAAAGACAATTTCAAAATTTGGTAAAAACGACTTTGTGAAAACGCGGTTTAGGTAGACTCAATTCATTATCATCATCATAATTGATGAGCGTAGCGAAGTCTCCATCCCACTCTTATAGGGCTTTGTCTGTGTGTTTTTTTTTTTTGTTTGTTTGTTTGTAGGCACTCCACAGGTCGCAAGGGTTGACTGATCAACATGAAACTTTTTTGTACACGCAAACTAATCCAACTTAGAACTGTATAGTTTTTGGGATGAATCGGTCGGACCGATTTTGAGAATCATCATCTCAAAGTTTCTAAAAACCCCATAAGATTCGGCTGGGCGGAAAATGTTGAAAAATAAAATCTCTCCAAATGGGATGAAATTCTCTCTAAATGTGTATACATGGATTTTACACATTATTACGATTTTTTAAGCAATTCTGATCAGTCGTTTTGAAGAAAAAAAATAAAATGACTGATAATATTCATAAAATATATCATAAAAATTGTGACAGAATTAAGTTGTCAAGATTCACTGCTTTCTAGATTCAAGAGTTGACCAACAATGAAGTATATTTTATATGCGTCAAGGTGTGTAGAATACCAGAGTCAATGAAGTGGCAAGAGTAGAACTACTTTAACGACTTTAATAGCTTATTCAGATATCAAGGTGTGTAGAATATCAGAGTCGATAAAGTAGCAAGGGTAGAACTACTTCAAGGACTTTTATACCTTATTCATATATCTCGCTCATCTTACAACGCATATTTCGCGTTTGACTAGTATAAAATATATTAGTTGGATGAGCGAAGCGAAGACTCAATTTCGCCATACCCGAAAAAAAGTGACTGTTTTTTTTTGTTCACGCTCCACAGGTCAAACGAAAATTCAAAATCAGTTGAAACTTGGCATACACAAGTTTCATCATCTAATTCGATACTGTATAGTTTTGAGGCGTAATCGGTTGAACCACTTTTGAGAAAACTCATTTTAAAGTTTTCAAAAATCCCGTTAGAATAACCCAGAGGAAAATATTCGTAAAATACGTTTCATCCGAGACATTTTAAATTTTCAGGGAATTTTAATATAATAATGATACACATTATTCCGAACTTTCACTCAAATCGGATCAGCCGTTTCGATGTAAAAAAATATATAATGTAATTTTTGTGAATCACTCAAAGCTATTAAGATACCAATTAAATCCAAGCCACAGGTGTCACCTCTTAACTGTGAACGATTAAAACAAAGCCTTCTTCATTATCATAGAAATCAATAATGAAAAATAAGATGGCATTGAAGTAATGGTTTGGATCTCAAGGTGTGTATATATATATATATATATATAATAACCAATTTAAAGATAAGTCGATGTTCCAGCTCATCCATCAACGCGGCAACACATAACGCGTTTGCCTAGTAGTAGCTCATTAATGCAGGAACAAAAAAAAATAAAAATTGGACTGAATTTCGTATTCATATATATGAAGAAAATAAAAAATATTGTATGCTCATTTGTGTTTAACACTTGGATTTTATATACCCACATTTACAGGCTGTAGAGTTTATTTGAAATTGATATTCATATTATTTATCATCTTTCACTCTCTTTGCAAGTACACGTGCACACATAAAACATTTGCGTTTTATTATTACGGTAGTTTATATTATTTCCTTTCATGATAATAGTTTCATTTTCGAATGAGACAGTCAGTGATATTATCTTCGTTGTATATAGTTGATTCTACTTTATAAATAATGATACCACTTCCAAGTGGTTTGAGTAAAAAGATGCACCGACGTGAACAAAAGTATACTCTACGACTTTGCTCTTATTATCGAAATGTATAACTCGAAATATATAAAAAGGGTCCTATCTTTGCAGGCATACAGATGTTCTATAACCTTACTGCTCTCATCAAAGATAGATAGATAGAAATCTAGTCTTTTATCCATCATTAAAACATCGTACATAGTTCATAAAAACATAATACAATGGGAAGAAATGATGACAATGGCGAGGTTCGGCAAAAACCGCTTTTCCACCTAACCAGAAACTACTTAAAACACTACATATAGACCTAATAATAATAACATGAACAGATATATGATAATGTTAGGAATGATCCATATGTGAATCCTTTTAGGGTTGGATGATGTAGATTTGAGTAATATGTTGTTCTCCTGTTCATTCAAAAGCCACTCATTATATTTATTTTTGAAAACATTGCAAGATTTCTCATGTTGCCAATGAAGCCTTCCTATTTCCAAGTTAATCACCTACTCAAATTGCTCATTTTTGCTTCGAAATTAATAAAATATAAAATTCATTATCTAATGAAGTAAATTACACAATTACAACCTGCCTACAAAGAATGGACATTAAAAAAGTTGTGACCATGTTTTTCCCAAAGAAAGCTGCTGTAATGGCCACTGTCTTATATAGGTTCTCTGACTTCAGTTAATAAAGGACAATTTGACAAGTTTTATAGCAATCCGCCAAGTGTTATAAACTGCAAGGTGTGTGAATTTCTATTGTATTTCATTATAAACATCTCGCCCATCTTGAAACCTTGAATTTTATCTATTGTATCGATGGCTTTAATGCAAGGTTCAAAACATATGCTTTAGTTTTCCTAGTGTATATAATGTGTATTGTTGTCTTAATTTTTGCGATACAGAAGAAACATGCTGCTCATCGAATAATGGGTATTGGCAATGGAATAATATATTTATAGGTGTATTTCTAGTATCAAATATGTAATTGCTCGAATTTTTCTTGCTAGAAAACATAATTTATTGCTTACAATGAGATGTCTGGAGTGATAAACATAAACAATTGTCGATGTTTACGCCCACTGCCGTCAGGTAATACGATTATAGGCCTTCCAGAGCATTGGGATCAGCTGGTACAAATATTATCGCATATAATTGTATGCGAACAAACTTGAACATGTATGTATCCTAAATAACTTGTGTGATTTACTCTATACTTTTGTAACGTGGATTTTTATGACAAATAAATAAATGAATGGAATATCATAATTAACGATAAGGAGCCTCATTTCTCCACTCTGTAACTGCTTTATCTCTAACGACCAATTTATAAAATTATAATGTAGTGTACGATTTACTTGATTGTATTTTTTATTCAATAAAATTACTTTAATGAACAATTTACAAAACAAATTTCACTTTTCTGTGTATTTTTGAAATGATTGTGAAGGAGAAGAGTTAGGTTGAGAGATCACTCACTGCAGAGACAACATACATGATTGAGGCTCCAGGATGACTAGTTAGGATCGTTCGGACGAAGCACCATAATGACGAGCTATCATCAGTATAAAATAAATAATTATTACGTAGCTCATTTAATCAACTAGAAACAGTTAGCTAATACATTCACGGATAATCAACAATTCACTCATTTATCCAGAGGAAAATACATTTTATATATTCATGTATATATTAATTTTATCTTCTACCGATTATTCTTCGTCTACTTGACTTCCAAACAAAATTTCCTTCAGCTTTTCATTGTGATATTTTTATCTATTTTTGTTTTCACCAACATTTTAATGTTCATTTAATACAACTGTCAAGTCATTGGCATTATTCAGTTTGAAATTGATTCCAACCCATTCATTCTAATGTGATATTCATGAGAGGAAAATATATGTTTCACCATGAATATTGATGATTCAGTCAAGCTATTTTGGTCAACCCTGGCTATTCTTTGAATGCCTCTAAAATATAGATCATGTCCGAGACGTTGATTTATCACGTATAAAGCTTGCGTCTAGCTCAAGGGGGTCCAACTTGATAAAACATAATGAGGTAGATAAGTGATGTGAGCAAGGTCACACAATGGCAGAATCACCTTCGTAATAAGACAATCGGCAAGTGCAAGCTATATCGGTGCACGCGCTATTCTGTTGACGGGGGCGGGTAATTATTTTCATAAACAACCAAAGCACTTGGTTCGAAAATATACATAAATCAAGTGATTATATAGTTAGTACGACTATAGACCCTATAGTTATATATAACATTTTGTTTTACTCGTTTTTCGATAATTTTTTACATATTTTAACACGCATCTACAAGCCTTTGAAGTTGTTCCTTTTTATTTAATTTGATTGTTTTTTCTGAAATTATTATCATTTTAAATAACGCAATTATTGGGAGTGAGAGGGGTGGCAGATAACACCAGATATTGTGTGATGGACACAATATGAAAACGCACCGTATTCGGTGAAAAATACATAATCATAGCAATTTAATCATTTTTCCGACCCCGGTTAGCTGAGAATTTGATGTGGTGGAATTGAATACCAATTTTGAATTCTTGGTAGTGTTACTTAATTAGCAGTCTTAGCGCATGTCGAATTAGCAAAAAAGCAGGTTTTTGGTGATAGCTTTTAAACGGTATATTGTATCAAAATTCCAATACGGGAGACACACAGATATTTTTAATAACTTCAAGATGCATAGAATGAGTAAAAACTTAACAACTTTCATCGCGTAGTTTTCACAGATAGATATCTGAGAAAACACAAATTTCAGCTGTACATCGATGTTAGTAGTATGCACATTTTCTTGTTCTCGAGTTGTCTTATAATTTTTTTTTTTTATCAACATCAGAGACTTGACACGAAGCCATTGTTTCCCTATAAAGGCACAGGATAAAAGTTCAGGATCGTTTGAACGGGGCTCAACAAGGGCGATCTTTTATACCCCAAAGAATTGGTTCGATATATAGTTAGTTACAGTATATAATAATTCTCATTGTAGCGATGTAGAATACATCAAGGCCAAGGTATGAACCAATGTGTTATCATATTTCAATTAAGATTTTTTTTTTCTATTGGTCACACATTAAATATATTATTACATGAAACATTCATCATAAAATCCTACAAAGCCAAAAATGCTGGCTCGACTGTATAGGGGTATAAGATAGCATATGTTTGAACATATCGTGTTTCACTCCTACTGGTATCAAAATCAAAAATTTAAAAATACACACTAAAATATAACTTGGCATAGCTTGAAAGTAGTACTTCTCAGTTTTTCATTTTAAGGCTAAGTTCAAGAGAAAAAAATAAAGAAAACGATGATTTTACATGAACAAAAATTATAATACAAACAAATATTTGGTATACAAATTATTAATAACTAACTTAATTAATCAACTTCATAATTAACTTGATATAGAGTAATATTCAAATTACTTTAATTAATTTTTAGATGCTGTAAATTGCATTACCGGTACTGTGTATATTTGAGTTCTGAAAGGTGTCTTTTCGTGAATTATATCTAGAGGATATATACCGTGAATAATCGTTATAATTTGTTACTTATAATTTATATTACTATTTTTCCCAATTATACTCATAATAATAATTTCTATAACAATCTTCTCATTTTTTATGTAATGTATTTCAAGGCCAAATACAAATGAAAGTTACTTGACAAATTCTCCAATCAATAACTTCATCAATAAATAACTTTGCATATGTCTCGTTTTCTTTCGTAATCCCCCCCCCCCCCCTGCTTTTCAACCTATTTTTGTGTGTTTCATAGAGTTATTTAATTTATGTTATCGCCACAGTCAAGCCCTTATAAGGCTTTGTGGATAAGCGATGTGAATTTTGTTATTGTAAGGTTTCTAACTTTTGTTTTCCCAATGAAAAAAAAAAAAATGTGGAAATGAATGAATTGAAATAATACAACTTGAAAAATGAATTGAAATGGAAAGTAGCGCAAAATGTCAGGAACTCCCATAAAAACACGTTTCAATCAAGTCCGACAAGACGAACGAAATTTCCTATCTGTAATATTTTTTTACCTAACATAAGTAACTTTAATCAAACTATAATCTAATATGCAATGCTGTACGAAATCCTTTAATAAAATCGTATCAATTAAGCTAATATTTAATATTCTTGTTACGTTTTCTTTCTATCAGCATTCTTTGTCGATGAGTGTAGATCCTTTGATCCCCTCATGCATCTGATTGTCTTTGACGGATAAAAGCTGAGTAAAAAGTGACTCAACCCAAGTGACTAAAAGGAGTGACTTCCTTCGAGCAACAAGACAACAAGCGAAATATGTCGGTGGATTTTCCTTGTTCTGATAGATTACTTATTTGGCTATGATTCATCCACTTTATTCACATTAACCTTGTACTAAATTCGTATATTTCTTAAATGTATTTTTAAATATTTAATATAACCTATATTAACTGAGACGAGTGAAAGAGTGGCTAGCCCACTGAACCGTCATTCAGGAGACCGGGGTTCGATTCCTGCCATGGTTGACCATCTTGACAGAGTTTTTTTTG
Organism: Brachyptera risi; assembly: GCA_964007535.1. Taxonomy (NCBI): domain Eukaryota; kingdom Metazoa; phylum Arthropoda; class Insecta; order Plecoptera; family Taeniopterygidae; genus Brachyptera; species Brachyptera risi. Next base: position 10,650,177 of record OZ023334.1, read on the forward strand.
TGGTATTATACCTCTTTCGTTCAGGTCAATACTGGGTTATTTCTTCAACAACAGGCCACGACCGACTCCCTCTCACAATCAAAAGCACCTGATGACATAACCTTCACTCAGAAAAATGATTTGGTGTTATTTGAGTTGTGTTAAAATGTTACACAAATAGGTGTTATAGAGAGATTTTTTCGAGATTGTGTTGAAATCTCGATTGTGTTATTATTAAGAGTTGTCAATTTTTGGCCTCGAACCGAAATCGACACAGATATTAACACAACTAGTCGTAAAATGGTTTTTTACACCAAAGTATGTAACTTATATTGGATCGACACAAAATAATGTTAAATTGAGGTACGTATTCGGGTTTAACACTCTTGATTTTTACATTTTCTTCTGATTACTATATTTCGACCACAGTCTAGTGTAAATGGGGTGTAAGGAGTTCAGGTTTAACGCCACCTGCTTTTACGCTCCATATCCGATTAATGTTTATTAACACAAAATTTTGTCATGTCGCTCAAATGTTTTACACTCCTGTGTCATCACGGCTACGGAGCGCATGCGCATTAATTTCGACAACGCGATACTACGCATTAAAAGCTTGACTTTTGTGTACGTCGCCACGGTGATCGTTTTGAATATTCGCTTTGTCAAAATGTTGATAAAAATAAGATATCTAGATGGTATAAAGTGGATTAAAGTGAATGACGAATTGGAAGTAACTAAACAGATCATTGTCGAAGCAGGTAAGTACTTACTTCATTTTACACTTAATTCTATTTAGTGGCGAGTATACTGCATATAACAGTATAGTTATACATTTCACATGATGATAAATAATTAAGATATAAGAACGCTGTTGGTGAGGTCGTTTAACAAATTTATCATGAGGATATTATTTACTTTAGGCCTACCTTAGCCACCTCATATATGCCTAGTTCGATGTTTTATTCACCTTATATTCTTATTTGAAAAGTAATGAAAAAATAAGGAAATGCATCCTTAGACCTGACTATAGCTTATGTTTTGTTACTTGAACATAATTCATACTGGGCCCATCATAGGGAGATTGATTATTTCGGAGATTCGGATTATTCTTTGGTTAACTGCATAGGTATTCAATACTATCCAACTGTTACAATTATTGGAGAAAGTTTCGCACATGCGCCATGCCATATACAACCATCTCTCTTGTTCTCTTCCAAGCACATTCAAGGTTACATTCTTGTGATCATCGCGTAGACTACAATGACAGATTTGGGAGTGCTTCCTCATTTGGAGGGAGGGGGGGGATTCTTTTTTTCTTGAGGTCTCGGATGTGCATATTATCTAAATGTTTCTTTTATATTCCTGAGTATATATTTCTTCAACATCACACATTTTTTATTGCAAACAATTTTCAACATTAATTCATTGAAGGATATGTTGATTTATTGTTAGCGACTCTGAATCAAAATTGACATGATTGTTCTAGTTTTGAAATAGATACCCTGGCTTATTAAATGAGCACTAGCGTAAGCGTAGATTTCACACACTGTCAAAACTTGATATTGTTTTCTAGAATTTGATATAAAATGTTCTAGTAAAATACAAAAGAATGTAAGAAGTTCAGTAAAGTCCTATATATACTAGGACCTATTAGATCCTTTCATGATCCTACTTTTGGAGTATATGGGACTTATTGTAGACTTCTCTAATTTCAGCACAGAAAAAATTTCATTTTCCCTACACTGCCGAGGCCGTTGCGATTACAGACAACAATGGGGTGGATGTTGGTGAGGACATACTACAGGACTTCATTTTGGACATGAAGAAAAATAATACAGATTTCCACTTCGTGGTAAACTTGTCATTCACGCCAACTGGTTTATCCATTTTTGATGAGGAAGAAGGCTCTAGCAATCTCAAACTCCATATTGGTTAGTAGATTATGTATTATTAACAATAGTTGCAAAATTGTGTGATTTCATTGCACATGATGACAGCAAGTGTATTATGTATGCCTACCTATATTATATTAATGATTTTTCATTCTATTGTGGCTATGCTTATTTTCGCTATTCTGAGTAAAATGGACTTGGTTGACATTTTATTAATAGTTATCTCAACAATGTCAGTTCCAATTGGGTGTTTAATTTTAATTTTGAACAATGTTTGGTTTGTTTCCACTCAACTTTCTGATTTCTCGTATTTTTTCCTAATTCTTGGAGCTGAGTAAAATAATTTGTTGAGCGAAGCGAAGACTCAATATCACTGTACTTGAAAAAATGAGAATGTATTTTGTGTTCTTTGTTTTCCGAACGCGCTCCACATGTCAACTGAGAATACAAATCCAGTTGAAACTTGGCAAACACAAGTGTCATCATCTGATTCAATACCGTACTATATAGTGTTGAGCCACATTCGGTTGCACCACTTCTGAGAAAACCCATTTTGAAGTTTCAAAAAAAGAAAAATAATAACCCGGAGGAGAAAGTTTGAAAAAAATAATTTCTTTCGAATAAATTCAAATTTTCTCGGATTTTAATTCAATAACGATACAGATTATTCCGAAGTGTCCCAATAATCGGATCAGCAGTTTTGATGAGAAAAAACTATGATTCAATTTTTTCACATCAATCAAAGCTATTAAGAATTATTATTATTATTATTATTAATTTGAGCAACAAGTCTAACTAATTGAATTGTAGAACAATTAATGAGTAGTTAATTAAACAGGAAAGCAGTGACATAATTGTTCTGATCTGAACGTGATTTTTGCTTCTTGTTTTTAGTGAGACATAAAATTTAAATGAGTGCATTACAGAGTTTTAATTTCAATTTACAGATGGATGCAACAGTTACAATAGTGCAACGACGATGCCGTTCACGCCATCATCCTCTGTAAATTCGACAGATTCTTCGTGGGATTCGCCCCAACAAAGTCTTGGCATTAGTGATACTAATGATTCAGTAGGGGTAGGCCTACTGACAAATGTTGGTGACTCGACCTGGTATCCCAGCCAAGACTCGAGTGGATCCCCCGATGGAGGTCTTCACTACACACATAATCCTCATCGGTACCAGCAAAGAGAATCGCAACAGTCATCCACTACAATCTTGCCACCTGATAGGCCTGCCACCTTTCTGCAGTTCTCTAACTCTTCAGCAGAATTAGCTTTGGTAAGCTTGTTACATTTTCATTTTTTGTTCAAATCAAATGAAAATATTATGTGATAGTTTTTGCTACAGACATTATGAAATTACAATTTACCCACCATATGCTACAATGAACTTCATGCCAGAATGAAAGTCAAGTATGATTCTTTTATCGAAGTCTTTCTGATTTAATTTGCTTATCAATCAGATGTTTACAATAGCAGTGGATTTACAAAGCTACGCAATCTTGAGCTTGACCTACAAATAAATTGTTATTGTGTCTAATCATCCATCCCGATCGCAGGCACTAAGCTCTAGACTAGAACAAATATGTTTCAAATGTTATATTTATAAATTGTACATATTTAATGATGTATTGTTATGTGATAAAAATTCTACTTGGCTCAATACTATAACCCAATGCTAATTTTGTCATATCAAAATGGAATTCACGTGGTGAATTATCCTTTTTCTATGGTTTTAATGCAATTCGTTTCAAAATTTGCATGTTTGCATAACTTCAGTTCAGGATTTTCTAATAGGACGTTTACTAGCTGTTATCTTACAACCACGATATGCCCCAAATTATAACCTCACTCTTCCTCAACTTACTCTTCTCAAAATTGTAAATAATCATTAACATTGTACTATACTGCTCATTTCATTTCATACTATCATCATAGCTATTATTATATTCTGTTATTGTTATTACTACTACTACTATGCTCTGACGATACCCGTATTATGAACAGTACAATGTAGGCCTACTGGTCCACGGGATGACCATAAATACAAATACAAATACATACACTATGCTATTTCATCCTTTTGCTTTCCGTTTTAGATGCTCAAAGGAGTACTGGCTAAGAGCGCAAATGGACAGATGGTGCTTAAAGAATTTGAAACGAATAAGACCATATCTGATTCAAGCCGGAGGAAACTAGTCCACATTATAGTGGACGAGATGAATTTAACCAGTTTGTGAGTAAACTTTTGATAAATTCTGTTATTCTATTCCTAAAGGTGATATTTTGGCAAGTCCAATTGAACCCAAGCATGTTTGACGCTTTCAAAAATAACTAAAATTATATCTCAATTTAATGTGTGTTAGTATAGCGGCATTGTTGATTTATCATGATTTTCCTCCATTTTTTATATCGTTAGACCTAGTAGTGATTTTTTTATTTTTCAAAATAGAAATTCATGAGCCCATATCATACGTTAATTGATCTTCATCACATGTAGGCATAACCTTATTGCCCATTTCCATAAAACTACACAAAACAAAGTTGAGAATAAGCCAAAGCTAGGTTTTGTGGTCTTGATTTGGCTAGTTGTACTGATACATTCTTCTTGGTTGATTTGTACTAAATTCTTGCTAGTTCTTGTACCCACTGATGTTTAGATGAGTAATATATGATGGAATGCTTTAATAATTATTCCAGAGGTAAACCATCCAACGAAGTCAAAATCATGTGGGCAAAAGCTGCCATCACTCTATTCCCAATCTTCAAAGATCCTACTTCACCAGAGGGCTATGTAAGTATTAATAATATCTTGATTGATTTTTTCCATTTCCATAATTTTTCCACACTAGGCTACAATATGATTTAAAATATCCCCCCTTTCCCCTACTTACCAATCATGCAAACACAACTATCGACCCTGAAGGTTTTTGCAAGGTTTTTAGGTTGGCCTATTAACATTATCTGCCCTACCTCATTTTGTCAGACATTTCCTAGAGTATAACATTTGAATATGCTCACAGAATTTTAAATGGTGCCAATTTTGTATTTTTTGTAGGAGACATTCTATGATCCCAAATTTCGGACTGGCTACTTAGCATGGCGGCAACGAAACAGGAACAGAAGTAAGTGCAATGGCCCGACAACCGAAACAAGTAACAAAGACCCGGAAAAACGAATCAAGTCAATGATTTGTGATGGTGGTCCCAAAGCTAAAAGGACATATACAGACAGAGCAGCTTCAAGCATCGGCTCCTCTGATTCGATGGAGAATCTAAGGGATTGGCTCAAACTGGCTTGTTCGGAAAGTCAGTCGAGTGAAATTCAGGAGAAGATGTTGTGCACATTCCCTGACCGCCAGAGAATGATAAACGATGGTTTGGAAAACCAGCTGTTGATCGAGTATCCAAAGTTCCTCGACACTCCAAATCTGGTGAGTAGGCCCATGTAATATAATGTTGTTCTTATTTATGAACATCATATTTTCATTGATTGATTTTGACTAAACATGTGAGTTTGGAAATTAATAAGTTTGGAGATAGTTTTGTACCCATATGTGATATTTTTTAGCTACAAACACCCAGACATCACAAATCTTTCCAATATTATTCACTTGACCATTATAAATTTCACCATTATTAAACCCAGTTAATTGTCAATAGTAATTAATTTTTCTCTTGAGGCAATTAATTAGAGTGCATGTATCAGTAGGCCTATCTCAATGGATGGGAATGTAATTTCTAGTTTGACTCAATACATTTTTAGAATAGTTTGATGAGTTGTGTCAAATCCTGAAGGTAATTCATCCTTTATTTGGGGACAGTCTCAAGAAATGGATAAGACATCAATCTTTTTAAATGCAGTGGAAAATGTTTCAAAAAGTAGTTCACCTCACTAATATTGACTTATATTTTGACTTTCAGATTCTTCAAGACTTTTCCCTAATTTACCCAGATGTGAAGCAGGGACTGCTGGAACATTTTACTTCGTCATATGCCTCAAAAATAGATTCTGTGTATGACAGCACGGTTGGAAACAGCTCGAAGATCAACACGAAAGATCGAGAAAAAACGGAGATAGGTGAGTCACACATTTACACTTATTCGAGATTTGAAGGTTCATTTAAGAGTTCATTTAAGATTTTTGAGAATTATTGGGTCATTTTCTAAAATTATTCTCATCGATTCAAGAACAAATATCAACTTGAAAAAATATGATTTATTGCTCTCAGAACAATCCTAATGATGTATGGTAGACCGTAGTGAAAAGATTCTCAGGATAATGCATAGAATAATGATACAAAATAATTTTCATTTTTTATTCATACTTCAAATTATAAGGATTGCACAATCTTGTCTTATGAGTATCATATTCTTCTTTCGAACATAATGCTGTAAGTTTAGCATCTGAGTTCCTTTGCTCATCGTAATCAGAGATGCTATCATTTCAGATTGGGACAAGACTACGAGTTTGTTGATCAAAACTCAACACTTTTTCCCACCCACTGCCAAGGGTCAGCATAAGGCGGTACGTCTTTCCACAGAAGGGGCTACCAGTCGCCTTATTGTGTTCAAAAAGGTATTATTCAAAAAGCAAAATTTTTTATTTGAAGGAAAGGAGAACAAAATGATCAATCAAATTGGAAAAAAAATAATTGGGATGAGGAAAATAGACACTGCTGAATTTTCGAAGGTTGGGGTGAAGTTCTAGTTAGTCTTCAATCATGCTCATTCCATTCTGTTTTTCAATTATTTATTTTCAATACATGAGCCCTACCAGTGGATGAAACTTGATTTTTGTAAACAACATGAACTCGCATGCAAGTGTGACATTCAACGTCATTCAAGTGCCCACAAATTAGTTTAGATATGGTTGAGGGCACTGGGCCATGTTTATATTGTTGAATGTTGAATTAGTTAAGGTTACGGGGACGGTACCTATTATTAGTAGATTAGTATGGGCCGTATATAAAATTGACTAGCGCTAGTCCATTCTATATATGGCCTGACTCCTTTTCAATTAACTGACGACTTGTTTGATGTGATGACAACAATTGACTATATTGTGTTATTCATATGAAAGTAATTATGATGGAAACAACTTTTTTCTTGCAAATAACTGGTACCATTGCTGTGAAAATTGATAATATTGTGTAGCTTTTTTTTTATATACTGGGTTTTAACGACGCACTGTAATGATTACTAAGATCTATTGGCGTCGGATGAATGATTAATGAGATGATGGGATGATGAGATGAAGGTTTTATGGGTATTGTAAAGGATAGTGGGAAGGAAGCGGTCAAGGCCTATATTGTGGGAACCATCCCTACAGAGGGAAACCACGAAAAACCCCTGTAATGATGGATGGATGGATGGATGGATGGATGGATGGATGGATGGATGGATGGATGGATGGATGGATGGATGGATGGATGGATGGATGGATGGATGGATGGATGGATGGATGGATGGATGGATGGATGGATGGATGGATGGATGGATGGATGGATGGATGGATGGATGGATGGATGGATGGATGGATGGATGGATGGATGGATGGATGGATGGATGGATGGATGGATGGATGGATGGATGGATGGATGGATGGATGGATGGATGGATGGATGGATGGATGGATGGATGGATGGATGGATGGATGGATGGATGGATGGATGGATGGATGGATGGATGGATGGATGGATGGATGGATGGATGGATGGATGGATGGATGGATGGATGGATGGATGGATGGATGGATGGATGGATGGATGGATGGATGGATGGATGGATGGATGGATGGATGGATGGATGGATGGATGGATGGATGGATGGATGGATGGATGGATGGATGGATGGATGGATGGATGGATGGATGGATGGATGGATGGATGGATGGATGGATGGATGGATGGATGGATGGATGGATGGATGGATGGATGGATGGATGGATGGATGGATGGATGGATGGATGGATGGATGGATGGATGGATGGATGGATGGATGGATGGATGGATGGATGGATGGATGGATGGATGGATGGATGGATGGGTGGGTGGGTGGGTGGGTGGGTGGGTGGGTTTGTTTTTATATTAGAACAAAGCCTTGAATCAAGATTAAACTGTTTCTGGAAACATTGTTTTTCTAGGCGGGGACTCCATTGGAAGAAAATAATGATATCAAGGCAACACAGCCGCTGTTGGTGGCTATTGGACCGAACAAAGGAGCTATCAGCACCTACTTCATCAAAGTTGATGGGAAGCACATTCCTTGTGCTGCAAATACCACATCGGTTGCAGCTTTTGACCTACTATTCAAGACTCACTACGTATTGGGCTGCCATTACGATCGAAATTTGGAGTCATTCTGGAAGTTCATCCAGGTGATGGTTTACAACATGCAAGTTTCAGAAACCCGTTTATCCCCTCGCGTTCACGATATCTCGAGCAGATTATTTTCAGTGTAAAAAAGTTTGAAGAGATACTTTTATACTAAGAAATGGGTTTCCGTTGTTTTTTGTGTCAAACGTATTCATATGTGGATACTTGTGAGCTCTTCAAGCATTTGCGTGAAAAACATGGTATTTTTCAAGGTTCCTTACTTTCGTTGAAGTGTTGCGCCCAACAATGCCCTGTTATATGCAGCACGATCAGTGGTTACCGACGACATATCCTCAAATGTCAACTTAAGCTTAATAATGTTGATCATGTTGAAAGACTGGGACCTGATGAGGCTGTTATGCCCAACGATGCAATATTGGAGGTTAATGATGTAATGCCAGGTGTTGATGTACCAGCTGTTATTAATGTCATTGTTGATGATAATCCTATGGAAATTGAGAATGATGAGAATGATATCATATCATCTGACACTATTGGAGAAATGGCATCAAGATATTTGCTGAATTTGTCAGCTTTGGGCTTACCTCTGAGTACTATTAACACTGTAGTTCAGTCAACAACAGATTTAATCAAACCAATCACTAACAGTATTTCACATTTCGTGAAAAATAATGACCTTTCTAACAGACAACATCTAGAAAAATTAGATTCAATTGTAGCAAGGTTGGGTAACCCATTTGAAGGTTTAACTTCGAAGTATTTACGGGAAAAGGATGTCCGCCTTAACTTTGAAGGAGTTAATGCAGTTGAAAAGTCACTCTTTATAAGAATGGATAATAGGTGGGATAACATTAGTGGAACGTATAAACCTAAACCGGTAAATTCTTCATTTATGTATGTTCCTATATTAGAAACACTTCGGCTTGTATTGAAAAATGTATCATTCCAGCAATACCTAACACGACCTCGGGGTAATTTTAATGATAGATTATTGACTGACTTTTCAGATGGCTCTATTTTCAAGAACCATCCATTTTTTCAAACTAATAAATATGCACTTCAGATTCAAATATTTTATGATGATTTTGAGACTGTCAATCCTTTAGCCTATAAGACAGGCATCCACAAAATTGGTGGTATATATTTCACTATAAGGAATCTTCCACCGCATTTCAATTCGACATTAGATAATATTCATCTCTCTTCTTTATTTTACACTGCTGATTTGAGGACTGTAGGGTACACGCCAATTCTTGCACCTTTAATTAAAGACTTGAAATATTTGGAGACAACTGGCATTCAAGTAGATTTTTTACCCAATGGGTTAGATCGTTGTTATGGCACTGTTGTTTCATTGTCCCATGATAATTTGGGAGCCAACAGCATCTTGGGCTTCGTGGAATCATTTAGTGCTCATTTTTATTGTCGTATATGTCTGTTAAGAAAAGAGCAAACTCAGTTTGTATTCAATGAAGATGATGAACGATGTGTTTTAAGAACAAAGGAGACATTTGACGAAGATTATGCTCTTCTGAAGGGTGCACCAACAAATTTGAATGTCCGGGGGGTTAAATCTGTAACTTCATTAAATACCCTTGATTTTTTCAAATCGTACGACAATCCAAGTGTCGATATTATGCACGATATATTGGAGGGGTCTGCTCCGTTGGAAGTGAAATTATTTTTGAAATATATAATTGAAGAGAGAAAATTAATAACTTTGGCTTCGTTGAATCGTAGAGTTAAAGCCTATAACTATGGGTACATAGAACGTAAAAATAAACCGAGCATAGTAGTTCTTGACAAAGTAGGAGCGAATGTAGGACAAAGAGCCGCTCAGATGTGGTGCTTGATTCGATTCTTACCACTTATTATAGGTGATCTGATTGTTGATGATGATTGCGTAGCTAAGTATGAAGTTGTATTATTACTACTCTCTATTATGGATATTATATTTGCTCCTAAGGTCACAACTGGAATGACATATAACCTACAGGCTCTAATTTCAGAACACCATTCTAAATTTTTGGAATGTTTTCCCGATAATAATCTCATACCAAAACACCATTTCATGATACATTATCCCAGAATAATTAGACAGTGTGGGCCCTTGGTGCATTCTTGGACTATGAGATATGAGGCAAAACACTCTTATTTTATTCGACTTGCAGAGAATGTACACTGTTTTCGAAATATTTGTAAAACACTTGCAAACCGGCATCAAGATTACATGAAACACCATTGGAAAGACAAAGATTTCACGAGAAATCTTCATTTAGGCCCAGGAAAGTTGACATTGATAGATGACCTAGAATTTGCAGAGCTTATTAACATATACTTCGATATCGATGAACTGGCTGAAAGTGTACTTGTTGTTACCTGGGTTACACATTGGTACTACTACAGAACCTTATTTATGGTGTGTTCTGGAATTGGTGAAAATGATATGCCTACATTTGCAAGGATATTGCAAATTATTGTATACGAATCTCGAGTGTTTTTTGTTTGTGAAAATTGGAATACTGTTGCGTATGATGAGCATTTGCATGCATTTGAAGTAGAAGCAACTGTGAACCATTCTTTAATTGATATGAAGTTATTATTCATGTATTCACCTTTGGAACTTCATGAATCTCATAATGATTGCAAATGGTATATCGTTCCGAAACATATTATTTTGTAGGGAAGCATGAACATTGTGTTTACCTTGTATTTGCAAACACTGCATTGTATTGTATTTTTATCTACATTATCATCACTGAACCTATTACTTGGGCAATTATCACATATGAAACAAAATGTGCCAATCTTGTGAATACATAGGCTATATATAGTTCCAATAATGTAGGTATTGTTTCTGTGGTGAAATTTAGTTTCTGAATTATTGGTTGAGTTTTATTCACAATTGGCACCCATATATAACAAAAAATTGAAATACAAATTCATTTTGAAAAGTTGAGAATCAAACCGTATCAAATGTACGCATAAACAGTACGTTTTGACACTATTTATTGTCATTGCTTCATGTACAAGAACTTGGAAATATTCTGTCATTGTTGTAAAATATCTTTGTAGCTTCAAAACGTCATGTTCAGACTTGAAAAACCACTTATTATATGAATTATTATTTGCACACGTTACAGTACAGTTTAAACAAATTTCAAGGTAACTATTGAATGTTCATCAATTTTTATAATTGCTCATAACATAACCTCCCGTTTCAGACAGATGATTCTCGATATTTTTTTGTTGGTGGTCCTGTTCTGCTCTATAGTAGCTCCAAATATTAATATCTTTCAGTATGTTTAAATGTTGAAAATGAGTGATTTTCCAACTAATTAATATGTTGGAAGCTACACACAGGTGTTGAATGATAATAATGGAAAATATTTTCAAGTTCATGTGCATGAAGAAATGACAAGAAATAGCGTGAAACGTATGGTTCATGCGTACATTTGATACAATTATAATTTCAACTCTTCATAATGAATTTGTATTGTCGATTTGGTCAAATTGCAAATCAAACTTGACAAATTATTTTATTATCCAAATATTAGCCGTAAAGATTGATAATTATGATCACTTTGTTCATTTATCCAGTTTTAATTGATAATAATTCATACATTTTAATGCAACCTTCAGTCTGAGAGGTTAAACATAACACATTATCTCATTTTTTTTCATTTTATTGTCTGTTATTTTCGTAATTGTAATTACTTTGTTCATTTATCCAGTTTTAATTGATAATAATTCATACATTTTAATGCAACCTTCAGTCTGAGAGGTTAAACATAACACATTATCTCATTTTGTATTTCATTTTATTGTCTGTTATTTTCGTAATTGTAATTACTTTGTTCATTTATCCAGTTTCAATTGATAATAATTCATACATTCTAATGCAACCTTCAGTCTGAGAGGTTAAACATAACACATTATCTCATTTTGTATTTCATTTTATTGTTTGTATTATTGACAGAAATGCACCAGCATTCTGGATTTTAATCAAAATTATATAATTTTTCATTATTAAAACTGTATTACTCATTAATAACGCAATGTGGTGTCAAAACTGAAACCACATTGTGTAGATTCCTACTAAAGAAAAAAAATCCTATACACAATATTGTGTCCAAAGTGACACAATATACTGTAGATTCCTATCCTCAAAAAATGAAAGTCTACACAACAATGTGTAATATTCTAATACTTTATGGTGTCAGAATCAACGACAAATCGAGCCACATTCTACAGTATTTGGTGTTCATATCTACACGAGAGTGTGCTAAATTCTACAGTCGAAAGGGTTGAATCCCACACAGTTTAGTGTAAAGCTGCCACGCTAGTGAATTGGGGCCACACAGATAAGTGTAGTTTGAACACTGTTGTGTGTTGTGATTTAACACATTGCAATGTGTAGACAAAATTAACAACACAACATATTGTTATAGTCGACACTGCTGCCTGTTGTTAAAAGAAAGTCTACACAGCAATTCTGTGTCGTTTTTTACAAACTGCATGTATTCAAAATTGACACAATCGACGTTGTGTCAAATCAACGAAAAAATGGTGTAGTCATAAATTGACGCGACGATTGTGTCAGATTGTGTCAATATTGTGTCAAATTCAACACTTTTTTCATTTCCATTTTTCTGAGTGAATTCCATCTCACTATCTCATTTAATCATTCACCGACGCCAATAGATCGTATTCGTCAGAACATGCGTCGTTTACACAAGCATCACTCGCAACACACTTCGATCTCACCATCACCATCATCGCCTCCTCAAATTAATCTTTTTCCAAATTTAATTTAATTTCTTTTTTATAATGATATTCATATGTTCCTGTTTTTTTCTCATTGTATTACTCCAATATGTTATTTTATTCCAATTTTCAATTCCTTAAATGTTATATTTCATTGTTCCAGTGAGTTTATTTAGTTATCTTAGTTTGGGCTGGTGGTAATTGTTACGGGGCTTGCTCTATTCTTACCACCAGCGATACACCACATTTAAAACTCATACGTATATAATGTATTGTGTATCAAAATAAATAATAATAAAATAATAAAATGCAATAAATTCACGGGAATTGAACTCGGGTCGCCTAAGGAAGACGGTTCAGCGTGCTAGCCACTGGTCCATCCTGTTCACCTACATCAGTATTGTGAGGCTGTGAAGCGTATTTCATGAGTGTTATCTAATCTAATCAACCTGATGAAGTCTGGACAGTTTCTGATAATGCGATCAACAACAAGTATTAATATTCAATCAACTTAGTCTAGGAGATTTTAAATGAGCCCAACCTTCATTGATGACGCATCATATTTTCAATGATGCCGATCGAGACTAATTGGCAGCTTAATATTCTCCACAGGGAATATAATGGATATAGTTAAATTTCCATGCCACAACCCACTAGATAACAATTTCGCAATGCAAACTGCTTTTAATGAATAAAAACTTACACGTTTCTTTCAAATTTATTTATGGTTTGGGTGGTCAAGATAGTCATAAAGGGGTTCTTTAACAGCGTAGAATTTTCAATGTCAAAATGATTTAATTATATCGACCATCGTAGTGACTTTCCTCTTGAATAATATATTGTATTAAAATTGCTTCAATATATCATTCACATGAGTTTCTTCTAGAATACTGTAGATCAGTCATAACATTTATATTGGATTACTATATGTATTAATTATATATTTGACATTTTCATCTTCTTTATAACTTTTGAACATATTTTTACAACGCTGCTTAACGACCCCACCGACAGCTAGGTTATACGGGGGTACGAATGAGCGGGTGATAATGAAACAATGAGATGTGAATGGATCGATAGGTGAAAGGACATTTACAAAAACCCATGCCTTATGCGTGACTCGAACCCACGCCCAACCTGACCTCAGTTCCTAACGCAGTGCGATAGTTATAATATATCGTACAGCAACTTTTTGGTTGAACATACTGTAGTGAAATGTATTTTCATTCGTATTGATTGTGTTTAATGATCACTGAAATTATACCCAGTATCTATTGACGTTGGATGAATGATTAATGAGATGATGAGGTGGAGGTTTCTTAGGTAGAGTGGGATGGATATTGAGAAGGATAGTGGGAAGGAAGCGGTTCTGGCCTACTGTCGGAAACATTCGGGCATTTGTCTATAATGCAGTGAAATTACTTCATACCATTTGGAGAAGTATCTTCTAAAATGCTGTCGATCGTAATCAACATTCACGTTAGGTAAAAAAAAAAAAAAAAAGGCTGTTTTTTCTATTATCAACTGCATTCAATCTCTTTCATATTTGTTAATTCCAACTTTGACTCATCAGTATTTTGTACAATCATCTTCATTTTATATCGTATTTATACTGCTAACTGCTAACGACTTCTACAATTTATGACGTAAATATAAGTAAAATCCCTTGGCGGTTTTTTTTTCCCGTCAAAGTGAGAAAGCGTGCATCGTGATAAACTAGTATGATATTTTACATCTTCATTGCTTGGATAAAGTAAAATCACTCGTATTATTACTGAGATGGATGGTTGAGTCATTAACGCGTTGAACCATCATTCAGGAGACCGCGGTTCGATTCACGGTCGACCAACTTGACGGAGGTTTTACTTGGTTTCCCTCAGTTGATGAAGTGAATACTGGGTCCTCAAAAGAGCAGGTCGCGACCGCCTCCTTCCCACCATATCAAAACATTAACGGGGACTATTCAATGAAACAGGTTAGCCCTAAACTGGTATATAATTCATATCATGGAAATAAATGAATATTACAAAGTTTACTTATTATTCAAAATAAATAAGTAGTAGCCATTTTGGACTAATTTTTTTAGTTCCAGTTAGCTATTCCATGTATTATCAATTATCCCTCAGTTTCCCATGACATTTTTTTACATTTTTATCCAACACCGAAATTGTATACAAAGTAAATGTTACCCCTTAAACAAAACAAGCTAACTGACGGCATAGCTATATATATCTAGTACTTCATTTGCCTATAGAACTTGTGAATATTAACAGAATATTCTAGCTCTTAATATACTCTTAGGACATGATTCAAAAGTTCAACAATATGACAATGCATAAAAAATTATATAAATCAGCGTCTATAATAATTGAATTAAGGATATATCATAGTTATTCCACTTGATTTCTTCATTTTCGTAAATTGAGACTGATAACTTTCTGAAAGATCAACAATAATTAATATTGGGAAGCGCCAAAACAATCATAAAACCACCACAGCTTTCAGTTTCACATAAACATGATTTTTGAATATACCTACCAGAATTATAGTAGGCCTATATTTGATCGTCGCTGATCATAATGGAGTGAAACAAAAATCATTCCACAATTATATAAATTTCTTATGAGTATTCTTTATTATTTATAATAATGTTCATATTTCATTATACAATTTTCTATCATTTCATTCACGAATTTACTGACAAATTATCCAGTCTCTTGGGCCTTCATCTCATTAAAATTTGAACTAGGAATGCCACTTATGGGCTATGTTGAGGATAAAGGGTATGTGCCAGAACGTAAAGTCATGAAAACCATCAATTAATTCATGTGCTTTTGAATAATTCTTTTCACCTGGTGACGTCGCAGTGTAGTAATTTCAAAATCCATTTAGTTGAACAATGAGTTAATCATCAATTTCATCAATTTTATTCATTGGCCTTCCTTTTATATTATTCAAATTAGTGAAGCACTCACGAGTATTTTATTTTTTAATGGAAAAATCCCCTTTAACAATATTTCAATGTAAACAATTAAAATTTATTGATAAAAATAAAACATGACAGCTGTCAAGAAATTACACACACACACATACACCTTCAAAAAATTTCAAATTGAATATATTAAATCGAAATCAATATCAATTAAAATCGATATAAATCGCCACTTCTATGAAAAAATGTTAATTTAAATCATATTTCCGGCTATTAATTAGTAACACCCACAATCGAAACTTAGTTTCTTCAATAACTAGTTAGAAACATCTTCAACAACTCTTTGTCAAGATTTATGTTATGATGCTAAATAATAATAATAATATATCTTCTGCTTCATTTCACAGATAAGTGGTATATGACAGTTCGGGACTCCACAGGATAGTGTTACAAGATAGGGGAGACGGTCGATCGGAACTGGACATGGACTATTCGTTGAAGCTCACGAACTATGGCGGTTCAGAGAAGGTTAAAGACATTTTCTACTGGAATATAAAATAAGATCGTGGATTAATGGAAGGTGGATAGATTGGTGTACGGTCAGTTGAGAAAGTTTATCGACTTCTTAGTATGTGATTTTATGATTTTAGAGCTTCAGACGTGGTAAGAATATGTTATGAATCATTGACCAAATATCAACAGGTAATCGGAGTTAACTAATATGTATTGATTATACATTTTATTATCGAATAAATAGTAAAAATAAAAATGCTGACTTTATATAAACATAATAAGAACGGAAAAGTTGAAAATGTACTTTTTCTCCCTTATTTATAATTATATAAATGAATAAATTAAATTATATATAATATAATACAAATATATATATATATATATATATATATATATATATATATATATATATTATATATATATATATATATATATATATTAATTATATTATTATTATATAACAAATTATATAAATTTTTTATTATTATTTTCAGATGAAGAACATGATTACCATAGCGAGAATCATAGGTATCAAAATACCAGAAATCACATAATTATTAGTAATGTAAATGACGAATAACTTTACAAACAAAATGTCGGAATAATTTGAATTTAAAATAATCGAAGTAATAAATAAAAATCAACTTGAGTGTTCATTCACCATGTATTAAATTCATCATTCAGGTAATAATGTATGCTTGGTTATATTTTTTTTATATAGAATATAAAGAAATACATTTCACTTCAAAATGAAACCAACGAGATTTTTTTGAACATTCTACATTTTATATTTCCAAATATTGAATCTCGGAATGAAATTAAAATGTTAAACATTTGCGATTTTTCGAATATCCTGCAGACCGTATGACCTGACACGGTCTAAGTCAAGATAATAACTAACAATACAAGTTCACAAGAGTTGACGCCCGAGCTGCGCCGATCGTCCGTCTCCCCTATCCATTACCATTACCTCTCGTTCGTGTCGAGTCTTCACCTGGTCATGACATCGACCGGTCATCTCGGATCCTCAGGTGCGGTGTTGAATATATTAACCAACACCAATACCGAAGTGTGAGGTCATCGTGTTGTATTACTCGAGGGAAATAAGTGTTTCGAGTAAAAGAATACTCGCGTATAATGACAGGTTTTGGCACAATAATATATGTGATTTGATAACGTGGTGACTATGACGGGATAACATGGTTCAACTGTGTAGCTAATCGGGTATTCACCTTTATTTTGGAAATCATTTTGAATTCACACTTTTAAAAATTCCTTTGAAATACAATTGTGAAATAATCGATGAGGATTTCTGGTGTGGTAAGATCGACCTTTGGGACGACTCACCTGAACGATCATATACGTTGTTATCCTTATCCTTAATTGGGGAGCAATGACTGTGTATCAAGTTCATCAGTTAATACAAATTGAGAGTCAATATGAATACACTATAGATGTATTGTTAGGAGAATGTTAGCCAATAAGGAGGTATATTAGTGAGCCCTTGAATTTTATCTCAAAACATTTAGAATTTATCGATACCATTTCAAAATGGGAATTTTTCAGAAGTAAGATTAAAATATCCCAAGATTTGATCAGATTCATATTTCTTAAAAGTTGAAACTCATTGTGTATATACGTACTCTATGAAGTTCCAAATAAATTCAACAGGTGAAACATTTTTTTAATGATATATTCAACATGAATAATTTTGAAAAAATATCACCTTTCAATGGGAACATGTTATGTCTAGGCCTTGGAGTATCAGCATTGTTGTTAAGGGGGGTAAGAAAGCATTTTTCCCAAAAATGAAAAACATTTTTACATTTCATAAATTAATTTGTTGAAAATTTATGATCACGAACAATATTAATTTTGTGTTGAAGAAATGAAATTTTTAACATATATGATGAAAAGTGTATTCGAAATATTCCGAGAGCAGGAAAGTTTGATTCGTGTACCCCATCAAAAAATATAAAATATTGTTCGTTTTGAACTTCTGATGTCATAAAGTTTGGTTGTTATTCTCAAAAATATAAAAACTCTGAATATTTTGAATCAATATTTTTGGCATGAACGTCTTCATATTGTAATCCTGCACGTAGATTATACACAAAGTTTTGTTACTCGAACTTGTAAGAACTCTGAGAAAAGTGTACCTGAAAATTAATAATTTAATATTGTCAGTAGCGCTATAGGGCTTTATAGGCCCATATATAAGGCTATAGTGTTAGTATAGGGTAACAGTAGGCCTATAGGGTCACCTTAACACAAAACCATTGCTGGGATTAATCAATTGGATGTGATACAAATCAAAACAAATTATTGCGCGTTATATTTTTGACAGTGATTCTCTTATCATATTGTATTGTCATATAGACAAGGTTTTATAGTGAACGTGGTATAAACATATCTAAAGCTAGCTACAACTATAGAGAGCCTACATATAAAAATGAGCGGTCATGGGAGCTTCGACATCAATGCTTGTGCCAATTGAGCCTTCTATCACCTAGTTATTATACTTACCCACAATTAATTAAATGTAAAATCTCTCACAATTTGCATGTAAATAACAGAGAAATATGTCAATATTTGACAGAGAGTGGATACTGAAAAGCGGTAATCATATTTTTGCCAAAACAAGTCATTATTATCATTATTATTATTATTCTACGTCTACGAAATTGTACTGAAATCTTTGTGAGAACACGAATGAAAAATTAAAAAAAAAATATATATATATTATTATTGAACCCTCAATGGGTTTTGTGGACATAAGAGTGAAAAATGTCTTGTACTAATGTACATTTATTGGATGAAAATGAATGAAAAAAAAACATATATATTATTCAGCCTGTTTACAGGCTTTGTGGAATATTGTGAACTTTTCTGTATAATCTTGAATTGACAAATAAAAAAAAATCTTGAAAATTATCATTATTATTATTATTATTATTATTATTATTTTGTTGTTTGTTGTTTGTATATGTTGTTTTTATGGTCTCATATATTGCCATTCAGAGGAAGCAGCTCTAAAACAAGACGCATGAGTAATACTAAAGTTCAATGTTTATTATATTGTTTAGCATAATCTCTGCTGACAAGTTGCGAAAGCAGCTTAGCGGAGTTTTATACAGAATTGGTGAACTGTTTCTGATTATCAATAAAAAATAAGAATAAATAAAGGATCTTCATTGACGGCGAAATTCGGCAGACCGTTCTTCCATTTAACTAGTTCAACAGTCATCGCAATACAGCTACTCTTTTTCATGATGAATAAGATATCTAGCTATATGACTATGATGTTATTTTAAGTGGTTTAAGAAGTTAGGTTACTGATCGTTATACCACCTGATCTGAAAGGTAGAATTTACTTTAGCTACTAATTCCTAATTGTAGGTTATTACTCATAATACCAGTTCATTTTCTCAGATTTTTCTTCAGTAATAATCTCAAATAAATTTCAGTGTGAGATCATTATTCTCTTGATTGCCAAAGGGAACAACTAAAATAAGCGATTCGGGTAAAACATGACAGTATAATTAATGGTGTATTGCAAGTAATCCATGTTATTAGGATTTGATAACAAAAACCTGTGGTCACTAACTTTTAACTGAAGTAAATCGGACATTCACTTGTGTTTTTCTACCTATTCATATTTTCCAAATTTTTCCTAAAAACATACCTAAACTAATAAATATTGAATGAAGTTTTATATTATTTCATTCATATGTCGTCGCTATATGTATTGACACATTTGGTTCTCGGTAGCTCAAAGGTTAAAAGATCAATCATCGAGCAATCATGAGAGGAGATCATTTTATATATATATATATATATATATATATATATATATATATATTTATATATATATATATATATATATATATATATATATATATATATATACAGATCGGTTCGATTTCATCACTACAGTCAAGTCGTACGTGAGTTCGAGTTCAAGATATAGCATTCGTTATTATAACATCATTGTGACTCGTGACACCAAACATAACCCTAATTTTTATTTATATATTCAAATATTACATATCATATATATTATATATTAATGAATTAAATGTTCTTTCTCCTTATATATATTCTATTTTTATGAGTTCTGACTTCTGATGAATGATAACTATTATCTATTGGCGTGGGCGAATGATGAGTAAATGAGATGATCGGATCTTGGAAGGTAAGACGAACGGTGTTGTATATGCATTTCGGACAGCGCGGAAAAAGTAGTCACCGTATGTTATTGAGGAATAATCCCAGTTTATAACGACTGAGGAAAACCACGCTGAACCTCAGTGATTATTTTAGACTATGACCGAAATCAAAACCCGATCTCCTGGAAGATGGTCGATTGTACTAGCGGCTGATCTGACATGTATTGGTCTTTTAGCAAACAATAATCATGAACATAAAACAAATGAAATATACTCTATATTGCTCTTTGAAGTTTTTCTTTGGTCGTGTTGACTTGGCTGGTGGTCCGAGATTCAAATTCTGGTCAGGCCATCATATGAAACATGGGTACGATTTCATATCACGGATAATTGACATCATTATATGATGCTACTTTCATCGAATACTTTTTTAGATATATATTTTTTCAACCAAAAATGTATGAAAGGTATTTATATTCGTAATATTTGAATTTATCAAGACACACATATTTTCCATCTAGATACAATGATAGTGAAAAAATATTCTGTTGTTGATTAATTCTAGTAAAAAATGGAAGGACCTGAACATTTCAATTTTATACGTTGAATGTGATGTGCATGAATGTTACGGTTTAAGTGTGAGTCTTTATGGTCATTGTTGTGCCTCTATCATATTTATTGATATATATATATATATATATATATATATATATATATATATATATATATATATATATATATATATATATATAATTTTTTTCAACAGCTGAGAGACTTGGAGAGAATGAAGTATGTAAGTAATTGGTAACTATATATAAAATACGATTTTTCAAGGTTCTGTTTGGATATAATACTCAAGTTGAATGGCTTATCCAATATGCGAGATAATTTGCAGGTGAATGGCTCCTTATGTAATTATTTTCTAGTATGGTTTCGGAGAAAAAAGTTTTTCATGTCCAATTTCTTATATTTTGGAGAAAAACTACAGTAATTTATTCACGCAAGCAGGAGGTAAAAGTAGCTCCCATAGCTCATTCAGCTGAGACACCGCTTCAGAAAATGGAGTCAATCGAAATGTGGGTTCGAGTCCCGTATAAGACATGAAATGCTATTTATAATAAACTTCTTTATCACAATTGTTCTCCATCTATTTTTATTAATAATAAAAATAAGACTGTCTTTAGATGAAACGCTGCCATCAGGATCAGACACGTGATAACAATGCATGAGATAAAATATGAATACACAGGTAGATGAGATAAAACTGCAATAAAACAAAATACTGTCGATAACTATCAGTGATACTTAAATTATAAATGCCTTGACATAAGTAAGAACGAATATTACCACCATCTGCACCTTTGTACCGCATATAGCCTACCTGTTTGTGGGGTCGTCAAAGCATAATGAAATGACACTCACACATAGGCGATTGTGGTTTCAATAATGGTATTTTTAATACTATTAGTACTCTTAAGGTAACCAAATGCCTCGTCATCTAATTAGTGACGCGCATGAATGGATTAACGAGATTCCCACTGTCCCTATCTACATTCTATCTAAATTACTAAATTAATTACATGTTAATACTTGTATGTATTTGAGTGTAGTAGCCAGTTTATTTGTAAATAATTAGTTATTGAAATATATCATCGAAATGGAAAATCAGTGAGAAAATCAATACAATTCTCACTCACCCTACGCCTCAACATTGACTGCGTTTCCCTAGCGCATCAATCTAATATATTCATGCATGCATTTCATTATTCGTGAGCTTCTAAACTGCCTCTAACTACATGTTCACAGCTAGCATGAAAACATTCAATCAAATCTAATCATTTCATCAAATTCGTTATGATCAAATCACCGTGAAATGATTACCACCTTTGAAATCATCCGATAATTGCTGCTTAGTGATGATTCCATCTTCAAACTGGTTCTATCTATTCAAGCACGGTATACACGGACAACTCTAGTTGTCTTGATCGCCAACTAACATTGCTGACCGAATTGGATTGTCGACTTGCGTGTTTTTATAATGTATCGCGATTCAACGTCATTTGATGACAATTGACCAATGTAGATGGGCGTGACTTATACGAAGCAGGGGAAATTTTAGATACATTGATTGGTTATTTTCCTATTTTTCCCTGCTTCACTGTCCACTTGATTGGTTTTTATATTTTGTGACATCACGAGGGCGGACGATCTACATTGGTCAATTCGGTTAATGTCAATTTCATGCATGCTGCATACATGAGGTTGTCAATCAGAAATGAGTAAAAATAAAATCGAACTTATAAATCACGACCTTCTCAAGACAAGACTGTTTGTGTTGCAGTGATGGTGTTGAGAAGTTCAAATAGGCTTCAAATGACTGAAAAAAATGACTGACAATCGATACCATAGCAACACAGAAAACTGGGACCACCAGAGATTGTTATTGTATTGTATTGTATTGTATTGTATTTATTTAACGGTTGGTTTTACAATGGTATTGTATAAGCCAAGTCAGATATAAAAACATTTGAATTGTTAAAAGCACAATAAAAACAAGTCAGATGGCTAGAAATTCGTTGATACTATAATAAGATTTTCCTAAGAGTATTGGTAAATATTGGTTTATTGGTAAATATCAACTAGTGGTCATTGTTCTCTGTGACTTCTCAAACTTTCTCTCTGTTTATATTTTCAAACTGATTATTATATTACACCCTAGATTTGAATAGTTCGAAATTAAAGATCATGAGTCAAAGATTATAATCTGTTGGCAGGCGACAAACGTGGCGTCACAAATTTACTGCATCTATTGCGGTTACCTGCCACTAGTCGGCAGTTGGAGTTGGCGTTTTGAGAAGCTGTCTCTATATCCTCTACGATCCAACTCTAATCGAAAGCGATCGAATTGGTGTCACGTTCAAAGGAAAAGTTTTGGGGTTAATTGGTCAAGCCAGTTGGCGATTGGGACAACTGAAGTTGTCCATGTGTCTTATCTTAATATTTTCTACTGAATATTGAAGAGTATTAAGTGATAGGATCAAGTGCATCGTGTAAAACTGCTGTAGGCGTGTTTTATTGGAGACACGCAGTTCAAGTATGGATACATGAATTTTTTTTATCATTACGTGAAACATGATACACAGTATCGTTCTGCAATTTGCTGAGGATCACAATAAGGTAGGATCGTTTGGAAAAGGTACAACAAGGGTTGTGTATAGTAAATCGTTCATCCATAATAACTTTTTATCTTTACGATAAATGAGCATGAAGGTACAGTTTTGAGCTTACTATACATTTGAATTATAATAGTCGAAAGTAAAAGTGAGTACGGTATAGTAAAGTTATGATAGTAAAATCGAAAACCGTAGTAGTAATAACGGGTGATGATGAATGAGAAAAATAAATTAGAATTACGTTCTGATTGGATTTGGAATAGTCTACTGAATATTGTGAATATTCATGTACCGTAATACCGATTTGTTTTAAGGATGGGTTTTCATTATGCGGAGAGTTCAATGCCCGAATTCAGATGCAAAAGAATTTACATTTTACTGAAACAGAAAAATGAAGATTTATTGTAATCATTCATCTATTTTCAGTGGGTTTATCGAATCATACACACACATACTATAATGATAACTATGACTTATTGGCGTCGGTGAATGATGAGTGAAATGATAGTAAGATGAGGTGATTTTTTTCTTAGGTGATTTGGAGAGTAGGAATAAAAAGTTCGTGGTACGTTCTCAAACAGCCACCCTAGAATTAACTTCACGACTGAAGGAAACCACGACAAATGGATGGATGACCTCTACAGGGATCGATCGCAGGATTCCTCTACGATGATTCTGTGCCCATTCAAAAGTTCTAGTAATTTGAATGATCATAATTTATGTAATAAGTACAAAATTGTAACTTTAAAAAGTATTCATTTTTCCTATAAGAAAGAAACGGGTCGATTCAAATTCGAATACAAATTCGATTGAATATTTTGAAACATGTCATTTTTATTCTTGTTGAAAAACTACGATTATTATTTGTTCAAGAATCCTTGTAACAGCTGGGTTGAAAGGTATGATTAATCTAGTAGGGTCTACAGGTAATAGAAAAGTGATTTCTATTCTTTCCTTAGGTTTCCTCTTCTGCCTACATTATTTTACCAAATTTATGATTCTTGAATCAAAAGAACTACTTTCACCAGCATGCTCGAATAATCACCCAACCACGTTACTTAAAGTACCGAAAATTAATTGAATTCAAATGACTTCTTATGCCAAAAATTATCATCATGATCTGAAAAATATGATGACAATTATAATTAATTCTTCCTTGTAATTTTACATCACATGTACATGATTTCATTATCCACATTTTATTTCTTTACTCAACATCTCCTCAAAAGTGTGATGTAATCTTCATTATTCTAGGCGTGTAAAACTGCAGAAGACTAGTTTTTAGCGTGTTGTGTCTGAGGAGCGCTTGCAATGTACGGAGAGTTCAACGCACGAATAGGCCCAGCCAAGACAAATACCGGCTGTAACTTGAAACTTTTCATGTAAATTAGAAGCCCGGATGAAATTTGTTGTCCTATCCATCATATTCACTGGAATATTAGAATGAACGTAATAAATCAATACAACAAACATATATATATATATATATATATATATATATATATATATATATATATATATATATATATATATATATATATATATATATATTCATATATATATATATATATATATATATATATATATATATATATATATATATATATATATAAATATATATATATATGTATGAATATATTTATATCATATATATATATATATGTATATATATATATATATATATATATATATATATATATATATATATATATATATATATATATATATATATATATATATATATGTATATATACATATATATATGAATATTCATATATATATAAATATAAATATATATATATATATATATATATATATATATATATATATATATATATATATATTTAATCACCACAAGGAATATGGAAAAGAGTGATGAAGAGTTTTTTCTTCAACTGAAATTTGAAATTGCCCGAGATACATTTTCGAAGATATTAAGTTTCATTTGATTTGAACTTCAATGGATTAAAGTTCATCATAATGAATGTTCAATTATTCTCCATTCATCTTCAATATATATATATATATATATATATATATATATATATATATATATATATATATATATATATAT
The DNA here is from genome assembly GCA_964007535.1 of Brachyptera risi. Taxonomy (NCBI): domain Eukaryota; kingdom Metazoa; phylum Arthropoda; class Insecta; order Plecoptera; family Taeniopterygidae; genus Brachyptera; species Brachyptera risi. The sequence goes on from OZ023334.1 coordinate 10,676,016, forward strand.
ATATATATATGAATATAAACAACACACAGAATATAAAGTATTATATTATATAACATTCTTAATGATAAACTGTATCTGCTGTTAATGGAAATAAGTGAACATTGCCCAAGAGACTCAGTTCAAACTTCAAAGTGGAAGATGTCAAGATGCGTGTGTTTTGTTTGCTCCTAATACCAATGCCGGTAATGTCCGGATATATTAGAGTTACGGTTTTCGGGTTTTGACTTATAATTAGTTCCGGAATTTTGAAATCTGAAATACTTTTCATCTGCGGTGGTAAGTTATGGTCAAAGTCCTGGTGGTAAAATAAATTGGTTTCAAATAATTAAAATGGGTTGGCAAGATCAGCCTTGTGGTGCCCCGTCCAAACGATCCCATGCACCTTTCATCCATAGCCTTAGTGGGGAACAATGATTTTGTATCAAGTTTCGATATTATTAAATAAATTGAAATATAAACCAGTCAAATTATTAATATCCATTCTTCCATTCAAATTATTTTTTCTCCAAAACGTGAATGGATAAGATTTATTATTTCTGTTAAAAAAACAGAGAACTAAATTAGTCAGCTTTCAGTATTAACTTTCAATTCAGTTTCAGTATCTAGCGTTTTATTCAGCTGTATACTATAGCATATGCATATTCGAGCTCTGCTGCTCCCCAAAAAAAGCTCCTTGGATGACCATGGTCACCATCAGAACACAATCAAAAGATAACTTTCAGTATCAACTAAACTAAGATTAGTCCTATAATTGAATATCTCGATGCATATTTGAGGATTGCGACTCCCAAATCTATATATACAAATTATTCAAAGTGTAATTATACACCCATACAAAATGTAGGTGCCCAAATAATTATAAGTTTTATAACTCTACGGATACTGGATTAGTAACACACAGCAATATGTTACTGCGTGACCGAAACAGCTCGCCGTGTTATTTGCTGTTTCCAGCCGTCAGTTAACAATTGTTAATAATATGTTATTATATTATTGTAGTTATGTCTACGAAACATGAAGGTTCCGATCGAGCGTACTTCCCGTTCCACACCATTAGCGCACGGGTGGTTTGCCTCTTCATCTTTCGTGAAATATATATTCAAGTTTAATATTACTTATTATTGTTTCACCCTCGTTCAGATGACGCATCTTAAAGTGTGTTATGGCAAATTTACAAATTTACGTGGTTTTCAAGTGTAGCATTTAAATGCCTATCAGAATAAAGTTTGAACCATACCTGCCTCTAATTTGCGTTATTGCGCATTGTAAATTGCGGTTATTTCGAAATAAATGGAGAACATTTGGAAAATTCTCATAAAAGTAGCAAAGGGGAATGTTCAATTTCTCAATTTTAACCGTCCAACATGAAGTAATTACAAAAAGTTGATATTGTTCTCAAAAATATGTTTCTACCAGTTTGAAGATATTTTGATCGGTCGCTTTTGGAAAGTATATATTATTATATTGAAAAAATGACTAATATTGTTTGATTAAAGTTTGTCAATGATAATCTACAAGTGGTGTGGAATAGGAAAAGGCAACGAGCTATACGAATGGAATTACATGAATTAGTGAATGAGGAAGACGTAATAATTTGAAAATCAAGGTGTGTATATAACTTCCTGGTACATTCCATAAATATCTTGCTCATCTCACAACGCATACGCTGCGTTTTCCTGGCCAAATCTATAGGCCTACGTGCAAAAGTAAATAAAATGGATTCTCAATGAATATACTAGGAAAACGCCGGATGCGCGTTGTGAGATGAGCTTAGAAGTATGGAAATTCAGAATAAAATATATACTGTCGGCTCAATTTACATCTACGGACCTTGGATTACTTCAAACGTTCAAAAACTTTACCTGCAACTTGTTGATATTTATAGTGCTGCAGCCACACTTTGCAAAACCAATTGATCCAAATATTCAATCAAATGTACACTTTTATTGCGTTTTCTTTGTTATTTCTCATCTGAATGTTGCAAGAATCTATGAAAAAGTGTATAATAGTATTGTTTATATTCGGTGAAAATTTGAGAGCTTTTGAAGAATTCTTGTTTTTCAAGTATTTTTCCTCCGGGTTATTCTTATGAGGATTTTTCAAACTTTCCGATTTTTTTCGGAAAAATTTTCCGCTCAATTTTTCTGAAAAACAATCCCAGCCTATTCTGGTATGACAGAAGTATGCAGAAAAAGTTTCAAGACGATAGTTTTTTTTTGTGTGACCTAGACTATGCCGAATACAAAATTCCAAAAACAAAAAAAACAAAAACGAAGCCCATTTTTTTCGGTATGTGAAATGGAATCTTCGCTACGCTCATATAATTACATCTTTCTCACACAGAATTACGGGATTCGATACCCGCCGTGTGATTCTACATTCACGTTTTCATCCACTGATTATTATTGTTTGCTTAACGACCCCACCAACAGCTAGGTTATACGGGGGTACGAATGAGCTGGTGATTATGAAACTATGGAGTGATGATTAGTGATAGGACATTTAAAAAAACCCATGGCTCATGCGGGATTCGAACCCACGCCCAACGGTACATTTTTTGATCTTCATCTAATGGGTACGATATGAGATTAGTATTCTTATAAGTTTTGCAGTTTGAATAATATAATTGTCAATTACTTGGCAATAAATTGTTATACAATTCAATGGAATATTGAATAAATCTGTAGCAATTAATTAGAATTAAAGAACTATGAAATATGAAATATGCAATAACTATGAAATTACTCATATATCTTATGATCTTCTCAATGGTATGAACATCAACTATGGCAAGTTACAAGTGCTTACAATTTATATTTGTAGAATTCCTCCACGCCTCGAGCTTTTCTAATTATTCTGCCGGTACACGATAAAAAAACGTGACAAACTATGTTTGTTCTAATTTTGTTTCAAGTCTAATATCAATTTGATTTTATGATGCTGAATTAGCAAATTTAAAATATGCTCATTTTTCAGAAGTAGTTTATCTCATTTTCAGATTGACGTTCGGCCTTGAGGTGATTATTGTTTGCTTAAACGGAAAAATAAAAAAAATAGGTAACTTGGGGTTACGAATGATCGGGTGATAATACAAAAATTAGATGATGGTTAGTTGAAGGACGAGTACAAATACCAATGCCTTATACGGGACTCAAACCCACGCGCAACTGTGAATTTAATTGTACAGCGATGCTCTAGTTGATTGAGCTACGGTGGGCAGTAGTTGAAGTGAATACTGGGTTTTTCATGTGAATCTCACATCCCCAGTTGTGTACAGACCGTAATCTCTTCCTATCCAATGTATGAGTAACCTATGGAAGCTCGAACATCTTCTAGGAGCACGTTCTAGAATCACTTGGGACCATGCCGCTATAGAATCATGGGCGAACAGAAAATTATATCGGATGATTCTTGGGGTGTTGGTTGTAGAATGTTGATAAATTAAATTTTGTGAATTTAAAAATTTTTAAAATTCAAATTTTCTCAAAATTTGAATTAAATTTTTTTTTTAAATTTTGGATTTTTAAATTTCAGTTGAAATTATGATGCTTCGAATAATAGATGTGATTGACTTGTTATCTAATTTGACCAATTTTAAAATATCCACAACTGACGTAATTCAATAGGCCTACTCGCACAGATTTGTGTTATAAAAATGTTCAAGATTAATATTCAATATATAATATATATATATATATATATATATATATATATATATATATATATATATATATATATATATATATATACACACATATATATAAATATATATATATATATATATATATATATATATATATATATATATATATATATATATACATATATATATATATATATATATATATGTATAATATATTTATATATATATATATATATATATATATATATATATATATATATATATATATATATATATATATATATATATGATATTCAATAATATAATGCATGATATATTCTGATATATTTAGTTTATGCTAGTTTTAGTGTTTATCATGTCATTGATTATTCTTCAGGATGCAAATTAATGTAGCTTGGTCGACCACTTTGAATGTAAATAATTTTCACAATGGAATGTACCCTCTTCAATTCATAGCGTACAACCATCCACATTTATTTGAACTTCTGAACATTTTGAAAACCGATATATTAAACAGTGAAGATCCAAGCACAGATAATCGAGCTAAATTTATATTTAGCTCGATTATCTGTGATCCAAGTTGAAGTGGCTCTGCTTGCACGGTGAAAAATCGTTCCCTCCCACGATGTTTTCTCACGCGTGTGATTGGTTGAAAGTTGTTGTTAGCCGATCTTTGGACGGACATCATGTGGAAATAATCGTAATGGAAACCAATTCAATTCAATTCAATTTTCAATTTCATTTCATTTTATTCTGCGTAATACAATAACTGATACATAATATGAGTGAGGATAGTAAAATCAACAGTAAAACCAAGCTTTAATATCTGTTATTTCTTCTCTGATCTATTTCTTCTTTTTATTTCGTTCTATTTCGTCAATGTTGGTGATATTATTAAAGTTGTGCAGTATTTCCCCTCCTAATCTGTCAAGTATTTAACCTTCCTTGGACTATAATCGTGTGTAAGTACAACTATTTGTCAAGCTGGATTGAAACTAGTGTTCTGGCTGCTCGAGACTCCATGCGGTAATAATAAATGATGAGGAAGGCTGACAATCGTAACTTAAATAAGGATATTATTAAAAATCTGAGATGAGAATCAATGTGACACAAATAATCCATTAAGATGTAAAGTGTATTCTGAATAATAATGCAGATAATACAATATTAACACTTACACAATACATTAAGATTCAATATGCAAATTGAACGTTATTGTTGAAAATAAAAAATCTTTGATATTTGTTGGTTTTTTACTTTTTTCACTGAGTGTCGGTAAACATTGTTCTATTTACGTAACGAAGACTTCCATTTCACTTACCGAAACAAATCGGGCCTAGTTTTTATGTTCTCTTATGCTTTTATTTTTTTAATTTTGTATTCGCGATATAGGCCTACATTAGGTCAGGCAAAGTAACCAATCGACTTGAAACTTTTTCTGAATGGTACCAGTCAGAACGATTTTAGATTGTTCTTAAGCAAAATCGGTTCGACGGGTTCTTCATAAAAAAATGAACTTGAAAAAAAAATTGGAAAATAAAATGGGGTGGTAAGATCGCCCTTGTGGTGCCCCGTCCAAACGATCCTATCTTTCATCCATAGCCTTAATTGGGGAACAATGATTTTGTATCAAGTTTCGATGTTATTGAAAAAAAAGGAAAATCCCCACGAAGATAATCCAGAGGGGAAACATTTAAAAAAACATTTGAAAAAGTTTTCCAAAACTGTAAAATCGATATAGGCCTACGTCATCAATTCAACTCGTTCAGCTCGCACGGTCGAGATCTGGTTGAGATCCTCTGATACAGTGGTTCTCGACCTTTTGGGTTCCCTGACCCACCTTTAGGAATGAAATAATAACGCGTTCCAACTCCCAATATATACAAAATTGAGTTTGAATGTTCTAGATATAAGAAGTTGGAAGTTGGGATTAAGTATTCATAAGGGGTTGATTGTTCAATATAACTAGGTAAACGCGTTATGTGTTGCCACGTTGATGGATGAGCTGGAACATATCAACTTATCTTTGGATCAGTTAATATATATATATATATATATATATATATATATATATATATATATATATATATATATATATATATATATATATATATATAGAGAGAGAGAGAGAGACACCTTGAGATCCCAACTATCACGTCACTGCCACCCTATTTGTCCTTATTGATTTCTATGATAATATAAAAGCCTTTATTTTAATCGTTTACAATTAAGTGGTGACACCTGTTGCTTGGATTCAATTGGTATCTTAATAGCTCTGAGTGATTTTAAAAAATCACATTATATATTTTGTTACATCAAAACGGCTGATCCGATTTGAGTGTAAGTTCGGGATAAGGTGTATTATTATTATATTGAAATTACCAGAGAATCTGAATTCTCTTGGAAGAAATATTTTTAACGAATGTTTTCCTCTGGGTTATTCTCATGAGATTTTTGAAAACTTTGAAACGAGTTTTCTCAGAAGTGGTTGAACCGATTGCACCTCAAAACTATACAGTATCGAACCAGATAAGAAATCTTGTGTATGCTAATTTTCAACTGATTTTGAATTTTTGTTTGACCTGTGGAGCGTGAAAAAAAAACAAAAAAACAAGCACCCTTTCTTCAAGTATGGTCAAATTGAGTCTTTGCTTCGCTCATCCAATAATGCATATGCGTGGTAAATACTTGAGATGGTGAGGTGAAAAAGACAAATTGTAAACTGGCGAAAATTATTAAAAATAGCTGAATTACAGATCTCTTAGTGCGACCCTTCTGCAGAATATGCTTGACATTCTCCAACAAAACGTCGATATTGAAGTTATTTTGGAAACAACTATTTGATATGGCGAACAAATAAACTGTTTCTCACTATCAAATTTGTCAATATCTCTAGATAATGAGAAATCAACCTTACTTTCTGCTTTGAATGTGTCGTTAATTACTTGACTACGTTAGCCATCTTCTTGTAGTATCCGAAACCTGAATGTAATATCTGGAATCAAATAAGAAGCAACCGTTTCACATCACTATCGGCACATCCGCAAGTTTTGGCTATAACCTATGACCATTATTATAGCTATATCTCAGTCATAATGGGAAGAGTTTTATGCAAGAAATCTTCTGGCGGTCTGTAGACTAATTCTCCTAATCATTTTTTCATTTCACTTTTCATGCCACTTTTTTTTTACTGTTCGCAAGTGAGCGTAACAATAGAATACGCTACGAAATGCAATATGGATGGCTAAATGTAGTCATGAATAGTGGGTAATTCTCAATGAAATTTTCACATGGTAATTTTTTGCGTTACAATTTACTACCGAAGTCCATGTCGGTTAGAGATGAGGCCCACGTCACAGCTATTTCCCCGCTACGTTACCTCCACTACCCACTTCGTACGGGTGAGAGGTCCGAGCCTCGTCGAGGGTATAGGAGCTAAAAGATGGCCTAACTTGCGCTGAGGTAATAATATAAGTTTGACGACAATTAAATAAATTAATTGAAATCATCATCAGGGAATTTTGATTATCATAATCTGAAGATACGCATTGAAAATTAAAGTCCAAGCAGTTTACTTTTTTATTGTAAAATAATCATTCACATGCGGCCCAGATACGGCGATGTGTTTGAGAAAGTGATTTTTATTCAACTGCTCGGGCATCCTACTTGTGCAAGACAATGAATTGCATTTAATTGATAGAAACTCTTGAATAATGCCACTCATAATCTAGCTGCCATAAAAACAACACTGAAGAATCATCTTTTTGGTGCTGGTGTAAGTTAATTGTGCTACGTATATTTATATTTTATTGATGATTTACGATCAATTTTCGATGAAATTATTGTTATCAAACTGAGATAATGAAATGTCCATCTCAGCAGCGTATCTGCAGCATTCAAAGCCGCATCTCGAATTGAAAAATCATGAAAAGTAAAAGTAAATTGGTTTTATTACTTGAAAGACTCCCATCACTGTAGACCAGCATATTCTAGCTGATTACAGACGTGCAATAAGTTGACAAATATGCGTCACTGCCTTCTCTAGATGATGGATCGAAGGATGGAACTCGATGCTTCAGATGATGTGGGTTGATCACAATGAAATACCGTTACAATGCCGTATAGAATGCTGTGTAATTTATACACTATGACTAATAATAGTCATAGGTATATCATCATAACTCATTCTACAATTCTCACTATAACCACATAGAAAAGTTAGCGACATTTCAAGTGAAATGCGAAATAAAGGGGAATGGAACGAGAATAAGGTGATTCGGCAAAAGTAGTTTGCTATTTTCAGTGGAAAAACCCGAATCTTATTCCATTTCATATATTCAAAATTTGAAGCTATACTTTAAAGCTATATTTGCGTTTCAATCACCTGTATAGTTTGTTTTGAGTCTTACCCTGGCAAACATCTCATAGGAGAATGGGAATCTTCCACCAGCAAATAACTTCAACGGCACACCATTGGAGGCTGTCATTAATATTCTCATAGATTTCTTGAAGCTGGGAGTAGCATCTAACCAGGAACAAGAGTACGCGTTGAAGCAGATCAATTCACCCTGCGTCAACAACATAATGAAATAACGTATAATTATACCAAAGTTCCACATCTAAAATAACTGAAACAAAATATGCTATACCATTGTGTAGAAACGAGCATAAGTGCATACTTATATACACGAAAGAAGTTCATCTACCAACCAAATAACTTGGATATATTTTACATTATCTTACTTCAACTTCGGTAATTTAAAACGCCCTTAAGAGCCCGCATCTTAGCTGAGAATGTTTCTCTTCGAAATGCTCGACCCAAGTTCGATGTGCGTTTAAAATTTTGATTGTGGGTTGAAAAGTGAAAAATGATAATATTGGAAGAGTTTCAGTAACCACCGCTAGATGGAGGAGTTTTTCATTTCATAATTTTGACAAAATCTAGTTACATTACACATTTTGGCCAAGGAAATTGGGAAAACTGTAGAATTACAGGCAAATCAGAATTTTTAATATTGATGAGCTAATTTGAACTTAAGGATGTGCGTTTGTAATTTATTTCTACCATCATTCGGTAACCGGGAATTAAGCAATGAAAACCATCAAATTAGGCACATTTTGATTCAAAATTATTGATCCATAATAAAATTATTCCACAATTTTTGATTAGACATATCTGATTTTGAGGGTATTATCAATTCATTGCATTTTACCACAAGTCCGTAGTGTTTATAGTTCTTGAGATATATGTGGCGGAAGTGCACCCTGAAAATCTGTCCAAGATGCGGGCTCTTAAAAGTCATAGTTGCTTTTCTTATCGTGAAGCCAATCCTGAAAATTCTTTTCATCCCAATAATCATATTTACGCAGATATAACCGGGAAGTTCTATTCATTATTTTAGTAGATGACATTATCTTTTCGTGGATGTGGGAAATATTTGTCTTACCTGTGTCGATAATCTCTCTGACAAAAAACAAGATGAAAAGACGAGTAGTGCTCCTGAACAACACGAAACCATAATCAAACACGATTTCAGCGTTATCTCGCTATTCTGAAATCAACAAGAAGTTCTTTGATACGAGAAGAAATATATGAAATTTGGCATTTACAATTCAACTTCTCAATCAGTTATTCTATCACAATAGCGCAATTGTGACTCAATAATTGAGCAGAACCCTTCTCAAGATCAATCTGAGGGAATTTTAATTCGAGGTTATGTGAATCCTCGTGACAGTGAAACACGATAGTAATTTCAGAACATACTTTAAATTTCTGTAGACTTCCGTAATATTATGTTTCTATGACTCCTTCCGGGAAATTATCAATTTTCACCAGTCTTTGGAAAATTTTGTAATCTACTTACAACTGTGGCAAATAGTGTAACAATGGTACAGCCAATCAGAAAGCACATCATTTCCGAGATCAGAACTTGGTATAACACTGCTTGACCGTCGCTCAATAATCTGTGAAATGAAAAGTAAATACGTGCTTGATATTATGTATTATTGCAGAAGCGAGATCAAATTCTTCAGTGGAGAAAATCGTTCATGTCGACGTGCTTTTCATAGCCTCGACTCGAAGTGAGAGTGTCAAAAATCAAAGTGAAGGAAAGAAAATAGATTTTTCCATAAGATATACGACTTTATTAAAATAGTACGCGATTCGATAGTATCATAAATTGTATTTAAATATATTTGTAAGCAATCTAAACGATACATTCAAGGCTCGGAATTAAGCTGAAAGAATAATATACACAAATAGACAGTTTTCTATTCGTAATTCGAGCCTGTAAGTACCTTGGATGCCATTCTCAACTTGAAATTTGGAGAAGTAAGAGCTTCAGGCAAATGCAAATACCATGATATACTCGCCTCGCTAAAGCGGGCAACTTGAGAAATTGTGCTAGTAGTTACTTGAGAATATATTTAGAAAATAATGTCAAGGTTCGTATGGTTCAATTACTCACAGTGAACTTGAGACACACCGATAGTCCTCGAAATAAGTTTAATTATGTTTTTTGCTTCATATCTATCAAATTCGCCTTACTAACCCAACTCTGACATCATAAATCGTCGTAACATATAAAAGACCAATAGGACAGTGACCCAGTTCTGCCCCAAAATATTGAATATCGCTTTTTTGTATCATATATATATATTATATCACTTCACTTCCCGAGTATTTGTATTCTACAAAATGAAGAAAAATTGAATTGAATTGAATCAAAACGATTGACGATTTTGTGTCGCTTCATCGAACCTAGCAAATGGATGCAGTTAACAATTCCTTCTAAATGAACATCTTTGGAAGCACCAAGTGACGGCTTCTCATCAATCTAGTGTATTATAGAAAAAATGTCTACCAATTGGAAAGTGTAACAATTCAGAGAACAATGTCGACCACTGCCATCTCCATATTTGTCGATGGTTTCGTCTGAGACATCGAGGTCGTGAAAAGTAGGGGCCGGGCACTTTAACAGGATCAACTCGACAGTTTCCTGTCTTGGCGAAGCGATTATATGGTCTTTGCTTTACCTGATAATATCCTGATGATGACGCACGTATTTCCTCAGGAGTATCTCCATCTCAACATCCAGTTCAGATGTCTCTATCTCATTCACATTCTCATCTGATACAGCATACTTTTCCGATTTCGAAATTGGGTCCATTTTATAACAAGAACTACATCTTCTACTGTTTTCTGATTTGTTGTCCATTCTGATCAATTCCTTGACCTCTGCATCCAACATAGACAACATTCTATCATCCAGATGATTTTTTGATCCAGAGTGCTCTCCTAATTTCATTCTTGAATGAACTTCAGAGCAAAACCCAAAATATCTTAGCACCTGGGATTTGTTATTGATTAGAACTGATTCCATTACATCAGATTGTATTTTTTTCACACGAGTTTTGACACTGCTTGTTGCATCTCGTAGAGGTCGTCTCTTTGCTATTATGTTCGAAGCGGCGCGATTACGAATATGACGAATATTGTTGTTCAAAACAACAAGTTCAACATGAATGTGAGTTGGAAATAACATGAGGAGAACAAAGCACGCTCCTAGGACAGATATGTAAATACTCGAAATAATCACGTGCACTATATGTGTTGGAATGAAAATCTCTATTGCAGTCATGTCGTATGGGAGCCAGATACTGGAACATGAAATGACAAAAATAATAGAATCTATTAATGCTGTAAGATTAGGGGAGAATCACTCGAGTCTTAGCTTTTTGCTGTCCAAGCAAAACATCCATCCGCCAACTTAGAAATAGGATATGATCCGAGGGCGGAACGAAAAGGATGAAGAAACAGAGAAATCATTCACTGATCACATACCAATTTGTGGTTTTGTGTATCACTAATGTGAAAAAATTTAGTAAAACAACTGAACATAAAATTGAACATAAATCATTTTCTGCTACATTTTATGAATGGTTATTCCAAATTTCGAACTCCTTTTTTAAAAGGCGTGATATCGATTTCTCTCCAAAATTTTAGATTACCAAAGCTCACTCTTACCAAGTCCAATCAACCTTTATCGGGAGTTTTTGAAAACAAATAACATTGGTAATTATGGTGATACAAACTTTGAACCCCTGTTAGAGGTACTACCACTTTGGTAAAACTGAAACTTTGGTCGGATATGTTTCAACGAATTATAATGTTCAACTCACATGTGTAGAGGTTCCCGGAGTCTTATCCCATTCCATATCAAAAGAGGTACCAACCCAACCCAAAGGAAGACGAAACAAAGCCAGTAAAGGCAATATATCACATTCGTATACATTCTGTATTTTTGTCGTAATGACTTTTCAAACGTATTTTGCATGTGGTAAGGAGTTTGCATTGCGTATAAACTCAAGACCAAACGTCGCATGTCATCTCTTTTGAAATAGAACGTGGTGACATATATGAAGTATGTAGCGTACACAATGTAGCAATACACAGCCTCGCTCAGTAGAAGAGGATCTTTTGATACCAGGCTGGTGTAAATAGGTATAAGTACGACCGAGCAGAGTGAGACAGCAACAATGAACATACTGCCGATAGGTATTATATTACGTATGGACACAGTTCTGTCACCCCGATTAGATGGCCAAAAACCTTGAAAAAAAGGCTCAGTTATGAAACGAGAACAGAACCCATCAGCAATTGGTTCTCCACAATCAGAAAATCTTGGTTAGGTATAATAACAATTAAGAGGATGTGAAAGAATGAGAGTCATCGAAATAGTTCTCAATTAAGAATAATGTCATAGCCTAGAATGAAAAAATATCTATATCCACTTCTTTCCATGGTCATACTAATACTATGATACTGGAAAGTAGAAAGTAAATGAAGCATATCAAACGGGTATGGTATATAGACGCATTCAAAAAGTACTACAGAATAAAATAAAATAATACAAATTGCAAATTGTGTATATAGCGAATGAGAATAAATGATAATTTCATATACTCTGTGTTATTGTGGAAACTAGTACATATTGCTGTTCTCTTATCAAATCTTGGACTTACCGATATAATACAACATACGCGTCAATAGCCACAAACATCTCTTACTTGCCAACTCCTTTTCCAGACGCAACAGGTACTGTGTTACACGCCAGTGTTGTATCATCTGCAAAAAGTGTCAATAAAGTGACAATAATAATAATGAGTGAAGAATAAGTGAATAATTGAGTGCTCTCCGATGTTATTTCTCAGGTTGTCATCCCTCAACATGAGAGTATCTCAACAAGAGGGATAGAAATTGTTCCTGGGTATCATTCGTTCACAATTTTTTCTATATAAAAACACATATTGAAAACTTGGAACTGAATTTGTCAAGTATGGAACAAAAATTATCTCAGAATGCAACTGATTCATTTGAACGGAAAAATTTGAACTCACTTTCATCATTGTAATCGTCATTACGGGTTTGTATTCTTCGTTTCCATCTCGAACAGGAACTTTATTTAAAGTCACAAAATATCTGTATTGACTTTCTTAGACTGCGTGCAAACTTCCACTGTGATGTTCGAGTGTATAACTTTCAGAAGGGAAATGTTTATTGATCAATTTCGAAATGCCTCATATTTCCAGACAAACCTTACGAATTGAATTATTCAACTCAATAACGCCATAGATTATTCACCTCTTCCTTTCTATGAAGAGAGATCGATAAGTTTGGTGAGTTTTCTATATATTCTTTCCTACCTCTCCCATTATAGTAAATTTGAGTCTATCTCACAGAGGTAACAAAATGTGCTAGTTTTGTGCTGAAGTGTGCTGAAAAATTAATATGTGTTGTAACCGTTTTTGAGTTATTCTGATTTCAGTTTTGGGGAGAGCGGTTGAGAACAACTTATCGCAATTCCATTAAACCAACTTTTCAAAATCTAAAAACAATTTCCCGATTTTATTCTAGGATGTAACGATTTAAGGAATGATTTTGAATAAATTTTATGAGTGGTTGGCTCGAACAAATATATAAATACACTGTGAATCCCCAGCTTGTTTTACGACCGACGCCACAGTTTGTCCTTGAATACTTCAAGCCTGCAGGTCTGGAAACATCGAGTGATTTAATTGGGTCAGAGCGTATGGATCGGCCTACACCATTGTGACATAGTCGATTATATTCCTGGATCTCTAGGTCTGATCGCATACTAGTTCTCGTTCGGCTCACGCATGACGTCACTGCATGGGCCAACACCAGCAGGCCGAAAGACAAATCGCGTCTTGCAAAACTTACACTCGCTTTGCTTACATTGATGTTATTCACACTTTTGAATATTTCATTTTATTATAACGGTATTGATAACATTGAAACGTGATACTATGTCAAGACTATATAATTTATGTTTGCGAGCTTTTAACTGCGTATGTTTTAACCAATTGAACGATAATCATACTTAAGTGATGGACACATAGAAGATACATCTGTGCAACATTAGTATCTGCTGTTGGAATGGTAGTCTGATGGAATAGAAATAGAATTGATGTAGTTTGCTTGTTTCGTCAAAAATCGTACATTGGCAATTTAATAATGATTTTATAGTAATTGAATCTTTCATAATCGTGCAACAACGCATGCGCAACGATGAGTATGTGAGAAAAATAGATCATATACATTTCCTGAGTCTTGAATATTCGTCATTATTCTTTCATGGATATAGTGTACTATTTTTTGAGAGTGTGAAAAAATGAATCACTTATACGATATAGGCTTACAGTATACACAATTAGTATAGAGCTAATATTAAACATAGTTTTAACAAATGCGAATCGAATGAATCAATATAGAACTCGACTAGTAAACAACTTGAACATAAAATCTCTAAAATCAAATATAATTGCAGTTCATACACATTTACATTGCAAAAGTATGGTAATGAAATTACAACAAGGAAGGCAATTTAATGAAATATTATCTGAAAAATCGTGGCATATAATCATTGGCACATCGTTCAAGCAAGCCGTCCCTATTCAATAGGGCCTAGTTCCTAGTTCATGAATATATATTGCATGAATGATTACATATCATATTTGATTGTATATGTACTGTACAAGTGTATATGTACACATATTTATTATTCATATTTGCATACATTCAGATAAGAATACACACACATATACATATATATATATATATATATATATATATATATATATATATATATATATATATATATATATATATATATATATATATATATATATATATATATATATATATATATATATACATATATATGATGATACATTATTCCTGGATGTTTTCAGTCGTTTGATCAAAATATCATTCACTTAATTGCTCATTTATGTTCATCTCATTCAATTTATATCTGATAAGAAGTCTGAAAACAGCAAGAAATAACTCATGAATAGACATAACTGAAAAAAAGAGGCTCGACGTTTCGGCAAAAAACAATTCGTCATCTTCTGGAGTATTTCTTGTCTATCAAAGGTACTCGAATCTGATAGCATTCATTTTCTCCGATGTGTACTATATAGGGAAAGGCCCGACCAATGAGCGACGAGGATCACTATCTTAACGTTGTCATTGGTTCGCGCACTGACGGTTGGCTGAAGTATGGCTTCTGGTTGCTCGATCTGATGTCCGGGTCTCTCTGCTAGTCACCGGTAGGATGGATGTTGAGTTGACAGGCTGGGTGTCGCTTTCGGATCGAACGGCCTTTTTAAGGGCCTTCGCATCAAACTGGCTGCGAGTGCTGGGCTTGACCCGGGCGTTGGTGCTGACCACGGCTTGTCATACGTGGTCTGTCTTGGCTCGGCTATATATATATATATATATATATATATATATATATATATATATATATATATATATGTATATATATATATATATATATATATATATATATATATATATATATATATATATATATATATATAAAAATGGGATGGACGTCGACTAATTCGGTTTGATGAAAAAAACTCAAGTGCAGCTATGAAAAATAACCCCACTTCCTGCTTTGAATGTAGATTCAATTACTTTGCTAGGTTAACCATCTTCTTGTAGAATCCGAAACCTGAGTGTAATATCTATAATCAAATGAGAAGAAACCGTTTCACCTCAATATCAACACATCCACAAGGGTCGACTAAAGGAATCATAATCAGATGAGTTGTATAAAAGAACTGGTGTGAAAATAACCAGGATACTAATTCTCGGAAATTATGAATGTGAAATGTTTTCATTGAAATTATCTATTAATTATTCCATCTTTTCTTGCTGTACTCCAGTGGATGTGACAGTGGAATGTGCTACAAATGTTAGCTCAATGTCTGGCTGAATTTAGTCATGCACAGTGAAGAATTTCTGACGAAACTGTCACATTTTGATTTGTGCATACTTTTTTATAATACTTCCCATATATGCTTCAGTTCACCATAGCACGGTAGCAGCGCACTTGAAGCATCTAAAGCCGAATTCTCAACTTGAATCATGAAATGCAAAATGAAATTATATTCATTACTTTAGAGACATTTTCACTAAGCAAACAGAATCGATGGTGATTTTCAAGAGAAATGTGGAATGAAATGAGATTATATAAAGTAATTCGCTGGCAAAAGCAGTCAGACGTTTTCAGTTGAAATGTCAGAATATCATGTCAATCAACAAAATTGAAATTACGAGAATAAGGCTTTAATTGCATCTACGAGTCGTATAGTTCCTTATAGACCCACCTTGATGAACATCTCATTGGAGAACGGGAATGTTCCACCAGCAGTTAACATCAACGGCACACCATTGGAAGCTGTCATTAATATTCTCATAGATTGCTTGAAGCTTGGAGTAGCGTCTAACCAGGAACAAGAGTACGCGCTGAAGCAGATCAATTCACCCTGCGTCAATAACATAATAAAATTCTGGTAATTTGAATCATGTTCCCATTGATATAATATCAATTCTTTCAGCGATAAGATGTTACTATGGTGATGATAATATTGTTGCCATTTTGATGCTAAAATAGGTGCTCAAGTGCATACTTATAAACACGAAGAAGAAGTTTGTCTAATACAAAAAGCTAATACATTCGGTATAAGTACATGATCTCGCTGCAAATCTAGGGATCTATGCTTTTGAAAATGTATTTGAGTATCTTTTCGTGAATCTGGTTCTGAATAATAATATTATTCTGGAACACCATATTCATATAGATATGAGCGGGAAGTTATATTCATTAAATTGGTGAATTATCTTCCAATCACGAAGAAGTAAGTAATTTATTTCCTACCTGTGAAGATGATATTTCTGACAAAAAACAAAATATAAAAAAGAGTGCTCCTCCTGCGCAGCATGAGGCGATAATTGAAAACGATTTCAATGTTATCTCGTTATTCTGAAACCAACAAGAAAATCATTGATGTATAAAGAAATATCCGAAACTTGGTTTTTACTATTCATATTAGGCCTACTCCCTCAAGTTATACCAGGACCAAGTAATTGATTGATGCTCAGTTGCCCAACCGTGGGTCAATACCTGAGCAGAATGTAATTTGGACCAATCACAGTGAACTAATATCCGACCAGAATTAGTTTCTTTCAAACTCCTCGAGAAAATCTAAAATCGAGATTATGCGAATCCTCATAACAGCAAAACACGATGATATGTTCCGAACACATTTTAAATTCTTGCAGAATTCCGTGACCTTATGTGTCTATGATTTATTCATGCGAACTTCTTATTACCGTCAAACCTTGGAATATATAGAGATTTTACTCACAAATGTGGCAAATAGTGTAACAATGGAACAGCCAATCAGAAAGCACGACATATTCGAGATTAGGACGTAGTATAATATTGCCTGGCAATCGCTCACTGATCTGTGAAATAAAAAGTGAATGGGTGTCTGATATTATTGCTTAGAGAATATCATATTCTTCAGTAAAGGAAAAAGTCATTGCAATAAAATGACATCAAGAATGGTACGAAGTTTGATAGTACTATATATTATTTGAAAAAGTATTCGTCAAGAATGAAAATTATAGAGTCAAGGTCAAAGATTAACAATAGAACAATAAATGGAGAACAATAAACACGAATATACATTTCTCTACGTGCAATCTCGTAGGTCCTATAGTTTGCAACTATGATACCATTCTCAACTTTGTAAGAAGAGCCTCGGGCAAGGACCATAATACATTCGTCTTCCCAAAACGGTCAACTGGAGAAATTCAGAGAGTTTGCTTGAGAAGAGATTTAGAATATAATCTGAAGGTTTTCATGGCTCAGTGGTTGACAGTGAACTTATGATGCGCCTGTTTTCCACGAAGTATTTTGTTTTATTTTTTGTTTCGTGTTCCATGTTTTAGCTGCGTACATATCAAAATCACCACACTGAAAACCCAATTCTGACACCATGAGTTGTCGTAGAATGTATAGTAAAACCATTGGCATGAATATTTTTTTGTCGCTTCATCGAATCTAGCGAATGGATCTAGTCCACAATTTCTTCTGAATGACTATCTTTGAATGAGTAAAGTGGTGGCTTCCCATCAACCTGGTGTATCAGAAGCAGTGATTGCTGATTGGAAACGGAAACAGTTCAGTTCAGTGAAATGATGTCGACTACCACAATTATTATTGTTTTTATCATCGTTATCATCGTACTTGAAAAGTAGTTGCCGAGCACTTCGATAGGAGCGGCTCGTCTATTATAAGATACATCAATAATCTAACTTAGTTACTTGTCTTAGCGGAGCGATAATATGGCCTTTGCTTTACCTGATGATAGCTTGGTGATGACGCACGTATTTTCTCAGAAGTCTCTCCATCTCAACATCCAGTTCAGATGTTTCTATCTCATTCACCTTCTCATCTGATGAAGCATACTCTCTCAATTCCGAAGTTGAGTACATTCTATAACCATAACCGTATCTCTTGATTCTCTCTGATTTGTTCTTTATTCTTATCAATTTCTTGATATTATCCAAAGTCGACGACTTCCTATGATTCAGCTGACTATCTGATACAGCATTCGCTGTTGAATTCATTGTTGATTGAATTTTAGAGCAATAACCGAAACTACTCATATTCTCAGAATTGTTATTGAACCTAATTGAATTCTTGTTGTCTGATGGTATTTTTGTCATTTGTGTTTTAACACTATTTGTTATATCTTGTGAGGATAGATTCTTCGCTTCTATGTTCGAAGCAGCGCGATGACGAATATGACGAATATTGTTGTTTAAAATAATAAGTTCAAAAAAAATATGAAATGGAAATGCCAAGACGAATAAAATACACGCTCCTAGGACGCATATGTAAACACTCGAAACGATCACATGTACTATATGTGTTGGAACGAAATTCTTCATAACAGTCATGTCGTAGGGAAGCCATACACTGGAACATAATTGCAATAATAATCAAGTTTTTCTCGAGATACAGTGTTATTGTCGGGTTAGTGGTTGGTATCCAGCAAAATGTCTTGGACAAATATCATTCGAGTTATAGAGCTCAGGGGGGGCATTCATGTACGCCTAGCAAAGATGCTAGCGGTCGCAACTTGCGATCATCGAAAACTACCCCGCAAAGTTGATCGCAAATTGCCGCCATGACAGTGGTTAAACAGGTTTCATGCCTTGCTAGAGCTTGCTAGGTGTACATGAATGCCCCTCTGGCTCTGCTTGCCAAGCACAATATCACCATCACCTCGACATCTGCGAAGGAGGTGATTTGAACGGAGAGGATGAAGAAATAGAAATACTATTTACCAATCATATTCAAGCTTGTAATCTTGTGTATCATTGATGTGTACAAATTCAAGACAGTTCAAATCTGGCATTTTTCTGTTATATTTTTTGAACATTTTTTCATAATATTGAACTTTTTTCTAGAAGTTATCAACTCATTTTGCCCCAAAACTATAGAGACCCAAGTTGGATATGTTCACGTGTCCACACAAAATGTATAATAATATCAAAAAACATCAAAAATAAGTAATGCGTACAAAAATGGAATTCTGAAAGAAGAAATACAGAGAGGACGAAGCACCATACGACTGCGGATAGGTCTCCGCTCAATTTTTCAGCAATGGTTGACAATGTTTAACTTACATGTGTAGAGGTTCTCGGAGTCTTATGCCATTCCATATAAGAAGAGGTACCAGAACAAACCATATTGAGACGAAACAAAGCCAGTAAGAGCAATATATCACATTCACATACATTCTGCAATTTCGCCGTACTAACTTCTCGAACGTATTTTGTTTGTTGTAAGGAGTTTGCATTGCGTATAAACTCAAGACCAAACGTCGCATGTCGTCTTTTCGGAAATAGAATGTGATGACATATGTGAAGTATGTAGCGTACACCGTATAGCTATACACAGTCTCGCTCAATAGAAGAGGATCTTTTGATACCAGGCTGGTGTAAATAGGTATAAGTGCGAAAGAGCAGAGTGAAATACCGACCATGATCATACTGCCGATAGGTATTATATTACGTATGTACACCGTTCTGTCACCCCGATTAGATGGCCAAAAACCTTGAACAAACAGCGTAGATAATGTAACAAAAACAGTTCGTTTGCAATTTTTTCTATGTGATCAACAAATTTCGGTTAAGCATATGCAAAATAAGAGTCATGAGAATAGTTCTTGATCATAATGAGAGTAACAATAATAATATGATACAATTAGTAGAAAGTGAATAGAACACAATGAATGAGGATAATAAGTAGACACGCGACTGAAAATATATATATAAAAACTGAGCTCACATGAATATAGTTTTCACCATATTTTCCAACCTAATTTTTCCAACTTCTACAAATAAATCTCCCGCATCTCCTGTTTAGATTCATTTGTCGAGTTTGAATGGTTCATTCAGTTCATAGTTTGTATAGTTCATAATAGTTGTATATACACTCTGTCATTATTATGAAAACCAACACATATTATCTTGGTTATATCTATTATTCTTTGGTTATATATGGTATTATCTTGGTATATTTGATTATATATATCATCATATTATATAATCTTGGACTTACCGATATAATACAACATACGAGTCAGTAGCCACAAACATCTTTTACTTGCCAGCTCTTTGTCCAGACGCAACAAGTACTGTGTCACACGCATGCGTTGTATCATCTGCAAAAAGCGTAATTAAAAACGGCTTTAATTGCGCTCCGATGTTGATTGTCAGGTTGTAATTCCTTTTCATTGAGAGCGAATGCCAAAAAGATGGATAGAAACTGTTCCGGGTGTTTTTTTTCACCATTGTTTCATCTTATTTAAAATCATTGTTAAAACTACCAATTGAAGTTATCAAGTACATCTGGGGAGAATTAATTCTCTGTGCATGCTAATTGATATATTTGATGGAAAACTCACATTCATCATTGTCCTTGTCATCACAAGTTGGCATTTTTCGATTCTATCTTGTAAATGATCAGCATTATTCAGCATTTTATCAGCATTTCATTTTCATCTTCACCAAAATCACCTTCGAAATGCTGAACATTCCCCACAAATAGTAGACATCATAGAAAATGTATTCTCATAATGGGCCGTACCTATTGCACTGTCTTGCGTATACACATATGAGGTCTGGATGAAGTTCTACTGAAAAAATGTGTTTTAGAATAGGCTAGATGAGTTCCGGAATCTTTATAAGCCATATTT
Organism: Brachyptera risi; assembly: GCA_964007535.1. NCBI lineage: Eukaryota > Metazoa > Arthropoda > Insecta > Plecoptera > Taeniopterygidae > Brachyptera > Brachyptera risi. Next base: position 10,697,311 of record OZ023334.1, read on the forward strand.
AAGAGACTTAGAGACCGCGTATGTAGAATCTAGAAGTGTAGATAGATTTTTCATGAATCATTGAACAAATGCGGGGTGCACACATCTCAAACAATTTTGACGGGAAATAAGCGGGAAAAGAGAGAAGAATGTTCTTCATTCATCAAGGGGGTAGCCCCAGTAATTTTGTTCTTAACTTTTTTTTCATTATTTCTTTCACATGTGCTCTATCATATTTTTTTATATATTGCGAAAAGTTTATTGAAATATATTATTGTTCATTCCATTTATTAAAATTATTTCAAGGGAGAGTTTTTCCACTCAAACACTTATATGTACCAATCTTTGAATGCTCTTTCTCAAAATTGATATTTAAATTAGGGTTGCCGTTCGATCAAAAAATCGTTATCGAAATCGAAGTTCACAATACCGAAAATCGATCGAATCGAATCGAAATCGATTGCATTTTTATCGAAAATCGATCGAATTGACGAATCGAAATCGAATCGAAATCGAATCGAAAAAAAAACGTGTTAGGTAGCAAAATACCATGTGTATATACCCCGCACGCGCTATATATATAAGTATAATGTTACCAATAGAAGCGAGCACGTTACTCGTGACGTCTCGCGCTACTCTTGTACTGTTGTACGCTTTCGATCTTCGAAAACTTTTCGATATCGATCGAATCGAAATCGAAAAGTACATATCGAAATCGAATCGAAAACCTATAATCGAAAATCGATCGAATCGATCGAAATCGAACGACAACCATAATTTAAATATCAATAATACAAGATATTTGGTCCCGCCAAAAACTGCATCTGACTTGTGTACAGTGTAGGCCATTATAAATCCAACTGAGGAGATATTTCACGAACTACTGCGCATTTGTACAGCATGTCCAACTGTGGGTTGCTTATCGCACAAACTACAATTATCGATGTGGGCTCAATTGTTATTCAAATATACATTTTAACAACAGTCTGTAAGAATGTATTGAAAATCGATATTTTTGATAAGCAACACTGACAAAATTGTAATTTAATTATTTTAGCACCTGGATCTTTTTGTTGATTGTGTCATGTTAACATAACGGAATATCTCAAGTTGATTCCAATGAAAAAGTTCGAATGATAAAACTTGTGACTTGACTCAAGTCGGGAGCATGCGGGATGATAAAAGGATATCTGTATTTCTGATTAATCTGCAGTGCGGACGCAGTATTTTTTTATAAATGAATCTCTTTTTAATTGAATTGACGAAATAAATATATATATATATATATATATATATATATATATATATATATATATATATATATATATATATATATATACATCAAATATTGCAGTTACTCTGAATTCATACCTTTTTTTATAATATATATTTATATTTATAATATATTTATATTTCGATTTATATTTTTTTATATATTTTATAGTTTTCATTCGTTTTGTGATACTAGTAAGCCTACGATACCCTTCTGTGTTCTGTTCTTTCTTCTGTATCCTTCCTTCTCTTCGATCGTTGCCGTTTTATTGATTAGACTTCTCGACTTGACCACCAATGAATTTGTCTCTATTGAATGTGACCTATTTCTAATATGTGACCTATTTAATTGGTGACCTGTTCCATTATTTTATGGTTGACGAGAGTGTCTTCATCTTTTGTAGTTCATGGCTGACGAAAGAGAGATGTCCGATCCAGTCTAGATCGTGGTTTACGACAGAGTGTCCTCTCCTCCTCAGTTCGACCCTCGGCCGGAGTAAAATATGATAATCAGCTGATCTATTTGACCAATCACAGCACAGTTTCTCCTTATCAGGGTTGCACGTAGTCACTTGTATGATTCACAGAATCTGAATTTGTATATGTCATAGGCCTCTTGCCTATTTCCATAACTAGTCAAACGCGAAATATAGGTTGTAAGATGAGCGAGATATCTCAATAAGGTATAAAAGTCCTTAAAGTAGTTCTACCCTTGCTACTTTATCGACTCTGGTATTCTACACACCTTGATATCTGAATAAGCTATTAAAGTCGTTAAAGTAGTTCTACTCTTGCCACTTCATTGACTCTGGTGTTCTACACACCTTGACGCATATAAAAAATACTTCATTGTTGGTCAACTCTTGAATCTAGAAAGCAGTGAATCTCGACAACTTAATTCTGTCACAATTTGTATGATATATTTTATGAATATTATCAGTCATTTTATTTTTTTTCTTCAAAACGACTGATCAGAATTGCTTAAAAAATCGTGATAATGTGTAAATCCATGTACACACATTTAGAGAGAATTTCATTCCATTCGGAGAGATTTTATTTTTCAACATTTTCCGCCCAGGCAAATCTTATGGGGTTTTTAGAAAATTTCAGATGATGATTCTCAAAATCGGTCCGACCGATTCATTCCAAAAACTATACAGTTCTAAGTTGGATAAGTTTGCGTGTACACAAAAAGTTTCATGTCGATCAGTCAGCCCTTGCGACCTGTGGAGTGCTTACAAAAAAAAAAAAAAAAAAAAAAAAAAAAAAAAAAAAAAAAAACACACACAGACAAAGCCCTATAAGAGTGGGATGGAGACTTCGCTACGCTCATCAATTACATTATTGACTATCAATATATACTCACAAACTAGAGATTATATTTATTACATGATTTTAATAACAACCAGCATCATGTGATGATGAATCAGTTACAAAATTTCACCACGTTTCAACGTATGTCATGCTTGAAATTTTGAAAATAGAATGTTCAATTACAAACATTAATTACAAATATATGTCAAAAAAATGTGTCATGAAGACCACTTGAACAAGAATTGTTAGTGAAAGATTCATTCAAATCAAAACCATAGCTATAGATATAGAATATTTGAGCAAGTATCTACTGCATTAATACATGTTTGAATATAGGGCTACCCCCTTTATGCATGTTCGACTAGGGCTACCCCCTTAATGCATGTTCGACTAGGGTTACCCCCTTAACATATCATTATGGACCGACATTTCAGGTGAAAACACAGCATGGCGTTTCAAATAATGATGTCGTTATAGTTTTCCTTTGAAAATGTGGTTCGGGGAACATAAAAAAAATAACCATCCACGCCTTCTTCTGTTGAACGAAACACTCATTCATATTGAGTTTAACGACGCACTGCGATGATGATCACGATCCATAGGCCTATAGGCGTCGGATGAATCATTAATGAGGGGAGCCCGTGGACAGGACTCAAAAGATATTGTGATATTGTGGATACTGTGGACAACAAAAGTGTATCCAAATGTCAAGTGGATATAGTGGACCAAAAAGTAGATATTATTCTTCAAATTCAATTCAAAATTCATTTTATTCTGTTACAGAATTATATTGTACATTCATTGGTATAGGCCTCTTGAAGGATACAAAAAAAAACAGTTACAAATAAATACTTGAAGTTCGATACTTGAATACAGAAGCAATCAATTTTAAAAGTAATGAACAGTATAGAAAGAAGGTAACAGTAATGATGAACAAAGAAAAATAAAGTAAATGGTAATAGTACCCATGCAACAATTAGCATTTTTGAATGAATATCGTAGATAAACTGTTACATTTACAGAGCAATAACATTATACAAAGACAAAAACAAAATAATACAGAACAGAAGCCCGCTTAAGAATATAATATTCTTGTTTGCGGGCTGACAGTAATTTATATTGGAATGATGGACTTCTAGTAGCTGAAAATTTAGGAAACCATTATTAAATAGGTGTTAAATATATGATCATAGTAAAATATTGCGAATTTATGAACCAAGGACATTAATAAATAGGTGTTAATATATTATCATAGTAAAAGATTGTGAATAGTGTAGGTATCATCTAATTCATCTTGAAATAAATTAAACATTTCGAAATAGTCTCATCTAGTTGAAATAACAGAAAAACACATCACGTAGAGCTTTTTATTAAGTGATTAATTTATTATTATTATTGATAAGTGAAACTGAATGAGTTTAATTACGATGAGTCTTTTAATTTAAGGAATATGGCTACAAGAAAAATGTGTACACAGCTGAAAATAAATTTCAATATACTAGTTTATTCTTGGCCGAGTATTCATCCATTTGCATTCATTCATTGTATTCATTCTTGGCCGAGAATTGAATCGACTTCTTGCAGAGTGCATTGAGGTTATTGACGTGCTCTCCGGTGCATCGTTTTATGCTAAAACGGTGGAAAACGATCCGGCCCATAAAGAGCTTCCTTCCTCCAATCGGTGCGCTTGTCTGGTTGATTCGCGCGGTGCTTCCACGGCACAACTCTTCATATTTTGGAAATTATAAAAACCCAATAGTTTAACTCAGATCCTATTTTTTCTCATTTATTCGATCATCATTACAACAAACAAAGCACACACAATAATTGCCACTGCTTGACTCATGGAACTCAAATGATAAAATATATCAAATAATGCTCTTGTTTTTAGGTTCATCGTTCAATGGATTGTGTCGCAAACTTCTTCCAAACTGAATCTCCATTTGAAACCACGCAGTATTCAGTGTCTGTCGGTCGGCCTCAAAAGTTGAACAGTAGATATTTCATGACAAATAAACCTCGATTATGAACAAGGTTTTTAGTTTTATTCATCCGTATGGTATCATAATCATTAAATTGTGATCGTTAAATGATCATTCTTCAATCTAGATTACTTCCATCGCTACAAATGAACAAACAGCCAACGTGTAGTTACGTCATGGGGTCGTATATAGTAGCCTACTGAGGCCGAATTCACAAAAGGTCATAACTTTGATCCGACTGCAACTCCATGGCAACACATGTTATCTATGCGAACGAACGGACATCAAAACTACTTCATCGGTTCTGTCGCAATCGACTAAGACCCGGTTTTACCAATCTTAGTTAGGGTGCTAATCCAATAACTATTAATTAAAGGTACGGAAATAATATATGTAACCAATGGTGATAACAAGTTAATCCACTAACTATTGCCTAATCCAGTTTCGTAAAACCGGGCCTAAAAACTGTAAGACGAACGACCACACATATTGAGCTGTAAACCACGGCCAATTGTATTCCAAATTGACCGTGACGGGGGGGTCACTTGGATGAGCTCTCTTGTAATACCAAATTTGTTGATATCTTCAGATGTGAAAAATAATCCTCACTATATCTGCTTTGAATGCATCTTCCATTACTCCGCTAGGCTAGCCATGTTCTTGTAGTATCCGAAACCTGAGTGTAATATCTGTAATCAAATAAAAAGCATCTGTTTCACCTCGATATTATAGCAGATTTGCGAGTGTTGACTAATGCAGTCATAATAGGAAGAGTGTGAAAGAACTCGTGTGAAAATAACCAGGAGACTAATTCTCGGAAATCAAGATTGTGAAATGAATCCAGTACATAATCATCTCTTCATTCAACTCCTCATTCAATTTTTCTTGCAGCTCGCAAATAAATGAAGCAATAGAATGCGCTACGAAATTTAGCGAATGTAGACCTATACAGTGGAGAATGTAGCATAAAATTGTCACATCGTAATTTGTGTTTGCTTTTCCTTTATACTCTTTTTCACGTGCGTTACTGTTTACCACTAGCAGCGGTGACAATATGAACTATTTTTTCACGATTTTCATTTTTTTCAATTCAATTCATAGTGTGACGATGTGTCGTCAGTTAAATACTGCAAGAATCATCATATTATTCGAGGTGGCTCTGATTATATTGGGTTTTTCATTCAACACTTTGTATAGGCCTACTTCTCAAATTTCAGTGTGACCTGCACTTTTGCGAATATTTTAAAATGTATTTACTGGTATTTAATTTGTGTTATCCGAATCTCTGAAACCATTGAACACACTTCCACCACATACAAGGGAGTAGGCCTATACCATATACTTGACTGAGATATTTTCTGTATCCAAATTTTCGTTTAAAAGGTTAGATAGCATTTTTTTCATTTAGAGCATGTCCTATTTGCATCAAAGGTTTTATGAGAATTGAGGAAACAACCCTCGGTAGCTCGGTCAGCTGAGGCACCGCTTCAGAAACTGAAGTCACCGTTGGGCGTGGGTTCGAATCCCGCATAAGGCATGGGTTTTTGTAAATGTCCTCTCACTTATCATCACTTCATACATTCATAATCACCAGCTCATTCGTACCCCCGTATAACCTAGCTGTTGGTGGGGTCGTTAAGCAAACAATAATCATCATCACGCCATGATGCACGGCCTCTTAGATACCAAACAAACGTCATCATTTGATGAAATGTATTGGATAGTCTAAATGACCTTCCAATATCTTGTATATAATTTATTGAATACAAGTCTTGAATCAAAGGAAATTAGACAGTGTAAATAGCACTTTACTCTCTCCAAATCACAATATTCTACTCAGTCCCAAAGTGTTGACAAAATAATATTAATACGACACCGATTAATGTTGTGTAGGCTCACACTCGCACACGTTGTTATTATATAGTTGAACACTGAATCAATGTAATTATAAAAAAAACTTCGTCTTCGACAATCTTCTTTATCAAGCGCGCTTTGACAAAACCCCCCTGACCGCGTGGTCTCTACCCTGCTTCTGACTTGAACTTCACTTCATTGGGCGCTCACAAAATAAAAACATCCTTTCTTTCACTGACTTGAAAATAATATATATATATATATATATATATATATTCTGGGCACTATCTCAACTGAAGGAAAGATGAGGAAATTGGACCGTGATGAAATTATGTTCATTACTTGAGGGACTTTCCACTTGGTCAGCATATTCTAGTGAATTACCGGCATAGTATGAGGAAACGAATATCCGTCATCGCCTTCTCTAGATTTTATTTATTCATTTATTTATTTATGTATTTATTTATTTTTTCATTCAGATGACTGTTTACAATAAAGTACCAGTATATGAATAGTCAAATATTATAATAAAATGTAAAATACACTCAATAATGCAATAAAAAAAAACATTGTCAACTTAAAATCGTCTGATTTCCGCTAAATGCCACAGTGGAGAATATAACTCGATGCCTAATTAAACGATACAAATTGATCACAGTGAATTATTGTCGCGATGCCGTATGGAATTCTGTGTTCCACATCATAGCACATTTCAAAATTTTCAGTAACGACATCGAATTGTTGGTGACATTTTCGAGTGAAATATGGAAAGAAATGGAATGGAACGACAATAAGGTGCTGCGACAAAAGTGGTCAGCCGTTTTAGTGGATAATTGCCAGTATCTTATTTCAATTGATATACTAAAAACTTCGAGAATAAAGCTATCTCTGGTTCAAACACCTGTATAGTTTTGGTAAGTCTTACCTTTGCAAACATCTCATAGGAAAATGGGAATGTTCCACCAGCAGTCAAATTCAACGGCACACCATTGGAAGCTGTCATTAATATTCTCATAGATTGCTTGAAGCTTGGAGTAGCGTCTAACCAGGAACAAGAGTACGCTTTGAAGCAGATCAATTCACCCTGCGTCAAAAGCATAATAAAATAACGTATAATTATACCTCTAGGCAAACGCGTTATGTGTTTCCGCGTTGATGGATGAGCTGGAACAATATAGCAACATATCTTTGGATCTGTTATATATATATAAATATATATATATCCACCTTGAGATCCAAACCATTACGTCACTGCCCTCTTATTTCCCAATTGATTTCTATGATAGTGAAGAAGGCTTTGTTTTAATCGTTTCTGATTAAATGGTGGGACCTGTTGCTTGGATTCAATTGGTATCTTAATGCTTTTGAGTGATTTATAAAAATTAGATTATAGATTTTTTTACATCAAAACGGCTGATTTGATTCGACTGAGAGTTTGGACTGATGTGTATAATTATTATATTGAAATTCCCTGAGAATTTGTATACTCTCGAAAAAAATATTGTCCAAGATTTTTTTCCTCTGCGTTATTCTCATGGGATTTTTAAAAATTTTGAAATGAGTTTTCTCAGAAGTGGTTCAACTGATTGCGCCTCAAAACTATACAGTATCGAATTAGATAAGGACACTTATGTATTCCAAGTTTCAATTGATTTTGAATTTTCACTTGACCTGTGAAGCGCGAAAAAAAGCACCTTTTTTCGGGTGTGGTGAAATTGAGTCTTCGCTTCGCTCATCCAATAATTTCATATCAAATGAAATTACTAAAACATGATATTAATTCTTTTAGCAATTATATATTTTTTTGTGAGAGTAGGATGACGGTAGGGTGATTACACTTTTGTTGCCGTCATTGTGCAAAAAAGTGCATAATGTGCATACTTATGCACACAAAAAAGAAACTCGTCTACTAAGTGAATAACTTTGGTAAGGACGTAATAGGTGCCCCACATTTGAAATTTTAATTCTCCTTGAAGGCATTGAAATGTTCTAGTTTCGTGCTGAAATGTGCCACAAAAAAAAATCGTTTCCCGCCGCTACCGTTTTTTAGTTAGTCTGATACCAATGTGGGGGACCGAAGTAATTGACAAGTAAATGGCCAGCCCCCTACACTCAAAATATCTATAATTCTCATGACGTCGCCGAAATGTGCTTGTTTTGTGCTGAGTTGTGCTGTATAGAAATCATTTCGTGCTGCTACCGTTAACAAGTTATCCCACATTTAGTGTGGGGGGTCAAGTTATTGGTCAGCTACCCTACATTTGAAATGTAAACTGTTTGTTGAGTTTTTTTGAATATGCTCGTTTTGTAGGCCTACTGATATGTGTTTTTTGAAAAATCGTATTGTATTGTGCTGCTACTGTTTTTTAGTCATTTCAATGTGGAATAACTCATCCAAGCTCATTCAAAAAATTCAATACAAATGTCACATTTTGAATGTGGGGGGGGGGGGGGGGGGGCTGACCATTAACTAGCCCTCACTAAATGTGGGATAGCTTGGAAATGGTGGTAGCACAAAACGATTTGATCAAAGCACATATTTCAATTTCAATGTGTAATAACTCATCCAAGCTCATTCAAAAAACTCAATAAAAATGTCACATTTTGAATGTGTGTGTGTGAGGGGGGGGGGGGGGGGGCTGACCACTATAAACTAGCCCTCACTGAATGTGGGATAGCTTGGAAATGGTGGTAGCACAAAACGATTTGATCAAAGCACATATTTCAATTTCAATGTGTAATAACTCATCCAAGCTCATTCAAAAAACTCAATACAAATGTCACATTTTGAATGTGGGGGGGGGGGGGGGGGGGCTGACCATTAACTAGCCCTCACTAAATGTGGGATAGCTTGGAAATGGTGGTAGCACAAAACGATTTGATCAAAGCACATATTTCAATTTCAATGTGTAATAACTCATCCAAGCTCATTCAAAAAACTCAATAAAAATGTCACATTTTGAATGTGTGTGTGTGAGGGGGGGGGGGGGGGGCTGACCACTATAAACTAGCCCTCACTGAATGTGGGATAGCTTGGAAATGGTGGTAGCACAAAACGATTTGATCAAAGCACATATTTCAATTTCAATGTGTAATAACTCATCCAAGCTCATTAAAAAAACTCAATACAAATGTCACATTTTGAATGTGGGGGGGGGGGGGGGGGGGGGCTGACCATTAACAAGCCCTCACTAAATGTGGGATAGCTTGGAAATGGTGGTAGCACAAAACGATTTGATCAAAGCACATATTTCAATTTCAATGTGTAATAACTCATCCAAGCTCATTCAAAAAACTCAATAAAAATGTCACATTTTGAATGTGGGGGGGGGGGGGGGCTGACCATTAACTAGCCCTCACTAAATGTGGGATAGCTTGGAAATGGTGGTAGCACAAAACGATTCGACCAAAGCACATTTCGGCACAAAACGCGCACATTTCGGTGACGTCATGAGAAGTACACGTTTCGAATGTGGGGCGTGGCTATTCACTTGACATTAACAAGTGCCGCACCGCCCCACATTGCAATCAGAATAAGTAAAAAACGGTAGCAGCTATAGCACAAGAGGATTTTTTTGCAGCTCGTTTCAGGCCAAACCGAACACATTTCAATGCTTTCGAAGGAAATTTGAATTTCGAATGTGTGTGGGGAGACAATTAATGCAATTGTACATGATCTCGCTGCAACCTTGAGGATAGCACCTTCAAAAGATGCAGTTGCGTTTCTTATCGTAAAGGTATTCATGAAAAGTAATATAATTCCATTACAACATATTTAAACAGATATATATATTTTTTTTATATAACATCGAATTTGATACAAAATCATTGATTCCCAATTAAGGCTAAGGATGGAAAGTAGGATCGTTTGGACGGAGCACCACAAGGGCGATCTTACCACCCATAACAGATATGACCGAGAATAAAGATATGACCGAGAATATCTATTCATCATATCGGTAGATTACCTTTTATTTGAATCGATGTAAGAAATATATGTCAATTACCTGTGTCGATAATTTCTCTGACAAAAAGCATGATATAAATACGTAAACTGCTCCTAAACAACTCGAGACGACGATTGCCAATAATTTCAACGTTATCTCGTTCATCTGAAACCAACAAGCAGTTCATAGGTACGAGAACAAATATTCGACACTTGATATTTACCGTTTGACTACTCCATCAATACTTCAACAATTATACCAAGACCGGCAAGACCAAGCACATAGAACCATTTTATTTGAACAGAATTGTACTTTCAAAGGAATAGGTTATTATAATAGTTTACCAAAGACTATCACCACAATTGAAAATAAGGGCATGTTTAAACTATCACTTAAAAAAATTTCAATACAAAAAGTAGTATATTGTGAAAAGGATTTTATTGATGCATGTAAATAAGAATGCAATAAGAATCTCGAGATAATAAACGTGGAAGAGAAAGAAGATGAGATAGTGGAAGATTTGATAATATCTTTAGCGGGCAAACTAGATATTCAATTAGAGAAGTCTGATATAGAAGCCGCGCATCGTTTGTACTCAAAAAAAAATATCAACAAACCGAACCGTATCATTGTGCAATTCGCGAGCCGGAAGAAGAGGGACGAGTTTTACTTGAAGAAACGAACTGTTATTACGAGCAACCAAGTAACGCGAGGTCATACATCATCGGGTAGTTCACGAGTTTACATTAATGACAATTTGAATCCGTATTATAGAGAATTATTTTGGAGATCAAGAACTGAAGGTAAGGAGGCGGGATTCAAGTTTGTTTGGTTGAATCGAGGCAAAATACTAGCAAAGAAGGACGAGGGTGCATCGGCTGTTATCAAGATAAATTCCTTTGCTGACCTTCAGAAACTAACCACCTAGTGCTGCAAGTTTTCATGAACATCGGTGCGTGGTTGTTTACATTACTATCAGCTGTAAGTCAGATTGTATGCTTTGTTCAGATGACGTGAGCAATTTCCAAGATGTGCATTCCAGTTCGGTCATTGATGACATTGACACATGGTTCAATTCTTTCCCTGGTTTTTCAATTATTCATTTGAATATACGTTCATTAGAAACAAAATGGAACGAATTGAATATTATTTTAGAAAAGCAAATAGGAGTAGTCGATATTATTATATTATGTGAAATAAACGTCAAAAATGTGAGAGATATTTATTCGATAGATGGCTACAATTCGTATGCATTAACACGAAAAGAAAAGAGTGGAGGTGGTATTCTAATGTATATTAAATCAAATATTTCTTTCGAGAGAGGTAATACAACTGGTGATCAGTTTGAAGGTATAAATGGAGTGTTATCATATAATAATTTTAAATTGAATATGCTAGCAATATATAGGCCCCCGTCAGGAAGTAAAATTCAGTTTGTTTATGAGCTAGAGAAAATATTACAAGATCTGCGTGGCAACGCTGTAATTGTTGGTGATATTAATATTAATCTTTTAGACGTGAATGACAATAATGTACAAATGTACGAAAATATTTTAGCCGTTAATGGTTTTTATAAATGCATAAATGGAATCACTAGAGAGGAATTTCGTGGAGATCAATATTGTGCATCATGTCTAGATCATATTTTTATTAGAAGTAATATTCATGAAATACATTCTTTTATTTATACAACAAAATTATCAGATCACTATATTGTAGGAATTTGTTGCACTACTGACGATTTGAATGAGCCAGCTGAGCAATGCATAGACATGATATGTTTGAATGAGGATAAATTAGCTAGTAAATTGAAATTAATTAATTGGAATCGCCTAATGAGCATTGATAATGCGCGTCTGATTTGTACAATAACATTGAGTCGAAATTTAAAGATTGTTATGACAGTTCTACGTTCACACGTAATAGCCTAAACATGAAGAAAAAGAGAGTTAACAAAGCATAGATAACGGAAGACTTAATGAATCTTATAAGAGATAGAGATAAATCATTTCGTAGATGGAAAGATTGTAGTAATTCTCTCAAGAATGATCTACGTAATCAGTATAAGACACTGAGAAATATAACAAATTGGCAAATAACAAAAGAAAAAAATAAATATTTTAAAGACAGAATTAATGCTTCGAAAAACAGTTTGAAAGATACATGGAAAACTATAAATGAAATAATCGGAACAAAGAAAAAACTCTCTGTAGATGAAACTATAAGTAAACATCTAGGTAAAAAGCATAGTAATGACGTTATCGTAAATAGTTTTGCAAATTCTTTCATCGATGAAATTACTAATTTAAATCATGACTGCAATATTGTCACTGTGCCTGCATCAGATAGATCTCCGGCCTTGCAATCTATGTTTATTCCATCTGTACAGCATGATACTGTCAAAAATATAATCAATTCTATGGATGAAAACAAACAGCCGGGCATCGACGGGATAAGAGTTAAAGACTTGCAATTAGTTTCCACGCATATAAGTCCTGTTATATCCAAACTCATCAATTTAAGTATTAAAGAAGGAGTGGTGCCAGATAAGTTAAAAATATCTATTGTAAGACCTGTGTATAAGAAAGGAGATCACTCTCAATATTCAAACTATAGACCAATTGCTCTTCTACCGACAATTGAAAAGATAATGGAAAGATGGATCGCAATAAACTTAACGAATTATTTAAATGATAGTAATATCATCAATCCACTTCAATTTGGCTTTCAAAAGGGAAAAAGTACTTCTGATTTATTATCCTTATTTTCAGACTTTGTTAATTCTAGACTAAATTTTAATTTACATGTTCTGGCTCTCTTCGTAGACTTCTCTAAAGCATTTGACACTCTAAATCACCAAAAACTAGTTTCTATATTAGAATTCATAGGGATCCGTGGTAATCTGCTTTGTTGGTTTCAAAATTATTTATTCAATCGTCATATCGTGGTGAAAGTCGGCAACAACCTCAGCACTTCTAAAAACGTTATTTCTGGTGTACCCCAAGGCTCAATTTTAGGGCCGATTTTGTATTTATTGTATACCAATTATTTATCAGATCATGTAAAAAATTGTCAAATGTACTTGTATGCGGACGACGCCCTTATTATGAGTACAAATAGAGACATAACAACTGCTGTGCATAACCTACAAATTGATTTCACAAATATTTTAAAAATAACACACGATTTAGATTTGGTTATTAATTCATCAAAAACAAAAATTATCCACTTTTGCACTGCCTTAAATAAAGATAGAAATACACCCTTTCAAATTTTATATCACACTTATGATTGCTTGCACATTACAAGTTGTGGTAATCCTTGTTTAGGTTGCAATTCTAATATTGAAATTGTACACGAGTATGTTTATCTTGGCCTTAAAATTGATAGATCATTTTCATGGCGACCACACATTGATAATATTTGTAGCCGGTTAAGGTCCTGTGCATACAAAATTCACATGCTTAAACATATAATTCCTTCACTTTGCTAAGAACTGTGTATTTTGCTCTAGTTGAGTCAATAATTAATTATGGAATCTTAGCCTGGGGTAACGCATCAGATTCACATATGAAATTGATAGAATTCGTTCAAACTAGAATTGTTAAAAGTATTATACCTCCTCATAAATTAGGATCTCTCCATCAAGATACAGTTGGAATTTTTCAGTGTTTAAATATTTTACCAGTTATTTACTTGTTCAAGTATAGATTCATTCTTAAATATTATTTTTCTGACTTATATAAAACACCAGTTGACACTCCATTTAATACCAGGCTCCAAAAACTTGAATTATTCCGATTACCACTTTTCAATAACAAAAATGGTAAAAGAAGATTGGAATATGCAATACCTTCAATATTCAATGACATACCTGTTGAGTTAAGAAAAATGAATAGATATGCTCAAATTAAAAAAGAAATTAAAGCTTTCATCATAAATTCAGTTAATTTCACATAATTTAGTGTCTACGTTAATTACTTATGGTACCGTATATTTTTTGTCATTAATTTTAATTTTTTGTTAGGGTCAATCACAGCATATGCTGATACAATATGGAAATTCTAGAATTAGTTTCCAATTGGTTGCCTTATTTTCGTTTTCATGCTCATTATTATTTAACCTATCGAAGTGAATTATGTTTTAATATGAGTTTATTAAATATTAGCATAGTAAATCACAGTGTATTTTAGTGTTTTGTTTTTCATCGTTTAAACCACAGATAAGCCATTTATGGCTTAGTGGACGAGAGTTCAAACTGTATTACTTTATTGTATAATTTAATTTGTGACAATAAAAAAAAAAAAAAAAAAAACCACCCATAAGTATATTTTTTAATTTTGACTTGACTCAATATTTTTAAATTGTGTCATTTATTTTTCTTTTCTTTTTTAACTGTTCCAATTTTAATGTGTATATTATATGTTTGTATTTGTTTTGTATCATGTATGTACCTAGTTATATGTACCTGACGTGCTAAATATTTTAATATGAAACTGTTTACACCCTGTAAAAAGAATATTGTAAATCTACTGGCAGAAGATTGAATAAATAAATAAATAAATAAAGACCAAGCAATGAATTTACAGTATCTCTACGATGGGTTAAAGAGTCCATGGGAACCGATTTAGACCCGATATTAGCATCTGACAGTTCAAACTTGTTATCACCATGGTTACCTGTGGTATTTGTTTTCACCAACTCTCAGATAAATACTAACTAGACTTGTTAATACTGGGCCTTGGTGAAATATCATTTATTGGTGATAACGTTTGAACTGTATGAGATATCAATATTCTAAAAAGCGAGAAACACGGATAATTATGATAGCTTCAAGATGATATAAAAAATAACTATTCAAGTCATGTCGCATAACTGTCAATTGAGCGTATAGAGCTAAAAAAAAACATCATTTAGCTATACACGCTTGATAAATGCGACATGTCTTGAATAGTTATAACTTATTAAATCATCTTGAAGCTATTATAGTTATCTGTATTTATCGCGTATTAGAATTTTGATATCTCATACCGTTCAAAAATTTTCACTAAAAAAAATTGATATTTCGCTTAATCGACTCTCGTGGACTCTTAAGCAGAACAAAATTTGACCACCACAATTATTTTCTTTCAAACTCCTCGAGACTTTGAAAAAATTGGAATTCGTGATTAGGTGAATCCTCGTAATAATAAAACACAATAATATTTTGCAACCCCATTTTTTTTTCTGTGATATTTTGTATCTATTATTTCTTCCTGCAAATAATTTGTGGTGTCTAGCTATCAAGCCTTAGATTCAGAATATGCCTGAATTGTACTCACAAATGCGGCGAGAAGTGTAACAATGGAACAGCCGATCATGAAGCACGTCATATTCGCGATTAGAACATAGTATAATATTTCTTGGCAATCATTCAATAATCTGTGAAGAAAAAAAGTGAATGGGTGTCTGATATTATTGCGGAGAGAAGATGATATTCTTTAGTGGAGATAAAAGCTATTGCAATAAGATGACTTCAGTTGTGGTACAAAATTTAATGGTACCATCCAAATGATTGGTATCATTTGAGAATAAATTCGTCAAAAATGAAAGAATGATATAGTCAAGTTACAAGAATAACCTGAGAGCACAATATACGAAAATGGACGATTCTCCACTTGCAATTTCATATAATAGCTTGTACCTTGAATGACACCTCAAATTTTGAAAAGTGAGAGCTTCAGGAAAATACCGTAATTTACTAGCCTCGCTAAAACGATCCAATGAAGGAATTTATCCAGTAGTTACTTAAAGAATTGAGAGAATAATCCGAAAGTGTTCGTGGTTCATTGATTGACAGTGAACTCAGGACGCACCTGTAATCCACGAAATATCTTGAATCATGTTTTTCACCAACGTAGCCATCAAAGTTCAAACTTACTATACTAACCTGATTCTGACATCATGAATTGTCGTAGAATGTAGTAAAACAATCGTCATGAATATTTTTGTCACTTCATCGAACCTAGCAAATGGATCTCGTCCACAATTCTAAATTAATTAATTAATTCTTAATTATCTCGTCCTTCTAAATTAATATATTTGTAAGCATCAAATGGTGGCTTCCCATAAACCCAGAGTATTAAAAGCAATGGTAGCTGATTGAACACTGCAACAGTTCAATGAATAATGTCGACTATTGCCATTTCATAAGCGGAATTTTCTTCATACCTGATGATCGCCTGATGATGTCGCACGTATTTCCTCAGAAGTCTCTCCATCTCAAGATCCAGTTCAGATGTCTTTATCCAATTCTCCTTTTGATCTGATACAGCATACATTCTCAATTCTGGAGCTGGATACATTTGAAAACCATAATCGTATCTTGACATATTCTCTGATTGATTCTTCATTTTTATAAATTGTTCGGCAATATCCGACTCAAATGACTTTATACCATTCAGTTGCTCATCAGATGCGGTATGCTCTACTGATTTCATTTGATAATGATTTCCAGAGCAATCACCAAAACAACTCAGCTTCTTGGATTTGTTATTGATCGTGACTCTTTTCCTGCCGTCTGATGTTCTCGTCGTCATAAAAGTTTCTACACTGCGACTTATATGCCGTGGAGGTAGTTTCCTCGCTCTCATGTTGTAAGCCGCGCAATGGCGGATATAGCGAATATTGTTGTTCAAAATAAGAAGTTCAACATAAATATGAATTGGAAATGTCAAGACGAACAAAATGACCGCTGTCATGACACTTATGTAAATACTTGAAAGGATTACATGTACTATATGTGTTGGAACGAAATTCTTCATGACAGTCATGTCGTATGGGAGCCAGATACTGAAACACAAGGACAGTAATAATAGAATCTTTCTCTCTCATTCAATGTTATTGACTATGTTATTTGTTGATCGAATGTTAATGACTTGTGCTTATCATTTGAGTTCCAACAACCTATTATTATTATCATTATTTTATTATATTCAATTTATATATATATATATATATATATATATATATATATATATATATATATATATATATATATATATATATATATATATATATGGTAATGCTGGCTTTGCGGAGATTTGCCCTTCTGGGATGAGTGTGGGTGGTTCTGAAAAGAACCCTGTAACTCGACGTTCGATTCGAGTACCTCAAGAAGACAAGAACGACTCCAGAAGATGGTGAATAGTTTTTCGCCGAAACGTTGAGTTACAGGGTTCTTTTCAGAACCACCCACACTCATCCCAGAAGGGCAAATCTCCGCAAAGCCAGCATTACCATCAACCATCGGCCCTCAAAACTTCAGACACCACATATATATTTATATATATATATTTATATATATTATATATATATATATATATTTATATATATATATATATATTATTATTATCATTAACCACCAACTCGTATGGCAAACAGGAAAACATATTTTTAATCCCTCATTTATTTAATAAAATTCCTTCTGAATTTTTGAGTTTCGGAAAAATGGTTCAAGTAAAAACCTAACTAAAGAAGTATATATCATGTAACAACATTTTTTAGGAAGTTTCACATTATTTTTTGATATTCAGTGGATACAATTTCTCTGTTTTGTTTAATTCATAAAGGAATTTATTATTGAGTTGAATTTGATTCAATTTTTGATTATGTATATGTATGTGTGTTATATCTATGTCTATGTATTTATATATCATCCAGACAACTGAATTATTTGTTTATATTTTGTTGTACTAAAAATGTTAATAGACCCGCAGACAAGTTAAAATTTTTGACTTTGCGGGTCTATAGTATTTTAATATATGTATTTTTGATAATAAAAAAAACCTTGCTGAAAAAAAAATTAAATTATTATTATTGTTGTTAGTATTATTATTATTATTCATCTCTTATTATACAACTACAAACCAATTGCGTTATTGCCTACTATTGAGAAGATAATGGAACGGTGGATTGCTCTTAATCTAACTCAATATCTAAAAGACTACAATATTAATAATCTTTTACAATTTGGTTTTCAGAAAGGGAGGAGTACGGTTGATTTACTTTCATTATTCTCTGATTATGTCAATTCTAGGCTTAATTCCAATCTTCATGTAATAGAACTTTTTATCGATTTTTCCAGAGCATTCGACACTCTGAATCACACAAAATTAGCTTCAACTCTTGAACACGTAGGGATAAGAGGATATTTGCTTTCTTGGTTCAAAAATTATTTAGAAAATCGTCAAATGGTACTTAAAGTAGGAAACATTGTCAGTTTCTATAGAAACATTGTTACTGGGGTTCCCCAGGGTTCTATTCTGGGACCTATATTGTAATAGTTATACACTAATGTTTTGTCCGATCATGTTATAAATAACCAAATCTATTTATATGCAGATGATACCCTTATAATCGGTGCCCATAGATACCTAATTACAGCTGCTCATAATTTACAAACCAATTTTACAAATATTCTCAAATTTACTCATGATTTAGATTTGGTGATAAATTCAAGTAAAACCAAAATAATACATTTCTGCACTTCATTGAACAAAGAGAGAAATACCTCTTTTGAAATCATATTTCATGACTATGGTTGCCTCCATAGTATGAGTAGAGGAATTATTCTAGAGAGTCGAGAATTTATTGAGGTTGGTTTATTGCGCTGTAGCAGAATCACTACTTTCATATGGGATTCTTTCTTGGGGGAATGCTTCTCAATATCATTTGAATAAAATACTATCCATTCAAAACCGTATCATTTACAATAGTGCCCAATCATGTGAAAGATCAATTAGGCCACAGTTTTCCCGAGTATTTTCGTTATATAGTCTACTTCCAGTTCCTTTGTTGTATAAATATCGAGTCATCTTGAAATATTGTTTTTCAGAAGAATTTAAATTACATTCTAGTCATTCAGTTAATACTCGGTTTGCCTTACTTTCCAATTTTGTTCTCACTACTTGGAACAACAAAAATGGAAAGAGGAGTCTTAGTTATATAATTCCATCATTCTTCAATTCTGCCTACTAATTTGAGAAACTTTTTCAAGTTTCATGAAGTCAAAAGAGAAATCGAAACTTTTATTCTTTCTAACATGGACGGTGTATTAATACACCGACCATTGTTGAATTATTTATTGAGACCTATGTTCGTGCCGTTGAGCGCCCTTAAACACCACCAATCAAGACCTAGATGTTCGTTTTTTTTTTGGTTCATCAGTTTCTTTCTAAACAAATTTAGGCCTACATTTGAGATTATTTGTATCCGTTTTCTGATTATTTTGTTTATTCAAATAATATTTCCTCCATTTTTATCACTCATTCAACACCTACATATTATAGCCATATGATCTGGTGACTATATATATATATATATATATTATTGTATTTTATTTCATATTTCAAATATGTCAAGTAACGACTTTTTATTTCATGTGTACGAAGAGAGACATTTTTTATTCAATTACATCAGTTAAAACGCCACAGTTAAGCCCTTATAGGGCTTTGTGGAAATTGACAAGTGAATGTCGAATTTGTAATTCATGTTAATTTATTAGAGCAATAATAAAAAAAACATGCTTTACAAGCACAACATACTCTCGCCGTCGTCGAATGAGATATTTCGAACGAAAACGAAAGAATGAAGGAAACAGAATGACCATTCAATAATATTATGAAAGTTTGTTATTTTGTGTATAATAGTGAAATACACAAATTCGACTCTTTTTTTCAGAAGCTTTGAAATCCAATTTGCCCCCAAAACTATAGAGATACAAGTCGGATATTTTCACGTGTCCACTCAAAATTATTAATAATAAAAGAAACATAAAACATAAGTATAGTATGTACAAAAATAGAATACAGACAAAACAAATACAGAGAAGAAGCCCATCACGAGTTGCGGTTAGGTCTCCGCTAAATCTCTCCGCAATGGTTAAAAATGTTCAGCTTACATGTGTAGAGGTTCTCGAAGTCTTATCCCATTCCATATGAGAAGAGGCATCACTGCAACCCATAGTGTGACGAAACAGAAGCACAAAAAGAAACATATAATATTCGCATACATTCTGTATTTTCGTCGTACGGACTTCTCAAACGTATTTTGCATGTGCTGAGGAGTTTGCATTGCGTACAAACTTGAGACCAAACGTCGAATGTCTTCTTTTCGAAAATAGAATGTGATGACATATGTGAAGTATATAGCAAACACCGCATAGCAATACACAGCCTCGCTCAATAGAACAGGATCTTTTGATACCAGGCTGGTGTAAATAGGTATAAGTGCGAAAGAGCAGAGTGAAATACCGACCATGATCATACTGCCAATAGGTATTACACTACGAATGAACACGGTCCGGTCAGCATGATTAGACGGCCAAAAACCTTGAGAAAAAAAAAACAAGAGCGTATAGTTATATTAAAGGATTCAGTAAATATCAGTAATTTGATCTACATGATCAGCTAATTTCGATCAAGGATATTCATTTATATGAAAATGAGAGGAAACTAATTTTGACAAATAATTTCATTTCGAATCAACCAGTGTATCTTGAATTTAATTGATATTAATCTGATCAAAAAAATTACCCACAATATTTTGACTAATTTTTCTTCATGTATCGGCACAATCAATGGGAACCTGACAGCAATAATTGTGCGCATTCGAAACTTGCCAAAATTGATGTTGAAACTGATGAGCATGTCATCTGATGGTTGTTATTTCCATAAGCCTGGCCGTTTGATTATTATTAAAATTTTGTCTGTCAAAAAAATTGTAATTTTTTTAATGTGATTCCTAATGAATCCGTATCAATAG
Organism: Brachyptera risi; assembly: GCA_964007535.1. NCBI lineage: Eukaryota > Metazoa > Arthropoda > Insecta > Plecoptera > Taeniopterygidae > Brachyptera > Brachyptera risi. The sequence continues at coordinate 10,718,462 of OZ023334.1, forward strand.
GACCACAAGATATATGAAAATTATAATTATATGATGAAATACCCATTGGTGTGAACAATGACTTTGACAAGTTTCAAAACTTTTCAATTATTGCTGAGGAATTTCCGTATTAAACGAGCATTTTCATTCATTCTGCCAGTACACGGAAAAAAACAGGTCCAAATATATATATATGTATTTTTTTAATAACATCGAAACTTGATACAAAATCATTGTTCCCCAATTAAGGCTAAGGATGAAAAATATTGTGCATTTTTCTAAATAGGTTCAATATCAATCCACTCCAATGGTTCTGCATTAGTTGATTCGACATGAAGTAATTTTTCAGATAGTTTTTCTTATTTTCAGACATGAAGTAATTTGTCAGATAGTTTTTCTCATATTCAGATGAATGAATAGCCTTGGGCAAGTGAAAAATAATAAGAAAGTGAAGGAAAATTGAGTCATCAAAATAGTGCAGCTAGGTCATCCTAGCTCATCCTAGCATGTGTATAATATATACACACGATTGAGAAATGAATAGATGAAAATTAATATACATGCATAGGTTCCCCATATTATTCAGTATAATTTCTCAAACTTTTACAAATAAATTTCCCGCAAATCCTGTTTCAATTAAACGGGTGAGTTCATCTCCCAAATGACAATTAATAATGAGAATAATCAATAATTGTATATACTCGGTTATCATCTCGTGGTATATCTTGGACTTACCGATATAATAAAACATACGAGTCAGTAGCCACAAACATCTTTTACTTGCCAGTTCCTCATCTAGACGCAAGAAGTACTGCGTCACACGCATGCGTTGTATCATCTGCAAAAAGTGTCATTAAAACGTCTTCACGTGTGCTCTGATGTTGTTTCGTGGACCGTTTTATGAATACAAACTGTTCTTAGGTGTCATTTTTCACCATTTAATTTTTCACTTAGACGTTGTTCAGAAGAAAAACAAATTTAATGTGCATGCTAATTGATTCATTTGATGGAAAACTTACATTCATCATTGCCCTTCTCATTACAAGTTTGCAGTCTTGGATTTTATTTCTTTCACAATACTCCTTCAATCACAATGGAATTGTATCGACTGCTTTGAACTGTGTGCGTACTTCTTATGACATTTTCAAGTGGTAAATTCCCAGAAATAAAAAGTATATTGATTATTTTTAATGTAATTCTATTCCCTGCTAGACGGTACCGTTGGGCGTATTCGAATACTAACGCAATACATCATTCAACCCCTTTTATTTTCATGTTTTTCTTATTTCCTTCATTTCATGAAGAGAAATCGATGCATTGTGCATTTGTTCTACGTACTAAATCATTGTTCTGCGTGATTCTTCATCATACAACATTTAGTTTGTAACTTTTTTGTATTTGTTTGTTTGTATACCTACTTATGGCTTAATTAATAAGTTTGAAATATCATTCCTGAATTTCTAAATTTTATATCAAAACTTTATATCAAATTATTTATCACTATTGCTTTAATTTGTTCATAATTGTTAACCTTTGATTTTATTATTTGCCTATTTGTTCATTTGTACATTTCTGTCTACTACCTGTATGCAATTGTTGTAGTACTTGATATGTAAGTGTGGAGTGTGAATAAAATTGTTTCAAAATAAAAAAAATGAAAATGAAAAATGTGCCAATGAACATGCAATGCCATATTATGCAGTGAATTAGATTATTGCCATTATGAACATTCACTTGTTTGACTAATGATCTACTCTCTCCCATTTGTGTGTGATGTTCAACACGAGTCTCAAAACTAATCTCATTTTGGACAGAAGAAATTTGCTTCACGAAAATAGTATATGAGAACATTATTTCTGCTTTGTTGTTATAAGGCATGAAAAGATTAGAAAGATTATAAAGTATATGATTGAAAGAAAAGGTGATGTGTATTGCAATGTAAAAACAAATGGTGACATTTGTAAGCAGCACATTTTTGATTTCTGGTGAAGCAATTGCACAGGCCTAGAATGATATTGCCTATCCATTGGTGTACGATAGCTATAATCCAAGGTAGAACTGGGCAAAATATCGGCAAAAAGTGAAAGATAAACTCTCTCTCTCTCTCTCTCTCTCTCTCTCTCTCTCTCTCTCTCTCTCTCTCTCTCTCTCTCTAAGAGAGAGAGGCTCTCTCTCTCTTCCCCTCTCTCTCTTAGAGAGAGAAAGAGAGAGAGAGAGAGTCCTTTTTTTCTTTTCTTCGTCTCAACTCTAAGCTACTTCGACAGTATACGTGTCTTTATCGAAAACAGAACATTGTTCTACGGTTTAACACGTTTTTTCCCCATTTCAAATATTTTATTACATGAAATAGGACAGCTGAATTATATTCTGAGAACGATTTGGTAAATGTGATACGGAATATTGATGAATATGAGGGGACACCATGCATGCCATGTTCTTATCAATTTACTAAACTAGGCAAACGCGTTATGTGTTTCCGCGTTGATGGATGAGCTGGAACATATCACCTTATCTTTGGATTGGTCATTATATATATATATACACCTTGAGATCCAAACCATTACATCAGCGCCATCTTATTTTCCATTAATAATTTATATGATAATCAAGAAGGCTTTGTTTTAATCGTTTACAATCAAGTGGTGATACTTGTTGCTTTGATTTAATAGGTATCTTAATAGCTTTGAATACTTGACACAAATAGCATTATATATTTGTTTACATCGAAACGGCTGATCCGATTTGAGTGAAAGTTCGGAATAATGTGTATCATCAGATTAAAATTCTCTGAGAATTTGAATCCTCTCAGATGTAATATTTTTCACGAATGTTTTCCTTTGGGTTATTCTAATGGGATTTTTGAAAACTTTGGAATGAGTTTTCTCAGAAGTGGTTCAACCGATCGCGCCTCAAAACTATACAGCATCAAGTCAGATAGGGGTTCATGTGTGTGCCAAGTTTCAACTGATTTTGAATTTTCGTATGACCTGTGGAGCGCGAACAAAAAAAAAAAAAAAAAAAAAAAAAAAAAAAACCAGGCACTTTTTTTTCGGTATAGTGAAATTGAGTCTTCGCTTCGCTCATCCAAAAACCAGCAGCTGAAAATCGATGAGTGTAGCAACACTGATTTGCTCAAATATGATCGTTCAAATATATTCGTCATTATCTTCACAATATGCCCTGATTAATATTAATTAATTAATAATTAATAGGCCTCTTGTAAGTTGGGGTCAAAATAATCATATCATCCAGAGACAAATACACGAGGTCATGCCCCTCTAGGTCATGGCCTATTATCTATACTATCTGTCAGTCGAAGCCAAGTTGCTGAGCTATAATGTAACCCAAATTGCATCTATATTTTTTTTTTTTAATAACATCGAAACTTGATACAAAATCATTGTTTTTCGAACAAGGGTATTGATGAGAGATGGGATCGTTTGGATGGGGCACCACAAGGGCGATCTTACCACCCCATTTTGATTAGATAAAAGTCTTTCATTTTCCGAACGTCCGGAACACATTATAACTGTTTCTGTGATATGTATCCGGACACAAAACACACGAATGTTGATAGCTTCCACTTTGAAGTAAGTCCCTAGGGCAATGATCACTTCTTTCCATTCACAGCAGATGTAAATTTCATCATTATATACAAAATGGAAAACAATGAGTGATATGCCTATAATGTTATAATTAGGCCCACCACTCTACTAATTAAAGTGAAATACTAATGTAAACTGATAAATCCTCCTTTCAGCAGTGCGATTCTGTTTCTTTTTCGATAGGTAACGAACGAAATGAGTAGTTAACGAATTCGTTATACGGCTAGTTTTGAGAAACAGAATCGCACTGTAAATGCTGTCTTCTCTTTACTCGATGCTCCAATAGGTACTTGCCATTACGCTATTTGAGGTCAATCGTCGAGAGATATTTGGCTCCTTGCAGATGATCTGTCACCTGTGATAGCTGTGACGTAGGGCAAAGAGTACGCGTCTTTGACAGTAACCTCATTTATTTGAAGGGAATCCACTACGAATCGGTAAGTCCCATCTTTCTTAACTATAAGTTAGTAAGTAAGTAAGTAAGTAAGTAAGTAAGTAAGTAAGTAAGTAAGTAAGTAAGTAAGTAAGTGATTATTTTTATTGCCTTTAAAATCAATTTGATGTAATATAAGACATGGTTGAACATAAAAATATATGAACAACCTTTGAAAATTCAATATAAAATACAAACATTGTATAATACTGTGGTCATTACATTGATTTTGCTACATAAAATAAGATTACAAAATTATTAAGTATTAGTGATAAGTATATATAGTGATATGTATAGTGATATAGTATTAGTGATTAGTGATATAGTATTAGTATTAGATAGGCTAAGTATTGGTGAAGATCACGGACTGTCAGACTTTTCGACCAATACTAACCTAGAATAATTTCGTTCAACCCTTTATGACTCGTTTCTACCATTACTGGCGATCCTATGCTTCACGTATGCAACACTCACCCTAGTGTCCCAATCATTTTTGAAAAAATAGGTTTCAATCAAATTCAGGTTTCAATCGAACCGATTCTTTTCCTCTGTACTTGGCGAGCTTAACTCACGAGTTTGCATCGAACCAACATCTTGATATCCCATGTGTCGAGTTGAGAAATAACATATCTCTGTTTAGACATCGGGCACACACTCCAACCTCGTCCAAAAGTCAATGCCTGGGGTGAAACTGTTAGCCACTGCCAAGCCTACCAGTGACGAGTCATACAAATACTTTTCTCCAATTCGGAATGAACTCCTGAATGAATAATAGAGTTTTGAGGCGCATCGACAGCGAGGTCATTTAGCGCTATACTTCAAAATCTACAGGACAACATTGTCCACGACACTCAAATATATTCGGGTGTGCTCTTTGAACACTGTTTAACCTTCATTTTCGAAGGAAGTCTCATTATTCCCTACCAATCACCGTGCAATTAGCTGCACTGTAGATATCCTTGAACGGGTATTCCTGAAATGTTTCCGGTCAAATAGGTCCTGTCGTCTCCTTCGATCAACTGAATGTGGTCTAGGTGACTTTCAGCAATTGCATATAAATGAATATTTGATTGCAATAACTTATTAAAATAATTTATTGCAATAACCTGTTGAGACAATGATTACAATGAAGACATCGCCTCCCTCGGTAGCTCGGTCAGCTGAGGCACCGCTTCAGAAACCGAAGTTACCGTTGGGCGTAGGTTCGAGTTCTGCTTAAGCCATGGGTTTTTGTAAACGTCCTTTCACTTATCATCACATCATAATTTCATAATCATCTGCTCATTTTTATCCCCTTATGACCTAACTAGCTGTTGGTGGGGTCGTTAAGCAAACAATAATCAATCGATAAATCAATGAAGACATCAATAAAATCATGAATAATCTTGGTGACAATAAGGAGCAAAAACATCAAACACATTTTCTTTTGGGGTCACCGCATTAGGCCCTAGAATATATTCACACTTGGGCCTAATTATCTCGAAACCACCGAGTAACATGGGGTAATTAATTCATAAACCTATAATGGTAATCAGCTCCCAGATAAGCCACTAAAATATTACCAAATTTTAGTCAGGTAAAGTACTGATTCAAGAATAGGCAGAGATACTCAAAAATTCCATAAGTAAACTGCACGAAATCGCTACGCTTCAGGTAGCTTCAACAACACGAAATTGTATACTGTATTGGTAGTGACATGTATTGAGGCAAGCCCGTCTGGATGATCTCTACTCACATTCGCAAGAACTTCAGAAATATAAACACTATAAACAGTATAGGCAACATCAGAAAATATGAATAAATATTGTAGATGCACAAAACAATCTGGTACAAGGTGTGTATAATTATTATATTAATAATCACAATGATAATCATTTTTTTAATAATTATTGTGATAATTATTTTCAGTGGCTGACCGAAATGTGGGAACGGTTATGAAGAAAACGCTTGTACGACGTTGTTTGAGTTGATGGATAAAAGAAACACCCTATTTTTCCAAGAGAGGAAAATGGAAAGCTTAGCTACACAATCTTCTGAAAAACCTTCCATGTACTTGTATTCACGAGAGGAGAAGGTTGTGTGTACCAACAGAACAAACACAACTACACCATTATTTTTCTTTAGCAGTTATATTTTCATACATTAATATTATTTATTTTCAGGATGAACTTTACGATAAAAAACGAAACTACATCTTTCGAAGCGTTAAAACCTTGAAGTTGCAGCGATTTAATGTGATAACTGAAGGCTCTTAAGAGCCCGTATCTTGGACAGATTTACAGGGAGCACTTCCGCGACATATATCTCACAAGAACTACAAACACTGCGAAGTTGCGGTAAAATGCAATGAGTAAGTAATACCCTCACAATTAAATACGCTAAATCGAAAATTGAAGAATAATTTTATTAGGGAGCAATAATTGAATCAAAATGTGTCCTATTAGATGGTTTACATTGCTTAATTTCCGGTTACCGAATAATAGTGAAGATAAATTATAAACGCACATCTTCAAGTACAACTTTGCTTATCAATATTTGAAAACCTGATTTGCCCGTTATTTTACATTTTTTCCCAATTTCCTTGGCCAAAATATGTAATATAACTATAGATTTCAGCCGAATTATCAAATTTAATTCTTCTTCATCCAGTTGTGGTTACTGGAACTCTTTCAATACTATCCCATTTTCACTTTTCAACGCACATCAAACTTGGGTCGAGCATTTCGAAGAGAAACATTCTCAGCTAAGATGCGGGCTCTTGAATAGCTTCGTTGATAGTCTATTATCAATACAAGTATAATACTTCAACAGCCTGTTGAACATCTAATTCACTCACAAAACAATGTATTCATAAGGTGATTTCTCATAAAACTCGCCGACATTACACCAACAACAACAACAACATTAATAACAACATAAACACAAATAGCAACCACAACACTGCTATGTCTTGTCACGGGTTAAAGTCTTAAGTAAGTTATAATGTAACGATAGGTAAGAAAGTCACGACGGCTCACAAGCGTGAAAAACAGGATGTAGATAATAAATACCGGACAATAAATAATAAAATGAAAAATAAAAACTTGAGATTGAATCGATAATTTTTAAAAGGTTCGTTAGAAGATAATCAACAATTAACTTGTTTAATTCTTCTTGGTTACAGCTGTGTGACTTCATTTTAAGACGGTTTCCCGAAGTCTTAAGGCCCATTCACAACCAACTTTAACTCGAACTTCAACTTAAACTCTAACTTTGAAACTTTAATTGAGTTCATAACAAAAAGTTCAAGTCAATGGCACAACATCAGCTGTTGTTCACACCGCCATTTACAATTAGGATGACGATAAAAATTGCAGCAGCATCTTTCAAAAGCTGTAACTTTCCAATGTTGCAGCGTGATTGTGTAATTACCGCATTTTCCCCCCGAATCATTAAGTTGGTAAACGACCTTCTTCTTTCGAGAATACAAGTATATCGTTATATTCACTGAAATAATTCGGCTTTGCAACGGAAATCAAACTAAGTTTCGTAATTTCTAATGTACCTAAAACTGTCAAAATGTTACATTTTATGGACAAGCTAATAGAGCTTATATGTTGTAATTTCAGACTAATTCATACTCAAGTTCAGATTAAAGAATATTTAATATTAAGAATATTAAATATTTATTCTTGATCCTATCAAGAATGCGCGTGAGTATATCTGACAGCATTCATATTGCATCGGATTCGATTCAGGGAAATATCAGTTGATTGGTCATACATTTTGAAAGGTATGAGATATCAAAATTATAATACGTAAGAAGTAGAACAAGTAAAAGTAAGATACCATTTTCGTTTGTCTGAAACGTCAAATTTTATGTATTATCACAAAATCCATTTGTATATTCAGGCAGAATGAGGACTCTTGAAATTATATCAATTTGTAAAGCTTGAACCAAACTTGTATGCCCGTTTTCTGTTCGTCTGATACCTCTCAAATCCTATACAATTCCTCAAGGTTTACTCGTTCAGACTGGTAGGTGTGAAATGACCAACTTTTGCTTCAAGCAGTACATATCAAAACACTCGGTGAATATTAAATTTTTTTTTTTCTTGTTTATAATTCATTTTGTTTTTATTTATTGATTTCGTCAGATGACGCAGATTTTCTTCGTGGACGGATGAAGGTGTAACAATAATCTAAGGATGATTGAATCTAAATTTAAAGATAATGAATTCAATCATTAATAATTGAATAAATAGATTGAACTGTGGTAGCAATCCACTGAATCATTGAACTCGCTCTTCCAATCTATAAGATGCTCTCATTGTTGATAATACATTGTTGTGCTTGCAAAGAAGTGGAACTGAGAAGAGAAGAATAATACAAAGCACAGACAAACGAATACTCAAAGAATACGAAGAATAGCAAAGAAAAGGTATTCTTTGGTCTATATATGTCCAAACGTGAAAAAGCAGAGCTGTCAATATCGAAACCATTTTTAAATATTCTACATTTCAAGATGAGAAATGTGTCACCATATGTGAATATTCAAATTCAGATCAGATAAATTGCCTTCCAAGACCAAAAATATCACTACACAGAATACAGAACACGAATTTTTTGCTGTTCATTTTTAATTAATGCTCACGCCAGGTGAAATTGCATCTTATCCGTGGATAAAGACGGTGTAACAAAACAAAACTATATACCGGTAGCCTAAAGATAAATTACATCTGAATTTCAAGACAATGCAGTATTTTTTGTATTTTTTTTTTTTTGTATTTCTTCATTTATGGTTAATTTACAAAGTTATATTGTGTGAACCAAGTCAGATGATTAAATATAACACAAAATTATTCATAGATATGAAGGTGGATAATATCAGTAGATCACTTTTATAAAAAATATTCGTCCAGGGTATAAAATGAGTTATTTAGTGATTAATTCTTCTATTCGGATTTGAATCTAGTTCTGTTGATATTGTCTTTTATCTCTCTTTTAATCATCAATTAAAGAAATTCATGGAAACTCTTGCTACTGTGATACGAAATGTTATTGAATATAAGAAAGCAACATGCATGCTATGTTCTTATTGATTCAGACCAACTGTCTAGGACCCTTGACGTTATGCTTTGTCCGACCTGTATCCTAATCAAAACAAAACAGAACAGAATAAAACATGCAAACCTGATAGTCCATCAGTTCACTGTGTTGCTATGGATAACGATTGTTATTTGTTAGTCATTCATTGCGTAACAGAGGCCTAACAAATTCAATGATTATTCATTATATATTATAGAGATATCCAAGTAACGGTACTCTATACTTGTCTGTACTGAAAGACAATTCAACTGATATACTTCTTATTTTACTCTTTGAAACATGAATAGAGGAAAACGGATGGTGGTGGTGAATGGGAGGGATGAGAGAGTTCAAGAATAAAAATAAAAATAAGTGATGAATATGTACTTTATTGAATCAATGCAATTTTTGGGGGAATTTGCCCCTGATGGCGCATTGATTTTGCATGATATTAATAAGAAATGAAATGTTTTACCTAACGGTTGCCATTCGGACACAGTGTATAGTTTCTACAATACAAGACTTCATTTTGTTTCATGTTTGTCCCGATCAATCGGCTAATGTCAGTTGTCCTATCAACAATAATATATAATCTGAATAAAGAGGAATAACATTTTTTTTCCAGAAACTTAATTCAGGTTGTAAAAATGGAACTTGAAGGAAGGTGCGTGAAGAAAGTTTAACCAAAACAAATTCCAATCAAGTTATTGATAAAAATTTTTGATACACCATAAAAAAAAAAAAATCAACTCTAATAATAAAAATACTAAACTAAGGCCCAGTATTACCAAGTCCAGTTAGCCTTTATCTGACAGTTCAAACTTGTTATCACCATGGTTACCTATGCTATTTGTTTTCACCAACTCTCAGATAAATACTAACTGGCCGTGGTGATACCGGGCCTAAATCGATTAGGCCTGAAGCTTTGTTTTTCAGTCTATCAATCATGTTATTGATGATGCTGTTTCTTGTCGCGTATATTCACGATTGGAGTTGGAGGTAAATAACCCCTCGTCTTGGCTTATAATCATCATCATCATCGTCATCTGAATATCAGCGCGTTGATGAAGGCCAAGGTGAGATCATGGGTGTGGCTCTTTTAGGCCTAACGCTTCATCTTCGGATCTGGTTTAATATGATTATAGCCAGGGGAGTCGCATTGGATAAATACAATAGATGATAGAATGGTTATTTATTTTGGTTCAACGAAGTGATGCATTTGAGGAACATATAGACGATATATATTCTTTCATATATACTATATATATATGTATATATATATATATATATATATATATATATATATATATATATATATATATATATATATATATATATATATTCACATATATATATATATATATATATATATATATATATTTATATATATATATATATATATATATATACATATATATATATATATATATATATATATATAAATATATATATATATGAATCTATATATATGTATATATATATATATATATATATATATATATATATATATATATATATACACATGAATACATGCACCCCTATATAAGTATATATATATATATATATATATATATATATATATATATATATATATATATATATATATATATAATATATATATATATATATATATATATATATATATATATATATAAATGAATATATGTATATTATATATATATATATATATATATATATATATATATATATATATATATATATATATATATATATATATATATATATATATATATATATATATATATATATATATATATATGAACATATATATATATATATATATATATATACATATATATATATATATATATATATATATATATATATATATATATATATATAAATATACATTGTAACTCGACTCAGACTCTCACGATTCATATTTGCATAAATTGAGTGAAACCGGGCTGTTATTTTATATTTCGTTGGTTCGTTTAATGTTTTTGTATCAAAATAATTAGTATAGTTTGGACCCTGATGAGGACGAGGTTAATCTCGTTGAAACGTTGGTCAGTTTAAATAAATAATATCACGATTGAAAAAACAGCCCAGTTTCACTCAATTTATGCATATATATATATATATATATATATATATATATATATATATATATATATATATATATATATATATATAATCATATATATATATATATATATATATATATATATATATATATATATATATATATATATATATATATATATATATATATAAGTTACTTCTCATCTAACGCGTATTTTTTATTTTGTTTCATTGAGTTTATATAGACCAAATAGATATCAACGCCCGGTTAGTCAAGTCGGTCGTAGAAGACATGGGTTTCCGTACATTATGAGACTAGTATAATTGAGGTTTGTGGTACGGGAAGGAATTCAATATTAAGAATCAATTTCATTCATCCAGACGGAGGTAAATTACGAGAAACTACTTCCAGGATGGTAAGAATCGAACTCTGGACCCTTACCTAATAAATTTCGTACTAGTGCTAGCTAGCTCCAAGAGGCCAAGTTTTTGATTGGTAAATATCTCCCAGGGGAGCTACCTGTCATGGCAACATGTCTGGTCTCCGTGTACTTCCATTGTTGTTAGCACAACATCTTAGAGCTGATCTTGAGGTGAGCTACGAAATGTGATGACTTATTCAGTTCAAGAGGCCGTGAATTGGTTTTCATCATATTTTGTCATTGTTGGTAGCTTTTATAGTGAACATTAACCAATGGGCGTCCTAGTTTCTTGGAGCTAGCTAGCACTAGCACGAGATTTATTAGGTAAGGGTCCTGGACCCTTACCTAATAAATTTAGTGCCAGGCCTGGCTAGCTCCAAGAGGCTAGGACTTCGATTGGTTAATATTCACTAAAAAAGCTACCAACAATGACAAAATATTAAAAAAACAAATTCACGGTCTCTTGGACTGAATAATTCATCACATTTCGTAGCTCACCTCAAGAGCAGTACTAGGATTTTGTGCTAACAACAATGGAAGTACACGGAGACCAGACATGTTGCCATGACAGGTAGCTCCACTGGGAGATATTGACCAATCAAAGTCTTGGCCTCTTGGAGCTAGCTAGCACTAGCACGACATTTATTAGGTGAGGGTCCTGGTCTCTTGAATGAAGTTTCAGTGTACTAGCCAGTGATCCACACGTGACATCAGCATCACATGCTAATAAGATGTTATTGCTTGTATAGTTGAGAGTGATAGATATAGTATAAGTTGTATTCCGGTCTAAATTTTGATGTTCGGAGAAATAATAACCTAGCAGGGAAAAAGAACTGAGAATAATAGAAAAAGATGGCTGAATTTGAAGGCAAATGTGATATTATATTACAACTTATATCATTGACAAATTTTAATTTGATTGGAAAAATATTCCCCAAAAAATATGTATCATCTGAAACAAATTTTCCATTCTAACCTTCAAAAATATGATAATGAATTATTAACATCTTCATGTTCACAAAAAATGGCGTGTTTATTGGAATATTCATTCACGTTTACTCGAAGCGAATCCACCCTCCAATAATTTCATACATTTATCACTTGGAAATGCGGAAATATGTTTGGGTTGAGCAATATAATTTGGGTAGTTGACAGTTGATGTGACAGTCATTTCTTGGAAGTTTCTTTTTCTTTGGTTTTGGTTAGGCCAAACCCTGGTTAGGCCAAACGTACTTCATATATAATGATTTGTTGAATGATTTATTTTCAAAATGGAAATATTCGGAAAGACGACGTCTAACTATATACTAAAGAACACTATTCTTCAGTCTATTATATATATAGTCTGACTTATACCTTTATTGTTCGTTCGAGAGTAACATATGTATATACATTTCTACTTTGTGGTGCTGAGAACATCTTTGTGGTGCCCCGTCCGAATGATACTACCTTCCATCTCCAGCTTTAATTTGGGAATCATGTTTTTTTATCAAGTATTTATATTGATAAAGAAATAACTTCCTTCATTTTAAGGTGATTTTTTCACCAGATTTTTTGATAATTTTTTTGTGTGAGGTTCCTTTTTCCCCACACAAATGGACTAGTGCAATATAGAAAAAAGATTCGGAAAGAAAGAGAGAAGAGCAATTGAAGATAAATACGATAAATATAATAAGAAGATGGGAGGTTTCTTTTCCCCACACAAATTGATTCGATGGTTTATCACCCCATTGAGTATCAATAGTAGTTCACTATATTCACATAGTATTAAATGAGTTACGATATAAATGATTACTTTCTTCCTTTTGTAAGAGCTTCTTTGCGTTTACCCGTTCGAACGACCCTACCTTGTCCCCCCTAGCTCTTGTCGAGAAACTATCTCTTTTTGTCAAGATTTATGTTCCAATTAAAATAATATATAACCTGGTAGATTTTCTTTTTGGCTTGTTTGATGTTATATTATTAAAAGTTCTCAAAGTAAATATTCTTGAAGCTTCACAAGATTGTACGAACTCAAGTTGAACTGATTCAAAAACAAACTGCAGACATATATAAATATATATATATATATATATATATATATATATTCATATATATATATATATGTATATATATATATATATATATATATATATATATATATATATATATATATATATATATATATATATTTATGTATATATATATATATATATATATATATATATATATATATATATATATAAATATATATATATATATATATATATATATATATATTTAAATATATACATGTATATATGTATATATATATATATATATATATATATATATATATATTTATATATATATATATATATATACATGCCAATAAATATATATATATATATATACATGCCAATAAATATATATATATATATATTGTATATGTATATATACATGCCAATTAATCTACTCCAGCAATGACGACATCCTCTTGAATCGATATGGGAGAAAGAAATTATCATTTATTAATAGATGATTACCCTCTTCTGATTTTTATATTAATTTCGACTTCATACTTGTACTCAGTACAGACA